>OX637468.1:39462079-40153550 GCA_951799995.1 Trifolium subterraneum
CTTGATTAATAGGACCCTTTGGTAATTTGCCCCTTGTTAGGAGTGTTGTGCAATGATTCACCTTTTGATCCGACCTTTGTTAAAATTTCCTCGATGCTAACTATTGATTTGCGAGTGAAATTATTTCTCTTGAAAAGTAATTTCGACGCAATGCACATGCAAGTTTTAAATTTGAAAATTGTTTAGCTATCTACAATGAGTGATATTTGGCCAGAAGATCGACCCAATTGAGAGTGATAGAATTTATAGAAAAAATGTTATTGATGTTGTCATACCCCATTTTTTGACCAATTGCTTTTATGCGTCTTTTTATGACGGATTTTTCTTTGTTCGTTTCTGACAAAATTTCGGCAGAGAGGTATTTTAAAATACCTCATTTATTTGATTTGATTTTCTTTTTATTATTATTATTATTATTATTTTTATTTGCTTCTTTTCTTTATTCTATTATTATTATTATTCATTTTTCGTTTTTTTATTATTATATATATATTATTATTTTTTTATTTTAATTGTTTATTTGTGTATTTTTCCTTTTTGGTGTTTTTGCCAGTTTTTTATAGAAGTCCAGATGTGTTTTTTTGTCCAGGCCCAAAGGGGCAATTTTGTCCAAATGGGGAAAATTCATCTGCAAACCCTAGGTCTCTGACACAGTACAAATAGCACAGTTTCCAAGAAGGGAAAAGGGGATCAGCCGCAGAAAAAAAAAGAAGATTCATCTTCTTCATTGAAGAATCAAAATCCAAAAACAGAAAAGAAATCAAAAATCCAGAAATCATCAAACCAACACAAATTCAGAACAACTCTCATAATCATCTTCATCGCTGTTCTTCAAATCAAACCCAAAAAATAATTTAAAAAAATCATCATCATCACAAATCATTCAAACCGAAACCACATCTTCATCACAAAACCATCTAAACCGTCATTCATCAATCAAATCCGAACCCAGTCAAAAACGAATCACAAACCGAATCGAAACCCACAAATCAAAATCGAATCCATTCACAAACAGAGAACGAGGACGAAACGAAAGAAGAGCTAGAGCAAAACGTATCGAAGGTTTTATTTTCCATTTTTCATCCTGTCTGGGTTTCGATCCGGTCTACTGTTATTTTGTTTGTTTAATTTGAGTTTAGATTTGGGTTTAGGAGGTATTTCTGTGTAGGTTTGATGTTAAGAATTTTTTGAAACGTAGTTTGGATGGAAAGAAAGAAAACGGCCGTGAGAGAGATGAAGGAGATGGGTATCGCGGCGGAGAAGGAGAAGAAGAGAGAAGAAGAATTTCTCTGTTTTTTTTAGGGTTTTGTATATATATCCTGTTTTTGATCCTGTGCGCGCAGGTGCACAGTCTTATGGTGCACCTGCGCGCTATTGTCTTTCTGATTCTAATCTGATGCTTCTGTTTCCATCTTCTTGAGATCAAATCAGAGCTGTCTGATTAATCAGACGGCTCTGATCTGATTTGTGCGTTTTACTTCAAGCACCCCCCTCTGGGCCACGCCCCCCAGCTGGGCTTGGGCCCAGAGTTGCTGTTTGCACCCCCTTCTGTTTTTTATTTTATTTTTGCCTAATTAATTAATTATTTATTTTATTGTAAGGACATTAGATTGTATTTTTAGGATTTGATGTAAATTTAGATAAATTGCATAGCATACTCTTGCATTCATTTCATATTTATTTTTCTTTGCAAATACTCTAGAATGTAACTAGGAGCAAATGTACACTATAAATGAAAAAATTGCATCTCATGCATATTTATTTATTGATTTCCACAAATCGTTAGCATATTTAATTCCGAGGGAAAAGACGCCGTTTTCATCAAAATATCATTACGGATTGTCTTCGCGCTTAATTTGCTTATTGCGGTGTTAGTTTTATTTATTCGCGCTACCTTTTTATTTGGAACCCAACATTCCATTTTAAATAAATATTCACTTTTATTCTCAAAATGAGGTCAAAACCTCTTTCGAAAAAATATCAACACAATTCATTTTCAACATCATCAAGCATCAAAACATTTCATCATCAAACATTTTCAAACTTTGGACTTTAAACCAAACGTTTCTTTTTATCGCGAAACTTGGACTTTAAACCAAGTGCCTTAGAATTTAAACCAACGGCGTCTTTTTATCGTGAAAACCTTGGATTTTAACCCAAGAGTCTTTTTATCGCAAAACATGGACTTTAAACCAAGTGCCTTGGAATTTAAACCAACAGCGTCTTTCTATCGTGAAAACCTTGGATTTTAACCCAAGTGTCTTTTTTTTATCGCGAACTTGGATTTTAAACCAAGTGCCTTGGACTTTAAACCAATGGCTTCTTTTATCGCTAAAACCTTGGGCTTTAACCCAAGTGTCCCTCTTTCTCGCCTAAAATTTTGGATTTTAAACCAAGTGCATTTTTCTCATTCATACATTTTAATCATGCATAAACCTTGGATTTTAAACCAAGTGTCTTTTATCACTCAAAACATTTTCTCAATAAACCTTGGATTTTTAAACCAAGTGTCCGCGTCTTATTTCATAATCAAATCTCAATCAATTTAACCATATAGACTTTCTTCACAAACTCACATTTTGCCACTTTTGGCTTTTGGTCTTTTAAAACCATTTTCAAAACCTTAAAATTAAACAAACAAATTTACTCGGCTTTTTACCCCGAACTACGGTGGTTTGATCCCTCGGGTACGTAGGCATGAGACTTGTCTCTCCAATCAATAAAAACATTTTTCCTTTTCCATCACTTTAAACTTCTTTTTTTATCATCACTTTAATTCTCATACTTATACATATTTTACAAGCAATTAAAATTAAGCGCAAAGTTAGAAATAAAAACAAGAGGTTCCTATAGAGTACTATAGATACTTAGGGTGCTAATACCTTCCCTTTGTATAACCAACCCCCGAACCTTGTTCTCTTAAAAATAGGGTTTTTTCGAACTTTTTCCCTTTCCCTAGGATAAATTAAAGATCGGTGGTGGAACATTAAATTGCGATTCGAAGTTAATTAATAACTCGACATCCAAAAATCACCGCAACAGAAATGGCGACTTCACTGGGGACAACCAAGCGGGTTGAACCTAACTTGTTTTAAATTACTATCTTCGCGCTATTATTCTTTTATTTGTGTAAATATTTGTATATATACTTGGGTTTGATTTTGAGTGGTGAGATAAGTCCTAACCCGGGCTTGAGTGACACAATAAGATAGGATGGGGTGAAATCATAGCGACATGTCCAGAGTAGTCTGGATTATGAAGCACATGTGATATGATCCCGCTCGGTGGAGGCCTCACGATGGTAGTACTCGTTGTCATGAAAAGTCATGATGGTGGTATTATTTTCAATGTGAGTGTCCGGAGAAGCCGAGGACCATTAGAATTACCTTTAACCCATCTTGGCCTCTTTAGGGCGTAGTGCGGTGGCTAAATCAAGAGTAGTCTTGAGATTAGTCGTCACGCGAAACTACACTCAAACGATATTTTCGCGTGGATGTTATTGGAACGAGAGTAGTCCCGTAACCCAGTAATATCCATGAGACGGTCGATGACTTTGGGAACTTTGTAGAACCCGTCCTGCAGGTACAAATGAACCCTAGTACATACCATATGGGAGGGTTTCACCTTTGACTCCAACATTATACTTTAACCCCACCATGCATGCATGCACTCATTCATAAATTCTTTTTCATCATCCGATATCGAAGAACTTAAACAAATTTTTTGTAAACATTATAGAGAACATTCATTTCAAATGACACATAATAAATTTTTATCTTTTTTCTCCTTACAAAATCCATATCTAAATGTTTACAACTAATTTGGGATAAGTCCTTCGATAACAAAAAATAAACAATGCATATTTTAGCATAAACACATCATGCATCATACTACATTCATAAGTTTCCAAACTCAAGTCTCATATATTCCTGTTCTCTCTACCTCAGTCAAACAAAGTGGTCCGGCGTATTCGGTACAAAGCAACTCGTGTCTACGATACTCGGTCTAAGTTGAAGAGCCAGATGAATAGTTTTGAGGAAGAAAACCATATGCTCCGTGTACAGATGACAACTATGCAAGCAGAAATCGAGAAATTGACTAGCATGGTGGCTTCTTTGATGGCTACCCAGAATCAAGTGTCAACACCAGCATCTCAGTCCAGTAATGCTCTTGTATCTCCTCCCGTTTCATCTGCACCTCTTGGCGCTCCTCAGTTTGCTATGCCCGAAGGTTACCCATGGGGCATGCCAGTTGGTTTTCTTGGGGCAGAATCACGTCCTGTAATATCAGAGATTCCTCATGTACAATCGACAGTGCCTATTCCTCAGCTTGGCAACACACTTCCTCAGGTTACGACAACCATTTCTGCACCTTTGGTTCATACTATCCAGCAAACTCAGATGCCCATCTTTCATGCTGAATGTATGGGAGGTTATGACAGGGTTGATGACTTACAAATCAAATATGATGAGATTCAGAGGGAAATGAGGGCTCTTAGAGGGAAAGATTTGTTTGGCCAGGATGCTCATGAACTCTGCTTGGTCCCTGATGTTGTGGTCCCACATAAGTTTAAAGTTCCAGAATTTGAGAAATGTAAGGGGAGCACTTGCCCCAAAGCTCACTTGATAATGTATGCTAGAAAGATGTCTACTCAAACCAGTAATGACAAGTTGTTGATCCATTATTTTCAAGACAGTCTGACCGGTGCAGCTCTGAGGTGGTACATGGACCTTGATAGGGCTAATGTCAATTCCTTTAATGATCTGGCTAGTGCTTTCATTCGGCAGTACAATTACAATTCATATATGGCCCCTGATAGGGATGAGTTACGGGCCTTGGCACAAAAAGATAGGGAGTCTTTTAAGGAATATGCTCAAAGGTGGAGGGAGCTTGCTGCTCAGATTTGTCCTCCAGTGGAAGAAAAAGAGTTGTGTAAGTTATTTTTGCATACTCTGAGCCCATTCTTCTATGAGAAAATGGTTGGTGTTATATCAAGAAGCTTCACTGAAATGGTGGAAATGGGAGTGTGCTTAGAAGAAGGAGTCCGTCAGGGACGGTTGACAAAAGAGAAAGCTCCGACTAATACTGCCAAGAGATATGGTAACAACTTTTCTGAGAAGAAAGAATTTGAAGTTGGCATGGTGGCTCAGGGAGGACCTCATTCGAGAAACCCAGCTTATCAACATATTGCAGTAATAGCACTACCAACACAATACCCACAATCTCATCACCTACCATCTCCCCAACAATCATTCAATCATAACCGTGCTCAGAAAAATCAACCATTTGACCCCATACCTGTTAAATATGCCGACCTGCTCCCTGCCCTACTTGCTAAAAATTTTGTCCAGACAAGGCCACCTCCCCTTGTGCCAGTAGTACTACCTCCCTGGTACCGCAGTGATTTAACTTGTGCCTTCCATCAAGGGGCCCCTGGCCATGATGTAGAGCATTGTTATCCTCTCAAGAAAGTTGTTCAGGATTTAGTCCGCAACAAGGTGCTATCTTTCAAGGATGAGAACCCTAATGTTCAAGGTTCATCCTCAGCCTAATCATGGGTCTTCTGTCATCTTCAAGATTATCAAGAAGTTTGTCTCTAGGATCACTAGGCCTTTTATGTTTCAATTGCAATTTCTTTCTTGCCAAGCATTTATTTGCATTTTAAAGTTGTATCTTTTAAATTAAAATTTCTAAACAATGAGCATGCATATTTTGGAATCCATCCATTCGTATTCACTTTTTTCTTGCGCCATCGCAAATGACAATGTTTTTCTATTTCACTTTTCTTGTTTACAAACTTGAGGGGAGAATGATGTAAATTAAATGTTTAAAATTGCTGATATATGCTTTCATTAGTAAGGACCCGGTTGATGATGTAAGGCATTGTTTCACTTCCCAGACACCGGAGAAATAAGGAGATAATCTGCAGTCAACCCCTTTGAGCCAGAAGTTGGTGTTCTTTCTACAAAAAAAAACCCCTTAATCTTAACCTGGGGCAGGGTAGTCTTTCAATAATTCAATGACACATCCCAATACAAGAGGATAAATCTGTTGAGATACAAGAAGTCATGAGTAGACAAAACTCACAATACATGTGACAGTCACAAACATCCTACACCAAAACAAAAAAAAAACACCAAAAAAAAAACAACAACAAAAAGTCCGCTAGGTAAAAAGACTTAGGCAAAATTCAGGGCATCCCGATGGTCCATAAAATCCAAAAGAATTGGTCTATGCAAAAATAAGGGATTAAGAGCAAAATTATGCAAACAAGCTTGTGAATGAAAAAGTGACTGTCACTTCAAGAATCTCATCAAAGCTTCGACCAAGGCGTCAACCTCAAACATTATTGTCAAATAAATCCTCTTGTCAACCAAAGCATGTCTGATGAATTAGTTGAGTGTAAGAATGAAGGACATCAAAGAAGAGTGGGTGGGTTAAAACAGAATCTTGAGCCTAATAATCTTTTCTTTTCAACACCATGAACCAGGCCACGTTATAGCCCTCAAAAGACCTAATTGAAGCTAGGTTTACTTTGAAAGCATAATTAGCAAAATTTTTGTTAAAACTGACTCCACCTATTTGTTGAGTAACAATCATTTACACACACCACATGTGTTTTCTATAAAAATTTCAATTCCAAAATTTGCATGTACATTACATTTAGAAATATTTTTCAAAAGAAACAATTTTGTTTACAAATTTATATTTGGCATCAAAGAAATTCAATTAAATGGTCTAATCAAGGACGAATCAATTTAAAGCGCTCCTAGCTTGGGGCAAATTACATCAGGAACCTGCCAATCAGGGGCAAGTCTTTACATACAGGGGCATACACTTCGAAGATACAAAGTCAAGGTTTCACTCACTTGGGGCACCTGAAGTGGTTTCCAGGGGCAATCCAGATCTGCCAAGATAGTTGTTATGTTCCCTTCCTCCTTGAGCCAATAATCATCAAGTTGATATATTGGGTTCTTATGGACATGTGTGTTACTATAATATGCTGAGCATATGATCCAACATTCCTCAGTTTGAATACTGAACTTGACTGTTCTCCGGTAATCTCCAGCAAGTGGTTATCTTCAAGAAGCTTATATGAATTTCTTTTCCCCAGTGAAAGAAGAAGCTGAGACCCGTGTTGGAAGGCTCATTCAACAGCAAATGGCATCTCTTTGAGAAGTTTGCATATCATCAGCAAATGGCATCTCTTGGAGAAGTTTGCATATCAGCATATCAGTCTTGTTTCATTCAATCAAAAAAAAAATAGCAAAAAAAAACAGCTCGCTAAGTTGAAAACCCGAAAGGGCGGCTTAGGCAAAAATGAGCGTCCCGGTGGATTGAAAACCCGAAAGGGCGGTCCAGGCAAAAATTAGGGACAAACAAAGAAGAAATATATTCCCGGTGGATTGAAAACCTAAAAGGGCGGTCCAGGCAAAAGTTAGGGATTTCAAAAAAAAAAAAGAAGCAAAAAGCATGACTGTTGAAACAAGACCATGAGAAAATATTCAGTTTCAGTGTACAAAATGGCGACTTCTGCCAAACTTCTGACCAATGGGCTTTACCCCAAAAAAAGACAATCATTCTTACCATGAATTGACATACCTACCGGGTTTTACCCCGAGATTTGATTTATTTCACATGTAAGGGTGCTGTCCCCAGTGGAGAACTACCGAGTGGTTGTACGGATACGTGTGCCCAATGCTCATCTTACCTGATCAAGTCTTTGTCTCATCCAGTCATGTACAAATATCATACAATCATACATACAATCATTTACATATGATCATTCACACAATCATGCATACATTCATACTTACAATCATACATACGTGCATATACATACATACATACATACATACATACATACATACATACATACATACATATAATCATTTACATATACATATTTACATACAATCATTCACATATCCATACGTACGTTCATATTTACATACAATATGCACACAAGATCAATCATACATACTGCATTGACCATCATGTGTCTTGCTTCATACATCACAAAAAAAGAGTCATCCCCAGTGTATCTGGTCCAGAGATGTCTCCATCACACATATTTCAGAAGAAAAAAAAAGAGAGTCATCCCCAGTATATCTGGTCCAGAGATGTCTCCATCAATCATACATCACAAAAAAAAAAAAAGAGTCATCCCCAGTGTATCTGGTCCAGAGATGTCTCCATCAATCACACATCACAAAAAAAAAGAGTCATCCCCAGTGAGTCTGGTCCAGAGATGTCTCCATCATTCATATTCCAAGTAGCAGATTTTGCAAACAATCAACTGCAAACTTACAGTTCATTTCCCCAAAAGAAGTCATCTCCAGTGTGTCTGGTCCAGACAAATACATATTCTTGTCATGTCTCGCTCTCCCACAATGTCAACAGACAATTTATTTCCTCGATGTGTCCTTACCATCCCACAATGTTGGTAGACACTCCCTTTACTTGTCCTCACCATCCCACAATGTTGGTAGACACTATCTTTACTTATGTCCGTACACAGGACTTTATCTGCTTATGTCCGTACAAGGACTTTACTGCTTTCTGTCTTTACTTATGTCCGTACACATGACTTTATCTGCTTATGTCCGTACACAGGACTTTATCTGCTTATGTCCGTACACAGGACTTTACTGCTTTCTGTCTTTACTTATGTCCGCACACAGGACTTTATTTGCTTATGTCCGCACACAGGACTTTATTGCTTTTTGTCTTTAATTCTGTCCGCACACAGGACTTTATCGCTTTCAGTCTTTACTTATGTCCGCACACAGGACTTTACTGCTTTCTGTCTTTACTTCTGTCCATACACAGGACTTTACTGCTTTCTGTCCGCATACAGGACTTTATCGCTTTCTGTCATCATTACCTATGTCAAATAATCTTCATTACATTTAAACACTTGTAAACATCACACTCATAAGCATAACATTCATAACATCATATCACAGCATTTTACAGTTTAATCCGGTCAAAAAATGGTGTACTCTGTATTTAAGTTTCTTCCATCGTCGAATCAAAACAACAATATCATCAAAAATCATCTTTTCCTTTTTATCTCCGATGGAAGAAACTTAAATAGGGGCATCTGTCATACCCCATTTTTTGACCGATCGCTTTTATGCGTCTTTTTAAGACAGATTTTCTTTGTTCGTTTCTGACGAAATTTCGGCAGAGAGGTATTTTAAAATACCTCATTTTTTAGTTCTTTTTGTTTCTATTTTATTATTATTTTAGTTTTTATTTTATCATATATTTTTATTTTTTATTTTTGATTATTATTTAATTTGTTTTTTTATCTCTTTTCATCTTTTAAGTCTTTTTACCATTTTTATTATTATTTTCGTTTCTATTATTTTTGGGTGTTTTTGTCAAGTTTGCCAAAGTCCAAAATCAGGTGTTTTTGTCCAGTCCAAGCCCAAAGGGGCAATTTTGTCCAAATAGGGAAATTCATCTGCCAAACCCTAGGTCTGACACAGTACAAATACTGCATTTATTGCACAAATCCCTAGATCAGAGAATTCATCAGCCGCAGAAACCAAACACAATCACTTTTTTTTCCTTTTTCAAAATCAAATCAAAAACAGAACAGAAAAATCACAAACAAAAATCATCACAGAACCATCTTTCATCAACAAATCATTCCCAAATCCATAAATCAAAAACAAATCTGACCCAGAAACTTTCAAACCCAGAAACAGAAAGAATCATCCGTTCATCATCAACCTCCATCATCAACCTTCATCATCATTCAAAAACCAAAACCAGAAACATCCAAATCACCAGAAAAACGAATCATAATCGTTCATCAAACACCAAAACCGAAATCAAATCCGAAACAAAATAAAAAACGAAGAGATAGAAGAAGAAATCAAAGCAAAACCGAAAACGAGAAGAGGAAGTTGAAGAAACCGGATCGGTTTCAAGAGAAGACGAAGGTTGATTTTGCTCGTTATTTCTATTCTGTTTTCATTTTCAATCTAGAATTTAGGGATTTTGTTTGTTCATTTTGGTTTTAGATTTGAGTTTAGGATTTGTTTTGTATGGACTTAACGTTAAAGGTTTTGAAAAATGGAGTTTGGTGAGAGAGATGAGAGCGGCCGAGGGAGGAAGAATTAGAATTCACCGCCGCGGGTGAGAAGAAGAAGAAGAAGAGAGAGGATTTTTGTGGGTTTGTGTTGTTTTTTTAGGGTTTTTTCCTTATATACCCTGTTTGGATCCTGTGCGCGCAGGTGCACGTCCTTACGGTGCACCTGCACGCCATTGCCCCTTTGATCCTGATCATGTGTCCCTGATTCTTTATCTCTGTGATCAGATCAGAGCTGTCTGATCAATCAGACGGCTCTGATGCTGTTCTGATCATTTACTTCATACACCCCCCCTCTGGGCCACGCCCCCCAGCTGGGCTTGGGCCCAGAGTTGCTTTTTGCACCCCCCCTTTCTGTTTTAATTGATATTTGCACCCCCCTTCTGTTTTTTTATTTTTATTTTTGCCTAATTAATTAATCATTTATTTTATTGCAAGGACATTAGATTGTATTTTAGGATTTGATGTAAATTTAAATAAAAATTGCATAGCATTATGTTGCATTCATTTCATATTTATTTTTCTTGCAAATACCTTAGAATGTAATTAGGAACAAATGTATACTATAAATGAAAAACTTGCATCTCATGCATATTTATTTATCGCTTTCCGCAAAAACGTTAGCATATTAATTCCGAGGGAAAAGACACCGTTTTGATCAAAATATCATTACGGATTGTCTTCGCGCTTAATTTGCTTATTGCGACGTTATTATTCTTTTAGCGCTACCTTTTTAGTAATTTGGAACCCAATATTCCATTTGAAATAATTAGCCATTTTATTCTCAAAAATGAGGTCAACACCTCTTCAAAAAAATAGTTCGTTACTTTATTCTCAAAAAATGAGGTCAAAACCTCTCTCAAAAAATATCAACACAATTCCTTTTCAACATCATCAAGCATCAAAATATTTTATCATCATACACTTTTCAAAACTTTGGACTTTAAATCAAACGTTTATTTTTTATCACGAAAACCTTGGATTTTAACCCAAGAGTCTTTTATCGCAAACTTGGATTTTAAACCAAGTGTCTTGGACTTTAAACCAACGGCGTCTTTTATCGTGAAAACCTTGGATTTTAACCCAAGTGTCTTTTTTTTTTTATCGCGAACTTGGATTTTAAACCAAGTGCCTTGGACTTTAAACCAATGGCTTCTTTCATCGCTAAAACCTTGGACTTTAACCCAAGTGTCCCTCTTTCTCGCCTAAAATTTTGGATTTTAAACCAAGTGCATTTTTCTCATTCATACATTTTAATCATGCATAAACCTTGGATTTTAAACCAAGTGTCTTTTATCACTCAAAACATTTTCTCAATAAACCTTGGATTTTTAAACCAAGTGTCCGCGTCTTATTTCATAATCAAATCTCAATCAATTTAACCATATAGACTTTCTTCACAAATTAACATCAATCAAACTCACATTTTGCCACTTTTGGCTTTTGGTCTTTTAAAACCATTTTCAAAACCTTAAAATTAAACAAACAAATTTACTCGGCTTTTTACCCCGAACTACGGTGGTTTGATCCCTCGGGTACGTAGGCATGAGACTTGTCTCTCCAATCAATAAAATCAACAAAAACATTTTTCCTTTTCCATCACTTTAAACTTCTTTTTTTATCATCACTTTAATTATCATACTTATACATATTTTACAAGCAATTAAAATTAAGCGCAAAGTTAGAAATAAAAACAAGAGGTTCCTATAAAGTACTATAGATACTTAGGGTGCTAATACCTTCCCTTTGTATAACCAACCCCCGAACCTTGTTCTCTTAAAAATAGGGTTTTTTCGAACTTTTTCCCTTTCCCTCGGATAAATTAAAGATTGGTGGTGGAACATTAAATTGCGATTCGAAGTTAATTAATAACTCGACATCCAAAAATCACCGCGATAGATGTTTCACAAACATGAGGAGTCAGTTTAACAGTTTTGCTGAATATGCTTTTATAGTCAACCTAGCTTCAATTAGGTCTTTTGAAGGTTATAACGTGGCCTGGTTCACGGTTTTAAGAAACAAATGATATAAGGCTCAAAATATTATGTTAACCCTCCCAATCTACTTTGATGTTCTTCATTCTTAAGTTCAATTAACTCAACAGATGCCTTTGGTCGGCAAGAGAATTTTGTTAGTTACCCTGATGGAGGTAAAGACAATGGTCGAAGCACTGATGAGATTTCTGAGGTGGCAGTCACTTCTTTTTCATCAACAAGCTTGTTTTCATTTTTATTTTTACTCCCTATTTTTGCATGGACCAATTCTTTTGAATTTCCGGTCCATCGGGATGCCCTAATTTTTGCCTAAGTTTTTACTTAGCAGGCTCTCTCATATTTTTTGAACAGCTCTCATGAAATTTTGCTTTTAGCTCAGCAAAGTTATGACTGTCACATCAACGATTATGTGTTTTATCCTCTCATTATTCCCTCCATATTGGATGATGTACACGAGGGAGATAATGTGCTTCAACCTCTTAGTGAAGTGATTAATTGGATTGATTCTCTTGCATCGGAATGCATCATTGAATTAAATGTAAAACTGCCCTGCCCCTGGTTAAAATTAAGGGTTTTTAGCAAAATAGAAAGAACACCGACTTCAGGCTCAAATGGGTTAACTACGGATTACCTCCTTATATCTCCAGTGTTTGGGAATTGAAACAATGCCTTACATCATCAACCGGGTTTTACATATAAAAGCATATATCAGCAAATTCAATTATTTGTTTACATCATCCTCCCCACCAAGTTTGTTAACATGTGAGAAGTGAAATGAAAAGAGGGAGCTGACATAAGAAGAGAGTGGATACGAATGGATGGAATCCAAAAACATGCATGCTAATTTCATTAAAACACTTTGTCAGAGAGTACCATTTCGAAAACTAATCAACATCTTAGCATAAAGGAAACTAGAACTGGAAATGACAAAAGTTTAAAGACTCTAGGGATAGGCCTCCTTGTTGATCCACCACCTTTAGGAGATGCTTCTTGACATTCTTGCCTTTGTCCAGATGAGGGATGGCCATTTACGAATGGGGGTTCTCCTTCGAAGGTCAACCATTTGTCGTTGATCCGGTTTTTTGGACCTCCTCTTCTTTTGAGGGTTCATGTCCTCTCTCGGGTCCATGATTTAAGTTTTCGTAGAGTGTCGGGCAACCGGCTAGCAAGATTATGGTTGAAGGGGGGTGAAGGTGGAAGAGGTATGCTTTGAAACTGTAGGTGCATGTATGCAGATGTATGAAAATGCATGAGTATGCAAAAAAAAATATGTCTTTTCGTTTTCAAGGCATGCTTAAAAGATTTTAATGACATGCCATGATGCAATGTGACCAAAGAAGGTCAGGGTGTTACCCAGACAGCTTTGTATGATAATTGGAAATTGACGGAACCTAAATAGGGGGGGTTCCCTACGATAGGTTGGTTCTAAATCTTAACTACCAAATCCCCTCACATGTCGGTTCTAGGGTTTTGGTTTGTTTAAGGGCGACAACCAAAGTCGCGGCCCTCGTTCAGAACTTCCCCACGAGGTTGGGTTAGCCAATCCAAAGGGTCTCCCTTAGATGGAGTCATTGGGTTCTAGAAAGGTCCCTAGAGTCACGGACCCAACCGGAAAATATTGTCATCATTGCAAATACTCGCAAGACAACAACACCTTCAAGAGGATCTACTCTAGGTGGGGTTTTCATGCCGATCCTACAAGTCATACGTCAAGAGGACCAACATTACGCAACTACCGTCTTATCTCAAGTTTTTCTCCAAGCTCGGGTGTAGAGCTTTACTCAAATAATATCCCACCCCACAATTTATATATGCAGAAATAAATAGAATAAAACAAAATAAATAAAGCTTAAAGATAAAACCAAAAATAAAAGGAAATAAAACACGGTAAAAGCAAACAAACAATCGGGAGGACCCATAACCCTAAAACTAACAAGGATAGGCTTGACTCTCTAATAGTCCTCAGTGGAGTCGCCAGCTGAAGCAGGTGGAAAAATGCGCGAGCGGAAAGTGCTCGCTAGACAGTAAAGTCGCCACCGAACTTTATTTATTCCCGGAGGAAAAGGAAAATATCGATAAAACCTTAAAAGCAATGGAAAGAGGGTCATCGCAACCATTTCCAGGTTCGGGAGTCGATTATGTGAGGGGAAGGTATTAGCACCCCTCACATCCGTTGTACTCAACGGGAACCTTCTCATTAATTTTAGGGTTCAAAGAGTGTTCAATTTTCTTGCATGCTTTTAATGATTTACCAAATGTACAAGGGGGAAAAAGTTAGTTTTTTATTAGTGTGCTTGACAGGATGTATGAATCCCGCTCCTACGTATTCCCGGGTGCAATGGGAAATTCAAAGCTACACGCAGTTCTGGGTAGAAAATAATTGTTGGTTGGTTGATTTTATTTATGAAAACATTTTGGTTGCGCTTAGTTGGGAAAAAAGTTTGTTTGATTGAAAAGGCGGACTCATACATAACGATAGTACCCGGTTGAGAAAAAGGAAAGCACGCGGTGGCGCGTAAAGAATAATGTTTGGTGTGTTGAGATTTAATTTAATGTTTTTTAAGAGAATGACGATTATCCGAATCACAAGTCATACGTCAAGTATCCAGATAATCGAGGAGCGAGAAGGCCATACGTCCGACCACCCCTTTTTTCATTCGAGATTATTTATTTTAAAAGAAGAATGTTTTATTTTTTAGAATGACGGTTATCCGGACCGCAAGTCATACGCCAAGTATCCAGATATCCGGGGAGCGAGAAAGTCATACGTCCGACCACTCCTTTTTCATTCGAGTTTATTATAAAAACTACTTTATGTAAATAGAAAGAGAATTGAAATTAAACTTTATCTCTAATGCTTTTATATTTTTTTACTTTTGTTTTGAATTAAGCAAAACTAAATAAATTAGTGTTCACAGTGGGGGCAGACAGTAAACCAGATGGGTGCGGATAGAAACAGGAGCCAAAGCCCAGCAGAAAAGGGCCCAAAATATTCCAACAAAGAAAATAGTCAAACAAGAAAACCAAGATTTAATGAGAGCTGTCTGATTTTCATACCCTCTTAATCAAAGATCAAATGGTTCAGGTTTAATCATGAATGTTCATTGTGATTGCGCCACGTGGCACATAAAATAATAATAATAATAATAATAATAAAAACAATAAAAAAAATACCAAAGGGAAAGGAAGAGAGAGGTTACAGTATGCGTACTTCTTCTTCACCTTTCAAATTTCCAACATCACGTATGGCCTTCTCCTACCCTTCTTTCTTTCGTTCAAACTCTCACCGGCGACGGCCGTTCTCCTTGTTCTCCCTTGCACCGTCTCTCTGTTCTCTCAGTCGGCGGTAGCAGTGGTAGTGATTGAAACCGACGACGGCAATGGTAGCTTAATGTCACGGAGGTAACGGCGGTGGTGGTTGTAGTGCGCGGTTTCGGCGGCGGAAGAAATCTCCTCGCTCTTTTCTTACTCGATCTTTCACTGTTTTTTCTAATTCTCTGTTTCTCCCTTCGACCTCTGTTATGCTTTTCCTTGCTATCTCTTGATTCTTGTTATTACAAGCTGTGATTTTGATTTGGGTTGATGTGGTTAATGGTGGTGTTGATGATTGTGTATTGTTAATGGTTATTGTGGATGATGATGATAGTGATATTTTTTGAAGTGGGGTATTTGAGAATAATGGTAGTTTGTAATGATAGTTTTAGAATGAAGATGGGTTGTAGTGATGAGGAAAATCGGTGGGGGGATGATGATGACGGAAGTGTTGTGATTGTTGTTGAATTTTGTGGGTATGGAATGGATAGAAAACAAAACTGGATAATGGAGATGGAATGGGGCAGCGTGTACTACTCTGCTACTTGTGACCCTTTTTCCTTTTGGTTATCAGTACTTTGTATTGTGGCTACCGATCTCGGTAGTAATTTGGTTCTCTGATTTTAGGTTACTGCCCCCCGTTTGTCATTGATGAAATTCTTTAGTTTATATATGGGATTGAAATTAGGTTTTGGCACGAATTTGGAAGGCTTTGATTATGAGGATATGGAATTGATTGAGGGATTGATTTGTTCCTTTTTAGTTTGATTTGTCTTAAAAGTGCACATATTTTCCCTCTCTGTTCTTTTGACTTTTGATGACAATAATAATAATAATAATAATAATAATAATAGTAATAAAAGAAAAACTTAAAAATAAATTGACTAAAATATATTTTTTTTGGATTTTTTTAATAAAAGTTACTAACAATAAAACTTAAACTAAATGAAATAGTTAAAAAAAAAGACGACAATAGGATTCGAACTCAAGACCTCGCACTAGTATCCCCTAAACACTCTTTCCAATACCAATTGAGCTAATTCACATAATCAAAAGAAAATGCGGCAATAAACCATATGATTATGTAAGTGGGCAAAATTTGGGGTATGACACATTCCTTTTGGGTTGAAAATTCTTCTTGAGTTGATTTCTTCTTGTCATCAATCTCTGAATTCTTCTTGATAGTAATGCTAATTCTTCTTCATCATCTTCTTGAAGTGATTCTTCATCTTCACAAAGTGTTTCATCTTTCTGAGAGCATTCTCCAGATTGAGTTTCAAGAGCAATCATCTTCCTTTTTGGTTTATCTTCTTGAAGAACAGATTCATGAGCTTTTAATGATCCAATAAGATCTTCCAGTGAAACTTTAGTGAGATCTTTTGCCACTGTGATAGTTGTGACTATTGGTCTCCAAGTCTTTGGTAAACATCTAAGAATTTTTCTTATTCTTTCATGTGTAGTATATGATTTTCCCAAAGAGTTGAGTTCATTTATGATGCTTGTGAATCTACCATACATCTGATCTATGGTTTCTTCTTCCTTCATTTCAAACAGTTCAAATTTTCTCACTCCAATGTCTATTCTTGTTTCTTTGACACTGTTGGTTCCTTCATGATGAGTTTGCAGAGTTTCCCATATTTCTTTTGCTATTTTGCATTCCATTATTCTATCATATTCTTCCCTGCACAAAGCACTTCTAATAAACAGTTTAGCTTTAGTATTAAGGAGTACTCTATCAGCTTCTGTTGTTGTCCATTCAGCTTGAGGTTTACAATTTGTTGAATCTTTAGCTAATGGAACATATTCTCCAACTTCCAGTACATGCCACATGTTGTTATCTTGTGATCTAAGAAAGAGCTCCATTTTGTCCTTCCAGTAGTAATAGTTATCACCATCAAATAGAGGTGGTCTGTTTGATGATCCTCCTTCAGATATAAACTTTGCATTCTTAGCCATTACTTCCTTCCTGAATCTTTTCCTCTAGCACTTGTTAGATGTTTATCTTTAGAGCCAATGCTCTGATGTCAATTGAAGTAGCAAAGTTTTCACAAGAAAGGGGGGTTTGAATTGTGAACCTTTAAAATATTTCCTATAAAAATTGTCAAACACAATATACTTGAAGAAAATAATTAGATTGTTAGTTAAACCAAATAACCAAAAGTGTTGCAGTCTGGATAACGTTCTCCCAATCACTCTCTGACAGTATATATATAACTATTAAATTGTGACTTGTGTGATTAGTGATTGCACGAATTAAAATAGAGTAAGGGAAGAGAATGCACACAACAATTTATCCTGGTTCACCCAAAATGCTTGGGCTAGTCCAGTCCCCACACTCCTTGTGAGATTTTCCACTAGGAGATGTTAATGATCTCAAGTTACACTTCCTTTGATCTAGATCCAAGACCAAATAATCTTCTAAGCCCTACAAGCTTAATCTACCTCAGTCACACTGACTATGAAGGTGTCACTCAATTAGTAGTTACGTACTAACTTGAGCCAATGGTTACAATGATGAAGGATTTTGGAATCAAAGCCTATTCACTCAATACACTATGAGAAGCTTTGAAAATGGATGGATAAACTCTCAAAACACTCACTGGATATTTTGATCCTATATATATGAATTACAAATCTAAGTGAGAGAGAAAAGAAGAGCTTGTGATAAAAACTTGTATTGCAAAAACAAGTGTTGAAGTTGTAGTGGAGACTCTTGCTCTTCAAAGTTGCCAAGGACCTCTATATATATATGAATGATGATCAGGGAGTCTTGGCCACGAAGTATATCCGTTGGAATCTTGAAAATAACGGCTAGTAGCTCTGCAAAATGACAGCTCATGTATTTTGAAGAAAACTGATCAGTCTGAGATCGATCTCCAAAGTTTCTTCTTCTGACTTTTAAAAGAGGAGCGTATGGATAGTTGTTGTTGAGCTGTATGTTACTTAACAAACAAGTATAGCCGTTGTGCAGCTTTTGGATAACCTTTGAACAGCTGTATGCAAGCTGGTGTCACTCCAAGTGAACGTTTTCTCTTTCCAGCATTGGTCTGAGACCGTTCTCCAAATTCTGGCGTGAATGAATTTCTTCCTTTTGGAGCATAGATGCTAGAGCACGAACAGGCCAGCTGTTATGGATAAAAACAGCAGCTGGAGGTTGTACTTGATGTTTCTCAATGTCCTTGTTGCAAGTACAATTGTCATATAGAAAGAGAAACAACATTGGAGAATGTTCTTTCTTTATTCCTTTAAAGTACAAGTCACTTTATAAGGCTAGGTTGTGCTGTCTAATTCTCCATGGTCCATACAAGATCAGTTCCATTAATTGAGAATAAAAATATCCTTATGTCATATGCTCAATCTTCACATGTTCAAACATAGAACTTGGTAAAAGTAGTAAGTTCTCTATTCATGAGAGAAACCTTTGCCTTAAATGATCCCTTGGATATGTAGATAGTTCGTGAGAGAAGCCCAAGATAAAAGTGATCATTTGTCTTGTACATAGTTGACTTATCCATAAGTCCTCTTGCATTGATTGTGTGAAAATGATGTTTGCACGGGTCTCAGAGATCAATCTGAGACTGTTCTCCAAGCTTTTGTTTTTATCAAAGTAAAAACATGATATTTGATCTAAATAGCTCAATTGTTCCTAACTTAATTAAAACACTCAAGAGCACTTGTTAGATACCAAAAAGATTAGAATTACACTAAAAAATAATTAAGAGGTTTGTTATCTTTAAAACATCAATTAGGGATTTTGCCTCAATAGGTGTCATTTTGGTTTATGACACCACAATTATGATTTAAAACTAAATTTTCTATGATAAAAATATTACACAGTTGATGATCACATGACCTAAATATCAAATGGTCCGAAATTCAAATTTAATAAATTGAGTTCAAATTATAAATGATGATATATGGGTCGTTCAATCATGATATGATTATTCAAATTAATTCGTCGATTGTGTGAATACAAGAAATTGAAGTCTATTCAAATCTTATCATTGGGTCTAAATCACAACAAATTTTAATCTATAACAACACAAGGCTATTTTCTAATATGATTATACCTTATTATATTCCGTCTCTTGGTACGAGTCTACAAAGTAGAGACAATTGCTAGAGAATTAACTCTTAACCACTCAAATTAAGTATTGGATAAGTAAGATTTTGCTATATGGCCATCTCCTCCAAGAGGGTAGAAGCCACCAGGGATACTTTCATCACCCGTTCCATATACAATCTTCAATATTTCCTCTGGAGTCCTTGTATATGATAGCGAGTCTTTATCACCGGCAAGGATATTGCCCGAGGAGTCTTCCACAAAACCCTCATCTTTCACACCATCATTTCCTAATTTATTCCTAAGCATTGAAATGCGATTGGTGAACTCTGCCACGCTTACTTCATAAGGATGCACCTTCCATGCTCGACGTTCATATAACAACGCTCGTATAACTGCATCTTGGCCTGATTCTACTCCTAGAAGGCCTGCAACTAGCTGTTAAAAGGCATACAATATTATTATACATTTAGTAGGGCTGACGTTGAAAACATGAATAACTATTAAAAATAATAATTATATTGAGTGATGTCACTATTTATAAGTTATATTTTGACCTTATTTCTTTTTGATACGAGACTTGAAATTAAGTTGAGTGATGTCACTATTTATAAGCTATTTTTTAGCCTTATTTATTTTTGACATAGCGTTGAAATTAAGTTTGGTCATTCGCTTTTATTATTAGAAAGTAGATGAATGAGTGTTTTTCTTCTATAGTTTGAAAATATTAAATTTGTTGAGTTTGAGGTTATACCTTCCTAGAAGTAGCATTTTGCAAGAGTGGATTAGCTCCAACATAGCCGGTAAGACCAACATAAGGAATCACATAAGATGCAAGAAGAAAGTTGACATCATTTGCATATGGATCAAAAGGAGGGTGCAAAGGATGTTCAAAGGCACTATCCATCACCTTGGCAAATGATAATGTGCTTAGATCTAGCGTAGGCCTGGGGAACCCTTTTACCGTGCTCTTTATTGCTCTACAATAAAAATTCATACAATAAAAATTAATTAGCAATAAAAATTTAAAAATCTAAATAATTAATTTTCATTCACAAAAATACTAGAGACAAAATTCATTTTATTTTATAATTTTTGTCGTCAATTCAATTTTTTTCTAACAATATATTGCATCTCGTCTCAATAAACTCAACACAATATATTAATATTCAAATTAACAAGAAACTAAACCGATGATATATTGAAACTAAATGATAAAAACATTATATATCATATCAAGTTATAATAAAGATTTAAAAAGTATTAGAGACAACCTTAAATGTCCAACTTCTTGCAAACCAAACTGAAAAATGATATCCTTAATAAGTTTACCCAATTTGGCCGATTTAGCACCAATAGGAGGGGGTCCACCCTCTGCTAACTCTGGAGCAACTACATCCAATCCATGACCCAATGCTCCAAATAAAAAGAATTCAGCTTCCAAGTACTCTAAATTAAGTGGAAATTCAAGAAGTTCAATATCTGTTAATTTTTTTGGAGGAGTGGGCTCATAAGAACAAGAAATTGGGGTTAAGATGAGGGAGGCAAGGAAAGCAACAATGAAGATAGTGATTTTGGAAATAAAATGTGGATCCATGTCTTACACCTTTCTTACGATGATGATGAATATGCCACTATAAGTTTTGGTCACAAACTATACATGATACATATGCACTTATATATATATAGAAACAAGTTGGTTTATATCAAATAAATAAAATAAAATTGGTTCATACCTACCTTTCCAAAATTAAATACAACTCTCTTTGCATATGTTTAATTTTCCTAAAAGTATGGTTTTCTCTAAATTATGATACTCCCTCCGGTCCAATGTATAAGGAACAATTTGGAAAAAAAATTTGGTCCTTTATATAAGAAACAACTTATAAATTTATGCTTTATTAATTAAATATTTCCATTTCTACCCTAATTAAATATCCTTGTGAATAGCAAAAGTCACATTGGAATTAAGCATAGTGGTGTATGTAGATAATTACAAGAGAGAAGTATAAATTAATACACCAAGGTTATTTTTGGAATAGACAAAAGGATTTATAATTTATAATTAAAAAAATAAGGTTTCTTGGTTTGTGTGTTTTTTCCAAATTGTTTCTTATACATTGGACCGGAGGGAGTATAAAATTAAGGGTCTTGTTAAACCGTGCTCCCGAACACTCTTTAAGCATTCCATTTTAAAAAATAATTTATTCAAAAAGTGAACCATTTCAATTTTCAATGCGTTGACTTTACACATTTACATAAAAAATATACAAAAAACTTACTATTTAATTGTTTAACGAGTGTCCGGGGTACTATTTAGCATTTTCTTAAAATTAATAGTACTATTGATTATTATTTTTACAATTAAGATATCATTTGGTGTAAATCGGACATCCTCTGCACGCAACTGCAAAAACTAATCTCTCGAGTATTATAGAACTCAAATGGACGGCAAACTCTCTTTATAAAAATTTTAACGCTGTTACATGTCAAAATCAAATATCGAATTCAGGACTCTACTTAAGTTAGAAGAGCATAAATACATAAAGATGACTTCTCATCACACAATTAAATATTTTCATTAATATTCATGAGTTTTTTTACGGTAATTAATATTCATGACTTAAAAATAGACTTCTATCTATTCATTGAAAATAGTCAGATCTCTTACATTTAAATTATCGAAGTGAATAAAAAAAATATTGTTAAGTAATCTGGTGGTTAGAAATTTCAACTTAAAGTTGAATAAGTAGAGTTTTTTTTTTAATGGCAGTTGAATAAGTAAAATGTCCGGAATTCAAACTCCGACTCTTACGCATATAGGGCCCGTTTGGATTAGTTTTTTTTAGTTTATGCAAACAACTTATGCAATTTTATGTATTATTATAAGTTTGTCAAAATAGTTTATCATAAAATACTTATAAAAATACAATTTTCACTAGTGTGAACTTATAAAATAGTATAAAATCTAATTTATATTGAATAAGTTGTTCGCATAAACTCATAAATAAGCTAATTCAAACAGACATATTCATACTAAATGAGTTAAGTTCACAAAGACTCTAATAGTGTGTATTAATTTTTAATTGTATCAGAATTATCACATTAATCCGTTTGTTGTAACAACATTGATTTTAGTAAGGACGACTAAGGTAATGCCATGTAGCAAGATCATGTAACATTGACTCTTACACGTGTTTTGAAGATCTTGCGGAAATTATTAGGTTTGCTGAGTCATTAAATTGAAATTGTGTTTTTGTCTTTTTTTTTTCTTTGTTTGACTTTGATGGGTGATCGACTTCTTGGAATTGTAAAGGTGACTCTTTCTCATTTATTTCCTTTAAAGACCGTTTCACAATATTTAGTATTATCTCCGTTCCAAATTGATTGACACAGTTGATTGTTTTATGCATGCCGATGCATAACTTTGATGATTAATATTTTTAATTGTATTATAGTAAAAATTATAAAAATTTGATATTTTAAAAATATTCATCGAGACGAATCCAATAACATCTTATATGCTAATATTTTTTTTTATTTATTAGTAGAAAAATATAGTCAAAACAGTATGTGTGAATAGTGCAATATAGGCAAATGTGTCATTTAATTTGAGACGGAGGGAGTACTATCACTTGGTAGAGGTAAATTGGGTGTGTACCAACTCAAGTTGCTCTTAAATCTTAAAAGAATTTGATCTTATTTGAATAAACACAATTTAATTTGATCAAACTAAACAACTCTTTGTTGACAAAAAACTTATTAGACTTCTTTTTGAAAGAAAAAAAGAGTCACTAATATTATAATAAATTATTACTCTCTCCGTCCCATTTTCATTGCTACATACACATATTAAGAAAAATGCATAAATGAATGAGAGATAATATTAATTTTACCAAATTATCCTTGTTATATGGTGAGAAAGTGAAGAGACAAAAGGTGGTGAGAAAGTGAAGAGACAAAAGCTGGTGAGAAAGTGAAGAGGTAAGCATTTATAAGGGGTAGAAATGGAAAAATAACATAAAAATTGAAATGGGTCAATTATTATGGGATAATTTTTTTTTGCAAATGTGACAATGAAAATGGGACGGAAGGAGTATTAGTCATACTAATGTTGATTATTTTTTAATTAATGTTAAAAAAATTATTCCAAGTATGAGATGTGAAATCGAGACTAAGATTTGAATTCTAATACTCTCATTTATTGATATTAAAAGACAAAATTCTAACTAATAGATTACTTGAGAAAAAATATTCTATGTGAAAATATATATACGAATATAATGATTTTATCGACAATACATGACTCCATGCCTTTGGTTCACGTGTAATTATCTCATTATATATACACTACATTAATATCAAAAAGAAAAGAAAAAAAAAATTGTTTAAAGCTAACATATATATTAAGATATATACAACAATTTTACTAATAAAAAATGAAGTGTGAATGAGAGTAACTCAATACATACAAACTTTTGTGTTAAAAATATTGGAGGATTAAGTTCAGATGTCATAGTCAAACCATTGAATATATATACTCATGGTCATGGTCATGACTCATGGCATCATCATTGACTTTTCTCCTTTCCTTCAATTGAATTTTTGTTGATTACATCATTATTTTTGGATACGTAGAAGAAGAATTGTTTGTTGTCATCCTTATTTTCGGGTACGTGCCCTTAAGAAGAAAAAAATAAATATTGGTGTCTTTAAAATTTTGGTGTCATGTGAAGTTTCTCTTGATGCATATCTTCTGGATCCCTCTTTGTTATGTCACCAAATATGACTAGTATTAGCAAATGATTTTATCTTTGTAACTAACAAAATACTCGTACATTAGAAATAGTCACACAACGTCGTTGATTAGTATAAGTTTCAAGTTTAATTAATGAGTTGCCTTTAGTATAAGAGATTAGACTTTCACACTGTAACGAATTAAAGTTTAAATCTCAATTGAAAGATACTTATGTTGAATGTCTAAAATTAGATTATCTTCAACAAAAAGAACCTATATGTAGGGGTGGAAAATGGATCCGGCCTTTTAAATTTTACGTCATTTAAATTTTAAGTTTGTATTAAATAGGTCTTAGAGGTCCTTAAAAAAATAGAACTTATTTAATATACAAATTTAAAACTTAAACTTAAAAATCCATAAAACCCATCAAAATCTCTAAAATGGATCCCACAAAACTCACAATATATTCACATTTTAATATAGTATAGATGATTAATTTAATAGTATTTAATATGAAATGAATGAAAAAGAAGCATAGCTAGAAACCGTGACAATTCGAGGAACGCTTTTTCTTGGCTATTGTAACATTCACCAATTGTAATAAGAAATCTCACTCTTTTCTTTTGCAATCTATTAGTTTCTTTACTTTCTCTATACTCATCTTCTTCAAGCTCTTCTTTAAGCTTGATGTTAAGCTCATCAATGGCAGAATGTTATAGATTTCACATGGTATCAGGCCTCTCATGAGGTACTGCCATTTTTACTCCATTCATTCGTTCTATCTTCTTTGATTCGATCCAATTTTTCTCTTCCGCTTCGTTCTTGTTGTGATCATGTCTGTTGATAGCGCTGCAAGCGTTCATGGAGGATCCTCTTCTGGTAATCATCACAAAGGTTATCAAAACGATACTCTTAATCCTTACTTTCTTCATCCCAATGAAAATCCAAGTCTTGTTCTGGTTCAAACTCCTCTATCGGATTCTAACTATCACCAATGGTCTCGTGCGATGGTTATGGCTCTTCGATGCAAGAACAAACTTCATTTCATCAATGGTTCATTTCCTCGACCTATGGATGAAGATCTTGATTCTCTTGCTAGGGACCGGTGCAACACTATGATCATGTCTTGGCTCAATAACGCCGTTGCACCAGAAATTTCTCAAAGCATCATTTGGATGGATTCAGCTTCAGAAATTTGGCAAGACTTGAAGGAACGTTTCTATCAAGGTGATGTCTTTCGTATCTCAGATATTCAGGAAGAAATTTATACTCTTAAGCAAGGTGATGTTTCCATTTCTGCCTACTATACTCAAATGAAAAAGCTTTGGCAAGAACTTGATAACTTTAGACCAATTCTTGTCTCTAATTGTGTTGATGATTGTGCTGCTATAATCAAGATGAAACAATATAGGGATTCTGATCAAGTTATTAGATTCCTCAAAGGACTTAATGAACAATATAGTGCTGTTAGATCTCAAATCATGCTTATGGATCCTCTTCCTAACATAGGCAAAGTCTACTCATTGCTTGTTCAACAAGAGAGACAAGTTGTTACTCCTATTGATGAGTCAAAACTATTGGCTGTTTCTGGAAATTCATATGGAAATCCTTCAAATCCACCAGCAGGGAGAGGCTATGGTGGTCGTGGTAGAGGTCAGAGAGGAGGTAGAACACAAGGTAGAGGAAGAAACAACAAATTATGTACTCATTGTGGACAAACCAATCACATTGTTGATGACTGTTGGAAGAAATATGGCTACCCTCCCCATCTCCAACACTTGCAACATCAACATGGTAATAACACTGGTTCTGGTCATGGCAATGGCAATGGTAATGGTCATGGACTTGTTAATAATTGTGTCAACAATGATGAAGAAGACACCCAGTCCATTGCTTATGATGAAGGTAATCATGACTCAGAAACTGGGAAATTATTTTTCACTCCAGCTCAGCACAAGGCATTATTAGCTCTTCTCCAAGGTGCATCCACATCAATTCCTCATAGTATCAATCACATCACTACCAATCCAGGTATTTTGTGCCAAACCTCTAGTAGTCACAGCTCCACTAGGTTCATTCTGGACACAGGAGCTACAGACCATGTCTGTTACTCTCTTCAGTTTTTTCAATGTCTCAAAAGAATTAACCCAATAAGACTCAAATTACCTAATGGTTCATTGGTATCTACATGCTTTGCTGGCACAGTATATTTTGATCACAATTTTTATTTGACAGATGTCTTATATTTTCCATCTTTTTCTTTCAATTTGATATTTGTGCCAAAACTTACACTTGCTCTTCAATGCACTTTAACTTTTGATGATCACAATTGTATGATACAGGAAGCTCACACACAGAAGAAGATTGGTGTAGCTGAGATGCATGATGGACTATACATCCTCCAAACTCCTGTAGTATCTGTAGGAAAATTACCTATCCCAAATTGTATCAATTTCATTCATAGTTTAGACCAAAATAAGCATATTATCCTTAGTTTAGTAGAGAATAAAAAGACTGATTGTACTATCTGGCATCAGAGATTTGGTCATGTCTCACATGCCAAAATCATTGAAATAAATAAAATGTTTCCTTTTGTTTCAATTTCCAAATCTATGAATCCTTGTGATATATGTTTCTATGCTAAATAGAAAAGGTTACCTTTCTCTCTAAGTAATCATACCTCTAAAAAATTGTTTTGATCTTGTACATATGGATATATGGGGACCTTTGTCCACCCCTTCTATGCTTGGTTTCAAATATTTTCTCACTATTGTGGATGACAAATCTAGATTCACTTGGCTTTATCTTATGAGACTTAAGTCAGAAGCATCCACACACATTAAAACTTTCTGTCAAATGGTTAAAACTCAATTTGAAACCAACATCAAATGCATTAGGAGTGACAATGGTACTGAGTTTTTTCTCAAAGATTTTTATCTTGACAATGGTATTTTGCATCAAACATCATGTGTCAACACTCCCCAACAAAATGGAATAGTAGAGAGGAAGCATCAACACATTCTTAGTGTAGCTCGAGCTCTACTATTTCAAGCAAATCTTCCTAAAAAATTGTGGGGTCATGTTGTTGGACATGCTGTTCATATCATAAATAGATTACCCTCACCATTCTTAAATCAAAAATGTCCTTTTCAAATGCTTTATAATGAATTGCCTGACATAACCAATCTCAAAGTATTTGGTTCTCTAGTTTTTGCATCCACTCTTCAAACTCATAGAAAGAAATTGGATTCTAGATCCAGAAAATGTATCTCTCTTGGATTTAAAACTGGAGTCAAAGGACATATTTTGTTTGACCTTCATTCAAAAGAAATTTTCTTATCTAGAGATGTGGTGTTCTTTGAACATATTTTTCCTTATCATTCTTCAAACATTACTGAAGTACCAATCTCTAATGCTAGTTTTAATCACACTTTTTATGATGACTTGTTGAGCACTCCACTTCACTCACATCTTGATTCTCAACCTAACCATCCTCCAACCAATTCTCCCATACTTGTTCCATCATCCTCTATCCCAAACTGCCCATCACACACTGATACTCCTTCCACATCTCATAACCATATATCTACTGCTAACCATCCTGCTACCACTACAACTGATCCTTCACACAGTTCCCAATCTCATAACTCAATACCATCCATCCACCCTACTAGGAAATCTACTAGAATTTCCAAACCTCCCCCATATCTTAAAAACTATCATTGCAACCACTTAACCAATATAGTTCATGATTCATCTGAGACTATTCATCAATCTTCATCTAACTGTAAGTATCCTCTTTCATCTTTTGTCTCATATAATAATTTATCTTCTGCAAACAAACACTATGCTTTAAATATCTCCACTATCAATGAACCTAATACTTATGAGGAGGCCATGTGTGATGTAAACTGGAGGAATGCTATTAATGTTGAACTGTCTGCTCTGATGAAAAATAATACCTGGAATCTAGTCCAATTGCCTCCACATAAGAAAGCCATTGGGTGTAAATGGGTTTTCAAATTGAAACTACATGCTGATGGGTCTATAGAGAGACATAAAGCAAGACTAGTGGCCAAGGGTTTCACACAAACTGAAGGCATAGACTACATGGATACTTTCAGTCCAGTAGTGAAAATGACTACAGTTAGGGTTTTCATGGCACTAGCTGCTTCTCAGAACTGGCCATTGTTTCAATTAGATGTCAATACTGCTTTTCTTAATGGTGATCTAAATGAAGAAGTATATATGCAAGCTCCACTTGGTTTAGCTTTGCCACATTCTAACTTGGTTTGCAAGCTACAACGATCATTGTATGGATTAAAGCAGGCTAGTAGACAATGGAATGCAAAATTGACTGAAACTTTAATTGCCTCAGGTTTCACTCAATCCAAGGCTGACTATTCTCTCTTCACCAAAAAGACTTGTCAAGGTTTCACTGCCATTCTGGTATATGTTGATGACTTGGTTTTAGGTGGCACAGACATGACAGAGATTGATCAATTAAAGGCTTTACTTGATCAGAAATTCAGCATCAAAGATTTAGGTTCTCTCAAATATTTCCTTGGTTTTGAAGTTGCCAGATCTAAGAGTGGTATTTCTCTATGCCAAAGAAAATACACTCTTGACCTATTGAAGGACACAGGCTTGTTAGCAACAAAACCTTGTCCTACACCTATGCAACCTCAGTTACAACTTCACAAATCTTCTGGTACTCTTCTCACTGACCCTACTACATACAGAAGATTGATTGGACGATTGTTGTATTTGACACATTTTAGGCCAGAAATTTCATATGCAGTCAGCAAGCTTAGCCAATTCCTTGATGCTCATACTGACACACATATGATGGCAAGTCTACATGTGCTCAAATTTTTGAAGAATCATCCTGGCCAAGGTTTATTTTTTAGTTCATCCTCTCCACTAACCTTAAAAGGTTATTCTGATTCTGATTGGGGAGCATGTCCTGATACTAGAAGATCTACTACAGGGTTTTGCTTCTTTATTGGCACATCTTTAGTTAGCTGGAAGAGCAAGAAACAATCAGTTGTTTCTAGGTCTTCATCTGAGGCAGAGTATAGAGCTCTAGCCCAAACAACTTGTGAGGGTCAGTGGCTGCTATATCTACTCAAAGATTTTCTTATTGTTCATGATCCACCCATTATCATATATTGTGACAACAAGTCAGCAATGCATATTGCAGTTAACCCAGTCTTCCATGAGAGAACAAAACACATTGAAATTGACTGCCATGTAGTGAGAGACAAAATTCAAAACAACACTGTCCATCTATTACCAGTTACTTCTAAGGAACAAGTGGCTGACATTTTCACTAAATCTCTCCAACCAGGACCATTTCACACTCTATAGTCCAAGCTTGGATACATTTGACATATATTCCAGCTTGAGGGGGCATGTTGATGATGAAGATAAAAAGCTTTAAGTCAGTTACTTGTTGTTCCTGCTAAAGATAGAGGGGTGTATATTTGATGATGGTTAATGTTTTCTGTATGTGTGTAGTTTGAAAGTATCCTCAAATGAGAAAGAAGTGATGTATATATATAGACATTGAGGATAACTGTTATACATGGAGTAGTGGGCTAGGTAGTTAAGATCATGGGGGTGTAAGTGGTTCCATGTGTTCCTTCCCCTAAGTATGACTAATTCTATCCTCATCTAGTGGGATGTTTATTGGGCCTTTCGCTCTATAAGGCGGGTCTAGCCCAAATGAGAGAGTTGGGTCTTAGGCAAATGATATCTTGTATTTTGCCCGGTACACAGCCCCCCAAGCATGAGACCTATAAGGGAGAAATGCTTAAGATAACAATCCTGGTTAACACAATTATATTTGTCAAATCTTCATAGGCAAGATAATGTATTTGTTTAATGAATTAATTTAATCGGTTATTTTACCAATTTACACTTGTTTAATGTAGATAATATAGCAATGTATAGTCCCACAAGCATAAGTCTTGCTAAGGTCATATTGTGATTCCACACATTGTTGAGACTATTTGATTTGTTAATAATCAACGACGGTGGGATGAACTCAAATTTGATATGGTAATCTTTGTTGACGAGATAATCTCGTTTTGGTAGTATAATAATCGAAGTTTGGCGAGAAAGAATCATCTTTATAACAATTAGTGCCTTTAATTTTGGCGAGGTAACTTCAATTTGTCATGGTAATTATCGTTGGCGGTTCTGACTTGGATTTGCAAAAAATTATAATGGTTGCGGCAATGTGTGACTTTGGCACGTAGTTTCTTTAGCACGGTAGTAAGTTTTTCTGTCATAATTGTGGTGAGGTCCTCTTCAAGTCGCTGAATATTCAAAGATCACGGCAAGACCTTCTTCGAGTCGCCAAAATCAAATGGCACTTTGCGTCCATTCACGTGGAGATTTGTCTATTTATATCACATGGAGATTTGTCTTTTATGGAGTTTTATATCAAATGACGCTTGACACTTAATATCACCTGGAGCTTTATAGCGCATTATGGTGTCTTCAATCAAATGGAGCTTTTGACAAGACTTTTTTAGTCGCCTCATGGCAAGACTTTTTCAGTCGCCTCGTAGCAAGAACTTTGTGGTCACTTTATCATGGCAAGTCTTGGTAGACGCCTTATTTTTCATGGCAAGTCTTGATAGACGCCTAATGGCAAATCTTGGTAGACGCCTTATTTTTCATGGCAAGTCTTGGTAGATGCCTAATTTTTCATGGCAAGTCTTGGTAGACGCCTAATTTTTCATGGCAAGTCTTGGTAGACGCCTAATGGCAAGTCTTGGTAGACGCCTAATTTTTCATGGCAAGTCTTGGTAGACGCCTTATTTTTCATGACGAGTTGTACTTTGGTTTCATTCCAAAGCCACTATTTTCATCTCCAATTTGTTGTTCCACCACTTCATTAGATCCCTTTCTCAATTCAATCATAGACTCTCCTTGATCGGAGAGCTTTATGCGAACCAAATTTGTGTTTGGGAAGAGGATTCCAATATTTCAGCCGCCTTCATTTCTTCTTTACCGTTAAGTTATTGTGTGTTTGGTGTTGCACTCCAAGCATTTTGCACATGCAAGTAAAATACAATCAACATTATAAAAAATGGATATATGATAAACCTTTTCGGAGCACAATCCAAATACAAAAATTAATATTGAAAATTAAGAACCTGAAGCACATAATCTTCTTCAAAAGCAAACGAAAACAACTATGTTCATATGGAACAATTTGGGGAATATTACATAACTTTCAAATGGCGATTATATTCAAATGGCGTTTGAGCCCATAACTTTCAACAATAATCTTCTATATATATTCTTCTAAGAATAGTGAGTATATGCACTAAACACAGGTCGGCACATAACTCATTAGTTATTGAAGCATAGCATGTATGATTATTTTTAGTTATTGAAGCATAGAACACATGCGGATTGATGTAGACAAATTACTAGAACACTAAAGATTACTCTAATCACTCTCCTGGTTCTTGTGGCAACAAAATAAACCCTATGCATTAATCAACAAATTGTTGATATGAAGTAGACAAACTCTATTTGTCTCTCAGACTATGCACCGTGAAATTGGTCACAATATTTTAAAATATGGAAAAGCTTTTTCTTTGTACTACTTTAAAGAATGTAATTGGGTCAATTTTAGTTTGTATTTTCACCAAAGTAACCGAATAAAAATTAACAATTTCAGAATCACAATCAAAATTTGTTGGTTATGCCCAGAGGAGTATCAATATATCTGAATGAATCCTAAAACGATTTCTATTTTTAGAAAATAAGAGATGATAATCAACAAGTTAATCAAGGTGTCTTGCACAAATATTGACATAGAAGAATTGTAAAATGTAGGAAAATACTTATCTGGACTTTGGGTTGGACACATGTTTATGACAGGTTTGAGTTGATGAACTTGTTTTCTTTTCCATGCTCGCCTGGTTCGTCGATCCCAGCAACTAGTGTCCCAACTGCAAGTTTAGACACATCTTTTGTGCTACTCTTCCCTCATTTTGCCTCCTATGGCATGAGATGTAAGATCTGGAGACTGAGACCTATGCTGGAGCAGAAAACAGCACACTCCCAGACTCATGTGGAGAGTAGTAAATGCGGCGGCGGTGGATGGTGAAATCAATTCGGTGAGACGGCGAATTTAAATCCATGTTATTGTTTAGACAAAATCAAACATGAATGAAGCAAATTAAAAATAAAGAAACTATATGAATGAACCCAATTAAAATATAAACAAATAGCATATCATTACTCATTAGTTGTATAGGCACAAAATGGAATTGAACGTGCATAAATTGAAATATGAATTTCTTACTTATATCTAATTATCAACGTTGAAGCACGATGTTTGGATAAATAACATTATTGGCTTACAGTACAAGCACTTATTGTATAAATAGTCATTTATATAACAAAAGATAAAATAAGTGGTGATTACAAATATCCTTAATAGTGCTGATGATTATCTTCATATTTGTAAAAGTTGCTGTCACAATTCACTTCAACTCCCTATTTCAACAAATATCCCTCTGTAAGCTTAGCACGGATGCTAGAAGCAGAAAATTTGCATGGTTGGACAATACATTGATTTGAACAAAACAGTGGAGAGAAATGACATTTTGATCTTTTATAGCATACAAATAGATCATTGATTCTGGGAGGATGTCCCAACTCAAACATAAAAAGGTAGATTAAGAATCCCAAAAATGATGCAAATCTTAGATGAAAATCACACTTAATATCACTAACAGTGCTACATTTCATATGTTTTAATTAATTTGTGACAATGAAAATCACACATAATATGACTGCTATGAAGCAATTTACACGACATAGTTTATCCACAACACAATATTAATCATGGATCTTCCATTAAGAGGATTCCTAATCATTGTGCCAAAGAAAATCAATTTGTGTGGGGTGTCACGTTTTGGTGGTAAAGCAGCATGAATGTCATCATTAAATAAATTAAGATAATAAATTGTAGAGAAGTTTCAGAATTACAATGTATTTCAGAGTACTTTCCTGAGGGTTTTGAATAGAGTTTGTTCTGCATAGAGTCTGGTCTTCGTAAGTTTGTGTTGCTTGAATTCTTGTGAGACAGACGTTGAGCTCGCCTTGACGGGTCGTCATCTTCTTTCCGAACCTGGTAATTACACCGACTCCCTTATAAACTTGGTGATAAAGCGGTGATTGTACACGAATCCGACGATGACACGACGGTTAATTCACAAATCCGACGGCGGCGGCGGCGACAATTTCATGCTCTTACCATTGTTGTCGCCTTGAGGCTCCTTCTGAAATTCGACAAGCTTGAACAATGATGACCATATCGGACGGATGGATCCACTGGCTACATCATCGGTGACCGACATGTCAGACCCGAGTACGATGATGTCGTCGGCGGCCTCCTTTACCTTTTCAAATCCGAACACGGTGTGGGTAACTGGAGACGTCATTCTGTTTGACTGATCGAGAAGACAATCATCGCCGCTGGCCATGGACTTTGGAGAGGAACAATGATAACCTCGTTTTCCCTTTCGTGTAGGTAGTATGAAGCTTTTGGAACAAAGTTTTGATGGTGAGTGATGTGTGGCCCGGGAACAGTTTTACCAGGCCCCACTGTGGGCGCCAATTGTTCCTACTAAAGATAGAGGGGTGTATATTTGATGATGGTTAATGTTTTCTGTATGTGTGTAGTTTGAAAGTATCCTCAAATGAGAAAGAAGTGATGTATATATATAGGCATTGAGGATAACTGTTATACATGGAGTAGTGGGCTAGGTAGTTAAGATCATGGGGGTGTAAGTGGTTCCATGTGTTCCTTCCCCTAAGTATGACTAATTCTATCCTCATCTAGTGGGATGTTTATTGGGCCTTTCGCTCTATAAGGCGGGTCTAGCCCAAATGAGAGGGTTGGGCCTTAGGCAAATGATATCTTGTATTTTGCCCGGTACACTTGTTGAGCAAGTTAACTGCTTTGTAGAGTTAGTTACAAGTTGTAAAAGTTAGTTACAACTTGCTATAGAGTTTGTTACAAGTAGTTAGAGTAGTTTTAACTTCCTTCTAGTTTTGTTATAGTTAGAACATACTTGTATATAAGGATGCTCTTGGCTATTGTAACATTCACCAATTGTAATAAGAAATCTCACTCTTTTCTTTTGCAATCTATTAGTTTCTTTACTTTCTCTATACTCATCTTCTTCAAGCTCTTCTTTAAGCTTGATGTTAAGCTCATCAATGGCAGAATGCTATAGATTTCACACTTTTTATGTGCAAATATTCATCACACTATGAGACAACCTTAGTGGTAAAAGTGTAGGAATGGGTTATATTGATGCTCTTAGAAAATTATGGCAGTAAAAGTAGGGGACCGTGTTCTTTGGGACTCTCAACTAATGGTGGTGTTTATTCTCTTGATAGAGCATCCGACTTTTAAGCTCCTCGGACAACTTTTCATTAGTTGTTTTTTTCTTTTCAAGTAGTTTAGTGGTTAGAATTTAACTTTCTTAAGATAAATAAATGGAAGTATCAGAGTTTAAACTCCGGTCTCTACATATTAGAGTTTGTTTAAGAAAAAAAATATGAGAAGTGTATGAAGGATTGATTTATTTTATGTTCTTTGTATAAATATAAAGGCCAAATATATTTTGCAGTTCTTTAAGTTAGATGTTTGTAGCAAATTAGTTCTATATACCAGTTTATTTAGTAATAAATTGATCCTTTAAGTCTTAAAATATTTGCAACAAGTACGTTTTTTTCATTCAAATCCGTTAAAAAGTGTTTACATCGTCGTATAGTGTTGAGGTGTAGGTCTAAAAAGTGTTTAGGACATCAAATATGATTACTTATAAGGAGAATGCTACTTTTTACAAAGCATTGTAGAGACGAAAAACTTATAATAATAAATAAAAACTTATTTATTTGCATAGGTTATTTGGCACAAACTCATAAATAAGTCAATCCAAACAGACCTTATATCCCAGTTAGTTTAGAAGGGAATTGGAACTTTGGACCTATGAGCTATTTGCATAAGTTATGCATGATTTGAGCATGCAATCTCCATTCAAGTTGTGGCATCATCATATTTCAATGTTGAAATAAATTCTCCAGAATGGGAAAGAAATTTTCCAGAAGGGAGCTGCATATTTTGCGAGTTTACTCCGCGTTGCAGTTCCCTTGCTTGAGACAGTTTTTCCAACTTGACAATACAAAGACAAATTTGTTGCGGCGTCGAGAGGTGTGATAGACGAAGAGAAAGATGTTAAAAAAACAACCTAATATTACAGCAAACTTCATAGTAATTACATCAATACTACTAAAATATTGCAGGAAAATTCATAGTAACACCCTGCAATATAGTCATAAACCCCTTCGACCCGTTTCTTGGCACAACTTTTCGCAATCCTACCATGCACAACCTAAGCTTGGCAATATATATATTGCAAAACAAATACTATCATGCATGCTTATACAAATACATTGAATGAAATTTATATAAAATCCACTAAACTATGTTAGAACAAGTTCCTACTTTGAAACATCAATCTGAATTTCATTCAACAATAACGGCACGGTACCTTACACTATTCTATCCTTCACATTCAATGCATTTCGCGCATTAATTACCGAATGTCAAACAGAACAAAATGAAATTTCATATTGGAATACAACTCCTTGTATATTATCACTTAATGTTGTATTAAACACATCCTATATCTCTAAAGTTTTTAATTCCTCTAAAGTGCGATCAACATTTCTAGTATGAGAAATTAAACTTAAAAATCAAAATATAGAATAAACTATTGATAAAAAATAAACTATTGAGATTTTCATAAGTGATGCACACACATACATTTTGTATCAATTTCAACCTTCGTTTTTCAATTAACAAACATCTTATAAGTTAATAATTTAGGCAATTAAACAAGACATTAATAACTTTGATTTTCATATATGTTGTCATAACGTTCAGAACTGCTTTAAATTCCTACAAAAACAAAAGGAGCAAAATAATTAGGGTAAAAGAAAACACCGACCTACCTACATTCTTAGTCCTCATTATGCTATTTTCTTGCTCTCTGATATTTCCAAATCATCGTCATCTACTATGAAAATCCCCTCACCACCCTCAATATCATCATCATCAAAACCATCATCATCAACTTCTTCATCATCATCATCCTCATCATCATCATTGTCGTCCTCGTCGTCGTCTTCATCATCCCATTCTTCGTCGTCTTCATCATCTTCATCATCCCATTCTTCGTCGTCTACATCTTCAAGAGTATGATATTCAGGAGGGGGAGGGCAATCTTCAGTGATTGCCTCGTCTGTCGTCGTCACCAGATACCGAATGACTCTTTCATCTCTGTCCAACATAATCTTGAACTCGTCGGTATATTTGGCGTCCAACTCAAAGTTCATCAAAATATAGTGCGCGTTAGCAGCTTTCTGTATTTTGTAAGCCAACCTTCTCATACCCCAATCATTGAATCTCCACACTCTTCCTTTCTTCTCCCTCAAAAAGTCTGCAAATTTTTGGAAAAGAATCACAAAAACAACCAGAATAATCAGAAGTATGGCTTCACTAAAAGATAAAAACAAGTTAAAAAACTTTTTTGGTTAATGGGCGCATTGCAGAAACTTTTTAGAAACTAATTGTATGTTAAATAATTGAGGTATCCACTGTTTAGGTCATTATCAAAGAACTTAATTTCAGATAGCACCTTTCTTCTGCCAACCGTATATCCAATCGGCAAATTCTGCTAAACAACAGTCCTATAATACCGCTATAGCTGCTATTTCAAAACATTTTGTACAAAATAGCTTAACGTAAAAACAATACCGCTTTGTTCGAATTCCACTACAATATACCACTATAACAACACCTTCCGTGAGTGCCAGAAAGAAATGGTAAACTATTATTCTATGGCAAATGCTAACAAATGATCCCGGGGCACTCTTTAAGTCCTTAAATAGTAAGTTTTTTATAGAATTTTTATGGAAATGTGGAAAGTCAATGCATTGAAAATTGTGGTGTTTAACTTTTTAAATAAAAAATTTCTTTAAATGGAATGCTTAAAGAGTGCCCCAGGGGCACTCGTTAGCAAGACCCTTATTCTATTTCGCATCATGGGAATATAAAACAGTTTGGAAAAAATGAACGCAAAGCCGCAAAGCGAACTGTAAAAGATTACCTTGAACTTTTTCATTGACAGCTGCAACCTCTTCTGCAAATTTCTCGTGAATTAAGTAAACAATCTCGTAGTGGCGCACTGCAAAAGCGAAGAAACAGAGAATTGTGAGATAGAGCACTTTAAACGTATTGAATATAACAAGATAACAACAAAATTTCTAATTTTTTCCCTTCTCTGAATGAGATCACAATAGATTCTTCAAGGCAGTCGAAAATGTAAATACTGAATCTTTGAAGGAAATAATTATGACATAATTGCTATTAGGACACCATAACAGAAACACACACCACAAGAGTTGACAGCTATTGACAAATAAAAGAATTTGAGACGGTTGACATATAACGGTCAAATAACACAGGTATAAATTTAATGAGCACAAATTCAGGCCAAAAGTCAGCAAAATCTGGACACTAATCCACCTAGAGCAAAGGTAGAACATCTATATTCTATATTATTGTCGTTAATGGTTTAGGGAAAGCATGGTTTGGAAACATTATCTATCAAGGTCATAGGATAATTGACACCGGTGAGTTTGATGGAAAGATAGACGAAGAGTGGACAACATTCTTCAGGTCATGGAAGGGAGTGGTTTCGAAATCGGCAGATGCATGTGAACACCAAATAGTTCATCACATTAATGTTATTCTTGTTATTTGATAATTTGAATAACCATACATATGCAAGAATTGACAGATAACAGATTTAGAAAATGAAAATAATTATGAAAGAGTACTTGTGAAATTCCTATGAATAAAAATTGCATTAGTGCATAAGTTTCATATCTTCTCTAAACAAGAGAGAATTTACTTACATCGGTCGACGTCCATATCAGTTTCCACGTCAAGCTTCAGCGATTCATAGAGTTCTCCTGTAAATCAAAATGAAAATCCAAAGAAAAAAAGAGACAGGCTCAGCACATTAATCCATAACCATTTACCCTACAAAGAAACAACGACAGACGGAATAACTCAACAATAACCACTCACTTTCATCAGCATCTTCAAACTTCGGAAGAAGCTTACCATCTTCCTCAACTTCCTTCTGAAAATTACAAGTTGAAAACCACCATTGATTATCAATAAGAAAATTTAACTCATAAAGAATACATACAAACACATTCAATTCAAGAACTAAAAATAAACCATCAATTTACTCCCTAAAGTAACACTTTGTCTTCAATTTAGTCCCTAAATTATATAAAGTTACATCATTTTAGTCCGTGCTGTTAAGATGTTAGGGATTAACATTATAGATTTCCATATACTTCAGAGACTAAATTGGAGAGAGAATGATACTTTAGAGACTAAATTGATAGTTTATTCAAAACTAAATTCTGCATGAAAGGAAGCACCAAGGATGCACAGTAAGTAACTGGTATCAATCATATACTTCGAGCTGTTTGGACAGACTTATTTGAGTTTATCTCCTGACATAAGTTTTGTGAGACTGTTTGGCAGAATTTATAAAAACGGATTATGAAGCATTTTTTCAGCTTATTTTTATAAGTTCTTCAAGATGGCTTATGAAAACAACTTATATCATATACAAAAACAATTTCATTTAATTTTATCTAATCGTATAAAAATAGCTTACGTAAGCTTATACATAAGCACTTGTACTGTCTCAAAAAATAAGCACTTGTACTATATGCTGCAAATAAGTTGTTTATCTAAACAGTGCCCTTCTACAATGTCAAATACTAATAAGTCATAAATTACAAAATGGACCAATTTGTCATTTTCTTTACCCTAGATAGAGATTACTCAGATACTCTCCCTTCAAAACACAAAGACAAGATTTTGCAATAGGTAAAAAATGCATCCAAATAAAAAAACCTTAGTAGTAACAATTACCAATGTTTCAAACTCAATGATTTTCAAAAGGGTATCTTATTCTTAAGACAAAACAATAAAAAAAAAAACTTGCAGAAAAGTGAGAAAACTACACTAAAATGAATAATAAACAAAAAACAAATGAAGGGTATGATTAAAAATGTAACCTTTTTAAGAAGAACAGATTCAGGGAAAAACCCTTCATCTGATTTGGGTACAAAACTATGACTATCTTTTTTACCAGCATTGAGAATAAGTGGTAATGATTTTGTGGGGTTATTTTGAAGAGAAAATTGGCCAGAAAATGATGATAATGAAGAAGAAAGATGGGAATTTGGGAAGTAATTAAAGTTGAATCTAAGAGAATTTGATGATAACATGATAGGGTTTTTTGGAGGTTTAGGTAAGAGATAAGAAGGTTTTAGATATGATGAACGATGGAATAGTGTCTCCATAGGCATATAGAGAGATTCCAGAGAGAGAGTTAGCTTAAGAATAACACTTTGAAATAATAACCGATAAGAGACCAAGATTTCAAATAGTAGGTAAATTCTAATATGGACCGCTCCATCAAATGGTCCATGGTGGACCAGTTACGAATAACATTATAATGAATATGAATTTTAAAAAATTCACCTTTTGGATTGAAAGTTTATATCATATAGATCACCATAAATCTTGATGGGTGTCAATAACATATCAAATGATTTTCAAAAAAATTTAAAATTTTTATGGATGATTTATACGATATAAACTTTCAATTCAACAGTGAATTTTGTAAAATTATGTTCGGTAGATCACTTGTCCACGGTGGACCACTTCCGTAGCATTAGCCGTATATTAGGAATATAGGATGTTCAACATTTTGTTTAAAGATTACTACTCACAATTTAATGAGTCAAAAATGTAATTTTTTTTATTAACTTTCTGGTATTGGAGAGAGAAGAGAGCCGGTAATTTAGAGTACGGTTGCGAAGTAAGTAAAATCTGATAAAAATTTGTTTTCATTAAGAATCCAACTTGAGTTTTTTTTTTAAGGATTCGCCTTAGGGAGAGCTCATTGACCTGTAATTTTTTTTACTGAGACATTAGTACGAAGTTTTCACAGTCGTTTGCGATGACTAATATTTGTCAGAGAATTTGTGGAACACAAATGCTGTATTATCTCCTTTTAACCGAATTTTTTTCATACGCATGCGTCAAGAATCAAACAATTGATCACATACTTAAGAGACCAAGATACTTATCGCTTGGACCAAGGTAAGAAAAGAAAGGTATATTTTGGTAAAAAAGGGGGCAGAGCCCGAAAGGTAATTAACTTTGACCAAAAATAAAGAAATAATTAACTCTCCAATTTTTATTTTTATTTTGGTACAAAATTTATCATTAATTATTATTATTATTATTATTATTATTAAAAAGTTTTAAAGCATTTGTAAGGTTAACTCAATTGGAAAAAGTAATATTGTTATGTTGGACACTTTGAACCATGTTTGAATTTGTGTTTGAAATGAATTTTGCTAGGTTAACTTAAGTATTTTACAATTGTTTTATAAAAGTGTTAATTTATCTTTATTTTTTCATCATCAGTATCTAGCCCACTAGTCTATCTAATCTGGTTCAGAGGTTTAATATGGTTTGGAGGCCAGTTCTAACATCAAGTGATTTTTCAATCCCATTCCGGTTGTAGTTGCGGGACATAGATCAAAATGTGATTTTCTCTACCAAGTTCAGTGTCAATCACCACTGAACCAACAAACGATTAATTATATAAAAGTGTTTTTTTTTTGGTACATGGTTATATAAAAGTGTTTAAAGGGGAAGCAATGTTAATGTAAGACATTAATTTTATGTTTGTTTCCATATCAGACGCACGTTTGTCTGAAGCAACAAATAATAGTTTCACATTTTCTGGGCAATATCACCCTTAAACTCGCGACTGCGGTAGAAAAAAACTGAATCAAATTTGATGCATGTTTCATTTACCGTTGAAAATCAGTAAAACATACATTTGTTGTCTGTACTTGGTACGAGATCAGTCTCGTTCTTTTGTGAGCATAGCTTGCAGTTTCTAACAAAGCGATATAATTAACCAGTTTCAATACCAAGCCAACCAGAATCGCATATCACTCCAATAATTACTATTACAACCTATGTATCACCATCGCAAAATTAAGTAAGATATAAAAACCATATATTAGTAATGGTTCGCCTCGGCTACTACTATATGAAGGAAGAATGTGGTTTTCCAGTAAAACATATGTATAACTGTTAACAAGACCCACCTGCTAAAGATTGCATATTGACTAGGAAAATCATGCGTAGAAAGATCATCGCCACAAGGCTGTATTTTGCAGGCTAAAAGGGATGAAAAAAACTAAATTATTGGACAACAAAAAAATATACTTCAGATTATGAAAATAGGACTATACAATGACCTCCAAACTCAACTTTGGGGCATCAATAACAGATAACAACTCTGAAACTAATGCTTTTCATGACTTCAAAGTGCACGAGGCAATGTTTACCAGTATGTTAAAACATGATCTGTTTAATCACCATTGCTTTTTTCCTTTTTTCTTTCTTTTGCTGCCGCTACCGACGCCAGTGCCAGTGCTTGGATTTTTCATCCCATTTCCAGATTTGCCGGATGGGCTGTCTGTTGCAGTGCCACCGCTGAAATTGTCAAACGCGCCTGATTGTACTGCATTCTGTAACCACTCGACAAATTCTTCCTCAGTCATGGTTTCTTCAAAATTAGGTGTTGGCATATTAGGAGGTGTCGGCACACGCCCACCTCTTGGCGTTGAAGAGCTAGTTCCTTTGGCGGGATTATGTTTCGTCATTATACTGGTGTTCACATGAAAACTTGGCTTGTGTGTATTTGCTGGACATCTCATACCCTGCAATATAAACTTTAGTTAGTATATAATCAGAACAAACCTACTACAGCATCTACAAAATCATAGTAGTTTATATTTTTAAACATTCGATTCTAGTATCTTATGTAAGTTGAAACATTGTTTCCGCATATAAAAACATTAGCACATGCAGATTCATATGTTACGGTTGAGTTCTTAAATGATTTAGGTCAATATGGAAAATGAAGAACAAAATTACCTGACAGATATACCATTCAGTGGCATCAAATATTTTGCTATCTGCACACACATAAGCAGAAGGAGCGTCTACCTGAAGGCAAGAAAAATTTATTCAATTATCAAGAAAACTAATTCTGACTTCATATCTAAACACAACTAGGAATTGGCTCAAATACAATTTAAAAGGTGAACTGCAGATTATAAGGTATTCTCCAATAAGACGATTTCTCAAAAATGGTATATTGATCTCATACCTTCTGTAATAAGCCAAAAAGAAATGGTTGGGAAGATTGTTCAACCCATCCATCACCATCCTTGGCTTGGTGAAAATCTTGACAATCCTTTAAAATGGGGGGAAAAAAAACACGGTAAACCATTAGTTGCACTTCCATGCCAAGTATAAAAGTGTTTTCTCTCTAAGGAACGCATGCTGACAGTGACAGAATACACCGTTTCAAAAGGAATATGCATAGCCACCAACTGTCACTTAAGCATGCTAAAGGCTCCATTGAGAGAGAGGGGAAACAAAACAAGGTGAAGAAGATACCTGACACCATCTTGCCCGAGACTTTTGTTTCTTGGTGTGTATCCATAGATGAAAGCCACCACACCTTTTGCAAGCTATTCGCCTTGAATCACCAAATGGCTCCTCACCATCTGCATCTGAATGTGCAAACCCAGAAGAAAAGAATCCATGCCTACTATTCTGGCAAAACAGTATCATCCACAGGTAAAGTTAGACAAGAGAATAATTAATTAATTATAAAAAATTAGTGTTGTCAATCATAGATCCCAGAAAATAGAGGTTTGTTCAATTCCACTACTGTTATAGCCACTATTTGACAACAACTTGTACTAAATTGTGTATTGCAGAACAATAGTGATTTCTTAAAATTCCACTGCACTATAGCACCTCTATATCCGCTATTTGACAACACTGGAAAAAAATAGATTATCAGGTTCTCCCAATGGTGTTGAAAGTTCAGATAGCACAAGAATCTCTAAGGCTCACTTTAGGAGTTTGAAGGGGAGGGGAGGATAGGAAAAGAGATAGAAATCTTCATCTTATTTGAATGTTTTTGCAGAAAATAAGAGGATGTTTATGATTAATATATTTCTAATTTTAAGCTATTATAAAAACAATATAAGGACTTAAAGAATTTATCTAAGCCCTCCAAAACCCTCCTCCAATAAACTTTTGAGTCCCCTCATATTAGGGGAGTTGTCTTATGAAGAAAAATAAACCTCTCATTAAGTTGAGGGACTATCTTCCTTCCTTTTTCCTTTTCTTCTTCCTTTTTCCCGAAGGCCTCACCTCCCTTCCTAAACTCCCAAACATAGACAGAGAATATGAAAACAAGACAGCTAGCTACATTGTTCATGGATTCTAGTTTCTAAGTTATGCCACCACTTGCAATCTCAAATTCCTATGAATGAGATCGATATATGTTTTACTAGGACCAGAGTAGAAATGATTCACTAATCAGTTTTGATTCATGAACAATGGATACTGATGATTCATGAATATTATTCCAGACCAGAATACGTCGAGTGTGAAAAAAAATACAACTTTAATGTATAGTTCCATGATACTAAAACAGCTGGAAGAAAAAACAAATCATACCCGACGGGGAGCATTATTAAATCTGTTGAATACATTAAGAATCTCTTCTCTCCTTAGCTCATCATCATAAGCTTTTCGCTTCAAGGAATCCATTAGAATCTGAGACACAATTATAACCATACAAGTCAGGGAAAGATTTTCTCTCTATTGATTTTTAGTATGAGCAAAATATCTAAATCTAAAACTTACCTCGTATGCATTTTGAAGTTTCTTAAAGGCTTCTACGGCCTTTTCATTGCCCATATTTTTATCAGGATGTACCAACATTGCCTAATAATCAATGAAGACAGGTTATTAGTAATGAGAAGAATCGTCAAGGAATGATAACAATTGCAGAAAGGATTGTTGTTAAGCTATAGAAAAAAACATGCAGCTTTTAATCCAACCAGCAAACATTTCCAACAATTAATAATACCATAGCTCACTGAGAGTACAATATCATAGAAAGAGTCACAAAAAGTAAAACATGGCTGTGCAAGTATTGACATCAAGGGATAACCTTCTTTCTATATTCCCGCTTCAGTATTGAAACATCTATATTTTGATAGCGCATCAAGCCCAGCGCTGAATAGTGATCAGAACAGTTCAACAATCGAACAACTTCATCTTCAGAAGTTACATCAGAATCAACTCCACTGGTTGAAGGGACTCCTGCATTGCGATCTGCATATGGCCCAGGTCCATTTTCAGAGGAAGATGCCGGCATTGATTCATCATTTCCAAAACCCGGTTGACTGTTCATTCCAGCTCTTTGCTCAAATGAATTCGATCTACTCTGTTGATCTATGTTTTTCTTGAGGAAGTATACCAGAACATCATTTGAGATGAAAGATAAATTAAAAGCCAAGAACAAACGAAGCCACCCAACATACAGCCAAGCACAATAGACGGAATACACAGTTGCGATAAAAAGTGCCACACGATCATGACGCAACATAAATGCCAATCCTGAATTTCAAGTTATGTCAAAGGATCGGTAAATTTGGCAAGAATATACATAAATCAACATATATCTATATTGAGCACATATCTATATCCATGTATACCCAAATTCCTGAAGAAAAAGATAGAAATAAGACAGACAGAAGATGTTTGTAGAAAGAGACAAAAAAATCACCTCCAAGGAATAGGAAAAATGCAGTTGTCCAAAAGCTACCATAAAACCACAACATAATAACTCCAAGGACAGCAACAACCAAAATTGCAAGCACAAAGGCAACAAAATATCCAATCAAGGTAGCCAGACCCTGACCAATTAAAAAATATTAGTTAGCATATGGAGAGAGAGAGAGAGAGAGAGAGAGAGAGAGAGAGAGAGGAGGGGGGGTTACAATATCCAGTTTGAGAGTAGAATAGAATGAACAAAAGCATAAAGCATCGGAAAATAAGAAGCGAATTGGCGAGACACAACCTAGAACTAAAGCTATTATGCTTGCTAAATCTATTCATTATTTACGGAGTTCAATTAAAAAATATTAGTTAGCATATGGGGAGAGAGAGAGAGAGAGAGAGGGGGGGAGGGGGGGGGGGTTACAATATCCAGTTTGAGAGTAGAATAGAATGAACAAAAGCATAAAGCATCGAAAAATAAGAAGCGAATTGGCGAGACACAACCTAGAACTAAAGCTATTATGCTTGCTAAATCTATTCATTATTTACGGAGTTCAAATTCATAAGCCAAATAGTTCCAAGACAACTGAAACTCAAAGTCATTCTACTTAACTAACCTGAAACATTATCACAAGGATCAGAACAAGCGTGTACAAGGACTGTATCCAATATGTGCTTTCTCATGATAGTGAAACAAAAATTAACATAAATGAAATTATAGAGCAATAAAGAGCAGGTCAATAGGGATAAATTGTAAGTCACACAGTTGTATAAAATATATGTTATAAGCGCATTTTCACTATAGTAATCAGGGATGCATAGGTACAGATACGTTATTGGTACCGGGTATGAAATACGGTAATTTTAAAAAAATTACGGTATGGGTACGTCAATAAAAAACGAGTTTTTTTAATATAATGGGTTAAATTGTTCGATTCACAATAAAAGTTTAAAAATAAAAAATCTGGGTTGGTTACAACAACAAAGAAACTCCAATACACAAATATTATCATATTATTATTGTATTAATATATAAGAGAAAGCCACAAATTTCACTTACAACAGTATAATAAGAAAAAATGGACTGGATTTAAAAACCACTGACCAAAACCGGTTTTATAACCGGATTTTACTGATTTTGTTCAAAATTAACAGGTTTTTAAAAGTAGTAGGAAGGATCTAGTGGTTTCCTTCTATGGGTCGCTTGAAAGTAGTAGGAAGCTGGATCTAGAGCTTGTAGAGGTAGTAGGAACTTATCATTCTACTCTCTATGTTGTCATCTTTTACGCAAAAAAATAAAATTAGGCTTGTTTACAAAGAGATGAAGCCTAAAGGTTATATGATCACTGCGATGCTGTTTCAGATCACTGCGACAAAATCAATTTTGACTTATGACTAAAAGTCAAATCAATTTTAGATTATTTGTTTAGCAATAGTGGCATCCTACGTAAATGCAATTCTGAAGTTTTTTTTCATGAAGCCTATTTGTAAGGACATGTGGAACAAAAGCAATAAACCGACAAAAGATAATTTGTCCTTTTTAATGGTGCAAAATAATAAATGCACCTATGAAGGACACATTCACCAATACCACTATTGATGACAGATTGTATCACAAAAGCAAAGCAATTTGAATTCACAAAAGCAAAGCAAAGTATATTATAAAAGCAATTTATTATAAAGAAGTGCGGCTAAAGTTAAGTGAGTCGGTCTAAAAAATTGGATCCAGATGTTCAGTCTTTCAACTGGTTGCAAAACCAAATTGAATACTAAAATGATAAACAGATGCTTCATAACTACTTATTACATAATCTGGTTTATTTAACACAGTTTGGATATGGTTATGGATCAGTCTCTCCTAACCGGATATTTTGTGCAGCCCTATGGGCACTTTACTGTTTTACAAGTATGCATGCTTCAGAGATAGTAATTAAATGAAAAAGTTGAAGATTGATCAACAGAAAATACTACTCCCTTCGGTCCTATATATAAGAAACATTTCACTTTTTAGATTCATTGTGGAATTGATGTATCTAGACAATAATATAGTCTAAATACATAAATTTTACAATGAATCTAAAAAGTGAAATGTTTCTTATATATATCGTCTAGATACATCAATTCCACAATGAATCTAAAAAGTGAGATGTTTCTTATATATAGGACCGGAGGGAGTACAACACAATTTTGCCCTCACATATAAGGGGAAAATATAAATGAGTGTGACTGAATGATTCTATTTGAATTAATCACAAAAATCGTAAATTCTCCAATTATCAAGATTTTCTCGGCATTTTGACTTTTAATATAACAGAAAGCAATAACAATTGTGACCAGGGCTTACCAGGACAACCAGAAACTTGAACATCCCTATCATACTGATCACAGAGAATATGCTGCACCATATAACAGAGAAGAAGGATGTTGTGCTCAATCGTACAAATGAATCAATACCCCGAATGGCACAGTCCAACCAAAACAGTGATAATAGAAGGATTATGTTCCCAAAATGCATGAGCCACGTCAGAACAACTGGATATGCTTTCTTAAACTTTACCCTGAAATTAGCACAAGCTTCCAATACGGTAGTTCTAATAGATACAAACAACGGTTTCTGCCTAGTTAGCCACTCCGTAACTGCTATAAAAATGGATAATACTGACAGCCTTAATCTCCTAATAGCCGCATGATCAGTAAGCTCCAATTTGTCTACCATACTTCTCAACTGTAAACCTTCCACTAAATGGCTTAATCTACTCTTGATACTCTGTTGAGCTTGATTACTTCTAGGCAAATTCCAATTTCCTTCTTGTATTGGAACATCGACATTCTCACTTCCATTCTCTGAACTACTCCCAAAAGAAAACGATTCCTCCGGTTCATGCTTTGCACTCATCCCTTTCTTATCTTTCCGAGAAAACTTCTCATATTTTCGATCATTGCTATTGTCATCACTAGCAGAAATAGCCTCACACGCTTTCTGCGAAATACCACGGTCTCCATTTGCAAGGTCGTCCGCCGGAAAAACCTTCACTTGCCCTCCTTCATGACCTTTCATACCTGGAAGAACACCACCAGAAACCCCTTTTTTATGGTTAACTCCATTCTTCTGTTGATTACCCTTCCTAGCCATGAAGCTTTTACCTTTTAAACCTCAAAGAATCACTCAAAAATTGGAACTCATCATCACTAACACCTATCACTACAAAAAAAACAAAAAATTAAATCCTATACTCACCAATATCATAATCAACCATAAATTAACACACAAAAAAACACTAGAAATAGTCTTAGAAGCAATATATTCATATTCAATAACCCATTTGAACAATAAACCCTAAAATCACGGAATCAACAGAAACAACAATAAAAGTTTTAAATTTTAATCACTTAATATAAAAATTTCAAAATAATCAGAAAAGGGGTAATTGAAAATTAAGACAGAGAAATGAAACAATAACCAAACTAATTACCGATAAAATTTAACAAATTAATAGAAAAATAACACGAGATCATTGTTACCTTGAGTTACGGTTGATGATTATGGAAGAGAATAGAGTGAATTTGATAAAGAATTGAAAACCCTAAATTGAGGATTTTGGGTTCTATGTGTAAGAATTGAGAGATAGAATAAGGAATAAGAAAGAGACAAAAACGCGAAGTTGTGCAAAATTTGTACAGAAGACAGTTTTCTTTGTTGAGAGAGACTGGTTATTGGCTTAAGCTATCAACCACTCACATAGTCACATGTTGGTTCTATACTGCTAAGGATCTGTTTGGATTTTTCATTTTCATTTTTTTTCATGTTCAACAAATTCTAACCCTAATAAATAGCACTAATGTAGTAATGTTTTTTGGTCAACCAAATTTGTGTTATTACAAGTTAACACACTTCTCCAATTTTGTTAATTTTCGTATGAAATTCATTTTTTTTTTATAAACAAAATATGTTAGGCGCAAAACTATAACGACAATTTCTCTAATTTTGTGGGATTTAAATATATGGTAAATTCTTAAGAAGAATTTTAGTATTGTTGTATTGTATGTCCAAATCAGATATTGAATTTAGGACTTTAGTTAAGTTAAAAGAGATATGTGTCATCTCGTAATTAATTATTGTTTAAGTCCTCTTAACTATATTTTCATATGTCAAATAAGTCTTTTTTGTTAGTTTTTATGAAAAATCCAATTGCTAATCAATTTCATTAATCAATCAATGATATGAGCAAGCTTGTGTTGCTCAATTTAGAAGGCTTAATAAAACTCTCAAACCTACCTAATAAGTTGTGTGGTCTAGGACTTCGACTTTCTAACTATGATATAGTAACTAAATCAAAGTTAGAAGACATATTTGATGGTTTGAGGTCATTGAAAACATTGTAGGTTAACCGGAGGAGGACCGTGGATTACTTGAAAAAGTAGAGGTGTAAGTGAATGGACACTAATGGAAACGATGAAAACATAAGGGACTAACGTGAAACTTTTAAAAGATAAGGAACCAACTTGAAACATAAAATAAACACAATGTACTAAATATGCAATTAAGCCAAAATATTAATGGGATCTAACTAATGGAAACGATGAAAATATAAGGACTAACATGAAACTTTTAAAACATAAGGGACCAACTTGAAACATAAATTAAACACAATGTACTAAATATGCAATTAAGCCAAAATATTAATGGGATCTTTGGTGGACTACTACAATGTTAATCCACTTTAGACATTTGTAGTTAACAATTAACGGAAAGAAATCAACTTGATTAATATAATTAAGATGTTTAAGCGGAACAACAATTAACTTAACTATAGGTCCAAAATAAAACTAATAAAGTTGATTTTTCTTTTTATTTTACCTTCAAAGTGCCTCATTTTTTAATTCGCCTTGAGCCTCAAAGTATATTAAATCGGCGAGGGTGTTGCCGGAAATGGATTCTCTTCGGTTTTTTAGTCTCACTTCATCTCTATCTCTCTCTATATATATAGTTGTGAATCGTTAGTTGGTTCAGTGGTGATTGACGCTGAACTTGGTAGGGAGGACCACGGTTTGATCCCCTGCAACTGCGATCGGGAGGGGGCTGAAACCACTTGATGTCATTACTGACCCCCGAACCAAATTAAACTGGTGGTGAAAAACCAAAAAAATATAGTTGTGAATTGTGATTTCACTTACATGGTAATGTGACTGATCATCAAATAAGTCTTAAAATGCTGAAAACTAAACATACCTCAATATGGTAATGTGACTGATCATCAAATAAGTCTTAAACACCAAAATAAAGTGCCAAAGAAAATGAAAGTGATGTAACCATATTAATTCAATGCCAACTGATCAATATTTATTTTTTTAATAAATAAAATGCCATTCTATAAAACCATCATGATCTAAAAAAGAAAAGCATCATCTGTGACGGAATAAAATGACACATTAGTGTATAAAAGAGCTAGGACAATTTACTTCAGTTTGGATTCAACTTGTGTTTTTTTCTCTTGCTCGGGTTTAAGAGTCATTGAGTCAAGCCGATAATTGATTGGTAAAACCAAAAAATATTAGGCGTCAGCAAAGTTTTGATGGGATTTATTATGAGCAAATTGTCGCTCAGATTAGCTTGTTATTATTGGCGGATAGAGCTGGTGTGTCAGCTCCACGTTTGATTTCCATGTAATCTTTATTTCGGGCTTCGGCCCTCACTTTTACCAACAAAAAAAAAATCAATCTAATTAGTACAGTTTTGTTTCATTTTCGGGTCAAGACGGGGAAAATCGCATAAGCAGTATCGTCAAATAGAAGATGAAAAACGAAACAACTTCAGTATACATCATAATATTTCCACCTAAGCATCAATAGTCTCAAATGAATAATGTTACTATGTTGTCAAAATACAGCAAACAATAACACAAGCATGGCTGCATTTAATTCATGTTGTACCTAATACAGTATTCATCTTTTCGATCGGTTATCTAATGCGACAAAGACAGTTTTTAGAAAGAGATGTGATAGATATCCACCAACAAAAAACTCAACTCATACATAATAGTTATCTATCTATGTGAGAATGAAGCAGTACTCAATGCTGTTATGCACCACCAGAAAAAGCAAATTATAGATTATTGCAAATTGCAATTGCAAATATATGTACATGAAATATTATTTAAAGAAACCACGCCACAGTTATTACAAGAGAACATTGTCCTGCATTATAAACAGATTCCAATGGAAAAGCCAATATCAACGTTTCGAAATAGATACTGTACGAAACATGATTATTTTCAGCAGATAATAGTTGCTAAATGAATTTAAAACACTTGCAACTAGAAATACATGTACAAAAAATTATCTAATGTAGTAATCAACCAACCCAGCGTGCCTCAGTTACACGAGAACATTGTGCTGCGATACGCATGTGCTGAAAACCATAATGGGAGTGTTGAGCTATACTTCACAGAGTACATTTCTTTCCAAACTTGGCTTCTGCGATGATACACCAAAACCTGCTTATGAGTTGCCAAGAAAACATATTCACTTGTCTGACTGATCGGGAAAATCCCCGGCACCATTCCTCTGATACACCTCAGACTCACCTTATCCACGACGCACCACTCATCTTTCCAGTAATCTTTCAGCACCCATATAATCATCCACGCTTCCGAAATTTGAATAACAGAAAGACAACCATCCAACTCCAATAGATAAGTCCTATTTCCCGCTCCATAAATTGGGTCATACGGCAACGACATCTTCTTCCAAATATCGCAACTTAAATCAAGCACAAGTATATAACTCGAGCTAACAGTCAACCAATGCAAAGCATTATTGACAAAAACAACTTGATTCTTATTCATATGAGTAAAATGTTCATCTTGAAAAGAAATCAACTTCCTCCACTTATTCAACTCCGAATCAAACACCAAACATATAAACTTCCCATCCGGCCTATGCCCAAAAGTACGATGACTACCAGCAAGAACAACATTAAACTTCTGAAACGCCGGATCACAAGCTAACCCAACTAAGGTAGCTTCACCATCAGGATAAAACCGAGTCACTGGCCTTTCCCTACTCTTAGGAAGCAACCTAAACTCGCGAGTAACCGGATTACAAACATAGTACACACCCATATCAGGTATACTAGAACAACACAATAATCCATTACATGACGCGCGAACCTTAACTCTATCGTTCAAGAAATTCAGCGAAAATTCAAAGACACCCCTTAAATTATCAACACAAATTAAGCTAGATTTGCACTCTAACAATGAATCTGAAATCTCAACAAGTATCATAGGGTTCTTCCTAGAAATATCATTATATAATTGAATAAAATACTTATCCAAAGTCAACTTATACCATAATTTGCACACAGTTTTGCTCCTAAAAAGCGATTTCACTGGTAATCTTGCAAGAATCTGCATAACAACCTCATCTGGAAAAATCCCGTCTCCTAATTTTTCCATAATTGAAATCCAACACTACATATACCAAAAAAAAAAATACCATTTTTTATTAACAAATCGAAACGAAATAAGAGAAATTAAAATTCTGGGTAGGAATAAAACAAGGTAACGATTCGAACTTTTCTTACCGGAACAAAATTCGGGGAATCCGATGAAACTGTAATTGATGAATGAGAAAGGGAAAAACGGTTTTTTTATTGTTTTTTTGGAATTGAAGAGAAAATGTGGAATAATAATGAATGTTGGAGTTGAGAAAGTGATTGCGTTATGAAAAGTGAGAATTGAGATTATGTGAATGTGTGGGTGGAATTGGATCAAGTTAAGAGTTAAAGGATTTGAAAGAGAAGAATGTGAAATTGGTCTAAGGGGAGAAAGAGTGCAAAAGGGAACAAAATTATTGAGGTCAATATAAATAAAAATGTACAAATGTAAAAAAATAAATAAATTGGTCTTCCCGTAAAAAATAAAATAAATTGGTCTCTTCAATTTATTTATTGAATTGCATAATACAAACATAAATTCACTCCAAAATTTCTTTTAGGTTAAATATAAAATTTAGTTTTTTAAAAAATTAGGCCAAATCTATTTAGAGGTTCTTTATGTTGTGTTTGTAATAGCTATGTTTGGATTGATGAAACTGGTGAAATGAAGTGGAATATACCCAGATTCTATTGTTTGAGCTGGTCATACCAAGTTGTAGTAGGATAAAATTTATATCCACTTTGAATGTGTAAAAGACGAAGTTGAAATGAACTTTGAGAAACATTTGCAACTTGGTGTGCAGATTCATGATCTTCTTCCTTTTGGTTCACCCCTTGGACTAATCTCTTGAGAAATCATCATGCTCAAATTCACTCAAATTCATACACTCAGCTCCCTCTGTTGGTTTATGGTGTCATTAACAACACTAACATCAAGTTCAATGATTTCATAGAAGACTGATCAGTGCATTTTGATGCACATTCTTCTACTATTGTACTTAGGCATTTCTCTAGTTTGTTTTATTATTTTTACTATTTTATTGTGTTTTTAGATTTAAGTTTATTTTTGTCTTTATTTTATTTTCGTATTTAATTTTCAGCATTAGTAGCTATTTAATACATGTTCGCTGTGCAGATCATAACTTGAACTCCGGATATCGGATTGAGGCGCGGGAATATGCGTTGGAAAGCTAAGAGACATAGCTACAAGTTTTGTGTTGAATAGAAAATTATCCCTTTGTCAAGCCCCTTGAGCCTTTTATCCCATTCTTGGTTTTATAGCTAATTACAAGCCTAGTAAGCCTTTTGTTTTATCCATTCTTTGTATGTCCCAATCTTAGTGGATGAAGGAGCTTTGCTTTGAAATTTTGAATGCAAGTTTCTCATAAGTGTGGGGGTGATGTGATGGAAAAATTTGATCTGATATAGAAAAGTTCTTTGAGCTGAGATCTGAGTTGTGTAGAAATTTCATAAATATTTTGATACTCAGTTCTTAAAAAAAAAAAAAATTTGTGTGGTATGCTAAAAAGAAAGAATTGTTTTGTGGGCGTAGAAAAAGAAAGAAAAGAAATTAGAAAAAAAAAAAGTATTAAAAAAAAAAGAGAAGAGAAAAATTTGCCAAAAAGTTGTTTTGTAGGCACTGTTAATCTGAAGGTGTGTAAAGAAGTTATCTTGTAGAGGTGTGGAAATGTTCATCATGTTTTAAATTTAAATGAATTTTAGGGCTCTGATTCTTCATCCTCTTAGATTTTATAGCCTAGTTCCCTTAAGTTTATCCCACCTTTGCCTTGGCCCCGTTACAACCCGAATAAAGACCTTTTGATCTTTGCGTGCATGTGCTTCATTGTGTGGATGTCCTCCATCTTTGGGGACCGAAGAGACTTTTCAAGCCTATGGCAGTGCTAACTTTAATGATGTGCTTTGAGCGTAAACACTGTCCCTAACACTCCAATATTGAGTGATTGAGTGATTGAGTGCACTTTATACAAATATTCCGTGAGGTTCTATCACTTTTGAAACACTTTTTAGTCTAATAGCCATCTTGCTCTCATTGCACATGTTTAAGATGTTGTTCATGATTGTTATACTCCTTGAATCTTGGATTGTGGTGATTGCTTGTGACTTTGCATTATGCCTTCTCTTCCTTCTTTTTCTTTTTTTTTAAATTTTGCTCAGGAGTGCAAAAGTTCAAGTGTGGGGGAATTTGATCAGTGCATTTTGATGCACATTCTTCTACTATTGTACTTAGGCATTTCTCTAGTTTGTTTTATTATTTTTACTATTTTATTGTGTTTTTAGATTTAAGTTTATTTTTGTCTTTATTTTATTTTCGTATTTAATTTTTAGCATTAGTAGCTATTTAATACATGTTCGCTGTGCAGATCATAACTTGAACTCCGGATATCGGATTGAGGCGCGGGAATATGCGTTGGAAAGCTAAGAGACATAGCTACAAGTTTTGTGTTGAATAGAAAAGCTGTTTCGAATTGCAAAAGTCTCAAATAATTCGTTGAAGTTCCAGACGTTATTTAGCTTAAATAATTTGGGCCCCAAACTTATAATTTCAGCCCATGACTTTTGGAGTTCAATTTTCCTTGTATTATATAAACTTAGAAATCAGCCAAGGGTTTGATAGTCAGCATTCACGTAAAAAGAAGGAAGTTTGGCTGAAGTTTGTAATGGATAATTAAGAAGCAAGGGTTGATCTACTGTAACTGTGTTTCCAAAAGTTTTGAGGTTTTTATTCTATCAATTCAATTTCGTTTCTCTTTCAATTATATTCTATGAAATTGCATTTGCTTAATTTGTTATTTCTTGGAATGTTTTGATTAAATTCGTATGATTGTATTCCTAATTTTAATCGCGGTTTACGTCGCTTTGTCGTTAAACTGCGTTTCTATATCGTGTTTGCTTAATTCGCGATTGTATTTATCCGTTTGCTTCATTCGGAATATAGGAATTCAATCTGTTCTATACATGTTGCGCTTGTCAATTGGTATGAAAATCGAATAGAGATCGAAGCCGCTTAGGGAATTGGTAAGGTAAAGACCAATGATTAGCCGGAAACCGAACCAGTAGATTAATCGCTTTAAGTTTATTTGATAATAACTTTATTTTCAACTATTTTTCCCAAAACCAAAAAATCCCCATAATTTACAGCCTTTCATTTGATTCTATTATTGTTAATTTGATTGAGAGTCCTCGTGATACGATACTCGAGTGTCGCTTTCCTAAACTACCTTTTAAAACTCGTTTTTGACCCGTGTGCGACAGCGGATCAAATTGGCGCCGTTGCCGGGGACTCTTTGTTATTTTAGTCAATATTATTGTCATAGGTTACAGTAGCATGTTCTAGTCTAGTTTTCTTGCGTGTCTGAGTTCTATGCGCCCGACTAGCTAGTTTTCATAAAAAACCGATTTTTCTGAAAATTGAGTCTGTTTCAATTTTCGTCCGAGCCCTTTTGATTGAAAAAAATTCAGGTATAAAAACTCACTTGTTTACAAAGTAAACAGTGACTTCACCTTAAAACGCCAAATTCGTCATTTTTCTATTTTTTATGATTTATTTACTGTTTTCATAGTTTCAGAAAATTCCAAAAAAATTCTCAAAATTCTTATTTGCCTTAAGTAGATTAAATTTTGTGTTTTTGTATTTTTTCTGAATTTATTTTAATCACCTTCCTTCTTTCAATTTGTTTTTGTCTAATAGGGACACTGTTGGCATTTTCGCAGTTCTGGCTACTAGGTCTGGTCATCATAATCTTTTTGCTTTTGATCCTGAGATAGAGAGAACTTTGCACACACGCCGTAGAGAAAATCAGGCTAGCACTAGTTCACCACCTGTTATCGATCCTATTTCTTTGCGCAATTTATTTGATTTTGATTCTAAAGTTGTTTTTGATAACATGGCTGAACAAAGAACACTAAGGCAGCTTGCTGCTCCTGATGTGAACTACAATGGTTTATGTATTGAATATGCTGATGTTGCTACTCCATTTGAATTGAAATCTGGTTTGATACACTTGTTGCCAAAGTTTAGTGGTCTTGCAGGTGAGGATCCACATAAGCATTTGAAGGAATTTCAGGTTGTTTGTTCTACACCATTGAGGCCTGAAGGAATAACAGAAGATCATATCAAGCTCAGAGCCTTTCCATTTTCGCTCCAGGGTGCTACCAAAGATTGGTTATACTATCTTGAACCGAATTCTGTCACAACATGGAATGATTTGAAGAAAGTCTTCCTAGAGAGATACTTTCCTGCCTCCAGGGCTGCATCAATCAGAAAAGAAATATGTGGTATTAGACAGGGAAATGAATCATTGACTGAATATTGGGAGAGGTTCAAACAGCTAGTCTCCAGTTGCCCTCAACATCAGATTACCGAACAATTGCTTATTCAGTATTTCTACGAGGGATTGCTACCAATGGATAGAAACATTTTGGATGCTGCTAGTGGTGGAGCACTTGTTGATAAGACTCCAGCTGCTGCCAAAGCCTTGATTGAAAACATGTCACTCAACTCTCAACAGTTCGCAACCAGAAATAATTCTGTGATCCAAACAAAAGGTGTGAATGAGATTCAAGCTTCTTCTTCCAACAAGGTTTTAGAAACCAGAATTGATGAGCTTACTTCCTTGGTAAAACAGATGGCAGTGAGTAAAGCTCAAACAACAAAGTTGTGTGGTATTTGTACTTCTACTGAACACCCCACTGACACATGCCCCATTCTTCAAGATGAGTCGGTTACTGAGTTGCCTCAAGCATATGCTGCAGCCCTTTACAATCAGAAGGGGTACAACATTCCTGACCTTTCCACCAACAAATACCATCCCAGTTGGAAGAACCATCCATACCTTCGATATGGGAACCATCCACCACAACAACAACAACCTTTCCAACAACAGTTGATGTTACCATTACCACCACCACCACAAAACCCTGCACAACCTGCAACTACTTCTGCCCCAACATCTGGACCTTCCCTAGAGGACCTTGTCAAACAAATGGCTGCAAATAATCTCCAATTTCAGCAGCGCACAGACTCTAGTATTCAAACCTTACAGACACAGATTGGACAGCTTGCCACTTCAATGAATGCTATGCAGCAAGCTCAAGGATCAAACCAACTACCTGCCCAAACAGTAGTGAATCCTAATGTCCCTAATTCTAATGTGAGTGCAATTTCCTTGAGATCCGGAAAAGTTACAAAACCCGCCCCTGAAAAAAATAAAAAAGTTTGTGAGGTAACACCTGAACCTCAACCTGAACCTGAAGTTTTTGTCGAGCTTGAAAAAGAGTATGTACCACCAATTCCGTTCCCTCATAGAGTACTGAAGAACAAAAAAAATGATGAGGAAGACAAAGAGAGAGAGATTTTGGATGTATTCCGAAAAGTGGCGGTGAACATTCCGCTTCTTGATGTGATTAAGCAGGTTCCGAAATACGCAAAATTCCTCAAAGAAATGTGCACTAACAAAAGGAAGCAAAAGGGGAACTTCCCCTCCAGAGTTAACATGAGCAGAAATGTCTCTACAATGATACAGCAAGAAGGCTTACCCGAGAAATGTGAAGATCCTGGTGTTTTTACGGTCCCTTGTACCATAGGGGATAATGAGTTTGAAAATTGCATGTTGGACTTGGGCTCTTCCATTAATCTTATGCCCACCTCTATTTATAACTCTCTTTCTCTTGGTCCTTTGCAGCCTACAAGTCTTCTTATTCAACTGGCAAATAGGAGCATCACCCGCCCCAAGGGTGTTGTCGAGGATGTGCTTGTTAAAGTTAATGATTTAATTTTTCCTGCAGATTTTTACATCCTTGACATGCAAAGAGAAACAGATTCCAGCAAAGCAACTCTTATTCTAGGAGACCGTTCATGAGAACCACTAGATCAAAGATTGATGTTTATGCAGGGACACTTTCTATGGAGTTTGGGAAGCATGTTGTTAACTTCAATATTTTTGATGCTATGAAACATCCCGTGGAAGAGCATTCTGTTTTTCAAATTGAGTTGCTTTCTGAAATTGTTGATGAAACTCATCCTGACTTGTTTTTAAATGATTTTCCATCTTTATCTGGTTTTGATGATTCTTACTCATGTGATGATTGTACTGACACTAACTTTGTGTTGTATGTGATGAGATTGATGCTGCATTGCAGGGTGACGTTTTCCCTACAGGTGAAGTTCTTGATGAAGCTGTTTATGCAGTTGAAACTCTTGACATCCCGGCTGCCCCAAGCGTACCATCCATTGAACAGCCACCGTCCTTAGAGTTGAAGCCACTTCCTGAAAACCTTAAATATGCTTATCTGGAGAGTGATGAAAAACTCCCGGTTATAATTTCTTCTAACCTTGATTTCAATCAAGAAAATAAGCTTTTGCAGGTTTTGAAGAAGCATAAGAAGGCTATTGGGTGGACATTGGCCGACATTCCAGGTATTAGCCCCTCCATGTGTATGCACAGGATTTTACTTGAGGATGGAGCGAAAACAGTAAGGCAGCCCCAAAGGAGGCTTAATCCTCTAATCCTTGATGTTGTGAAGAAAGAGGTAACCAAACTTTTGCAAGCAGGTATCATATATCCTATCTCTGACAGTAAATGGGTAAGCCCGGTGCAGGTTGTACCTAAGAAATCTGGTCTCACAGTGGTAAAAAATGAAAAGAATGAACTTGTTCCCACTAGAGTTCAGAATAGTTGGAGAGTTTGTATTGATTACAGGAGGTTGAACCAGGCTACTAGAAAGGATCATTTTCCTTTGCCGTTCATTGATCAAATGCTTGAACGGCTAGCTGGTAAATCTCATTATTGCTTCCTTGATGGTTTTTCAGGTTACTTTCAGATTCATATTGCACCAGAGGATCAAGAGAAAACCACTTTCACATGTCCATTCGGCACATTTGCATACAGGAGAATGCCATTTGGTTTGTGCAATGCTCCTGGCACGTTTCAGCGTTGCATGATTAGTATTTTTTCTAAATTTATTGAAAATTGCATGGAAGTGTTTATGGATGATTTCACTGTTTATGGTTCTTCTTTTGATGTATGTTTGAATAATTTGAATATGGTTTTAGAAAGATGCATTGAAACTGATCTTGTTTTAAATTATGAGAAATGCCATTTTATGGTGGAGCAGGGAATTGTTTTGGGTCACATAATTTCAGAAAAAGGAATTTCAGTTGATCCTGCTAAAATTGAGGTGATTTCAACATTGCCTTACCCGTATTGTATTCGCGAGATTCGTTTTTTTCTTGGCCATGCAGGTTTTTACAGGCGCTTCATACAGGATTTCAGCAAGATAGCTCTTCCACTGTCAAATTTGTTGAAGAATGATGTCACTTTTGATTTTGATGACAAATGCAAAAAAGCGTTTGACTTCTTGACGAAAGCATTGACTTCTGCTCCCATCATCCAGGCTCCTGACTGGACTCTCCCTTTTGAGATTATGTGTGATGCTTCTAACTATGTTGTTGGGGCGGTCCTTGCACAAAGGGTGGACAAAGCTGCCCATGTTATTTATTATGCTTCTAGGACTTTAGATTCTGCACAGGCTAATTACACCACTACTGAAAAGGAACTTTTAGCTATTGTTTTTGCTCTTGATAAATTCAGATCATATTTGCTAGGTTCCAAGGTTGTTGTTTTTACTGACCATGTAGCTTTAAAGTACTTGTTGAAAAAGCCAGAAGCAAAACCGAGACTGATTCGATGGATGTTGTTGCTCCAAGAGTTTAATGTCGAGATTAAAGACAAAAGTGGAGCTGAGAACTTAGTAGCTGGTCACTTAAGCAGAATAGAGCGTGATGAAGATCCTTCCCCCATTCAGGATAACTTCCCTGACGAGCAACTTTTACTGGTACATGGGGTAACTCCTTGGTTTGCTGATATTGTTAATTATCTTGTTGCTGGTGTTTTTCCTGCAGGTGCATCTAGGACACAAATTCACAAACTCAAGAGTGATGCAAAATATTATGTTTGGGATGATCCATATCTTTGGAAATTTGGTAGTGATCAGGTAATTAGGAGGTGTGTCCCCGACTATGAGATTGAATCTATTTTGCATCTTTCTCATGCTTCTCAGGTAGGGGGACACTTTGGTCCTCAAAGGACTGCAAGAAAAATCCTAGACTCAGGTTTCTATTGGCCCACTATTTTCAAGGATGCTTATGAAACGTACCGCACTTGTAAAGAGTGCCAGATAGCAGGTACAACCATCACTCGTAAGAATGAAATGCCTCAGCAACCTATGCTTTTCTGTGAGGTATTTGATGTATGGGGAATTGACTTTATGGGTCCTTTTCCTGTATCATTTGGTTTTCTCTACATTTTACTCGCTGTTGATTATGTTTCAAAGTGGGTGGAAGCTATCCCCACAAGGACTAATGATTCTAGAGTTGTTGCAGATTTTGTCAGGTCCAATATTTTTTGCAGGTTTGGAATACCTCGAGCTATCATAAGTGATCAAGGCACGCATTTTTGTAACCGCACCATGGAATCTTTACTCCGAAAGTATGGAGTTGTGCACAGGGTCTCTACTGCATACCATCCCCAAACCAATGGGCAAGCTGAGATCTCAAACAGGGAGATTAAACAAATTTTAGAGAAAATGGTGCAGCCAAATAGGAAGGATTGGAGCCGCCGTCTAGAAGACGCACTTTGGGCTCAGAGAACAGCTTTCAAGGCACCAATTGGGATGTCTCCCTATCGACTTGTGTTTGGTAAGGCATGCCACCTTCCTGTAGAAATTGAACATCGTGCTTACTGGGCAGTCAAAAGTTGTAACATGGAAATGCAGAAAGCAGGTATGGAAAGAAAACTCCAATTACAACAGCTTGAAGAGCTTAGGTTGGAAGCCTATGAAAGCTCTAGAATTTATAAAGAGAAAACTAAGCACTTTCATGATAAAATGATTTCTAGGAAGGAATTTTTTGTGGGCCAACAAGTATTATTGTTTAATTCCCGCCTAAAAGTGATGGCTGGGAAACTTCGATCCAAGTGGATTGGCCCCTTTGTTGTTACTAATGTTTTCCCTCATGGTGCAGTAGAAATAAAAAGTGCAGGTACTGATAAGGTGTTTAAAGTAAATGGACAGCGGCTGAAGCTGTTCCATGGAAATTCAATGTCGGATGAACAGGGACTTGTTGAAGAGCTCTCCTTGGAGAAGCCGTCCTACCCACCAGCTGCTACACCTTAAATCATCGGGTGTGTTCCTTCCTTTTTCTCACTATATGATTATTTTTACATTGCGGACAATGTCTGATTTAAGTGTGGGGGGAACAATTTACATTTAGTTTTACATTTAATTGTTTTTTTTAATTTTAGTCTTTCTTTTTAAAAAATAAAAAATATATATTAAAAAAAAAAAGTTTTTGACATGCATGCAACTGTCATGAGTGGTTTCATTATTCTAGGCCTAGAGGTGTATGTCATGATAACATTTTTGCTGTGTAGTGTGATAAGTTGGTTTGATACTAGATTGTGCATCACTTGTGATAGAACATGAAACTTTGTGAGTTTTTGAGCCTCCAACAATTCATTGTTTCTTGTGTGATTTCACTCATACTGTTAGTTACTTCTAGAACTTGATTTGACTCTTGAAGCACTTGTTCACATGCATGTATTTGAAATGATCTAGGCATTTGTTTCTTTATAAACTACTTTTGGCCAAATAGCTTACCTTGAGAAAATTATCCCTTTGTCAAGCCCCTTGAGCCTTTTATCCCATTCTTGGTTTTATAGCTAATTACAAGCCTAGTAAGCCTTTTGTTTTATCCATTCTTTGTATGTCCCAATCTTAGTGGATGAAGGAGCTTTGCTTTGAAATTTTGAATGCAAGTTTATCATAAGTGTGGGGGTGATGTGATGGAAAAATTTGATCTGATATAGAAAAGTTCTTTGAGCTGAGATCTGAGTTGTGTAGAAATTTCATAAATATTTTGATACTCAGTTCTTAAAAAAAAAAAAATTTGTGTGGTATGCTAAAAAGAAAGAATTGTTTTGTGGGCGTAGAAAAAGAAAGAAAAGAAATTAGAAAAAAAAAAGTATTAAAAAAAAAAGAGAAGAGAAAAATTTGCCAAAAAGTTGTTTTGTAGGCACTGTTAATCTGAAGGTGTGTAAAGAAGTTATCTTGTAGAGGTGTGGAAATGTTCATCATGTTTTAAATTTAAATGAATTTTAGGGCTCTGATTCTTCATCCTCTTAGATTTTATAGCCTAGTTCCCTTAAGTTTATCCCACCTTTGCCTTGGCCCCGTTACAACCCGAATAAAGACCTTTTGATCTTTGCGTGCATGTGCTTCATTGTGTGGATGTCCTCCATCTTTGGGGACCGAAGAGACTTTTCAAGCCTATGGCAGTGCTAACTTTAATGATGTGCTTTGAGCGTAAACACTGTCCCTAACACTCCAATATTGAGTGATTGAGTGATTGAGTGCACTTTATACAAATATTCCGTGAGGTTCTATCACTTTTGAAACACTTTTTAGTCTAATAGCCATCTTGCTCTCATTGCACATGTTTAAGATGTTGTTCATGATTGTTATACTCCTTGAATCTTGGATTGTGGTGATTGCTTGTGACTTTGCATTATGCCTTCTCTTCCTTCTTTTTCTTTTTTTTTAAATTTTGCTCAGGAGTGCAAAAGTTCAAGTGTGGGGGAATTTGATCAGTGCATTTTGATGCACATTCTTCTACTATTGTACTTAGGCATTTCTCTAGTTTGTTTTATTATTTTTACTATTTTATTGTGTTTTTAGATTTAAGTTTATTTTTGTCTTTATTTTATTTTCGTATTTAATTTTCAGCATTAGTAGCTATTTAATACATGTTCGTTGTGCAGATCATAACTTGAACTCCGGATATCGGATTGAGGCGCGGGTATATGAGTTGGAAAGCTAAGAGACATAGCTACAAGTTTTGTGTTGAATAGAAAAGCTGTTTCGAATTGCAAAAGTCTCAAATAATTCGTTGAAGTTCCAGACGTTATTTAGCTTAAATAATTTGGGCCCCAAACTTATAATTTCAGCCCATGACTTTTGGAGTTCAATTTTCCTTGTATTATATAAACTTAGAAATCAGCCAAGGGTTTGATAGTCAGCATTCACGTAAAAAGAAGGAAGTTTGGCTGAAGTTTGTAATGGATAATTAAGAAGCAAGGGTTGATCTACTGTAACTGTGTTTCCAAAAGTTTTGAGGTTTTTATTCTATCAATTCAATTTCGTTTCTCTTTCAATTATATTCTATGAAATTGCATTTGCTTAATTTGTTATTTCTTGGAATGTTTTGATTAAATTCGTATGATTGTATTCCTAATTTTAATCGCGGTTTACGTCGCTTTGTCGTTAAACTGCGTTTCTATATCGTGTTTGCTTAATTCGCGATTGTATTTATCCGTTTGCTTCATTCGGAATATAGGAATTCAATCTGTTCTATACATGTTGCGCTTGTCAATTGGTATGAAAATCGAATAGAGATCGAAGCCGCTTAGGGAATTGGTAAGGTAAAGACCAATGATTAGCCGGAAACCGAACCAGTAGATTAATCGCTTTAAGTTTATTTGATAATAACTTTATTTTCAACTATTTTTCCCAAAACCAAAAAATCCCCATAATTTACAGCCTTTCATTTGATTCTATTATTGTTAATTTGATTGAGAGTCCTCGTGATACGATACTCGAGTGTCGCTTTCCTAAACTACCTTTTAAAACTCGTTTTTGACCCGTGTGCGACAGCGGATCAAAGACGCACCAACAACAGAAATGACACTTACACTACTAAAAGCTGCTTTAACTTGTTACTTTCCCTAAGAGACCAAGTAATAAATCAATCCTTCTTGGTCTTGGATATGGAAACTTCAACTTCCTTAAAAGATCAAATTCTTCTTTTGGCTTGTTTGTCATGACTTTGTGTTAATCCTCTACTTACTCTTCTCCTTACTCAATCATCCAAAATAAGTCCTTCAGCCACTTGCACTCGTTGTGGCTTCCAAGATGAATCATTCCTTCATTGCATTTGAGACCGTGAGTTCTCTCATAGCCTTTGGAATGACATTGATTTTCATCACAATCTGGATTTCTTCTCAAATTTGAATGTGTATGATTGGCTCAAGTTGCCACAGGTCCACAGGCTCTCACTTTCTCGGTTGGTGTCTGGTGGTCTTCCGTCGGCTCTCCTTCAATGAGACTGGTCTTTCAGTCGGCTCTCCTTCAATGTCCGAACTGTGGTCAAAACCTTCAAAAATTGTTTCTCCTCCTCTTCCAACGACGGGCTAGTTGATAGATATATCATGTGAAACAATAATAACTATTCTTGTGGCATTCTTAATGTGGACGTAAGTTGCCTCCGTTCTCCCCAGGGTTGGCCCAATGCATATTGAGGCTTAAAGCGAAAATTTAAGCGATGCCTTTTACAAATATTAATATAAAAAAATATTAGATTTTTTTTTGTATTAACGTTCTGGCTCTCAGGGAAAGGAGCAGTGGCGGATCCATAATTTTTTTCTAGTGGGGACTAGAAAATAGTGTGTATATTTTGACTAAAAAAGATTATAAACTTTTACAAAATTCACAATTATAGTGACAAAAAAATCTCAAAAGATTATTATGGAAGAAAAGATGGTTGATGCTTTGATGAATAAAGTAAGGTTAAGATAGAAATGTGTGAAAATAAAATAGTTGAAGTAATAAAAAGTTGAAAAATAAAAAGAAAAATTTATAACGAGTGATTAATAGACCTAGTTATGGGGGCTTAGAAAAAATATAATACTAATATCAAAGGAAAACTAGTTATACTCAATTTTAAATGGGTAAGAGTAACACTCCACTTCATTGTTTGTCACATTCATTAAATCTAAGGTAATTCTTGTTATTTATTATCTTTGAATGAAAATATTCATACTTTGAATATTAATGAAGTGTTTTTCTTTTATAATTATAGGTATTATAGTGATGTGTGGCTTAAAGAAGCTCCAAATAGGATTCCTCCTCATCAACATCCAGAAGTTGCTAATGAGAGGAACAAGTGTCTAAAAATATATATTTTTCATCATCGGAATAAAGTTTATTAAGAATTGGCCCAATTAAAAAACAATTGACTTGGGAAAGGAGGTTATTTCCTAAGTTTTCCTTGGATGTGCTTTTTGTGACTTTGCTTTATGTGTTGATTGAGGTAGTAGTAGTTTGGACTTAAAACTTTGTATTTAATATTTTTTTCTACTTCACTTTTGTTTGGATCTTTAAATTGTCAAGGAAGAGCAACCTATGTTAAAGGAAGAGAATAGCTGAAAGTTAAATAGGGTTTTGTTTGAGGAGTATTTGTCTATGGTGCACGGGTACTCCATTTGAGAGAGAGTACCAGTATCTGGTACGTACCTGTACCAATATCAGATGTATCCGGTATCCGTACCTTAATTTATGCTCATTTTCGTACATTAGTTTTTCCAAAAATGTAGTACTCTGTACAGGTATCTGTATCGGATACCGGTACCGTACCCGCACCTAGACAACGCAAGTATTTGTTAATTGCTATTAACAATGTATACTCTAAAGAAAAGAGATGTGAACTTTCTGATTGTCTGTGTTTGTGTTTGTGTTTGTGTGTGTTTGTATAGTAGTGAGAAGACCTATTAGTTTGCCTGCTAATATTTTGTAAGACCACTATTTTAAACTTGTAAAATACTTATAGAAATGGACAAGAGGAATGATTATAGAGTGATAGTCCTTGCCATACAGCCCAAATAATAATCTGATTTTGAAAATGAAATTTCATATATCAGTGTGATAGTTTTTAATAATCTCCGTGTTTATTGAATTATTAGTCTTCTATTTCAACCTTTAAACTGTATTAAATTTCTGATAATTCTTTATTTTGTTTTCTTTATTGAATGATGCTAATAATTAGAAAAGCTTGGCCCTCTCCTTCTCTTTCCTGTTAACGAAAAAATCCAGAAATTGTTCCTATTAGGAATTAAACTCAGGTTCTCTCGAATGATTTGTTCTAACACTACATGGGAAATGGCAAGCGACGACAGTTGAAAAAAGACAGTTGAAAAAAGTCAGTAGCGTCGGCTTTGGCCGACGCTAATGGCTTCCTGCAACGGTTGGATAAGCGTCGCAATAGGAGGCGTCGCTATGACATTCAGCGACAGGTCTGGCCAACCGTTGGTATAACCGCCGGTAGGTCTTTAGTGTCGGTTCTTGTGCTTTTGCGACGGCTTAAAACCGCCGCTGTTCGTGCCATTTTCTGGATATTTTTGTCGCATTTAGCGACGGTTTAAACCGCCGCTATTGGCCTTTTTTGTTTTTTTGTTTCCCACAAAACAAATTTTTTTGTTTCCCACCAATTTTTTAAATGCTTTTTTTTTTGTTTCCCATAATTTTTTTTTATTTCCCACCATTTTTTAAAACGTTTTTTTTTATTTCCCACCATTTATTTAAATTTTTTTTTCCCACAATTTTTTTTAATAGTTTTTTTATTTCTCGCAATTTTTTTAAAACGCTTTTATTTTTGTTTCCCACAAATTTTTTAAATGATTTTTTTAAAAATAATAAGTAAACATACATCCAAATAAAATATGTTAAAAAAGTAATAAGTAAACATAATAAGAAATTTCATATAATTCCAAGTACTTCAAAATATGAATGTTTCCCTAAGCACTTCAATTACCAAGTAATTCAACCTAAAGTAAAATATTACAATATCAAATCGTTCACATCTAAAACATCCTTCGAAATATATCAATGTATTTCAAAATATACTAAAGTACTCGGTAACCACCCTACTTCAAAAGATACCAAAGTACCAAATGATAAATCATTAAAACCTAATCCAGTGTTTTCATGACTTGCTGAAGAAGGTCTTCCTCTAGTAGGAGCGTCCACGTGTGAAACCTGGAATTTAAACCCATAAAAAAGTGAGTATTACAATATATATTATCATCTATCACAAGACCATCCACCATCCATCATCACATGACTATATACCATCTCTCACAAGACCATGCATGCTCATAAATATTATATATTAGTTTTTTAAATCATTATGTATTAATTGATTACCTGACTGCCTCTAGAATATAAAGCAAATTGTTCTATACAATGTAAATACACAGAAATATTAGAAGAGATAAGATGGAAAGTGAAGCAAATATTAGTCTACATAGTTGTCTAAGATGGAAATATGCTTACACTCTTTTGCTATGCTTCCGCATTTATAAATGTTCCATCACTTCTCTTGTGTGAGATGGCATATATGTCACCTCTTGTATATTTGCGCCCGTCATCCGATTCCTAAAATTGCAACTCAAGTAAGTGAAAAATAAAGAAATAATCATTTAATGTTGAATGAATTTGAAAGTATAAATTAATTTACCAATCGATGCTTGAATCGAGCCAAAGACATTGTGTCAAGAGTGTGCGGAATCGATTACTTCCCAACTTAGTGATGGATCATAACAACGATCAAATGCAATCTTACGATTGTCTCTCCACCTCTTTTCAATAGTACGAAGTATATAATTTCTTTGGTTTTCACCATCGACATCAAATTTTTCCTTCAAAATCCAAATAAGTAAACTGATCAATGGCAATATCTTTTTTTTTTTTTAAAGGCTAAAATAAGAATTATATATATATATATATATATATATATATATATATATATATATATATATATAAGAAAAAGGAAAAAATTACAAGTAGTAGTCTTCCCAATTACAAAAAGAAAAAAACAATAACAGACAAAGAAAATAAGTCCAACAGGACAAGCAATACACGGGCCAAAAATAAAAACACAATCTGCCCAATCAAAGAAAACGCTAAGTAATCACAGAAGTTGGTAGTTCGTTGAAGAGTCAGTTATGAACTCTCTGGTTTTCACATACGCTATTTTAGTTTACTCATTTGTCCAACTAAGTAATCATAAAACTGATCAACTACTTGCATAAAATTGGTCAATAACATATGAGTAAACTGATCAATGACAAATGAGTACTGTCTGGTTTTTCTAAACTGATCAAATACTTGCATACAACTGATCAATGCCAAAAGTTAAAACAAATAAGTGGAGAAAATAATTTAAAAAGTTAAATGCATTAAATTATGAATATATATATATATATATATATATATATATATATATATATATATATATATATATACCTTTATAGTGTTATTCCAGATCATTTCTTTATTATTACTTGGTACGTCTGGCCACCTCTCCTTGTCTATAGGGAACATCTTAAAAGTAGTCCCAACAGTTCCCAAAAAACCCCCTAAGAGGCCAGCAGCCTCTCCAACTGGTTGCCATTCATACATCATTCCATTCCATGAGTATCGTTTTCCTTGCAGGAAGGCTAAATACATCTTGACTTCTCAAACGAACTTCTTTGACCACTCCTCTAGCCTCTGCGGAATATAAAATCCATCAAAACAACAGGTCATTCAGAGACAAGAACAATGATGAACGTAGCATCAAATTGATGACTCTGGCTAAAACAGAGACACACTAAGCAGGTCAAAGAACACAGACATGCTAAGCAATTTGCATTGCTAAAACAAAGGCAACTAGGACACGTAGCTCAAAACCATTGTGTGAGATGAAGCATTCTTCTATGCCAATTTGCTGCGCTCAATAAACTTCATTCGACAACAACAATGTCAATTTAATGCCAATTGTGTGTTTGTTAGTAGGTAGCATGTGTTAGTGACAAAGCCTTTAATGCCAATCTTTGTCTTATTTAGCTTTCGTAGTTTTTGGATTTAAGCTTTTCAGAAATTGCAGCTCAATTAAATTTAAATTAATAATAATATGGTATTCAATCAAATGCTACTACATACTTCTGTATAATTAATATTTTTTCCTAGTTGAAATGAAAAATTGTGAGAAAGTGTGTGCAGTTTGACAACTTAGTTAGTTTAACACAAAAATGCACAATAATCAAATAAACTACGTACCTCTTACATCAACCGTCCAATATTTCATGGACTTTTTCTTTGACTTGTACGCTGCATTGTTGATTGCAAGTGTAGATTCATCGTTGTTTTCAGGTTCGAGTTCGGGATATGGAGGTGACACAGGTTGGTTCGTAGCTTGTGTAGACCCATCAGTCAGTGCGGGAGCACTATGGCTGGGATGGTTTGCAGCCAGTGTAGGCTCAAATCTTCTTTTTCTTGCCATACCTGAAAATAAATAACAAGGAACATTAATCAACAAAATATTTGACAACCATTAAAAGAAACCCGTACAAATGTAAAGAACAAAACATGACAGAAAACTAATTCTAGCACTAAGAACAAAACATGACAGAAGACGCAACACTTGTACCATAGCAGCATCTAAAAGACAAACAACACCCGAGGGAATTAAATTACAATATGTGTAAGCATTAGTCAATTAAAAGAAAATCATTTGACAACCTTTAAAAGAAAACAGAACTTTGTCAATTAAATTACAAAACCATGTCACTTAATTTTTTTTTACAAAACCATGTCCTCATTATCGACATTTTGATTTATGGTCAGATTCATAGGATCATCGTCTGTACCATCTCTTGCCAATTGTATAGGTAAAACATCATCTGAAAATAATTGTTCCAAGTTTCGTGAGGGGTAAGACTCATTAGATGTCGTAATCTTATCGTCTTCTTGACCCATGTCATACAAGTCCCTTGGCTTTAAGTGCATAGGTATGCTCCAACCCTTTTCTTTTTCATCATCCACAAAATAAACCATATGAGCTTCTGAATTATAGTTAATCAAAGTAAATCCTAATTTGTCGGTCTTCATTGCTCTAGGATTAGTGGTATTAGCCCATTCACATTTAAACAAAGGAACCATGAACAATCCACTATAATTCAACTCAATGATGTCCACCAATTTTCCATAATAATTAACCCCTCCAAATTTCATTTATGTATCACTACTACTTGAATAACTTTTTGTGTCAAATGTTCCAAAAACGCCACTATTCTGAGTTTTTAGTGCTTTGTCTTGTGTTAAGGTTCGAAATTTGTAACCCTTAAAACTAGCATAACCCTTAAAACTGAACATTATTATAAACTTTGTAAGAATATCAAACTACAATCCACAAACATAACAAATCAAACTAATAATTTGGTATGTAACCAAACTCAATAAACCTAAAATCAAACCGTAGAAGCATAAAGAAATTAACAAATTAATAAATTATCATTACTCAAAATCAACATAATCAAGTTAACAACAAATTAACAGGAGAGTAATCAGAGATATAAAGAGATACAAAGAGAGATACATATATATATATATATATATATATATATAGAGAGAGAGAGAGAGAGAGAGAGAGAGAGAGAGAGAGAGAGAGAGAGAGAGAGAGAGAGAGAGAGAGAGAGAGAGAGAGAGAGAGAGAGAGAGAGAGAGAGAGCTGTGTTTAGAGAGGGCAATCGGAGCTACGAGAGGAAAAGCGGCGGATGGCAACGTTGGAGAGAGGCGGATCGATTGAGTCTTGAAAGAGGGAAACAAAGCGTGATAGTTTTGAACAGAGAGCAATTGGTGTTGTTTTTGGCAAGTGAGAGAGCTTTGTTTTGACTGATTGAACACGTGAAACAGTTACTATATACAAGTACCTTTTGTGGATTGCTATTATCTTTTTTTAACAAAATTAGTTAGTTGTTGCTATAATTTTTTTCTTCTTATTTTAATGTATAATTTATATATAATCTTTTTATTGTTTCTATTTTTTTATATAATTTCTGTTGCTGATTTTTTTTTCCTATTTTTAGGTATAAATTTTGATATTTTTTATTTTAAATTTAAAGTAAAGAACAACTTTAAATCAATAATTGCAACTTTAAATTAATAAAACTTCGTTAATTTAAATGAATTACATGTTTTATTTATCTTTAACCTTGCTTTACATATTTTCACTTCTTCGAATTAGGTTTGGTTTATTGTGTAAAAATGCTTCAATGTTTTAGCTTATTTTTTGTTTAGTTTTAAAGCTACAACACCAATAAGCATCCTATTTTTACATAATGATTGATAGACTAAAATTATTTTTACTTGTGTTGAAAAATTCAATATGTTTGTCACAATATATTGATGTTATATGCGGTGCATTCTAATTCTTGTTACCGCAAGTGAACTTTTAAGAAACTCAAAAATTAAAAGGCGACTACAACTCAATCACGATAAATAGTATTACTCGATGTTTAAGTAATCAGAAACAATTGGCTATGGAATAATGAAAAGAAAACTGCAACTCAATTAGGAATGCAAGCCTCTCAAGTATGGAGTGAATGGTCCACAATAAATGACGTTAAAGTGCATAACCACCATGTTTTGGTTGGCTCAAGTGCAACGTCGACGCCGACTTTCACGACCAAGGAAGAGTAACAAATAGGGGCTGGTGCATAATAAATTATGCAGGGAATTTTATTTGTGCAGGGACATCATGGGACATTGGAAATTATTCCATTAATGAGGCTGAATCACTAGCTTTGATGGAGGCCATTCAAGCTGCTATAAACATGAACATGGATCAGATCATCTTTGAATGTTACTCACAAAATGTAGTGAATGCGGTGCATGCACAACATAGAGGAAGTTCTGAGTTTAGTATAATTATATCTAATATTAAGAATTTGTTAAGTTTACATTCCAACTTCGAGGTGAAGTTTGTTAAGCGTCAAGCGAATCTGGTTGCCTATTTGTTAGCTAAGGCGGCCAATTCTTGGTCTAGGCACAATGTTTTTGATTTAATTCCTCATTGTATTGAGAACATTTTAAGTAATGAAAGGAGTTAAGTTTGTTTGTGTCAAAAAGTAATCAGACTTCTTGTACTAACATTTCTTTTTTTTAATGCGGCTAAATTGAATTAAGATGAAAAGTGAGCCAGCATAAGACATGCTAGGACACCATCAAAACAAAATAAAAAGGTGAAACATAATAATCAACAAACCAAAATAACATGGCACAACATGACCAAAAGCAATCAATCTGCAAAAACAGGACGGGTTCGGACCAATGATGACATTGATATGATACGGCAAAAATTTAGGGTATTTGTCATGAGAAGACGAATTACATCAGCGTCACTAGCATTCACAACATTTGTACCAACAAATAACATTGCAAAATAAGATGCTTAAATCAAACCGGCATCCTGAAAAACAATTAAAGTATAGCAATGGCAGCTGCTAAAACCAGCACCTTTTTAAGTTATAAGTGTCATAAGACAAATGAAAGTTCCACATGAGTGTGTATATAACTTCGTTAAAAATATTTCTCATATTTCTAAGATGTCATTATCGGCTACAACATTCCCGTCATCCAACTATTTGAGGGGGAATCTATCTTCGTATAGTTGGGGCACCTGCCATCATATAGGACTTAATTAATTATCCAGAAATCAAACAAAGGGAAATAAAACCAATCAAATGTGTACCATAAAGCTTGCAATGATCATCTTCGTAGTGTAAGGCCCGCTATGCACTTATTGCAGATTTGGTATTTTCAAATCGTAAGTACACAAATATAGCACTCTTCCTGTTCATGGAAACAACAATTAAATGAACATTTCATGATCTTATCGTCTCATAGGATAGGAACATAAGAATTACTAATTAACCCACTTATCAACACATATATATGTCTTAAGTTCCCAAACTTAGACCATTTTGCTTCAAAATATTCTCTAACATCCAAATCAAAGTCTGGTTCCTTCTGCAGCACACAATCCCAATAATATCATTAGACACATCAAAAGTATAGCAAAAACTTTCCAAGTATAGGAGAGCAATCTAGCCACCCCATTTTCGGGATCAAACATGTGTTATAAAAACCATATCAGATGTCATTTAGAGCACTTCAAGCTTTACTTGTGAATTGTAACCTAACCTAAAGGCATGATGACATGAAAAACCTAAGAGGGAAAACTAGTATAATGCAAAAGGTAACAAATTCCCATTAAGGTTGGAACAAAAAATTCATAAACCAATTTGGGGACACTGTTTTCGAACTTGACCCCAATGAAATGGATAGGGTATGCATCTTATGTTCAGATTTACCAAGAAATAATCACAATCAAAGACAAAAATCAAATTACGATTCACCAAAATATGAGCTATTTAATGAATATTCTAAAAATGGCATAAATCCTCCAAATAAAAATGAAAGACACTAAACAAATCACCATCATAGGGAAAAAAATTAGGGACAAACAAAAAGGTGAATGAAACTGAGATGAAAAGGTCGTGCAAGCTAACATGGTTATGTGGTCGTACGGTGGTGATGAAGTGATGCGATGGTGATGAGCATGAGAGCTACTGCGTTCGTGACAGAGAATAAGAGAGAGGGGGAATGAAATTTTTATTTCCCTCCTTCCTAATCCAGCCGCCGCGATAAACACTAAAACCGCCGAAGATTTACAAACAACAAAATTTTAAAAACTGAAAACAAAATTTTAAAAAAAGGTGATATTGTAAAAACAGTAAATGAAGAGAAAAACAAATCTTTAACCAAAAGTTGTCCCTAAACTTTCTGCTTCACCTCATCCTAAAGTGATTATGGGAAGATGTTGTGTTTAATTTCTACCTTGACAAAGCTTCCAATTTCCTCTAGTTTTTGCAATAGTAGCAGCCCCCCAGAATGAGAAGAATCGTATCTCAATGACTTGGACGGAGACATCTACAATGACAAAAAATAATGTGCGAGAGAAGATAAAGACCATAAGAAACCAACATGAACAATAGGAGTTACAAATATAGCCAACGCCTTCGAGGTTTCCAGGGTAAATGTCTATTGGCCACTTAGAAGCAAAAAAGACCAAAAAATAAAGGATAAATTTGAATAATTGCAAATGATCTACCATCAAATGAGAAGCTTCTTCTAGTGTAGAAACTTTTCTTGAAACAATCTCATTTCTAATGTTTGATAGACGCATCATAACAGCCTGAAAAGAAATGAGGCAAAGCCAAAGGAAGTTCAGCATAACCATCAATTCAAACTGAAATAAGAAATACGATAAGAAACGTGCCTACACACACACACAATCAATTTGATCAGGCACAATTAAATACCTTCCTGGAAGCATTAGGATTTGCAATGCCGAGGATTTTAACATCGTCACTGGGTGGCCTTCTAACTCCAACATTTTCAACTCTAAGAGAATATACACCAAAAAGGGATTGCAGGTGCCCTGCAAACAGCTATCATTAATCAGTTACTAGAAACTAAAACCGCATCAACTACATTTTTCCGCATTTTGCCACAATATAAAGGTTCAAAGTGTACGTAACCGCAACCACAATCTAAAACCATGCTTGAAATTAAAATCCTGTGTCGATTGCAAGTACCCTATGAAGAAATTAAATGATTGCATAAGGCTGGAAGGCTAGTAACAAGGTCATATATAGCATGAAACTAAAATTTGAATAGAAAAAAGGGTTGGTCCAAGAGCTTAAAGAAGACATAGAAGAAAACAGCAAATACTGCACCTTGTTCAACCTCGACATCAGCCACAGAATGTAATAAAACATGTTCTCTTTATGCAGCACCCCAAAACATGGAAATGGTACCGGCCTTGTAACCTGAGCTAGATAAAACACATAACCATATTACATGTCAAGATATCCATACATGCAAACATCATCCATTCACAAGTTATCAAAACCAGTACAAAGCTAAAACCATCTAAAAACATGTCTAAAGTGAATGCCGTATCATAATAAAATATAAAATAAAGTTAACTTTTGGTATAAGCTACAAAGAATAACCCCTCGAATCAGGTAGGATCACATGAGTAGCCAACAAAGCTCTCCTTAAATTTTTTAATCCTGCTTCATTCCCGGGTCTTCGATCAAACTTGTCGCGGTGATTTTTGGATATCGAGTTATTAATTAACTTCGAATCGCAATTTAATATTCCACCACCGATCTTTAATTTATTCAAGGGAAAGGGAAAAAGTTCGAAAAAACCCTATTTTTAGAGAACAAGGTTCGGGGGTTGGTTATACGAAGGGAAGGTATTAGCACCCTAAGTATCTATAGTACTCTATAGGAACCTCTTGTTTTTATTCTAACTTTGCGCTTAATTTTAATTGCTTATAAAAAATGTATAAGTGGGAAATTAAAGTAGTGATAAAAATGCTTAAAGCGATGAAAAAGAAAAAAAAGTTTTTTGTTGATTTTATTGATCGGAGAGACAAGTCTCATGCCAACGTACCCGAAGGATCAAACCACCGTAGTTCGGGGTAAAAAGCCGAGTAAATTTGTTTGTTTGATTTTAAAGTTTTGAAAATGGTTTTAAATACCAAAAGCCAAAAGTGGCAAAAATGTGAGTTTTGATTGATGTTAGTTTGTGAAGAAAGTCTATATGATTAAATTGATTGATGTTTGATTTATGAAATGAGACGCGGACACTTGGTTTAAAATCCAAGGTTTGTTGAGAAAAAGTTTGAAGTGATAAAAAGACACTTGGTTTAAAATCCAAGGTTTATGCATGATTAAAGATGTATGAATGAAGAAAATGCACTTGGTTTAAAATCCAAGGTTTTAGGCGAGAAAAAGGGGCACTTGGGTTAAAGTCCAAGGTTTTAGCGATAAAAGGAGCCATTGGTTTAAAGTCCAAGGCACTTGGTTTAAAATCCAAGTTCGCGATAAAAAGAGCACTTGGGTTAAAATCCAAGATTTTCACGATAAAAGAGCAATTGGGTTAAAATCCAATGCCACTTGGTTTAAAATCCAAGTTTGAGATAAAAAGAGCACTTGGGTTAAAGTCCAAGGTTTTAGCGATAAAGAAGCCATTGGTTTAAAGTCCAAGGCACTTGGTTTAAAATCCAAGTTTAGCGATAAAAAAGAACTCTTGGGTTAAAATCCAAGATTTTCGCGATAAAAGGAAACATTTGGTTTAAAGTCCAAAGTTTTGAAAAGTGTATGATGACAAAAAGATTTGATGCTTGATGATGTTGAAAAGAAATTGTGTTGACTTTTTGAAAGAGGTTTTGACCTCATTTTTGAGAATAAAGTGATTAATTATTTTTGAAATGGGATGTTGGGTTCCAAATAAAAAGGTAGCACTAAAAGAATAATAACGTCGCAATAAGCAAATTAAGCGCGAAAACAATCCGTAATGATATTTTGATCAAAACGGTGTCTTTTCCCTCAGAATTAAATATGCTAACGTCTTTTGCGGAAAGCGATAAATAAATATGCATGAGATGCGATTTTTTTCATTTATAGTGTACAATTGTTCCTAATTACAATCTAAAGTATTTGCAAGGAAAAATAAATATGAAATGAATGCAATAGTATGCTATGCAATTTAATTTAAATTTACATCAAGTCCTAAAATACAATCTAATGTCTTTACAATAAAATAAATGATTAATTAATTAGGCAAAAATAAAATAAAAAAACAGAAAGGGGGGTGCAAATATTAAAAACGAAATAAAAGGGGTGTAAAAAGTAGTAAAACTGTGAAGCCCAGCCCAACAAGGGCCCATCTGTGTAGAGACAAACAAAAAAAGCCAGGATCAATTCTGGCCGTCTGATGGATCAGACGGCCCTGATCTAAATAAAGAGAAAGTAGATCTGAGGCGTTAGATTGAGATCAGGAAGCCATAGGCGCGCAGGTGCACCGTAACTCTGTGCACCTGCGCGCACAGGATTACGAGAGAAATATAAATACGAAACCCTAGGACAATAACAGAATCTCTTTCTTCCTCTTCTCTTTCTCACGGCGGCCGGCCATTTCTGACCTTCCTCTCTCTGTTCTCTCTCAGCTCTGTTTTTTCTTTCTTTCTCAACCCCATTCTGTTTTCAAACCCAGATTCAAAACAAACAACATCATACATAAATACTAATCCTAATCACAAATTAAAAATCAAACAAACAAACCAAAATCCCTAATCCAAATCGAGAGAAAAAAACAAAACGGGACCTCTGGTTCTTCTTCGTCTCTTCTCTGCTTCTGTTTCGTTCTAATTCCGTTTTGATTCGAGTTGGTTCTTGACGATGATTGTGACGGATTTGCGTTTCGGTTTCTTGGTTTCATTTGTTTGTGGATGGTGATTTGACGGTGAAGATTTGATTCGTTGTTTGGTATGATTCTGGTTTTATTTGATCTGGGTTTGATCTTTGTTTCTGGGTTTTGAATGGCGATGATGATGATTATGATACGGTGATGATGGTTTGATTTGATTTTCTGTTTGTGATTTTTTTCGTATTTACGATTTTGATTCTGTTTAAGGGTTCTGATTTTTGGTATGGAAAAGAGAAGGTTTGTTTCTGGAAATTTGATGGATGAATGTTAGTAATGGTGATGAACAATGATGAACAGATGATGATTCTGATTTTGGTTATGATTTTGATTATTTTTGTTTTTTCTATTTTTTTTTATTCTGTTTGATGAAATTTCTCTGCGGCTGATGAATCCCTTTCTCTGATTTTTTTGCTTCTGATATATACCCAAAGATAGGGTACTCATGATCCACTGGATATGTTGAATTTCTGTACAAAAAATTGTTTCAGGGAACAAACATCTGAGTTGGGACAAAAAAGTACAGTTTTTTTGCTTTCTGTAGAAAAAAGCACCTTGCGCGTGAAGAGGACTTTGGACAAATTTCAATTTTTTTTAATTAATTAAAAACAGAAAAAGAAATAAAGAAATAAATAAAAAACAAAATAAATAAATAATAATAATAATAAAACTGAATAATAAAAATAATAAAAGTTGGAAAAACAAAATAATAATAATAATAATAATAATGTAAATATAAATAATAAATGAACACAAAAATGAGGTATTTTAAAATACCTCTCTGCCGAAATTTCGTCAGAAACGAGCAAAGAAAAACCCGTCGTAAAAAGACGCATAAAAGCGATTGGTCAAAAAATGGGGTATGACAGATGCCCCTATTTAAGTTTCTTCGATCGGAGATAAAAAGAAAAAGATGATTTTTGATGATGTTTTTGTTTTGGTTCGACGGTGGAAGAGACTTAAATACAAGTACACCATTTTTTGACCGGAATAAACTATAAAGTGCTATGATATGATGTTATGAATGTTATGCTTATAAGTGTTATGTTTACAAGTGTTTGAATGTAACGAAGACTATTTGACAAAAGTAATGAAGACAGAAAGCGATAAAGTCCTGTATACGGACATAAGGCAGTAAAGTCCTGTGTATGGACAGAAGTAAAGACAAAAAGCAATAAAGTCATGGGTGCGGACATAAGCAGATAAAGTCCTGTGTGCGGACAGAAGTAAAGACAGAAAGCAATAAAGTCCTGTGTGCGGACATAAGCAGATAAAGTCCTGTGTGCGGACAGAAGTAAAGACTGAAAGCGATAAAGTCCTGTGTACGGACAGAAGTAAAGACAGAAAGCAATAAAGTCCTGTGTGCGGACATAAGCAGATAAAGTCCTGTGTGCGGACAGAAGTAAAGACTGAAAGCGATAAAGTCCTGTGTACGGACAGAAGTAAAGACCGTGTCCACCAACATTGTGAGATGGTAAGGACAAGTAAAGTCAGTGTCTACCAACATTGTGGGATGGTAAGCAAGTAAAGGCAGTGTCTACCAACATTGTGGGATGGTAAGGACACAACGAGGAAATAAATTGTCTGCTGTCATTGTGGGAGAGCGAGACATGACAAGAATATGTATTTGTCTAGACCAGACACATTGGAGATGACCTCTTTTGGGGAAATTAATCACAAGTTTGCAGTTGATTGTTTGCAAAACCTGGCACTTGAAATATGAATGATGGAGGCATCTCTGGACCAGACTCACTGGGGATGAATATTTTTTGTATGAATGATAGAGACATCTCTGGACCAGATACACTGGGGATGACTCTTTTTTTGTGAAATATGTGATTGATGGAGACATCTCTGGACCAGATACACTGGGGATGACTCCTTTTTGTGCAATAATTGTGATGGAGACATCTCTAGACCAGATACACTGGGGATGACTCTTTTTTTGATGTATTGAAGCAAGACACATGATGGTCAATGTTGTATGTGTGAATGATTTGTGTGCATGTTCATGTAAATATGAATGTATGTGTACATATGTGAATGATTGTATGTATGGACATGTGAATGATTGTTTGTATGTATGTACGAATGTATGTGTATGTACTTATGTATGTATGTACGTATGAATGATTGTTGTGAAGCTTGTATTCGTATGATTGAATGATATTTGTACACGACTGGATGGGACAAAAGCTTGATAAAAAAAGATGAGCATTGGGCCGACGTATCCGTACAACCACTCAATAGTTCTCCACTGGGGACAGCACCCCTATCGGTGAAATAAATCAGATCCTCGGGGTAAAACCCGGCATAGTATGTCAATTCATGGTAAGAATGATTGTTTCTTGGGGTAAAGCCCATCGGTCAGAGGTTTGGCAGAAGTCGCCATTTCGTGCACTGAAACCGAATATTTTCTCATGATCTTGTTTCAATAGTCATGCTTTTTGCTTTTTTGAAGTCCCTAACTTTTGCCTGGATCGCCCTTTCAGGTTTTCAATCCACCGGGAATAATATTTCTTTTTTGTTTGTCCCTAATTTTTTCCTGGACCGCCCTTTCGGGTTTTCAATCCACCGGGACGCTCATTTTTGCCTAAGCCGCCTTTTCAGGTTTTCGACTTAGCGAGCTGTTCCTTTTTTTGCTATTTTTCCTCTGTTTTTTCTTTTTTTTCTCTTCTTTTTTTTTTAACAAGAAACAAGACTGATATGATATGCAAACTGTAACACCCCGATTTTTAAAGAGGAAGCAAAGGGCATATTTTTTTTTTTTTTGAAATAAAACACGCCTTTTAAAATAAATATCAGAGCGCGCGTGAACTCATAATTGGCTCAAGTATTTGAATCATACAATTTTAGAAAATAAACATACAATGACAAGCATTGCAAATGGGCTTTCGGAAAAGCAAGTGTGTACCTGAATAATATTACAACATCAAAAGGATACAATTAGTTCACAAACCACAAAGCCGGTTTTATGAACCTAATGTATCGCAAAGCCCAATGGCATAATAGTTTCATAGTTTGAGTATAGAAGTATTAATACAAACCGATGACCAAAATAAAATCTAGACACTAAGCCTAGTCAAAAGAAGTAGTCTAGCTACGCCGTCTAATCTACCGGATGGTCCTCAGAGTCCTCGCCGTCTAAGCTACCCGCGGCATCACAAGCAACTCCATCATCTAGGGAGGGAGGAGCCCGCAATATTCGCATGCAAAGTGCAAGGGTCACCGACGGTAACAAATATACAAATAGCATATAGCATAAAGAGCAAGTAATAGGCAATTATCATTTAATTCAAGTATTGAGAAATTAACACATCAAAGTACTCAAACATAATAAATAAAATGCGCACCAAGCCTAAAATGCGACCTCTAATGAATGGTGTGAGCATCCCTAACCGGGCCTATTTCACATGCATGAATTCCGGAATTTAACCTTCCCGTGAGAAGTTGTAAATGGCCATAGCACACTTACCAAAAGCAAATCAATAAAATCCCGTAGGATAAAAGTGGACCCGTTCCCGATAGCCACACCCCGTAATCCATTCCCGATAATTACGTATTGGACTCAATAATATCCCGTAGGATTAAGGTGGATCCATTCCCGATAATCTCACCCGCGGTTCATTCCCGATAACCACTTACTATGAATGCATGAGCATACGATTCCCCATATATGCTAATGCAAATCCTATTCTCAATCATAAATGAATACATTTCAATTCAAGTATCCCAACAATTCCAAACATCAACAATTACATCCTTTAGCGAAATATAAAGTCATAGATAGAAAAGGTGCCCTTACCTAGGCAATAGCTTCCAATCAAACAACCGATCAATCAAACACGCAAGCTTAAACCCCGTAATCGTTTCCTAACACAAGTCGCATAGTTTCTCAAATAATACTCTCCGACAAAATTCAAGGAAACGAAACTATTTTACACACTCTAAAGAGGTCCTAGAGGCATTGCAATGTGTTATGGTAGGTTTACAAAACTATTTTTCTTGATCAAGTTTTTCATAATTTTTCATAAGATTTTGACCAAGTGTTTTATACCAAATTATCATTTTTCTCACAAACGATTTTTAACAAGATTTTCTAACTCACAAACACATCCTAAACACTTCTCTCCTATACACAAAAAGTCATTAGACAACTCCTTGATCAATTCGATTTTCGAAATAAGCCCTAGCATGAACAAATTCATGAAAAATTCCAAAGTTAGTGCAATCAAGAAAAACAAAGCCTAATCCATACTAGTTAAGCTCTAAGGAACAACTTCTATGGATTAGAAATCATTTTTCAAAAACTACAATTTTTCTCATGAACCAAAAGTTGAATTTAAATTGACAAGATCAAGTAGTTTACTTAGCCAAAAAGAAAAAGAAGAGCTAGGTTACCTTAAGAAGTTGATTTAGCAAGAAACTATGGAAGGAGCAAGCTTGGAATGGATCCAAATGGTGGAGAATTGAAAATTTGAGTGAGGTTATGGTGAGAGGAAGATGGCTCACGTTTTTGAGAGGAGAATGAGGAGAAAAATTCAGATTTTCTTCTATGACTAAAGTGTTTTAACCACCATATACTAATCCATTGGTTTTAGACCAATACAAACCCTTGGGTAATAGCCCTTTTGAATTTTACCCATTGGATTAACTTGACTTTCTTGCCATAAAGATATGTTCTTTTAAGTTAATTGATTTTACACGCCGAAGACGAGTCACGTTACGCTTACGGACAAAACTCGCGAAACTAGAAAAATTAGAATTTAAACGTCCGTCAAAAACGATTTACAAAAAGTTACGCGAAACACTTTTCCGAAAATGTGGATCTTAACCCTAACTCAAAAAATTATTTTAAAGGTATTTTCCGACTCTAGCCGATATATAAAACTTCGGGTTAAATTTTGAAAGGATTCCGAGTTAAAAAGATTTCGGAACGTCGGACAAATTTTAGATCGTTTTATAAGAAAATTGCATAACGCGAAAATTGAAATTCTAAAAGCACACAAACGTTCTCACTCTCAAGAGAAGACCAAAGAAACAAACCCCATGCAATTCCGACACTCGAACAAGAAACAGGCACGATCTCAACAACTAATGTCGTTAAAACGACGATACACGAACTAATTAAACGAAACTCGAATTAAACCAACCAAAAACTAAGGTTCACACACCAAGCAATGCTACAAAGCATCACTCTACTCAAGAAACGGACCTCGGAATCGAAATCTACGCGAAAAACCAAGCATAAAAGTTCCGGGTGCAAAAACCTAAAAAAGTCAACAAAAGTCAACAAAAGTCAACTAAAATGCAGAATTTTTTTATGTTTTCTCAACTAAAATGACCATAACTCATTCGATTCTTGTCCGATCGAGGCGAACCATACGCCAAACTCTTGGTCTCGAAAAGACGGATCAAATGGTTAAGATTTCAGAGAACTGAAACAATTTTAAATGGACGAAAATGCCCCCTACACAGTTTGTCCGAAATTTTGAAATCAAGCAAACTCTCAAATTTTCATTTTCAAACCAAACAAACATAAACCAAATTTCACCAAGACTCAACAACAAAGAATTTCACCAAGCACATAATTATTTTTAACGATTAATAACATATATTTAAACGATAAAACACTTAAATTAACTTGTGGGAATTTGAGGTCTTACACAAACTTCTCTAAGAGATGCCATTTGCGGTTGATATGCAAACTTCTCAAAGAGATGCCATTTGCTGATGATATGAGCCTTCCAAACGGGTCTCAACTTTTTCTTTCACTGGGGAAAAGAAAATCATACAAGCTTCTTAATGATAACCACTTGCTGGAGATTACCAGAGAACAGTCAAGTTCAGTATTTAATGGAGGGATGTTGGATCACATGCTCAGCATATTATAGTAACACACATGTCCATAGGAACCCAAAATATCAACTCGATGATTATTGGCTCAAGGAGGAAGAAACATAACAACTATCTTGGTAGATCTGGACTGCCCCTGGAGACCACTTCAGGTGCCCCAAGTGAGTGAAACCTTGACTTTGAATCTTTGAATTGTATGCCCCTGGATATAAAGACTTGCCCCTGATTGGCAGGTTCCTGAGGTAATTTGCCCCAAGTTGGGAGCGCTTTGAATTAATTCGTCCTTAATTAGACCACTTGATTGAATTTCCTTGATGCCCAAATATAAATTTGCAAACAAAATTGTTTGTTTGAAAAAGTGTTTCTGATGTAATGTACATGCAAGTTTTGGAATCAAATTTTTTTTATAGAAAACACATGTGGTGTGTGTAAAAGATAGTTACTCAACAAACAGGTGGAGTCAGTTTTAACAATAATTTTGCTGATTATGCTTTCAAAGTAAACCTAGCTTCAATTAGGTCTTTTGAGGGTTATAACGTGGCCTGGTTCATGGTTTTGAAAAGAAAGATGTTTAGGCTCAAAATTCTGTTTTAACCCACCCACTTCTTTGATATTCTTCATTCCTACATTCAATTAATTCATCTGACATGCTTTGGTTGACAAGAAGATTTATTTTGGCAATGATGTTTGAGGTTGACGCTTTGGTCGAAGTTTTGATGAGATTCTTGAAGTGACAGTCACTTTTCATTCACAAGCTTGTTTGCATAATTTTGCTCTTAATCCCTTATTTTTGCATGGACCAATTCTTTTGGATTTTGCGGTCCATCGGGATGCCCTAAATTTTGCCTAAGTCTTTTTACCTAGCGGACTTTTTGTTGTTGTTTTTGTTTTTTTGTTTGTGTTTGTTTTGGTGTAGGATGTTTGTGACTGTCACATGTTGTTGTGAGTTTTGTCTACTCATGATTTCTTGTATCTCAGACTGATTGATCCTCTTGTATTGGGATGTGTCATTGAATTAATTGAAAGACTACCCTGCCCCGGGTTAAGATTAAGGGTTTTTTTTTTTATAGAAAGAACGCCAACTTCGGGCTCAAAGGGGTTGACTATGGATTATCTCCTTATTTCTCCGGTGTTTGGGAAGTGAAACAATGCCTTACATCATCAACCGGGTATTTACTAATGAAAGCATATATCAGAACATATCAGCAATTTTAAACATTTAATTTACATCATCCTGCCCTCAAGTTTGAAAAGTGAAATAGAAAAGATATCGCCGTTTATGATGGCACAAGAAAAGAGTGAATACGAATGGATGGATTCCAAAATATGCATGCTCATTGTTTAGAAATTTAAATTTAAAAGATACAACTTTAAAATGTAAATAAATACTTGGCAAGAAAGAAATTGCAATTGAACATAAAAGGCCTAGTGATCCTAGGGACAAACTTCTTGATTCTCTTGAAAATGACAGAGGACCCATGATTAAGCAGAGGATGAACTTTGAATATTAGGGTTCTCATCCTTGAAAGATAGCACCTTGTTACGGACTAAATCCTGAACAGCTTTCTTGAGAGGATAACAACGTTCTACATCATGGCCAGGGGCCCCTTGATGGAAGGCACAAGTTAAATCACTGCGGTACCAGGGAGGTAGTACTGCTGGCACAGGTGGAGGTGGTCTCGTCTGGACAAAATTTTTAGCAAGTAAGGCGGGGAGTAAGTCGGCATATTTCATAGGTATGGGGTCAAATGGAGAATTTTTCTGAGTGCGATTATGATTGAATGATTGTTGGGGAGATGGTAGGTTATGAGATTGTGGGTATTGTGGTGGTAGTGCTATGGCTGCAATATGTTGATAAGCTGAGTTTCTTGAATGATGTCCTCCTTGGGCCACCATGCCAACTTCAAATTCTTTCTTCTCTGAAAAGTTGTTGCCATATCTCTTGGCAGTATTAGTCGGAACTTTCTCTCTTGTCAATCGCCCCTGTCGGACCCCTTCTTCAAGTCGCATCCCCATGTTTACCATCTTAGTGAAATCACTGGGTGCACTAGCAATCATTCGTTCATAGTAAAATGAATCAAGAGTATTTAGGAAAATCTTGGTCATTTCTTTTTCTTCTAGTGGTGGACAAATCTGAGCGGCAATATCTCTCCATCGCTGAGCGTATTCTTTGAAACTCTCTTTGTCCTTTTGAGACATACCTCGAAGTTAATCTCTATCTGGAGCCATGTCTAGATTGTATTTGTATTGACGGACAAAAGCCTCGCCCAAATCATTGAATGTTCGGATCTTGGCACAATCTAAGCCCATGTACCACTTCAAAGCGGCACCTGTCAAGCTATCCTGAAAGTAGTGAACTAGTAACTGATGGTTGTCTGTTTGGGTGGACATCTTTCGGGCGTACATTACCAAATGGCTCTGAGGGCAGGAATTTCCTTTGTACTTCTCAAACTCGGGGACCTTAAACTTAGGTGGGATCCTAACTTTGGTACCAAGCAAAGGTCATGGGCGTTTTTGCCGAACAAATCCTTCCCACGAAGGGCCTTAATCTCGAGCTGCATCTTATCAAACTGATCCTGAAGATTATCCATACGGCCATAAGTCTCTGGATTCTCCGCATGATAGACTTGTTCACTCACATAAGGAACGGTGTGAACTACGGAAGCTAGAATGGTCATTGTTGACTGAGGGACACACATAGTAACTTGAGGAAGAGTCGTCCCAGGTTGGGGAACAACAGTAGCATATGGCAAAGTAGGAGTAGGGACCTCGGGAACTTGGGGTCGAAGCCCTTCATTAAAATTCATAGGCCCAAGGATAACCTTCGGGCATGACGTGCTGATGTGTGTTGACGGGTACCACTGGAACCGGGGAAGAGGCGATTTCAGAAATGACTGTAGCTTGAGGAGGAGGGGTTAGTGGCCGATTCTGCGCAGCCACCAACGATGTCACCATGGCGGTTAGCTTTTCTACTTCAGCCCGGAGCGTTGTTACTTCCCCATGGAGCTCAACGTTCTCTTGTTCAACTTGGTCCATTCTCTTTTTTCTGTTTGCTCGAGTGTTGTACGTGCGAGATGGATGTGGGCGTGGTCGTCGGGCCACTTTGACTGAGGCGGAGAGAAAAGGGAAAATATGAGACTCGAGTTTGGAAACTTATGAATGCAGTATGATGTGTGATGTGTTTATGCTAAAATATGCAATGCGTTTTTTGTTATCGAAGGACTTATCCCAAATTAGTTGTAAACATTTAGACATGGATTTTGTAAAGAGAAAAAAAAAAGAGAAAAAAAAAATAGAAAAATTTATTATGTGTCTTTTTGAAATGAATGTTCTCTATAATGTTTACAAAAAATTAGTTTAAGTTCTTCGATATTGGATGAGTAAAAAAATTTATGAATGAATGCATGCATGATGCAGAAAACATAGTGGGGTTAAGGTATAATGTTGGAGTCAAAGGTGAAACCCTCCCATATGGTGTGTACTAGGGTTATTTGTACCTGCATGACGGGTTCTACAAAGTTCCCAAAGTCATCAACCGCCTCATGAACACCACTGGATTACGTGACTACTCTCGTTCCAATAATATTCACAAGATGATCTCATTTGAGTGTAGTCTCGCGTGACAACTAAATTCAAGACTTACTCTTGATTAGTCACCGCACTACGCCCTAAAAAGGCCAAGAGGGGTTAAAGGTAAATCTACAGGTTCTCGGCTTCTCCGGACACTCACATTGAAAGTAATAACACCATCATGACTTATCATGACGACGAGTACTACCGTCGTGAGGCCTCCACCGAGCGGGATCATATCACATGTGCTTCATAATCTAAAGACATGTCACTATGATTTCATCCCATCCTATCTTATTGTGTCTCTCAAGCCCGGGTAGGGGACTTATCTCACCACTCAAAGCATCCCCAATTATATATACAAATATTTACACAAATAAAAGAATAATAGCGCGAAGATAGTAATTTAAAACAAGTTAGGTTCAACCCGCTTGGTTGTCCCCAGTGAAGTCGCCATTTCTGTCGCGGTGATTTTTGGATATCGAGTTATTAATTAACTTCGAATCGCAATTTAATATTCCACCACCGATCTTTAATTTATCCAAGGGAAAGGGAAAAAGTTCGAAAAAACCCTATTTTTAGAGAACAAGGTTCGGGGGTTGGTTATACGAAGGGAAGGTATTAGCACCCTAAGTATCTATAGTACTCTATAGGAACCTCTTGTTTTTATTCTAACTTTGCGCTTAATTTTAATTGCTTATAAAAAATGTATAAGTGGGAAATTAAAGTAGTGATAAAAATGCTTAAAGCGATGAAAAAGAAAAAAAAGTTTTTTGTTGATTTTATTGATCGGAGAGACAAGTCTCATGCCTACGTACCCGAAGGATCAAACCACCGTAGTTCGGGGTAAAAAGCCGAGTAAATTTGTTTGTTTGATTTTAAAGTTTTGAAAATGGTTTTAAATACCAAAAGCCAAAAGTGGCAAAAATGTGAGTTTTGATTGATGTTAGTTTGTGAAGAAAGTCTATATGATTAAATTGATTGATGTTTGATTTATGAAATGAGACGCGGACACTTGGTTTAAAATCCAAGGTTTGTTGAGAAAATGTTTGAAGTGATAAAAAGACACTTGGTTTAAAATCCAAGGTTTATGCATGATTAAAGATGTATGAATGAAGAAAATGCACTTGGTTTAAAATCCAAGGTTTTAGGCGAGAAAAAGGGGCACTTGGGTTAAAGTCCAAGGTTTTAGCGATAAAAGGAGCCATTAGTTTAAAGTCCAAGGCACTTGGTTTAAAATCCAAGTTCGCGATAAAAAGAGCACTTGGGTTAAAATCCAAGATTTTCACGATAAAAGAGCAATTGGGTTAAAATCCAATGCCACTTGGTTTAAAATCCAAGTTTGAGATAAAAAGAGCACTTGGGTTAAAGTCCAAGGTTTTAGCGATAAAGAAGCCATTGGTTTAAAGTCCAAGACACTTGGTTTAAAATCCAAGATTTTCGCGATAAAAGGAAACATTTGGTTTAAAGTCCAAAGTTTTGAAAAGTGTATGATGACAAAAAGATTTGATGCTTGATGATGTTGAAAAGAAATTGTGTTGACTTTTTGAAAGAGGTTTTGACCTCATTTTTGAGAATAAAGTGATTAATTATTTTTGAAATGGGATGTTGGGTTCCAAATAAAAAGGTAGCACTAAAAGAATAATAACGTCGCAATAAGCAAATTAAGCGCGAAAACAATCCGTAATGATATTTTGATCAAAACGGTGTCTTTTCCCTCGAAATTAAATATGCTAACGTCTTTTGCGGAAAGCGATAAATAAATATGCATGAGATGCGATTTTTTTCATTTATAGTGTACAATTGTTCCTAATTACAATCTAAAGTATTTGCAAGGAAAAATAAATATGAAATGAATGCAATAGTATGCTATGCAATTTAATTTAAATTTACATCAAGTCCTAAAATACAATCTAATGTCTTTACAATAAAATAAATGATTAATTAATTAGGCAAAAATAAAATAAAAAAACAGAAAGGGGGGTGCAAATATTAAAAACGAAATAAAAGGGGTGTAAAAAGTAGTAAAATTGTGAAGCCCAGCCCAACAAGGGCCCATCTGTGTAGAGACAAACAAAAAAAGCCAGGATCAATTCTGGCCGTCTGATGGATCAGACGGCCCTGATCTAAATAAAGAGAAAGTAGATCTGAGGCGTTAGATTGAGATCAGGAAGCCATAGGCGCGCAGGTGCACCGTAACTCTGTGCACCTGCGCGCACAGGATTACGAGAGAAATATAAATACGAAACCCTAGAACAATAACAGAATCACTTTCTTCCTCTTCTCTTTCTCACGGCGGCCGGCCATTTCTGACCTTCCTCTCTCTGTTCTCTCTCAGCTCTGTTTTTTCTTTCTTTCTCAACCCCATTCTGTTTTCAAACCCAGATTCAAAACAAACAACATCATACATAAATACTAATCCTAATCACAAATTAAAAATCAAACAAACAAACCAAAATCCCTAATCCAGATCGAGAGAAAAAAACAAAACGGGACCTCTGGTTCTTCTTCGTCTCTTCTCTGCTTCTGTTTCGTTCTAATTCCGTTTTGATTCGAGTTGGTTCTTGATGATGATTGTGACGGATTTGCGTTTCGGTTTCTTGGTTTGATTTGTTTGTGGATGGTGATTTGACGGTGAAGATTTGATTCGTTGTTTGGTATGATTCTGGTTTTATTTGATCTGGGTTTGATCTTTGTTTCTGGGTTTTGAATGGCGATGATGATGATTATGATACGGTGATGATGGTTTGATTTGATTTTCTGTTTGTGATTTTTTTCGTATTTACGATTTTGATTCTGTTTAAGGGTTCTGATTTTTGGTATGGAAAAGAGAAGGTTTGTTTCTGGAAATTTGATGGATGAATGTTAGTAATGGTGATGAACAATGATGAACAGATGATGATTTTGATTTTGGTTATGATTTTGATTATTTTTGTTTTTTCTATTTTTTTTGATTCTGTTTGATGAAATTTCTCTGCGGCTGATGAATCCCTTTCTCTGATTTTTTTGCTTCTGATATATACCCAAAGCTAGGGTTCTCATGATCCACTGGATATGTTGAATTTCTGTACAAAAAATTGTTTCAGGGAACAAACATCTGAGTTGGGACAAAAAAGTACAGTTTTTTTGCTTTCTGTAGAAAAAAGCACCTTGCGCGTGAAGAGGACTTTGGACAAATTTCAATTTTTTTTTAATTAATTAAAAAACAGAAAAAGAAATAAAGAAATAAATAAAAAACAAAATAAATAAATAATAATAATAATAAAACTGAATAATAAAAATAATAAAAGTTGGAAAAACAAAATAATAATAATAATAATAATAATGTAAATATAAATAATAAATGAACACAAAAATGAGGTATTTTAAAATACCTCTCTGCCGAAATTTCGTCAGAAACGAAAAAAGAAAAACCCGTCGTAAAAAGACGCATAAAAGCGATTGGTCAAAAAATGGGGTATGACAAAACTCAAAACCACAGAGTAAACAGAAAGAGACTAATATTATCTTATCCAAACCCTCCAAGGTAAAAAATGCAGTTACTAATTTTAATTACAGATCGCGGAAAAATAGCGGTTTGTTTAAATTCCGCTACACAATAGTGCTAATGTGCTATAGCTCCGCTATTTCATAAAACTTTATACTAAATAGCATTTCACGGAACAATAGCAATTTGTTCAAATTTCGCTATGCAATAGCGCAACGGTGCCGCTATTTAACAACATTAATCATTAATTAAAAAAATGTTTCTTTTACAGAACTATAGAGAACTAACTTTTTTCCATATCCAACCAATTTGATTGTGACTCTTTTTATGTCTAACATCAGTTCTCATGCAAATACAGCCAACACAAGAAAGCTCAAAGCAATTTTCAGTTCACTATCATCAAGCATGTGACACTATAGCATTTCATCAAACACTTGGAGGGTAGGTGGTACAAACCCGTGGGTAGCCATTTTGTGGTACTGGGTTGCTGCAGAATGCTTTCTAGTGGTAACAAACATGGACAAAATGAGTGATGACATCAAAACGGTGACCCGATCGGGTGGTTATGGCGGTGAAATTATTGACACTAAACAAATCACAATCAAAATTCTCCAAAAACCTAAAACATATAAAAATTATAGAAATTTGTCTCAATTTATATCAAACTTTCATCACCTGAAATTGAAAACAAGGGGTTGAGCAAGTTTCATCACCTGAAATTGAAAATCACCACCTGAAATTGAAAGCAAGTGGTTGAGCAAGCAGATAAGAGAAGTGCTGAAGCTTGAAATTATCGTGCGATACACACGGTTGTGAAATTATCGTGACAGAGAGTAAGAGGGAGGGGGAGTGAAATTTTCATTTCTCATTCCTAATGTAGCCGCCGCTGTACACATTAAAACTGTCGCCACTTTACCACTAGAACTGCCGAGAATTAAACACACCAACGGCGGTTGAATGAAGGTCGCAATAAACGTCACTATTGAAATGAGCGGCGGCGGTTCACTTTCTAGTGTCACAAATTGCCCGTCCCTATATTCAATTTTTCTTGTTTTATAAAGAGAACTCATTGACCACTTGAGCTCAATAACTTGGTTAGTTTACCATCATTGTGCTGAGTCAAGAACAATCAAATTATCATAGACACTAATCCTTATTTTTCACTTTTAATATAGAGAATTGGTTTTGCCATTCAAAAAGAGTTAGCGGCGCAACTTGTTACATGTTTGCCTTTGATTCATATGTAATTACCCTATATTTATTAATATATAAGAAATTATTACTCCAAAAAAAAAATACAGAGATACTATTGTTGGATCTTATATCTCTTCTGACTCATTACTATTGATATGAGTGGTTAAAATATATAAAAAGTGTTACAAAATAAGATTAAACCTATTCTGAAATCTTGATATCATACCATAGCACCATGAAACATTACATTACTGTTGTTCATATATTAAAAACCAATAACCAATACTGGAATTGTTGACATCATCATTGTCCATACTGGAATTATTGAGAATAACCAATAACCTTCTGTAGTAGAGGGATGAGGCCAATCAAAACAATTTGAAGGTGTTTTGAACTATTTAATCCAATGCTAATTTTACCAGCCTTACTATTATTCAAATTGGCTTGCGCAACAAGGTTTGTATACCTTCCAATGGGAGTTTGTGATTGTAAATTGTACCCAACATCAAGATCTCCAAGCCTCGAATCCATACCATAAAGCCCAAGTGTTGATAATGAGCGTCCTAGAGGATAATTTTTATCTCTCAATTAGGCCTCCAAACTTCCACCATAAGCAACATCGTCACGCCCATTCATTGCACCACCAGCAGCAATAACCAACTTGAATCGCTTATTAGCAATCAACTTATCTTCGACTTTAAAGCAAGCTGACAAGGCATCACCCAAGAGAGTAAATGAGAGAACAACAGTTGCCTTATTTCTCCTAAAATTAAGAAATTTTGTCTCGCTACGTAATGTGTAAGCTAAATCTTCCCCAACAGTCTGCATATCAAAATCTAATGATGTGTTAGCAGGCAAGTACCTATCAGGCATAGGAGCAGGAACAGAAGCTGCACCTTCACTTTCTTCCTTCACATTTTCACCATATTCATTTGGTAGATCTTTCACTGATTCTGCCATTTCCTTCATCATCTTTCTTTGCTTTTTTTCATACTTCAATTGCTTCTTCATGAAGAGTGTTTCTCGGTACTCAACCTCATCCAGATATGCTTTCTTCAGAGCTTTAGAAAGATTTTTTATCTGGGCCTTTGTCAAAGGTTTAAATGGTGGTAAGTCATCAGGGTCTGTTTCATCACCATAATCTGATGATTCATCATTGAGACCGTCGTCGTCGTCGTCCCTGAATTGCTCCTCGGGTAATTTTAATTGCCGTCTTGACTGCAGAAAGGATGATAGGAGAAACGATAATGGTGGCGCTCTTGCACGAGCTGTGTAAGGCTTTTCATGTGGATTATCTTGTAGCTTAAGAAGCGCATTTGCCTCAGCTAGAATTTTTAAGGCAAAAGATAAGAGTAACAGATTAGGTTTCCAAACCTGGCCATTAGGCAACACTCTTTGGCCAGCTGTATTAGTTCTACATGCACATTGGTTCTCCACCAACGATACAGGATTCATGAGACGCATATCACCAGCTGCTTGATGAATGGCTTGTTGTACAACAAGAGAGCGTTGTTTGACAAACATGTCATAACTAGACGGAGTACCATTAGGGCCATCAGGTGGAGCAGATGCTGCATGTGTCAAAACCACAATAACATTTAACCATATCGTTGGTCCAAAAACATCCGTTATCGTGCACATATCACTATATCCCAGCTCTGCATATCTAATCTATCAAGATACATCACAATATCTGGTGGCATTTTTTTAATAAAGCGTTTAACAGAGTGCAGGATCTTCTCATTGTGTTGCTGGTCTGTCCAGGAAGGTAAAAGTCCCGGTGTATCAACGACCCGGACTTTAATACCTTGTATTGTTCCCACAACATCCTGAACCTTTTTTGTTCCCATATGAAAAGCATCAGTATTAAATTTAACCTCATCAAAGATAGAATTGATTGTCGAACTTTTCCCTACTCCTGTCTTTCCAAGAACCATTATTGTACAAGAGAAATCAAGTGGTTCTTCACCTGCTGATTCAAGTTGCTCGGCCATGGCACTTGCACGATCATAGCTAAAACCGCCAACACTGCCCCCATTCCTCCCGCTAAGTAGTTCAGTCAGTCCTAATCTATCAAGAATATGTGCTACAACACCATTGTCGGGTGTCTGCCCAAATCTTTTAGCCACCCGCAAAAACTTCACCCTAATCATTTCAAGTTTCTCTCGAGTTTCCTCATACTCCTCAGCCTCCCCAGTTGATGCAGCAACACCCATCAATCTCAATAATAATAAAAAACCTTACTTATAAAAATTCAGAAATTTAGACGAAAGGTTAAACCTCTAATCCCTGTGTCAATCTTCGTTCCTAAACGGTGATGAACTCGTCTTTGTTCTTAGCAATTGAGGCAAATCCTAATTAGTTTCTAACTTAGCCTATTTATAGAAAAATAATGGGCTTGGATCCTTTCATTCACTTATTTCTCTCCCACTCCCTCCTTCACTTATTTGTCTCTATCTCTCTCTTACTTTTTCTCACTCTTCCTCTTTTTATTAAGTTTTTATTAATTTTCTCTCTCTTGTTACACTTAAAATTTTGAAGGAGGGGGAGAAGGATGGAAGGAGAGGATCCACTCTAAAAAATAATGGGTTAAATATGTTTTGGGTCCCTATAATTTCGTAGAATTTCGTTTTTAGTCCCTGAAGATTTTTTTCACACTTTTTAGTCCCTGAAGTTTTGTCAGTCAGTGTTTTTAGTCCCTATTTTTGAATCAACTCGTGCATATCATTCGAAATTTTAAATTTTTTTCTGCAGTCATGTTTAGTACATTATATGAATATTTCTTACAAAATTTTAAATTTGTTTAACAAGAGATGAATTAAATATGAATTTTTTAGATTTTTGCACATAAAAATTCATAAGTAATTCATCTTATGTTAAAAAATTCTAAATTTTTATCGGAGATGTTCTTATAATATTATAAACATGAATACAAAAAAACGTTAAAAAATGTGAAAGTATACAAGAGTTTGATTAAAAGTAGGGACTAAAAACACTGACTGACAAAACTTCAGGGACTAAAAAGTGTGAAAAAAATCTTCAGGGACTAAAAACGAAATTATGCGAAACTATAGGGACCAAAAACATATTTAACCCAAAAATAATAGGTTTACTTTTTCCAAAAGAAAATGAATCTCATAAAAAAATATGTTTTATTTTATTCACTTATAACTAAAATATTATTTCCCAAAATATCTCTTACTTGATACACTTCTATTTTTCAGAAAAAGGTAAATGTTAAGATATTTTATGTTTCTAATAAATATGTAAAAGATCTAAAAGATGGATTTTCTATCCACTAGGCTACTTGATAAAAAAAAAATCTAAAAGATGTATTTTTTTTTTTCCAAATATGTTTGAAAAATATATTCCTAGAGTAATGATGCTTTTGTCCAAAACTACTATAGTTCAATCGAAGCATTTTTAAAAATGATCTTTTTATGTATTTACTTACAGGAAGCATTTTGTTTAATGTGATACTTTGAGAACTTACAACTGTGTAGCATTAGCATATACTAATATAATATTGTTTACTATATAAAGATTTTTTTTTTATTGTGAACTTCCAAATGCGTAAAATAAAGAAAAAGGATAAACGATCCAATGCTTGATTGATTCAAGGATGAAATTGAAAATGTTGCCTATATAAACAATTCTAGATGATAATTCAACCCACAAACCAGACATGTTTTCTGCCAAATAGCATTCCTCAAGAAAGCTACAGTTAAAATTTCAATGTTCAGCGTTTCGATGCATTGAAGGAAGTTTCCTATATTTTGTTTGTTAGAGATGGTTCGAAAGGGCCATTCGAAGTTGCATTTGCAAATCATGGAGATCGTGAGAGCTTGAGGGCATTTGCAAATCATGTAGAAATGGTAACGAAATTGGGCCTGATAGTTTGGCCCAAAGTATAAGCCCAAGTTCAAGATTTCGAAAGCTCGCGCGCTAAAAGGATCAAAGTTTGCAACGTGGAGATCGTGAGAGCTTGAGGGCATTTCTGGAGCGTTCAGATCATATGTGGCAGTTCTGTAACCGTCGAAGTATAAATAGTTCTCGTTTTGAGAAAATAGGGGTCACAAATTTATTATACAAAATCTCTCTGAAAAATTCTAAGTATTCAAGCGATCGAAAGAAAGGAATTTGGAGGAGAAAAATGTATGTTTGTGAACCATTTACTTTGTAATTGCTTTTAAATTTAATGCAATTTACTTTTATGCAAGTTTATCGTTTCTGTCTTTAATTTCTTGCACAAAACTCTACTGTTTCGAGGCGATTCGGAATAGTAGTTTATTTTACTTTTTCTTGCAAATCAAAAACCATAAATGTTTGTTAAACTTTGATGAACATTCAAACTTTTATGGAAATAATAAGCATAAAATTGTTCTAAGATTTCTAGATGATCTTGCGAGTGTAAAACACTTAAACTAGCGGTTGTTTACTAAAATTCAGCATAAACAATATGATGTTGCTGATGTGTATTTCTTGTCTGGTTGAAAATCTAATGACTCAAATTGGTCTATCGGGTGGTTAGAACTCCTTGACTTTGAATTTGAAAGCAATGATAATGATGATGAAGATTATTCTGGTGATAATAGTTTTGCTGTTTTGGTTCCTTGCTATTCACCTGGTTGCAAGGAGGTTGAAGACTCAAACAATGTGCTTTTGAAGGCTCAAAATAGACGGAGTAAACGGAGCAGAGGGCAATTTGATTGACGTTTTACAATTTCAGGGGGTATTTGCCTATTTCCAAATTTCGGGGGGTATTTGACAAATTTTGAAATTTCACGGGGTATTTGCAATTTCACTCTATAAAAATTAGGGCAAATCTATTTAGAGGTTCTTTACGTTGTATTTGTAACAACTATGTTTAGATTGATGAAAACTGGTGAAATGGAATGAAATGAAGTGGAATATACCGAGATTTCATTGTTTGAGCTGGTCAGACCAAGTTGTAGCGTGATAAAATTTATATCCATTTTGAATGTGTAAAAGACCAAGTTGAAAATGAACTCTGAGAAGCATCTACAACTTGGTCTTCTATTGTTCAAGCAAAAGACATCCTTAAAGACAATTTCTCTTGGTGCGCAGGTTCCAGATCTTCTTCCTTTTGGTTCATCCCTTGGACTACTCTTGGTCGTCTTGGATTACTCGTTCCCTATGTTGATATACATGATTTATAGCTCGCAAAAAAAAGATGTGTTTTCCGCGGAAAATCCTCATACTCAAATTCTATACACTCAACTTCCTCTGTTGGTTTATGGTGTCATTAACAACACTAACATCAAGTTCAATGGTCCTGGATATGGAAACTTCAACTTCCTCAAAAGATCAAATTATTCTTCTGGCTGGTTTGTCACAATTTTGTGCCAACCCTCTCCTTACTCAATCATCGCAAAATGAGTCCTCCATGATGAATCATTCCTTGATTTTCATAATCTGGATTTCTTCTCAAATTTGAATGTGTATGATTGGCTCAAGTTGCCTTAGGTCCAAAGGCTCTCACTTTCTCGGTTGGTGTTGGTGGTCTTCCAGACACCGAAACCTGATGTGCTTGAACAATGAGACTTGGTCCTTTAGTCGGCTCTCCTTCAACATCCGAACTATGGTCAAAACCTTCAAAATTTGTTTCTCCCCCGCTTCCAACGACGGGCTAGTTGATAGATATATCAAGTGGAACAATAATAAATATTCTTGTATGATTCTTAATGTGGACGGAAGTTGCCTCCGTTCTCCCCAGGGTCGGCCCATTGCATATTGAGGCCTAAAGCGAAAATTTAAGTGAGACCTTTTAAAAATGTTAGTTGATTTTGTATCAACGCTCTTGCTCTCAGGGGAAGGAGTAGTGGCGGATCCAGATTTTTTTCTAGTGGGGCTTGAAAATAGTGTGTATATTTTGACTAAAAAAAATTATAAACTTTTATAAAATACACAATTATAGTGACATAAAAATCTCAAAATATTTTGGAAGAAAAAAATGGTTGATGCTTAGATGAATTAAGAGAGAAAAAGAGTAAGGTTAAGATAGAAAATGTGTGAAGATTAAATAGTTGAAGTAATAAAAAGTTGAAAAATAAGAAGAATTATAAAATAAAATAAAAATAAGAAGAACAATTTATAATGAGTGAATAATTGACCTAGTTATGGGGCTTAGAAAAAATATAATACTAATATTAAAGGAAACTAATTATACTCAATTCTAGATGGGATTAGAGTAGCACTCCACTTGATTGTTTGACACATTCATTAAATTCAAGGTAATTCTTGTTACTTATTGTCTTTGATATTCATACTTTGAATATTAATGAAATGTTTTTCTTTTATAATTATAGATATTATAGTGATGTGTGGCTCAGAGAAGCTCCAAATAGGGTTTCTCCTCATCAACATCCAGAAGTTTCTAATGAGAAGAACAAATGTCTAAAAAGATATTTTCTATTGTCCAATGAGAGAATTAAGATTTATCAAAAATTCGCCCAATTTTCATCTTGTAGTGGTGATTTTGCATCCGTTGACTCAATTGAAGGTAGGTATAAATTAGATACAAAGTTTTGGTGGGTGGCACATGAATCTTCCACCCCTTTTATAAAAAAAAATTGCTTTAAAGATTTTTGTGCAAACCTTGTTCTTCCTCATGTAGTGAGAGAAATTGGAGCACTTACTCTTTTATTTTATCGATTCTTTGAAAAGAAATAAAATGGATCTAAAAAGGGTTGAAGATTTGGTTTTTGTGCATACTAATTTTCGACTCTTGTCAAGAAAAGAAGAAGGGTATAAGAAAGGAGAGACACATATGTGAGAAATTAGTGGAGATGTGCATGACCCGCCGATGGTGTTGGAGTTGAATTAGTTGCTTTGTCTTTAGAAGAACCAGAGTTAGAAGCTACAATGTTCTTTGATGATGGAAACAGAGGAGAGGAGATTGATACATGGTTGTGCTTTTGTTTTTTAATTTTTTCTTTCCACTAATTAATGACTAGGTTTTATTCTTTTGTATCTATTATTGCTAATAACTAGGTTTTGCAAGGAGGTTACAAATGAAGTTGATGTAAGTAAGTCACTCTTATTAACCTCAATCTTCTGCATTATGTGAACATCATCATCATGAAATTTCTTTATTTGTATCTTGGATTTTTCTAAAGAGGACTTGTTATTTATGATTGAAAATTGAACACTTGTTTTAGGTTCTATTTGGGAAGACAAATAAACTAGCTTATAGCTTATAAGCTAAAAGCTATGTTTGGTAACTATTTTTCAAAAAGAGCTTATAGCTTATTTTTCAAATGTTATTTCAAGTAGCTTATGAGCTTATAGCTTATCATTTTTCTTCCAATTTTATCCATATCATCTTACTTGAAAAAAATTTAAAAAATATTAATTAAACATATATTTTTTATGTCATTTCATACTTATAAGCTATTTCAACCACTAAGTTTACCGAACACTACAAATTCAATCAGCTAGCTTATTCGCTATAACTAAAAGCTAGCTTATAATCTATCCATTATAAGCTCGTCCGCTATAAGCTAACTTATCGGTTATCCGCTATTTTTTACCAAACGGAGCCTTAGTTTAGTTTAGTTGCATTTGAGGTCAATATATTTTATTAGACTGTGGGCTTTGTTTGAGTTAGGAATTTGTGTTAGAGTGTGAAATTTAATGGAATTTTGACTAGTTAGATTTATTTATTTTTAACAAAGAATAGAGTAGTTAGTTAGATTTTTAAAATTGATGTTATATTATATCCTTCCCTTCCTTTCCATTCAATGGCCTTTGTGCTGTGCAGTGATTATTAATTTCTTTATGCTACCTTGCTTTGTAGAACATTTTGGTTCTTTTTACTTATCAATTATAGAGTACTAAGGGTAGTAGTTTAGTAGTTTACTTTAACAAGCGAAGTTATGGATGGTTTGAAACAAGAATTGGTGATTGCAAACGGGGATATAGATAAAATGGTCAACCTAGAAAAAATGGTAGTCCATTTGTCTTCCAAAGTAAAGGAGATAGACCAAGAGAAAAGTAAGTTAGAGTCATCTTTGGTCAATGGGACTGAATTGTTGAATTCTTTTAAACTCGAGGCTTCTAAGAAAAAGGAAAGCCTTGAGAAAGAGTTGGAAGATACTATTTTGAAGGTTTCAATTGTGCAAAAAACCAAGCTCTTTTACTGTGTCCAGGTGAAAGTAAATTATTACGGACAAAAATGTGCCCATGGGGTGGAGTGAAAGATGGGAAATTTGTGGAGGATGAAGAAGATGATGTTGATGATGAAGTACCAAACAATTGACTTGGGAAAGGAGGTTATTTCCTAAGTTTTCCTTGGATGTGTTTTTTGTGACTTTGCTTTATGTTGATTGATGAGTAGCAGCAGTAGTTTGGACTAAAAACTTTGTATTTAATATTTGAGGTGTGTTATTTGAACACAAAAAAAAGTTGTCCGGATTGGACAACATGTTTTTTCCTTTCTTGCATGCAAATCGAGGTCAAACTAAAATAATTAAAAATAGAAAAAAGTGGTGGGTTCTACACTATTTTTGTTGTCCATATAACATTTCTCTTAATATTTTCTCTGTCTCACTTATGTTTGGATCTTTAAATTGTCAAAGGAAGAGTAGCTGTGTTAGAAGAGAATAGCTGAAAGTTAAACATGGTTTTGTTCGAGGAGTATTTGCCTATGGTGCACGGGTACTCCATTTGAGGGAGAGTACCAGTACCGGGTACGTATCCATACCAGTATCAGGTACGTATCCCATATCCGTACCTTAATTTATGTTCATACTCATACGTTTGTTTTTCTAAAAATGTAGTACCCCATACAGGTATCAGTATCGGGTACCGGTACCGTACCCACACCTAGACAACGCAAGTATTTGCTAATTGCTATTAGCAAATTCTTTAGAGTATACATTGTTAATAGCAATTAGCAAATACCCGCGTTGTCTAGGTGCGGGTATGGTACCAGTACCCGATACAGGTACCTGTACGGGGTACTACATTTATAGAAAAACTAATGTACATGTATGAACATAAATTAAGGTATGTATACCGAGATACATATCCGGTATTGGTATGGATACGTACCCGATACTGGTACTCTCCCTCAAATAAAGTATCCGTGCACCATAGACAAATACTCCTCAAACAAAACCCTATTTAACTTTCAGCTATTCTCTTCCTTAACATAGGTTTTAAAGATCCAAACAGAAGTGAGACAGAGAAAATATTAAATACAAAGTTTTAAGTCCAAACTACTACTACCTCGGTCAACACATAAAGCAAAGTCACAAAAAACACATCCAAGGAAAACTTAGGGGAAATAACCTCCTTTCCCAAGTCAACTGTTTTTTAATTGGGTCAATACATAATAAACTTTATTCTCTCATTAGATGATGATGATGGAAAATATCTTTTTAGACAATTGTTAATCTCATTAGAAACTTCTGGATGCTGATGAGGAGGAATTCTATTTGGAGCTTCTCTAAGCTACACATCACTATAATACCTATAATTATAAAAGAAAAACATTTCATTAATATTCAAAGTATGAATATTTTCATTCAAAGACAATAAGTAACAAGAATTATCTTGGATTTAATGAATGTTGCAAACAATGAAGTGAAGTGCTACTCTTACCCATCTAAAATTGAGTATAATTAGTTTTTCTTTAATATTAGTATTATATTTTTTCTAAGCCCCCATAACTAGGTCTATTAATCACTCGTTATAAATTTTTTTTCTTATTTTTCAACTTTTTATTACTTCAACTATTTTATTTTCACATACTTTCTATCTTAACCTCAAACTTTATTCATCAAAGCATCAACCATCTTTTCTTCCATAATCTTTTGAGATTTTTTTGTCACTATAATTGTGAATTTTGTAAAAGTTTATAATCATTTTTAGTCAAAATATACACATTATTTTCTAGTCCCACTAGAAAAAAATTATGGATCTGCCACTGCTCCTTTCCCCGAGAGCCAGAACGTTAATACAAAAAGAAACTAATATTTTTTTTATATTAATATTTGTAAAAGGCCTCACTTAAATTTTCGCTTTAGGCCTTAATATGCATTGGGCCAACCATGGGGAGAACGGAGGCAACTTACCTCCACATTAAGAATGACACAAGGATAGTTATTATTGTTTCACTTGATATATCTATCAACTAGCCTGTCGTTGGAAGAGGAGGAGAAACAATTTTTGAAGGTTTTGACCATAGTTCGAACATTGAAGGAGAGCCGACTAAAGGACCAAGTCTCATTGAAGGAGAGCCGACTAAAGGACCAAGTCTCATTGAAGGAGAGCCAACGGAAGACCACCAGACACCAGCCGAGAAAGTGAGAGCCTCTGGACCTATGGCACCGTCTATTTGCTTTTGAACTACTATAATTTATTCTAACACCCCACTTAATTCTACCCAAAAATTCGCGACTAAACAGCAAATGAAATCAAGTAAATCAAGTAGAGCGTTACATGTATAAATTTAAAACCAACATAGCATGTCGTATCATACAAAACATGATTAAGAGATCATTGCAGCGGAACAACATAGCATATCATCATGGTTATATCATCACGAATATAGTTTAACTCATAAACACTAGTCATGGCTAAATAATCCATCAACATAATAATCCACATAAATCGCCTACACATATCGTATCATCAACAAATAGATTATTAAGTGCTTGGCATAAAGCCTTACAACATCATACAAAACAAGGTCTAAAAGCGACGCTAGACATAAGTTCGATAAGATTAAACCCCAACACGGTGTTACAACCACCAGAGCAAATGGACCAGACACTAGGATAGCGAATCATCCCCTTACCCTAAATACTAGCAACAAATGTCGGGTACTCCTCCTAAGCAAGCAAAGCAAATCCTCACGCCTGAGAATCTGAATCGCCCAACGATCCATTACATACAAAAATAGAGAGTTAGTTACTTATAATCGACATATAACAAATGAAAGTAAATACTAACATTTAATCCAACATATACAATGCATATATTAATCTATCATACATATAATGGACATGTATATAATAGCAATCCAACGACATCAATAAGACATGTACATTAATCATCTAATATACGTATTCAAATTCACACCATCAAAAATCAACGACTTATATGTAAGGAAACACTTAGCACATAATTAGACAATTATCACATATAGTACATTTAAGGTTCACCTTCCTAAATGCATCTAATGTCACCTTCATGCCATGTCCCCTAGACACGACTATATGCATGCGGTACCATTCACCAAATAAGGATACAAGAATCCTATGCGTTATGGATCAAACGTCCAAGCTTCATCAATTCGTTATGGGTCAAACGCCCAAGCTTCATCAATAGACTCAATCATGATGCATGAACATATATATAACGTATGTTATTCACCACCATTATGCAACCTCATGTATACATGATTCCACCATCAATCATTCGTCAATACATAACATACTCATATACATTCATCATCAATATTATTATGTGTATCTATATTCAACAATCATATAGAACATCATCATCAATCATATTCGTTATAATCCCAACATCAATCATTTATGTATTAATATAATACCAGCAATCCCTACACCAAACCATATCTTCATCATTTAATAATCAAGTATGCCTGACTACTTCGCCAGCTCTCGCTAGCTCTCGCCATAGCGAGGCAAGTCAGAGGCTACTCGCTATCCCTCGCTAGTTCTCGCCGTAGCGAAGCAAGTCAGAGAGCACTGGGCTGGCTGGCGAGCACTGGCGAGTTCCCTCGCTAGTTCTCGCTAGTTCTAGCCTAGCGACGCGTGCCCAGAATTGCTGCTCTGTTTTATGACCGTTCGGATTCCATTTCCCAAATCATCTAAAACGTGTTCCAGTTTTAAAAAGATGTTTCCTTTAGGTCATAAACATGTTATCATACATAGAAGTACAAGTTTCATAACTTAAAACCATTAAAATCATTATCAACATGAGATTTATCATATTTTTCCTCAAAAGCTCATGAACATCCAATTTCAAACCAACAACCATAGATTTTCGAAATTGAAATCATCAACACACATTTCTAGCATTATAATACATGAATAACACTAAATCAACAAGAAAGATAACATTTTGATTCATAGAAACTCATAAAGTTATGAACTTTAGAGTATAAAAGGGTGAGAGGGTTTGGGCAAAGAGAAATGTAATTTCTCCCCCCTCTTGGTCACCCACAATCATAAATAACTACTCTCTTACCTCTAATTCTTCAAGAATTAGCTCCCCAATCTTCCCCTCTTAGCTCCTTCTTCTATGTTCTTCTTCTTCTTCTCTAGCTTTCTCTCTCTATTTCTTCACAAACTTATGATAAAATGATTTCTCTCTCTAAGTTTTCAAAACTTATACCTAAGTTAGTTTCCTTCCAATTTACCAAATTGTCCTTCCTCATAAGCCCACTCAAATCCTCTATTCACACCTCCTAAAAACACTACTATTCTATTCACACCACTACACTAAAAGTCACATATTTAAATAAATCATACAACATGGAATTTAAATAAATAATTTAAATCAAATAATTAATTAAATAAAAACGTGATGTGACATTTATCACTCATTGCTGACATTTATACTCCATTAGTTGCTCTCTCTCCTAAAAAAAAGATTTGAAAGTGAAAATTCGTGTGGCAAATATGTGGAATGTTCACAATCCTAATGTAATATTTATCCAATTTTATTGTTGAATTATTGTTTAATGTTACTCAATTTTTTCATATACCTTTCAATATTGCAATTTTCATATTTTATTTTATTATTACATATTACAGATGATTAGACCCGTACACCGCGCGGGTCAAAATTCTAATATGGTAAAAATTTGGTATTAATAATAATATCATGATAAAAAAAACCAAAATTTATTTTAAGTTCAAAAATATACTTCACATTTTAAAAATAAGTAAATAAATCACCATAAAACAAACTTTGTCTCAAAACTAGATATATACTACTTTAAAAAATCAAAAAGTATATGTATACTTTATCTCAAAGTTTATCAACAAATTTTTTTTTTTATTTAAAACAAATTATCCAAAAATTAGAAAAATAGATTTTATCTAGAGTTTAATCGTTGTGCACCGTCAGTGTAAAGTTTTTTTGCACATACATTTAATGATGTGTTGCCACATCATTTAATGGATGTGACACATCATATATTTTTAATTACCATACATGATGTGTTGATATATTATTAGACGCATGTGTAAAATAACTTTACACTATAACAGTGCATATAAATTAAATTCTTATCTAAAACAAAGTTATCCAAAAATCAAATTTTCAAGAAAGGCATATAACATAATGTGATAAAGCCAGCACATTTTTGACCCAAAACTTGATCCTAAAGTAAGTTACAAACCTCTCAATTAATACAACTAAACAACCTCTCAGTCTCTCACTCACACCTAAACACAAAATTATCCAAACCTTAATCATTCTTAATTTTCAACCAAAAACGGTGAAACGATGATGAAGGAATGTGATTATCTCTACGCTTCGAGTGTAATGCACAAACCTAAGAAACGGTTAAGGGAATTCGGTGACACCGTTGATTGTAACCGTTACTCACTCGATGATTCTGTAACCGTTGATCAATGTGCTTTGCGTCTTCACCGTCTGATCAACGGTGACTGGATCCCACCTCTCCTTCAAGCACAGGTAATTTACATTGTCAATTTTTTGCAATCGGTTATATGATTCATATTTTTGTAATTTTGAATTTAATTTTGATGTAATTTGAATAAATCTTAATCAAGTAATGTGAATGTGACTTAGGTAGTTTTGATTAACATGTAGTAGTTACAAATTTAGATTTTCTCATTAATTTTGCTTGTTTGTATCATAATGCTATGGTTTGATGACATGGTTAAACAACAACGGTTAAAACTAACCGATGAATTGATTAGATTATGATAATTCATAATGAGGTTGAACTAACCGATGAATTGGTTAGTTTCCCGATTCAACCACCAGTTGAACCGACCCGTTTCGTCTGCATTCCATAACATTATTTTTAGTATCTTGTAGGAAACAACTTATGTAAGGGTCTGTTTGAATCTATGTTGTCAAGGTGCGAGTACGGTACCGGTACCCGATACGGGTATTGGTACTGGGTACGGCATTTTTAGAAAAATTAATATACGTGTAAGGACATAAATTAAGGTACGGATATGTACCCGATATTGGTACGGGTACGTACCCGATTTTGGTACGGGTACGTACCCGGTACCGGTACTCTCCCTCAAATGGAGTACCCGTGCATTGAATTGACTTATTTTTTAGCTTTTGCGAAACAACTTATGTAAATAAATAAGCTTTTTTAAGGCATTTTATGATAAAACAACTTATAAAATACAATTTTTGTCGGTAAAACTTTTAAATTTACACAATGTTTATTTATTTGCATAAGTTATTTTCATAAGCTCATAAATAAGCTCAATTCCAAACGGACCCTAACACTCCTCGTACAGTCAGCCACGTCACTATTCCTTACTCGGCTACCGGCTATCAAAGTGCAGTTGTTTTTTTAATTTTTTTTCCACATGGAAAGTCAGATATTTGAAAAACACCCTATTTCATACATACACCATTAAAAGTGTTGAAAATGACTCAACTTGGTGAGCCGGTAGATAGGTAACTTGATTTTAAAAAAGAGCGACATTGCTTCACATAGAGGCGTGTATTGCTTTGCGTGTGTTAGAGTGTTGGTGTGTAACATTACTCTTTTGTATTGGTTATGTGCTAAATTATATGAAACTTGTGTTACAGGCAAAACCACCTGAGATGAAGAAAAAGCCTAAGTTCATAATCAAATTCACGGGGAAGTCAAAAAACGAGTCCAAATTTAAAAGTGGGGAAACAGTGGAAGTTAGCAACGACGGTGAAGGTTATAAAGGTGCTTGGTTTGTTGCTACTGTTATTGACAAGTTAGAAAAAGAAAGATTTGTAGTTGAATACAAAGATTTGGTGACAAATGATGACGGTACTCGACTTCTGAAAGAAGAAATTGATGCTAAGTTTATTAGGCCTTGTCCTCCTCATGTTCCAAATTTTGGTTCTTTCAAAAAGTTACAAGAAGTTGGTGCATGGTACAATGATGCTTGGTGGGAAGGCGTAGTTGTTGAATTAGTGAACACGACAGAGTGTTTTGTTCGTTTTATGGATAATGAAGTGTTGAAAATTGAATGTTTGAAGTTAAGACCTCAAGATTGGATTAATGGAAAATGGATCATGTCTTCCAAGGTACATTACATAGCTTCTCCTTTTTATAAATTGAATTTTCCCTGAATTTCATTTGCAGTGTAAAAACAGCTTTGAAAATTAACTTAAGAGTATGATTGAATCATGCAATTGGAAATTTGAAATGAGATACAAAATTAGAATTTTGAATGATTTGGGTCTAATTTAATTGTAATGCTTCTAGATTATAGTAGTAGTAGTAGTAGCAACAGTTAGATATAAGATAGTATATCATGTCCAAAAATTCATTTTCCTTCTCTATTTCGTCTCTGTTATGATGTTATGTTTTTATTAATGTTGTTAATTTTTAAATGTATCTATCAGGAGCCGAGTGAGCTAGTGAAGAAGTTTGGAGATGTGATACCGAAAGCCAACAATCTAGCCGGAACAAAATTGATTTTGAAATATCCAATTCTTTGTGAGAATGCAAAGCAACCTACATCTGTAATAACAAGGACACTATACACTAGAAGAAAATTTGATTTACAATTCTACAAAGGGGAAAAGGTAGAAGTTAGAAGCGATGAAAAAGGCCATGAAGGTTCATGGTATACAGCAACTGTTGTCGATTTCTTGCATAATGGAAAGTACTTGGTGGAGTATTTGACACTGAAAACAGATGACTTAACAGACCAACTGAAAGAAGAAGTAAATGTTTCAGATATTAGACCGTGTCCGCCTGATATCAATCGTTTTTGTCGATTTGTGACACAACAAAGGGTTGATGTTTGGTATAATGATGGATGGTGGGAAGGTGTAGTATCTAATGTTGCTCATGGTTTCAAGTATATGGTTTATTTTTGGACTTCAAATGAGGAGCTGGAATTTGAACATTGTTATCTTAGGCCGCATCAAGATTGGATTGATGGAAGATGGATGCTCGCTTCTTCGGTATGATCACTTTAACAAAACAAACATCCTTCGATCAGTTGAAGACTCGATCATCAGTGAACTATTACTTGAAGTTCATTTTGCTAACTTGTTATCTTTTAGGTGGTTATGCTTCCCATGAATGAGTTTCGATTATATTGAAAGTCACCATGTATATATATTTAGCTTTCATAGTTATCATTTTCACTAATCTTGAGGAATGCTATTTGGCAGAAAACATGTTTGGTTTGTGGGTTGAATTATCATCTAGAATTGTTTATATAGGCAACATTTTCAATTTCATCCTTGAATCAATCAAGCATTAGATCGTTTATCCTTTTTCTTTATTTTACGCATTTGGAAGTTCACAATAAAAAAAAAATCTTTATATAGTAAACAATATTATATTAGTATATGCTAATGCTACACAGTTGTAAGTTCTCAAAGTATCACATTAAACAAAATGCTTCCTGTAAGTAAATACATAAAAAGATCATTTTTAAAAATGCTTCAAACATATATACTCTAGGAATATATTTTTCAAACATATTTAAAAAGATATATTTTTAATCTTAGAAAAAAAAAATAGATCTTTTAGATATTTATTAGAAACATAAAATACGTTAAGATTTGCCTTATTCTGAAAAATAGAAGTGTATCAAATAAGAGATATTTTGGGGAATAATATTTTAATTATAAGTGAATAAAATAAAACATATTTTTTTATGAGATCCATTTTCTTTTGGAAAAAGTAAACCTATTATTTTTCTATAAATAAGCTATAAGTTAGAAACTAATTAGGATTTGCCTCAATTTCTAAGAACAAAGACACGAGTTCATCACCGTTTAGGAATGAAGATTGACGCTGGGATTTGAGGTTTAACCTTTGATCTAAATTTCTGAATTTTTATAAGGGTTTTTTATTATTATTGAGATTGATGGGTGTTGTTGCATCAATCGGGGAGGCTGAGGAGTATGAGGAAACTAGAGAGAAACTTGAAATGATTAGGGTGAAGTTTTTGCGGCTGGCTAAAAGATTTGGGCAGACACCCGACAATGGTGTTGTAGCACATACTCTTTTTAGTTTAGGACTGGTTGAACTACTTAGCGGGAGGAATGGGGGCAGTGTTGGCGGTTTTAGCTATGATCGTGCAAGTGCCATGGCCGAGCAACTTGAATCAGCAGCTGAAGAGCCGCTTGATTTCTCTTGTACAATAATGGTTCTTGGAAAGACAGGAGTAGGGAAAAGTTCAACAATCAATTCTATCTTTGATGAGGTTAAACTTAATACTGATGCTTTTCATATGGGAACAAAAAAGGTTCAGGATGTTGTGGGAACAATACAAGGTATTAAAGTCTGGGTCATTGATACACCGAGACTTTTACCTTCCTGGACAGACCAGCAACACAATGAGAAGATCCTGCACTCGGTTAAACGCTTTATTAAAAAAACACCACCAGATATTGTGTTGTATCTTGATAGATTAGATATGCAGAGCTGGGATATTAGCGATATGTGCACGATAACTGATGTTTTTGGACCAACGATATGGTTAAATGCTATTGTGGTTTTGACTCATGCAGCATCTGCTCCACCTGATGGCCCTAATGGTACTCCGTCTAGTTATGACATGTTTGTCAAACAGCGCTCTTATGTTGTACATCAAGCCATTCGTCAAGCAGCTGGTGATATGCATCTCATGAATACTGTATCGTTGGTGGAGAACCACTCTGCATGTAGAACTAATACATCTGGCCAAAGAGTGTTGCCTAATGGCCAGGTTTGGAAACCTAATCTGTTACTCTTATCTTTTGCCTCAAAAATTCTGGCTGAAGCAAATGCGCTTCTTAAGTTACAAGATAATCCACATGAAAAGCCTTACACAGCTCGTGCAAGAGCGCCACCATTATCGTTTCTCCTGTCATCCCTTCTGCAGTCAAGACCGCAATTAAAATTACCCGAGGAGCAATTCAGTGACGACGACGGTCTCAATGACGATCTTGATGAACCGTCAGATTCTGGTGATGAAACAGACCTTGATGACTTACCACCATTTAAACCTTTGACAAAGGCCCAGATCAAAAATCTTTCTAAAGCTCAGAAGAAAGCATATCTGGATGAGGTTGAGTACCGAGAAACAGTCTTCATGAAGAAGCAATTGAAGTATGAAAAAAAGCAAAGAAAGATGATGAAGGAAATGGCAGAATCAGTGAAAGATCTACCAAATGAATATGGTGAAAATGTGGAGGAAGAAAGTGAAGGTGCAGCTTCTGTTCCTTTTCCCATGCCTGATAGGTCCTTGCCTGCTTCCTTTGATTCTGATACTCCAACTCACCGGTATCGTTATCTTGATTCATCCAACCAGTGGCTTGTAATACCTGTCCTAAAAACTCATGGATGGGATCATGATGTGGGTTATGAAGGCTTAAATGTAGAAAGATTGTTTGTTCTTAAAGACAAGATACCTGTATCTTTTAGTGGTCAAGTTACCAAGGACAAAAAGGATGCTAATATTCAGATGGAAATGGCAAGTTCAGTTAAGCATGGAGAAGGGAAAGCAACATCATTAGGTTTTGATATGCAGACTGTTGGGAAAGACTTAGCTTACACATTACGTAGCGAGACAAAATTTCTTAATTTTATGAGAAATAAGGCAACTGCTGGTCTCTCATTTACTCTCATGGGTGATGCCTTGTCAGTTGGCTTTAAAGTCGAAGATAAGTTGATTGCCGATAAGCGATTTAAGTTGGTTATTGCTGCTGGCGGTGCAATGAATGGGCGTGATGATGTTGCTTATGGTGGAAGTTTGGAGGCCCAATTGAGAGATAAAAATTACCCTCTATGACGCTTATTATCAACACTTGGGCTTTATGTTATGGATTCGCGGCATGGAGATCTTGATGTTGGGTGCAATTTACAATCACAAATTCCCATTGGAAGGTATACAAACCTTGTTGCGCAAGCCAGTTTGAATAATATTAAGGCTGGTAAAATTAGCATTGGATTAAATAGTTCAAAACACCTTCAAATTGCTTTGATTGGCCTCATCCCTCTACTACAGAAGGTTATTGGTTATTCTCAACAATTCCAGTATGGACAATGATGATGACAACAATTCCAGTATTGGTTATTGGTTTTTAATATATGAACAACAGCAATCTAATGTTTCATGGTGCTATGGTATGATATCAAAATTTCAGAATAGGTTTAATCATATTTCTATCACTTTTTATATATTTTAACCATTCATATCAATAGTAATGAGTTCGAAGAGATATAAGATCCAATAGTATCTCCGTTTTGTTTTTTTGGAGTAATATTTCTTATATATTAATAAATATATGGTAATTACATATGAATCAAAGGCAAACAGACAACAAGATGCGCCGCTAACCCTTTTTGAATGACAACATCAATTCTCTGTATTAAAAGTGAAAAAATTAGGGCCATGAGGTATTTGAGAGTGCAAATGTACTAGGGCCATGAGGTATTTGAGAGAAAAAATTAGGTATTCGTTCTTCAAAAATCCAAGTTGCTCCAATGTGCTAATAAATTTGGATTTTGGTTTATTGATGGTTGTTTCATAGCCAAATTAGGCAGTGTTAGCGGCCAAAAAAGAGGAGAGTTCACGTGGTGATCCAAAATTTAGGTCGAAGTTGGCAAAATGGGTCTAATCCACGATCTAGTTCATTTAACTTGTTATTTTTTATGGACGGAGTCAAAATTTTGAACTCAAATAGACTGCCTCGTTTAGCTCGCCAAAAAATTGGGACGGGCCAATTGCAATTTTCATAAAAGAAACAATAGATCAATCCACTAACTCGTCAGTCTAACAATACGTTAGGTAAGATTCTAGACTCGGGTTAAATCAACCCACTTCGTTCCGCCCGTTTTTAGACACGGTGCGAGTCTAAAAGAAACAATAGATCAATCCAAAATTGCAAATAAACTGTTGAGGAAAATATGACTTCAAGACTCACTAGAATTAATATTTGTATTTTAGGTGGTCATAATTATTTGTGATTTGCATGCTAATGGTAATTCAAAACAAAAAAAATTGTGTCCTTGACTCTGCATGTGCAAGATGGACCATTTTTTGTTTTGGAGGGTTTATTTCTCTGTTTCTGACTCCTCACAAGTCGCAATTTAGGGACCTCTGCATCTCATAGTAACATTATTCATATACGATTGTTCGAATTATGTATAAGCCAATTAAACCAATCAATGATATGTTGTAGTATTTTATGGTACATATTGTATAATGCCAACACTTTGCTAATACGGTTTGGCAATATTTGTTATCTTAGGACCACTAATTGTCCTTTTTATTCTCTTTTTACCTTCAATATTCCACTAAACATTAACCAAATTTCAGAGCCCTACATATGTGTTTTAAGTTTCTTCAATATTGTATCACCAAAAAATAATGTTTCCTCAATATTAATATAAGGAAATGTTAAATAGTGTCATCGAGTACTAATTAACTACACTAATATAGAACTTTTATCTGTTAAAAAAAAAATGAAAATTTTGTCTTAAAATTTGTACATTCAATATCTTAAAAGTGTAAAATATTATCTTATCAACATTAATTTGATCTTTTATTTTTTTTATATGCTTAATATGTGTTCCAGAAACACAGTTTATTATGACCTTAATGTAATTATCTTCAACATTCTATATGACTAAAAAAGTTTATTGTTGTAATTGTTGTTGTGATATATGTCAAATGCATGTGAGTTAAAATCTCATATTAAATGAGAGATTCGAGGTCTAGCATATAAATGAAATAACCTAAAGTTTTGGATATTACGTGTTTAAACTCTTAACCTAATATGTTGATCCAATTTAGTGATGTTCCCCCTCATGGTCCAATAGAGATATCAGAGATCTAATTTGACTTGGCGAGGGAGTAAGAGAGATTCCTAGTATAAGATCACAGTTAAGGTTTTATAGTAAAAATGAGGTGTGAAGGAATTCAAAATGTTGCCTTTCATAGATAATAGCAAGACTGGATATCCAGTTACAATGAACGGTTACAATGAGTAAGGTTTTGTCATATCTTTTCCAACTCCTTTCATAGAGACCTTGGATACTAAACGTTTTGGGGATGGGCATATTATGGCTGCCACTGTAATGCAACAAGGTGACCCGTTGGGACCACTCCTTTTCACTCTTGTGCTACACCCTCTCATTCATAAATCAGAGACAACTGCAACCTTCTTTTTCATGTCTGGTATCTTGATGATGGAACTATCATAGGGGATTCAGAGGAAGTGGCTAAATCTCTTGATATCATTAGAGAGACGGGTCCAGGATTGGGTCTTCATTTGAATATTCGTAAAACGGAGATCTTTTGGCCTTCTTGTGATGGAAGAAAACTTCGTAAAGGGTTATTTCCTTCGGACATTGGGAGGTCGTTTTCTGGTATGAAATTGCTCGGAGGTGCTGTTAGTCGAGATAGAGGTTTTATTGAGGAGGTAGCCATGAAGAGAGATGTCAGGGCTGTTGAGTTAATGCATCTTCTTCCTAAGCTAAGGGACCCACAAAGTGAGCTTCTTCTACTTCGGTCATACATGGGTATTGCCAAACTTTTTTTTTGGCCTTAGGACGTGCCAACCAATTTATATGCAAGAGGCAACTATTTTGTTTGATAAAGAGCTGAGAGTGGCAGTTGAAAACATCGTGGTTGGAGGAGGTCCGTTCTTTTGCGACCTTCAATGGAGAATCACTTTTTAACCCATTAAGTTTGGAGGGTTAGGGTTGTATTTAGCTGTAGAGGCTAGCTCATATGCCTTTGTGGCTTCCAGGGCCCAATCTTGGGTTTTGCAAAATCATATTTTGAGTTAATTCTAATAAAATGTTAAAAAATACCTTAGCTAGAATCGAACCCACAACGTTTAACTCACCGTCTTAAATATTTATTATTATTATTATTAGCTTCCTACTACTATTATTATTATTATTATTATTATTATTATGTCTTAAATATTTATTATTATTATTAGCTTCCTACTATTATTATTATTATTATATTCTAAACTTGCTCTGAAATACTAACCCTAAACCTATTTTTTTCACTCTCATTTTTCCTCTCTTTTCCATGTGGTCCATTATATTAAAAAAAAATACAAATTTGTCTAGCATGAGAATTAAACTCGCATCTATTTAATTTTTTCTTTTGCGATTGTTATATTAATAAGAGTCAGAGGCAATCTCTTAAACATGTTGGCATATATCTTTTGTCGACGGTGTTTTTATATGATTAGTTGTATGTTGCAACTTCAACAGTTATTTAAAGAGAATGATTAAAAATATTGATTATCAACGAAGACAAATACGAATAAAACTTCTAATGTAGTCTATAAAGAAGTATTTCGTAATATACCATAATTTCTGTTGTATGAACATTTATCCAAATTTATTGTCGAACTAATATTTAATGGTACTCGACTTTTTTATATGCGTTTTAGTGTTAAAAAAAATTTATCTTATTTTTTCATATTACGGCTAATTAGACATGTGCACCGCACGGGTCGAATTTCCAGTTACTATAAAGGGAGAATAAGAGTTTTGGATTTGCAACCAGTTAACCTAATCTTCTCCTTAATTCCCTCCATTTTCCCTCCTAATTACTATTATCATATAACTAGAACTTCGACCCGTGCGGTGCACGGGTCTAATTAGCTGTAATATGAAAAAATAAGATATAAATTTTTTAACACTAAAACGTATATTAAAACGTCGAGTACCATTAAATATTAGTTCGACAATAAATTTGAATAAATGTTCATACAACAGAAATTATAGTATATTACAAAATACTTCTTTATAGACTACATTGAAAGTTTTACTCGTATTTTCAACGTCTTCATCGATGATCAATATTTTTAATCATTCTCGTTAAATAACTCTTGAAGTTGCAACATACAACTGACCATGTAAAAACACCGTCGATAGAAAATATATCCCAATATACTTAAGAAATTGTCTCTGCCTCTTATTAATATAGTCATCGCAAAAGAAAAAATTAAAGGGATGCAGGTTCGATTCCCGTGCCAGCCAATTTTATTTTATTTTTTAATACGATGGACCACATGAAAAAGAGAGGAAAACAAATTAGGTTTACGGTTAGCATTTCGGAGCAAGTTTAGAATATAAGAGATATATAATAATAATGATAATGATAATAATAATAATAATAATAATAGTAGTAGTAGGAAACTAATAATAATAAATATTTAACATCTTATAAAAAAAATTAACATAGTGATTTAAATGTTGTGGATTCGATTCTTGGTGAGGTATTTTTTAACATTTTATTTGAATTAATAATAATAATATGAAGCTAATAATAATAAATATTTAACATTGTGAGTTAAATGTTGTGGGTTCGATTCTTGGTGAGGTATTTTTTAACATTTTATTTGTATTAATGTTAGGGTAAGATGAAAGGGAAAGTGAACGGGAAAAAAATTAGGGTTAAGAATAGCAAAATATAACAAGCCAATATAAGAGATAATATATAAAAATATATATATTCTGACTGTTAAATTGGTCCCACCCATAACCACATCTCCAAAACCCTAATTTCACTCGTATAATATAGCCTCATTAGCCACCCTATACTATAGTTTTCATAGAAACATGTAAAATGAATTATTTGCCTCCTCAACATCAAGAAACCTTTCGATCTTCTTTCTCATCTCCTCTCTATATAAATTGTGCTCTACAGGTCAATAAATCAATAGTATATTTGAAATTTAAATTATACTCATTATTACTTAGGAGTTTTTTTTTTAATAAGTGGGTATTCACACACTATTCTATAACCATGCGGCCCACCTTATAATTCACTTTCTCTCTCAATCTCTCTCCTATACACGCACGCAACACCTCTTTGCTGTTTTTTTTCATCATCTTCCAAAGAAATTCACCGCTGCCCGTTCAACAACGAGAACCCACTGCCCCACTTCTGGCCTTCTATGGTTGTGTTTACTAACACCATGTAATTCCTCTTTCTCTCTTCTCTTCTACAAAGTCGCTGATCTCCTCTCTTTGCTCTTGGTGAATTTTTTTTTTTCTTCTTCTTTTTCCTTAATACTGGTCAAATTTGTTTCTCTCTATTTGCATATGATTTTTTAGTTAGATTGATTTTGTTTGTTGTTTATTTTCTTTGGGCTTTTTATGTTCTTTAAATTGTATTTTATTTATGATTTCTTATTTGTTTCCCTCCATTTTCTGTTATGGTTTTATTGAAGGATATTCAAGAAGAGAGATTTTTTATTAAAGAAAAACTGGGTTCATCTTCAAGCAATATGGATGAAATCCAAAGGTAAAATAGATATTCTGATTATTATGTTTGCTGTCATTAGCATCATCTTTCTCCCAATTAGCTGCACCTATTTTTTTTATCCATTTGTGTTCATGTTTTATGATCAACTTAATTGATTTCTATTATGGGTTTGTTTATATAAATAGGAAGTTGTTTCGTCGTCCATGGATATCTCGCCGCTGAGGTAATTTTTGCTAACCGTTCTTATTATAACATTATGAAAACATCAATGTGCCTTTTATTTCAATTTATAAACGAGCTTTGTAAATTTTACTCCTAACAATGAATTTTCTTTTTGATCATAATGAGAAAAATGTTGTACTAATATTCTATTTTCTACATAATTGGAACTTTGTTATAGATAAGTAAATGGTTTCTTTGAACGTTTTTAAAGACATTTGACGAATGTTTTATTTTAAATTGTTACTTCTTCTAAACGATTTTCTACATAATTTGATTGTTTTACAAGATCTAAAATTTGATAAATTTGTATTAGGCTTTGCTTTTGGATGGTCTTCATTATTCAACCAAATTCCCTCCTCTACAAATTATGTAAGTTGTGTCCTGCTTTCTCTTCATTTTCATTTTAGGGTTGATTTGTAAAACAATTTGATTGCTTTTTGGGGGTGCACAAGTCAATACAGAGGAAAGTCGTTCTACAATGATTGAAGGAGGACAATACTACATGGCATTAGGCGGCGTGTTGGTGGGAGTAATTAGATGAGTTTTTTAACTGCATTGCTATCTAATTCAAATTGAGTGTTATTGGTTTTGATGGTCGGGATTTCGATTGATGCATGAATGTTCTTAATTGCTATTGTTTTTACTTTCTTTACTTCAAATTATTGCATTGATTTACTATTTATGAAACTCATGTCAAATTTGAGCACTTGATTAGAGTTCATTGAAGATTTATTTACGTGATTCAAGAACTTTGTCTAAATTTCTTTGGTTGATTTTTTATATATATTTTGCTTGACAATGACTAAATGTAAGTTTAAAATGGTTTATTGGTGTATCTATACAAAGGGGCTTATGTTGGTGGTTTGTGAGTAATATCCATTTTATGTGAGTAAAGTATTATCAATCTAAATAGTTTGTTAATTGTTTATACATCCACCATTAATTATATACTTATCCTTTTTATAAACTGGACATTGACTTTGAACCAGAGGAAAAACATGGAACTATCACATATGAAATTGCTCCTTCTCACACGAGAAGAAGAGAGGACGGTGTCACTCACTCACTGTCATTATACAAAGAATTTTCTATTTTTGCAATTTAACTATAAACAATTTCTTATACAGATAGCTCTATTTAATTGACATTTTTTGTCCAAAAGGTTGAAGGTTTGTGCTCTCAATCTATATTCTTTATTCTTTTTTGTACAACTTGATTGCTGACAATGTTGCATCTTTTTTGCTTCTAATGATAGGGCTACTACTTTTTATTGTGCACAAAAGATACATAGTTTGGCGGAATGTTGATTAGATGAATTGTTAAGGTGCCTTTTGAATTGGTTTCTCTTTGGCTATCATGAGTGTGGAGTTGTAATCTTTTTTGTATACTGACCCGTGTATATTGTATGCAAGTTGAATAAGTGGAGGATAAAGTGGTTGATATAGTTAGATAATTCATGGTTTAATTTTTCAATATATTCTCCTCGGCATCACATCAATATGCGTATTAGGAGACCTTCTTTGTTTTAACTCAGCCTTTGAACTAATTGATTTGTACTGATATGAGGTAACTATAGTGAATTTTGCTCCTGCATACTCTTGCAGGTTGGTCTAACTTTTGTAACTTATATCTCAAACTTTGTACTTTATTTGCACCTTTTAGCATCTCTTATGTTTGGGGTGTCTATCTAATATATATTTTGTAGTTCCATTTATACCGACTAACTTCAATTTCCCGGTACATTTATATTTTGATTTCATTTTAATTTTTTACTTGCAATTTTAATGGTAAGAATTTAAGTTGTATATCTATTCACCACAAAACCCGTGCAACGCACGGGTTAGAGTCTAATTGTTATAAAAATGAAATAAGAATGTTTTAAAATAAGGGTAAAATTGGAATAAAATGTTATAAGTTATTCCATTCCATTCACTTCTCAAACAATGGAGTGGTAATTTTGTTCCGTTCCATCATTGAATATCCAAACAATGGAACAAAATTTATGTTCCATTCCGCTCCATTCCATTCCATTATGTTCTATTCCGCTCCATTCCGTTTTGTAACAATCCAATAAAATGATTTCAAAAAAGTAAGCATTTAATTTTTTTTCAAACAATTAAATGCTTACTTTTTATTTTTGTAGGGTCTAGTTCAGATATTTGACACAATACAGATATGAAACGAGAAAAATTTCAAAAATTCTCCCGTGATAGGTTATTTAAAAATTAAATATATCAATGTACAATATATAAACATAACTAAAAATCAAAAATGATTTTCAAATTCAAGTGACAATTACATATTTTAATTAAAACCTACTATTCACTTAAGTTAAGTACTATCCATTAGTACTATCCCATATAATATCATCAATAATACTAAAAAATACATAATAAGTTAATCTAATAACATTCATTACTTAAGAGAAAACATGAATTGTATCAATCTTATCTTCTCAATTTTCATCAAAAACAAATATTGTAACTAATGAAGTAGTCAAGCCACTAGGTTTGGTATAGTGGTGAGGGATTTGGGTAGTATGCTAGAGGTCCTGGGTTCAATTATCAGCTACTTTGTAAACCATAAATTAATGAAGTACTCAAAACCATTAGATTTGGTGTAATGGTGAGGGACTATGATAGTATCATAAGTCCTGAATTCGATCCTCTACTCTGTTGTAAACCAAAAACCAAAAAACTAATGAAGCGGTCATTAAAATCAAATCTCTAAAAATAAGGAAAGAAGAAATAAAAACGTGTGCACTATAATGTTTTTGTTGTTGTTCCATCTGAGCTCTATTTTTTTTTTTTTGACAACAATTTTTGTTGGATATTTTCGTTTAGTTGTTGTTCCAATTATATTTATTTTGCACTATGGTTTCATTTAGATTTGACTTATTTTTTATTCGTAAGTTTTCGCTGATAAAAATTGTATCTTTATAAGTTATTTTCTCATAATAATACATAAGTTGGTTTGTATAAGCTCAAAAAAGAGCTAATCTCATAATATTTTAAGTTTAACTAGGTGAAGAATGTTTTAATTTTTTTTTATACATAAACGAAATGACAAAAACAAAACTATTATAAACTCACACACAAGTGACTGAGTCGAAATTCGAACTCCGATCATGACGTTCAGTCTAACAATTTTGACATTTTTTTTATCAATTGAACTAGCACTTGTGGATAAATGTTTTAATTATACTACAATATTATTGTTATAATATTTCCTATATTGAGTTTTACCAGTTGTAAAGTTGAATTAAGTTGTGGTTTATGATTTTTTTTTTTCTTTTCGTCTTATATGAAGTGGTATCCCACTGAAATTAAACTCAAATATAATTGTGAATCCCGGGTTCAAACCCGGGTCACGACATCCGAGCTAACAATTTCGAAATTTTTGTCAGTCGAGGTAGAACTTATGGAACAGTTGTGGTTTATGATTTGATACTTATTTGTATATCTCTATCATCTTACTCATATTTTCTTCTGATTTGTGTTGGCTTTTCTATATAGTTCTAGACCGTTCAGAAAAAGGGTAATGAAATTTATTGTGTAATTTTATTTTTTTGATAGAGAGACGAAGTGACACTAAATTTGCACACAACACAATTGTGAAATATCATGTTAGAACCTAAGCGAAAACGTCTGGTCTAGCAATATCTATATTGTCAGTTAAATGCGTAAAATTCTATCATAACGTTCAAGTTAATGCTGGATTGATTCAAGGCTGATTTTGCCTATATAAACAATTTTAGATAATAATTCGACCCACAAACCAGACATGTTTTCTGCCAAATAGCATTCCTCAAGATTAGTGAAAATGATAACTAAGAAAGCTAAATATATATACATGGTGACTTTCAATATAATCGAAACTCATTCATGGGAAGCATAACCACCTAAAAGATAACAAGTTAGCAAAATGAACTTCAAGTAATAGTTCACTGATGATCGAGTCTTCAACTGATCGAAGGATGTTTGTTTTGTTAAAGTGATCATACCGAAGAAGCGAGCATCCATCTTCCATCAATCCAATCGTGATGAGGCCTAAGATAACAATGTTCAAATTCCAGTTCCTCATTTGAAGTCCAAAAATAAACCATATACTTGAAACCATTGAAACCATGAGCAACATTAGATACTACACCTTCCCACCATCCATCATTATACCAAACATCAACCCTTTGTTGTGTCACAAATCGACAGAAACGATCGATATCAGGCGGAGACGGTCTAATATCCGAAACATTTACTTCTTCTTTGAGTTGTTCTGTTAAGTCATCTGTTTTCAGTGTCAAATACTCCACCAAGTACTTTCCATTATGCAAGAAATCGACAACAGTTGCTGTATACCATGAACCTTCATAGCCTTTTTCGTCGCTTCTAACTTCTACCTTTTCCCCTTTGTAGAAATGTAAATCAAATTTTCTTCTAGTGTATAGTGTCCTTGTTATTACAGCTGTAGGTTGCTTTGCATTCTCACAAGGAATTGGATATTTCAAAATTAACTTTCTTCCGGCTAGATTGTTGGCTTTTGGTATCACATCTCCGAACTTCTTCACTAGTTCACTTGGCTCCTGATAGATACATTAAAAAATTAACAACATTAGTAAAAATATAAAATCATAAAATGAATCTAATCTTTTGGACATGATATTATGAAATTCTGGCGTAGCAAATGGGGTACCAGATGTTTCAAAAACCTAACATATTATACTATCTTATATCTAACTGTTACTACTATAATCAAGAAGCATTACAATAGAATTTAACAATGCAACTTAAATGAAACCAAACAGAAATGTTCAAATTAAATGGTTTCCATGAGTTCACAAGTTAAGAATCATGCAAAAACTTTGCTTTAGCTAGTTTCTTCTTCGATCGATTTTTACAACCCTTTATCTCGGAAACATGCACTTGGTATCTCAAGTTTGAAGAAGATAGTCTAATCAAATATTAGAGTAATAATAACTACGGTTTTGACATGCTCTGGTGTTTCTAAATATTTACAACCCTTACCTAAAGTATACAGGATAGTCTAATCAAATATGAGAACAATAAGAACTATGGTTTTGAAATTGGTCCCTAAACATTTTGAAATTTCAAAATTGGCCCAAATCTTTCAAAATTCTAATTTTGTATCTCTTTTCAAATTTCCAATTACATGATCCAAACATACTCTTAAGTTAATTTTCAAAGCTGTTTTTACACTGCAAATGCCATTCAGGGAAAATTTAATTTATAAAAAAGAGAAGCTAAGTAATGTACCTTGGAAGACTTGATCCATTTTCCATTAATCCAATCTTGATGAGGTCTTAACTTCGAACATTCAATTTTCAACATTTGATTATCCATAAAACGAACAAAACACTCTGTCGTGTTCAGTAATTCAACAACTACACCTTCCCACCAAGCATCATTGTACCATGCATCAACTTCTTGTAACTTTTTGAAAGAACCAAAATTCGGAACATGAGGAGGACAAGGCCTAATAAACTTAGCATCAATTTCTTCTTTCAGGAGTCGAGTACCATCGTCATTTGTTACCAAGTCTCTGTATTCAACTACAAACCTTTCTTTTTCTAATGTGTCAATAACAGTAGCAACCAACCAAGCACCTTTATAACCTTCATCGTCGTTGCTAACTTCCACTGTTTCCCCCTTTTTAAATTTAGAATCGTTTTTTGACTTCCCCGTGAATTTGATTATGAACTTAGGCTTTTTCTTCATCTCAGGTGGTTTTACCTGTAACACAAGTTTCATATAATTTAGCACATAACCAATACAAAAAGAGTAATGCTACACACCAACGCTCTAACACACACTAAGGAACACACGTACGCCTCTATGTGAAGCCACATTAAACTCAAGTTATCTATCTACCGGCTCACCAAGTTGAGTCATTTTCAACACTTTTAATGGTGTATGTATGAAAGAGGGCAATGGTGTGTGTGAGGATGTTTCAAATATCCGACTTTCTATACGGAAAATAATTAAAAAACAACTGCACTTTGATAGCCGGTAGCCGAGTAAGGAGTAGTGACGTGGCTGACGGTACGAGGAGTGTTAGGGCCCGTTTGGATTGAGCTTATTTTTGAGCTTATGAAAATAACTTATGCAAATAAATAAATATTTGTGTCAATTTAAAAGTTTTCACCGACAAAAATTGTATCTTCATAAGTTGTTTTATCATAAAATGCCTTAAAAACTTATAATAATACATAAAAGCTTATTTATTTACATAAGTTGTTTCACATAAGATCAAAAAATGAGTAATGGAAACCCTGATTGATTGTTTGTCAATAGCACTCCTCTTCGTACAAGATACTAAAAATAATGTTATGGAATGCAGACGAAACTGGTCGGTTCAACTGGTTGAATCGGGAAATTAACCAATTCATCGGTTAGTTCAACCTCATTATGAATTATCATAATCTAATCAATTCACCAGTTAGTTTTAATCGAGTTGAACCATGTCATCAAACCATAGCATTATGACACAAACAAGCAAAATTAATGAGAAAATCTAAATTTGTAATTACTACATGCTAATCAAAACTACCTAAGTCACATTCACATTACTTGATTAAGATCTATTCAAATTACATCAAAATTAAATTCAAAATTTTTCAAAAATATTAATCATATAACCGATTACAAAAAATTGACAATGTAAATTACCTGTGGTTGAAGGAGAGGTGGGTTCCAGTCACCGTTGTTGATCCGACGGTGAAGACGCAAACCACATTGATCAAAGGTTACAGAATCACCGAGTGAGTAACGGTTACAATCAACGGCGTCACCGAATTCCCTTAACCGTTTCTTAGGTTTGTGCATTACACTCGCAGCGTAATGAAAATCACATTCTTTCATCATCGTTTCACTGTTCTTGGTTGAAAATTAAGAATGATTAAGGTTTGATAATTTTGTGTGTATGTGTCAGTGAGAGACTGAGAGAGTGGTTTCAGTTGAGTGATTAAATAGAAATTGATTATTGCGAAACAAGTTAGGTTATAAATATGCCAGCTTTATGACATTATTTATGCCTATCTAAATTTTTTTTTTTTGGATAACTTTGTTTTGGATAAAAAAATCTCTTTTTCTTTAGTTTTTTTTTTTTTTTTATAACAAACTTTGAGATAAAGTTGCATATACTTTTCTATTTTTAAAGTACAGTGTATATCTATTTTTTTTTTTTATTACGACAGTATATCTAGTTTGATATAAAGTTTGTTGTGTTTTTATGATGTTTGACAACTGTAATTTTTTTTATAGGATGTGAAATATCTTTTTGAATTTAAATAAAATTTATTATCATTAAGCAATAAGTACCTATTTTTATGGCTATGAGAAATAATGTTATCTTTAGAGATACGAATGTTGATTTTCGGCGGCGTTAGATCAAATAAAATTTGTTTCCTCGTTATGGTTTAGTAGTAGAGCTGGACTCAAAATAGGTTACTAGTTTTATAATTGGTGTAAGGAACCTTTGTACTGTTTACGCAACTTTTGAGACTTATAGTCTCTTTTGTATTGTAAGGATTGAGTACTCCTTGTACTCCTTATTAATACAATATTTTGATTATAAAAAAAAAACGTATTTTTAATTGTAAAGTTTGTAGGTTAGATGCATTTTTTTTTAATTGTAAAAAACTTGTTATCATTAAGCAATAGATTTAATTGCAGTTTTGGTCCCCCTATTTTTATTATTTTGTAGAATTAGCCCCTCTATTTTAAAACTTGACAATTTTGGTCCCATATCATAATTTTTTACTATAAATTGACAATTTGATATGTTTTAAATGACATGATATATGATTTGATAATGAAAAAAATGTCAATATCGACAAAATTGTAAAATAAATTTTTCATAAAGTTAATTTAAAACATGTTGCGTGTATTACCATAATTTAGACAAAATGTGTGTTAGAGGGACTAAAACTGTCAAGTTTTAAAATAGGTGGATCAATTCTGCAAAATAATAGAAATACGGGACCAAAACTGCAATTAAACTTAAGCCATAAGTAAGTAACAAACTTTTTTTAATAGTAAATTTGATATTTTTATAGATGAGATATACATTTTTTTTAATAATAATTTTTGCTTATAATATTATAATAGTGATGGGAGGGAGGATGAGTGATTAGACTATGACACCTTGATTTTTTTAATCAAACTATGACACTTTTTTTTATACAATTTTATCATTTTTTTTATCCAAATTAAACTATGACACTTGAATTAAGCTTGAGATAATGGAGGTTTTGAATGATAATAGGCAGAAGTACCAAAATATGTGATTTATACATGTTAGATTATTATATTATGATTGGTCATGCATTATTATAAGTAGGGGTGTTCAAAAATTCAGTTAATTGAACCAAATTGTAATTCGAATTACACTGAATCATATTTTAAACTGAACCATTTAATTCAGTTTTGAACTGAACCACTTTTAAAAATAAGTTACAATTCAGTTTATAACTAGCTCAGAACCAGTTTAAATTTATGAACTGGTTTTTATTAAAAAAGAATATTTTATTTTTTTTTTCGGAAAAAAGTTTCCAACATTTTTTGGGAAAAAAATATCGATTTTTTTCGAAAAAAAGTTTCCGGTCTTTTTTCGGGAAAATTTTTTCGAGTTTTTTCCAGAAAAAAGTTCTCGATTTTTCCGAAAAAAAGTTTTCGATCTTTTTCGAAAAAAAGTTCTTGATTATTCAGGAAAATATTTTCGATTTTTTTCGTAAAAAAAATTCTCGATATTTCCTGAAAAAAGTTTCCGACTTTTTTCGGGAAAAAAGTTCTCGATTTTTTCGGAAATAAAGTTTTCCATCTTTTTTCGGGGAAAAATGTTCGATTTTTTTCGGAAAAAAATTCTTGATTATTCAGGAAAAAGTTTCCGACTTTTTTTCGGAAAAAAGTTTCCGATCTTTTTTCGGGAAAATTTTTTCCTGAAAAAAAGTTCTCGATTTTTCCGAAACAAAAGTTTTCAATATTTTTTCGGGGATTTTTTTTTTCGTTTTTTTGGAAAAGAGTTTCCGATATTTTTTTGAGGAAAAAATTTCGAGTTTTTTCGGAAAATAAGTTCTCGATTATTTGGGAAAAAGTTTCCGATATTATTTCGGGAAAAAAGTTCTCGACTTTTTCGGGAAAAAAATTTAGATTTTTTTTCTTCGGGAAATTGGTTGAAAACCAGTTTTAAACCAGTTAAAAAGTGTAAACTGGTTTTAAACTAGTTCTAAACTGAATTGTAACTGGTTTTAAAAATAAACCAGTTTTTATAAAAAGTGGTTCTTGTTACTGTGCAGTTCATGAATCATGAACTCCCCTAATTGTAAGCTAGTTAAACATGGCATTGTAAAATTAAGCTATGAGATTTGATGTAAGAGGATGTCAATGAAATGAGTTTAATTGGACTAACTAAGCAATGTCTGCTAGGTAATGGAAATAAACTAAAAATGTTAAGGATTGATTATGACATGAAGTTTGTTTAAGAAAATTTTAACAAGTTTACATGAAGCTATGGATTAAGAGGTATAGTTTGAGGTGGATTCTTTCGCTGGTAAAATAATAAACTATGGTTTCGGATTATCTTGTACATAATTTGGTAATATTTGGCGGAGTTATTTAGAAATATGCTTTTCCATAAAACTAAAGTGACTCGAAACTTATTTTTAATAGTAATTCTTATTTTTCTTATAAATGAGAACTAATGTTTACAAGAATGACTCAAAGCTTTAATTTGTTTTGTCAAATAATCGATTATTTCAAAAGTTTAAGATAAAACTACATCAATGATTTTATAACTACAATAATTTTAAGGCTTTGCTATATATAGCAAATTAATTTTCCACGAATGTCTCACGAACCGCCGCACCGTTTGTTCACTCTTTAATTGTAGGACTTTTTTCCCCCCACTAAATCTAGCAAGTTTCAGTTTCTACCCACTAACATGAATGGACACTCATCCAGAAAAATTCATAAGCATCTCTTAAAAACTCTGAGCAACAAAGACATAATATCTCAACAATTAACAACTTTTAAAAAGAATTGGGGTGTGATGGGTACCTCAATTAGTTTGAGCTAACCGTAGTTGGAGGTCTAAGGCTCAAGTCTTGACGAAGAGTAAAAACTAACATAACTATGTAATATACTTTCTCCGTTCCAAAATATAAGCAAAAATGAGCTTGATGTATTTGGTTAAAAATTTAGACCAAATACATTCACTTTTGTTAACTACTTTTTACTTATATTTTGGGACGGAGACTAGCAATTTGTCATTCAACAAAACAAAAAAAAAATTAAAAAGAATTAGTTAAAAACAATTAGACATATTTAGATTTGATAGCAACAAGGTGCAAATAGATTAGTGCATCTCCATGTTAGAGGAAGAGGACAGAAAACAGAAGAATTGACAGACAAAAATGGTGCTTGAAGACCAGAAAGAACACTTTTCTTTTTTAAATTAATAAAATAAAATAAAAAACTGAAAGTTTTGTTGGGTGGATCCCTCCTCAAGTGGGAACCACACACAAATAAAAGAAGAAGAAAAAAAAAAATATAGAAAAGATTTGAAAAAGAAAAAAAAAAAGTAGAAAAGATTTAAACAAAAATAAAAGAGATTTATTTTTGTTTGTGTGTGTGTGATTTGTATATAAAGGGAATAAATCCCTAGTTTGCAAGTTAGTGAAGAGGATTGCAAATTGGTGGCCACGTGAATTGCAATTGTGTGCAATTGTGAGAATTGCTTTGAAGGCACAAACAGTGCCGACGTGAAAACAAGGAGAAACAGAGAGCATCGATCAAAGAGGAAGAGTTTTGGTTACGGGTGACGAAAGTGTGTTCGGCAAACGTTCTCCGTTTCGGCTGAAATTTGAGTATGTTGTTTCGGTCACCTTGTTAGTTACTTAGATAATTTTTCTGAGTAGTTTTGTCTTCTCTTTGTGTCTATTTGGGATATCCACTAGTGTGTGAGGTTGTTAGCTCTCTTGTTGTTAGGTTCACCAATGTGGTGATTATTTGTACTCATTATTTAATAATAGTGGAGTTATTTGTTTGGTCTGCACGACCCGTGGTTTTTTACTCTCACATTGAGGGTTTTCCACGTTAAATTACGGTGTCCTTATTTACGGTTTTTTACTTCTTTTATTGTTGTTATTGTTGGTGTTGGCTGCGCTGTTTAATTTGGTTATTCAGATTCCACAAGAAAGATTAATTTAAACGCTTCCGTATATTCCGCTGTGCACTCTGATTCCCAACAACTGGCATCAGAGCTTCGGTTCTTGTGTGGAATTAATTTGTGGTGAACAATGGAAGTCAACACAACTCGTATGGTGACCTTGAATGGGTCGAATTATGCCCTTTGGAAAAGTAAGATGGAGGATCTGCTATATGTGAAGAATTTTCATCAGCCTGTGTTCGCTACAGAGAAGCCTACTGACAAGACTGAAGATGAGTGGACACTACTACACAGACAGGTGTGTGGTTATATTCGTCAATGGGTTGATGACAACGTTTTGAACCATATTAGTGGGGAGAAATATGCAAAATCATTATGGGATAAGCTTGAGCAGCTCTATGCGAAAAAATCAGGTAATAACAAGATGTATCTTATAAAGAAGATGCTGAGTTTGAAGCTCCAAGAAGGGACTTCGTGTGCAGATCATTTGAATACTTTCCAAGGAATTATGAATCAGCTGTCTGCTATGGGTATCAATTTTGATGATGAAATTCAAGGGTTATTTCTTCTCGGTTCTTTGCCTGACTCGTGGGAGACATTTAGAATGTCGTTGTCTAATTCTGCTGTTGATGGTGTATTGTCAATGGACCTTGTTAAAAGCAGTATTTTGAATGAGGAGATGAGAAGATTGTCTCAAGACTCTCCTTCACAGTCAGAGGTATTGGTTACTGAATCAAGGGGGAGAAATAAGAATTGGTACTCTGATAATAAAGGCCAGGGCAGAAGCTATTCAAAGAATAGGTACACTAATGTTGAGTGTTACAATTGTGGTAAAAAGGGGCATATTCAAAAGAATTGTCGACTTTTGAAAAAGGAGGATAAGGACAAAGATAAAGATGGTTCAGATGGAGAGAGTACCCATCTGATATTAGATGACTTGCTTCTTGTTGAAGAGCATGGTATGTCAAATGTTATTGACAGTGCATCCAATTGGGTGATTGATAGTGGTACTTCAGTACATGTCACTTCCAGAAGAGATATTTTCGGCTCATATACTTGAGGTGAATTTGGTGATGTGAAGTTAGCACATGAAGGCGTGCTAAAGTGTGTCGGCCTTGGAGATGTTAATTTAGAGATGGCTAATGGTAGCAAGTTAACTCTCAAGGATGTGAAACATGTTCCAGACACTCGGTTGAATTTACTTTCCGTGGCTAAACTATGTGATGAAGGTTATAACAGTTTGTTCTCACGGGACACTTGGAAACTGACCAAGGGTTCTATGGTTGTTGCTAAAGGTAGGAAGTGTTCTACTCTTTACATTGCACATGCAAAAATAGTTAAAGATGTGCATGTTGAATCAACTGAAAAAGTTGAGTTATGGCATAAGAGGTTATGTCACATGAGTGAGAATGACATGGTTGAGCTAAGCAAGCGGAATGTGTTGTTTGACATGAGAAATCCACACTTGAAGAAATGTGATGGTTGTTTTGTTGAAAAGAAGAATAGAGCTTCTTTTAAGATTCACTCACCTAGAAGACCAGAAATTCTTGATTTGGTTCATAGTCATTTATGCGGCCCTATGAAGACAAGAATTGTTGGGGGTAGTGCATACTTTTTGACGTTTGTTGATGATCATTCAAGAAAGACTTGGGTTTATACCTTGAAGAGTAAAAGTGGTGTTTTGAGCGTGTTCAAAAAATTTAAAGCCTCAGTTGAATGTGAAACTGGGAAGAAGTTGAAGTGCATACGCACTGATCATGGAGGTGATTATTTGAGAAAGCTTGAAGCTTATTGTAGAGAGAACTGGATTAGATATCATAAGTCTCCACGTTGGAATAGTGTTGCTGAGAGGATGAGCAAAACATTGGTGGAAAGAGTTAAATGTCTATTGTCACAGGCAGAGCTTCCAGAATCGTTTTGGGGAGAAGCATTGAGCACAGTGGTGCATGTCCTGAATCTTTCGCCATGTATGTCCTTGCAACATGAAGTACCAGAGATGATTTGGTCAGGTAAGAATGTTTCTTATGACCACTTGCGTGTTTTCGGATGTAAAGCGTCCGTTGAGAATCAACAGTGTGTGTTTATTGGCTATGGCCTAGATGGAGTTGGTTACAGGTTTTATGATCCTGTCATGAAGAAACTTATCAAATGTTGTGATGCTGAGTTTAGAGAAGACTAGCGGTTGAAAGACATTGATAGAGTTAAAGAGGATGATCCAACTCATGATGATGACCGTGAAGATTGTCACGGAGAAGAGATGCAATCAGATGTTGAAGCTGATGCACAGGTAAAATCCACCCACGAAAGAAAGCCTTTGGAGAGGTACACTGTTGAAGAACTTGTTGTTACAAGTAACGTTGAAGTTCCTGCATTAGTTGAAAATGCAGATGACAAGATGATTGATACTTGCGGCATAGTTGTCGGGATGACAACTGATTGCCCACTTGAGTCGTGAGGGGGAGATTGTTGGGTGGATCCCTCCTCAAGTGGGAACCACACACAAATAAAAGAAGAAGAAAAAAAAAAATATAGAAAAGATTTGAAAAAGAAAAAAAAAAAGTAGAAAAGATTTAAACAAAAATAAAAGAGATTTATTTTTGTTTGTGTGTGTGTGTGATTTGTATATAAAGGGAATAAATCCCTAGTTTGCAAGTTAGTGAAGAGGATTGCAAATTGGTGGCCACGTGAATTGCAATTGTGTGCAATTGTGAGAATTGCTTTGAAGGCACAAACAGTGCCGACGTGAAAACAAGGAGAAACAGAGAGCATCGATCAAAGAGGAAGAGTTTTGGTTACGGGTGACGAAAGTGTGTTCGGCAAACGTTCTCCGTTTCGGCTGAAATTTGAGTATGTTGTTTCGGTCACCTTGTTAGTTACTTAGATAATTTTTCTGAGTAGTTTTGTCTTCTCTTTGTGTCTATTTGGGATATCCACTAGTGTGTGAGGTTGTTAGCTCTCTTGTTGTTAGGTTCACCAATGTGGTGATTATTTGTACTCATTATTTAATAATAGTGGAATTATTTGTTTGGTCTGCACGACCCGTGGTTTTTTACTCTCACATTGAAGGTTTTCCACGTTAAATTACGGTGTCCTTATTTACGGTTTTTTACTTCTTTTATTGTTGTTATTGTTGGTGTTGGCTGCGCTGTTTAATTTGGTTATTCAGATTCCACAAGAAAGATTAATTTAAACGCTTCCGTATATTCCGCTGTGCACTCTGATTCCCAATAAGTTTAGTAGATCAGCCGTGTGATTCTCTAGATCTATTAAGTGCATGTTCGTGATTATATATTGGCTTTATTGAGCATTTCTCATAATTTTATATTATTTCTAACATGTTTGATTTCGTAACCAAAACTTTTATTACACCATAGTTGAGGCGCTTGCAACATGGACTCGAGAATCTTTAGCAAAAGTTGAGAGATATAACGATAGAAGTGTCAACGCTACTTCATGTGTAATCTCATATGGTTTTCTTACAATGTGGTTGTTTTTACTAAGATAAATGATATTTCAAATTACCCCGACCAAAAAGACTTGGGAAAGTTTGAGTCCTAATTGGAAGCAAATGTTTATTGTCGTGCTTAATGAGAGAAAACGTTGGATGAAGTGAACACATAGACTTTAAAGATTAAATTTTACTTAGTTATGTGGACTTGTGTGGAATAGTGACGAGTTCTACTTATCTTATTATTTTGTTTATGGTCTTTATGGTTGTGTAGATTGTACTAAATAATTGTTTGTATGTTTTTAGGTGTTATTTTTAATTAGATTTTTTAGTTATGGTATAAAACTTTTTGTTTCACCTTTGAATATCTCGATATAAATAATAGTTTTACTTCTGATAAAAATGATGATAAATTTACATACTTTTTCTTTAATAGTATGATTTTTTTTATAAATGATAATGAATTTACATAATTTCTCTTTAATAGTATGATTTTTTACTATAAAAATACTTTAATTATAGAAAATGCGATTTTTTTTATCAATGGGAATACAAAAGAAAGAAACAAATAAAAACTAAGATCTTGTGATATAAGAAGAGTTCACGATAGTTAAGGAGGACAAAAAGCACTATGACAAAAGTCTACGTACGTAGGAGAAGCATCATGCTTGGTTAGCAAATCATGCATAACTTGAATTTCCTCGATAGTTAAAAATTCATATTTGCAGTGTGACCAGAATAGCCAAAGCACTGGGAAAACCATTCACCACTCGAAATACAAAGGGTTACACCATAACTTGAATTTCCTCGATTGCTAAATGAACTACTATCAAGTATCAACGTTCAACTTATAAATATTTGTAGGAAAATGTTTCCAAGATACATGACGATGGGGTTTGACATCAACTGTTAACCAAGTAATTACTAACGTCGACCAAATCACAATATATAGATGGAATTAAGGACACTTCAATCATTCCAAGAACCACTTTAAAATACCATATTAATCACAATTTTCCAAATAATTGTTAATTATCAGGCAAGATATCTTTTGGTGCCTTCCCCCTTCTCACGTATATATCTTGTTTGTTTTTATTTTTACCTTTTTCACTACTTATGTCGCAGACATTGTAAAATTGAGAAATTTTGGAAAACCACAGTTCGCAAGACAAGTTATGCTAATCAATGAGGGACATTTTTGGTCAAATTAAAAACATTATGACTAACCAAAATGTCTCGCCCATTCAAAGAAGAAAGTGATTTCACAGTAATCTTCTTGTCCTAGAAGCAGATGTATATATAGCGGATCCATGTATTGGAAGGTTGTGGACCCAAAGTAGAATCGGAGCCTGTAAATGTGAGCAAATGGGTCCACATAGTGGAAAGTTGTGCTCCCAAAATTGAAGTCGGGTCTACTGTGGCATCTTGAACTAGAAGGAGATGTCTTTGCCAGATAAACTTTTTGGGATTTGTTTTTATTAATTTTGATGTAATTTTCATGTCTAATTGTTTAAATTACTTTGCTTTATGTTATAATAAAGTTTATAAATTTTGGATATTATGTCTAGCGAATCTAACCAGTACAAATTTGTTTGACATGATTAACAAGAAATGCATACCAAATGGACTTAGGAAAGTTTTAAATTTACATTATTTTTACATTTAGCTCAGCGTGATGTCTGTGGAGTTCATTCAAGTTTTAGATTTTCGTAAAAAAGATTTTCCCATTTACTACTTATGTATCAAATTTTTATCGCTAATTAACTAGCAAACAAGGATATTTTTGAAATTTTGAAGAGCGTGCAAGAAGATTTATAGGATGCTAAAAGAATTTCTTGGCCCTTTTCTCAAAGAAATGAAATATTTCATGGGCCTAAATTGAGCTTTTGTTTCATTTCTTGGGCCTATTCTTCAAATGTTCCTTAAATAAAACATCGTTCACTATAGTCATAAAACTCCATGAAAATTCAAACACACATACACACATCAAAGTACAACATAGCACAGTGTGCACTATAATTGCACATGGACATCACAAAGAGGAATAACATTGCTGTTTCTGAATCCTGCAAAGAATATATTTGATATATTCATTGCACGAAATTGTTCTGTAAGTGGGTGTCACTCTTTTACCCGGAAATTGATGGTGACTATGTGGACCACCTTTAATACTACCCAACAAATTTTAAAAAATAACCAAACAAGTCCATCGGTAAAAGTTAACTCATATTCTGCAAAAATTCGTTTTCAACTCCTATACTACTAGATTAAGAACATCATTCATGGATAATCTCTAAGTCTCAATGTTTGCCTTGTCGACTCTGGTCAACTTTCAAGATCCGAAACACCTAATTTTTATTTTATTTTATGTTATTACCGTACCACTACTTGAAATTCACGTATACAATCTGCAAAGTACCAGGTTCAAACCTAAGTAAATATGTTCACCTTAAAAGTTAGCTCATTCTGTAAAAACACTTGTGTTCAACTCCTACTTCTAGATTGAGAACATCATTGATGGATAATCACCGAGTCTCAATGTTCCGACTCTGGTCAACGTTCACAACTCAAATCACCTAATTATTTTGTAAAATTGTACATATACAACTTGCAATATATGTCAATATGCGGCCTAACAATATCGGCATTCTCAAACGAGTTAAACTCATGTCAGATTATTTTTCTCCTTTTCCCATTGAGAATCTTTACATGGTTAAATCTGTTCCCATCTCTCCCTAAATGGGTCACTAGTAGTACAAAATGAATGCCGGAACAGCTCAAGTTTGGCCACATGCAAAAATGTTTAGGAACATGTACGGTTTGGTATACACCTTTCATGCTACCCTTTATCCTTATGTGTTGAATTATTGATTTCCTGATTTGGTTGTGCACAGTTAATCATCAATAGTCACTTCTTGGAATAATTCGAAAGGGTACCCTGTATAAAAAACCTTTTCTTTTCACTTAGCTACGTAACATGTTTATAGTGTATATTTGTCAAACACTTCTTATTTTCCTACTATTGCGTGTGTGTGTCTCATAGTTTTCAAGTGATTCCTTGTCCAAATATGTGCATTCATCATTTTTGCATGTTACTCATTTGTCACATCAAGTAACATGAGTGTATGTATGTGTATAGTGTGTGTGTACCCAACACTATAAAATTAAACCATATAGCTATTTATTTGCTACTGCAAGTAGTGTTTATTCAAAGTCTTTGTGGGAAAATTCATGGGCTCCACGTATTTATTGTGCAACATGAAAAAAATGATAATGGTATACCAAATCGGGTTTGTCTAACATGAAAGAGTAGTTCAAGTAGTGCATTGATAAACGACCATGAACGTTGTATATATCTTTTCCGTAAGTACAAAACTAATCTTTTGAGTCTTGTGAGATCAGGGCCGACTCAAGGGTAGGACAACTCAAACAAAATCTTTCGGTCCCGAAAAAGAAAAAAAAAAGTTACAAAAGAAAAAAAGTCGCTTATAAGTCATAACTTCTTTAGTTTACGGTAGAAAAAGGTCTTAGAGAAAAACATAAAGACCTATGAAAAAACAAATTATAAAAATAAGACAATAACATTGCAACTCTTCAAAAATTCAATCAATTATTTTTTACTTCACTCCACTTTAAGTCTCATTTAAAAGAGGCTTGTCTCATTTGATCTTAACGCTCTTATATAACATAATACTTTACGACTAAAGTAATTAAAAAAATATGCAGTTGATCCTATTGAACATAACTCAGTTGGTAGAGACATTGCATAAAATATGTATGAACCGGGGTTCGAACCATGGTACTTCCACTTATTCACTTTAAAAAGTAAATTTTTAGCCACTAGAATATTTGAAAAAAAAAATAAAAAATATATAATAATATTTGTTGATGGTGTATATATAGTGTACATGCCTGCCTACCTACACACACATAACATGGTTTGGGGGAGGTTTATTTGGGATTTGGATTCACTGTTGTCTAATAATGACGCAGTTTCACACTATAATGATTCATAATTGTTGATTTGAAATTGGACAATTCAAATTTAAAATACAATTTTATAATATAAAATAATTACAACCGCTAATCAGAGATTGAATGATTTGGATTAATTACAGAGTACTCTACTGTAACAGAAGTCGAACTCCATTTATTTGAGGTTCATGCTTGCCCCTCTTAAATTCGTCCCTAACATATTACAGTTTAAAGTGAACCTTATTTTTAAGCTTTTTAAGTGCAGTTGTGAGCCTAAATTTTTCAATTGTTTCATTTTGTAATCAGGAAGATAATTGTTCTTTTCGATGATTTTTGGACCAGTCTAATCGTCTACGAATCTCCCGTTTCGACTGTGGGATATGATAGAATATTATGTAATTAAGTTTTATTTCATGTAATTGATCTATTTGCAATTATTAGTAACTATTCTATTCTCTTAAGTTTGACCTTACTCATTGTAACTGAATATACACAGTCTTGCTATTATCAATGAAAGGCAACATATTGAATTCCTCCACACCTCATTTTTACTATAAAACCTTATCTGTGATCTAATACTAGGAATCTCTCTTACTCCCTCGCAAAGTCAAATTAGAGCTCTGATATCTCTGTTGGATGAGGGGGATCGTCACTAAATTGGATCAGCATAATAGGTTAAGAGTTTAAACACCAAATATCCAAAACTTTGCTCGACCTCGAATCTCTCATTTAATATGAGATTTTAACTCACATGCATTTGACATATGACAACAACAATTACAACAAGAAACTTTTTTAGTCGTATAGAATGTTGAAGATAATTACATTAAGGTCATAATAAAATGTGTTTCTTGAACACATATTAAGCATATAAAAAAATAAAAGATCAAATTAATGTTGATAAGATAATATTTTACACTTTTAAAATATTAAATGTACAAATTTTAAGACAACAATTTCATATATATTATTAAACAGATAAAAGTTCTATATGGTATAGTTAATTAGTACTCGATGACACTATTTAACATTTCCTTATATTAATATTGAGGAAACATTATTTTCTGGTGATACAATATTGAAGAAACTTAAAACACATGCGTAGGGCTCTGAAATTTGGTTAATGTTTAGTGGAATATTGAAGGTAAAAAGAGAATAAAAAGGACAATTAGTGGTCCTAAGATAACAAATATTGCCAAACCGTATTAGCAAAGTGTTGGCATTATACAATATGTACCATAAAATACTACAACATATCATTGATTGGTTTAACTGGCTTATACATAATTCGAACAATCGTATATGAATAATGTTACTATGAGATGCAGAGGTCCCTAAATTGCGACTTGCGAGGAGTCAGAAACAGAGAAATAAACCCTCCAAAACAAAAAATGGTCCATCTTGCACATGCAAAGTCAAGGACACAGTTTTTTTTTTTTAATTACCATTAGCATGCAAATCACAAATAATTATGACCACCTAAAATACAAATATTAATTCTAGTGAGTCTTGAAGTCATATTTTCCTCAACAGTTTATTTGCAATTTTGGATTGATCTATTGTTTCTATTATGAACTCGCAATTGGCCCGATCCAATTTTTTTGGCGGGCTAAACGAGGCAGTCTATTTATAGGGGCTGAGTTCAAACATTTGACTCCGTCCAATTTAGATAGTGGATTAGACCAATTTTGCCAACTTTGACCTAATTTTTTTATCACCACGTGATCTTTCCACTTTTTTGGCCGCTAACACTGCCTAATTTGGCCAACCACCATCAATAAACCAAAATCCAAATCTATTAGCACATTGGAGCAACTTGGATTTTTGAAGAACGAATACCTAGGTTTTTCTCTCAAATACCTCATGGCCCTAGTACATTCGCACTCTCAAAGCGTTTTCAACTAGTGCAATTTGTAACAAATAACTATATAACTATGATCTTCTTTACTTACAATGCTAGGAATATTATAATTTTTGATTGAACTCATAAATGAAAGAAAAATATTGAACAAATATCACTAATAGTTTAATGAATTGAATATCAATGAATACAGTCGACTTTATACATACATGAGTGCAAGTTTCTCCGTGTCCCCGATTCGTCACCACTCACTTATTGCTTCCTAAACCATGCCTTGATACAACTATTGGGGTGTGATGGGAGCCTCACTGAATTGGATCAATACGTTGGACGTTGATTAACTTTACAAGTGATTTTGTTACCAAACTTTTACCTAAAACCTTGTGATATTAAGTATATGGGTCCTGCCACTTATAAAGTGATAAACCTCAAAAGATTGATTTGTATGCGATTAAATGGAATTTTTTTTTTTTTTTGTAACAAACCAATAATCAATAATACAAAACATACACATTCCCAAATTCTTTTTGGAAACTCAACAACGAAACAATAACGAGCAATTTAAAGTGGATTAAAATAAACTCTAACTACCATATTAACAATAGAAAAAAAAGAGAACAAAGAGAGTTTCATAAGATTATAATCGCATTACATATCAAAAGCTTACAAAACAGTATATAATAATACTTAATAGACTATTAACCTCAAAAACCAATAACATAAATCCTATTATCAAACAAAGTTATGAATTATGATTGCTCATTGTTATTTTTCCCTATAACACTAAAATATTTTTCAAAGTACAATAATTATATTCTTAAAAAAATGTACACTAATAATTTTATTCTTAAAGTATTAGAAATAATATAAAACCATTGATGTAGCATTTCATAACAGCTTAAGCTTTTGGGATAATCGGTTATTTGACATGGTATCAGAGCTTCTATGACTAAGTGTTCTAGAGTTCGATCCCCGCTTCCCTCACTTTTTAATTAAAAAAAGTGGAATTTAAGCATATGGTAGGTGGACCTATGCATTATCCACGCTTCGTGCCCTCTTGCGTGAGGGGGCCTGTTAGAAATAATATAAAACCATTGATGTAGCCTTTCCTAATAGCTTAAGCTTTTGGGATAATCGGTTATTTGACATAAAGAAAAATTTACAATAATTAATTATAAATTCATCCACATTTCCACTGTAAATATAATAATTGAATATAGGTGCTACAATAGCTTCAGTAAAAATAAAAAAGGTGCTACAATAGCACCATGTGACACGTATGGTACAATTCAGTACCTGAATTCATATAATTATTTAATTATTCACAGCCAATCCTTTTGCAACAAAATTTCAATTAATCAATGGAAAATAAATCCAGATAGATACTGAAAACCAAAAATTCTCAAAGGCTGTAATATTTTCAGCCTTCTAGTTAATTATTAGCACAAAAAATTTGTCCTCAAACTTGCTTTACAACCTTTATTTTCACTTTTACTTATCCCCCAATTTTGTCACATAACTTACATTCATGTGTCATGTGTGTGCGTGACTGACATTTCCAAAGCTGTCTTGTAGTTGCAGAATTATTATCATCCTCACTTTGACCTTTAATCCCTAACTTACAGGACACATTCACTGACAAAAAAAATTTGGGGTCCTAAGTTGCATATTTTGTAAGATGAATTTCTATCCACGAATATTCATATAGTGAAATTTTATTAGATACATATATAAAATTTAAACTTTATGGAGGAATGGTTTATACAAATTAAATCTTATCTTTTATAGAAACATACATGTCATAAAATTGAAGCGGATCAAATTATTTGTAAGGAAGAGTTACTCTAAGTTGGCTTATCTCACTTAATAATAATTCATTAAAAGCATTGAATTCAAACCATATTCAACCATAAAATCAAAAGTTCTTATAATAGATTTGTTGGAACAATTAGTAACAAAATGAATAACGAATAAACCAAACAATGAATACACAAGAAGTTTAATAATAGGGTTTTTTAAGTGGTAAGTACGTCTCCGACGGTAGATACTGCTACAGTTTGTTTCTATTAGATGAATTCATAAATTAGTGTTCCAGTGTTACAGCGGTATTGATAATAATAATAATAATCCAGTCCAGATAATAGCAAATAATACCTGTAAACCATACTCAGCCTCCTAGGCCACCCCCAAGCCTCTTCCTGATGCATATATATAAGTAATACTCATTGATTTCAATTTTGCAACATTTTTATAAAATTTTAAACCTAATGAATAGTTTTATTTTTGTCAAAGTTCAGTGGCTAGCTAGAAATAAATATCGATTATTAAATAACAAATGTTTTTTAATATCAACTCTTCAACTAATGTATGATTCAACTCACAGTGCATATATCTCTATATATCTCCTCAAGTGTGAGTCTCTCCGCGTTTATGATCCAACACCACTCCCTCTTATTGCTCCCTATCAAGTCAAATCGGGCTCCGATAATAAAGTTGGACTCCATGATCCAACACCGCTCACTTATTACTCTTTATCAAGTCAAATCGGACTCTGATATCAGAGTTGGACTCCATGATACAATCTCACTCACTTATTGTTTTTCATATCAAGTCAAATCGGACTCTAATATAAGAGTTGGACTCCATGATACAAAAAACCCCACTCGCTTATTTTTTTCATATCAAGTCAAATCGGACTCTCATACCACATTCAAATTATGAAGTGGAGTTTCATAAATACATTGGATTAAGAGTAACCATACATGTGACTTTACGACTACCTTTTAACTTAAAACTTTAAGACATTAAGTTTATGAGTTCTCTCATTTATATATAGTCAATCTCAACTCTTTCAACCAATATATGAAACTTAACTCACACTTCAAAATTACTCGTAATATAACATTTTTTTAAACCTTCAATATCTATATTATTTATCCGAAATTGAATCCAAAACCTAAATCATTAGTTCAAATCAGTTGAACTATTCGCCTTATCCTTACAGCTGAAGTAACTTGATCTTCTTCTCTTCTATATCCACATTATTAATGAGATGAAATATATGGTGTTGGTGGGATATGAAATAATATTGGTATGGTTACGGAATGGAATGTAAAAGGCTAGCATTGATCAGAAGTGGATTTGTGATTACATGGTGAATGCGGTAGAACAGGAAAAAGGAGAACTGAACACTTTGCAGGCTTATAAGGCCAGCCAAAGCAGTAGTGGACCTTAATAGAGAGCAAAAGGGAAGCTGTGTGTAGGGACACTTGGACTCAAATATGGGGTACAAAGACTTTTGGTCAATCCATTATAAGTTAACAAGCACCTACAATTTACTGTACAATTAATTAATTTACTGCTACCACTAAGACTAATAGGACTCACTACATATACATTTTATAATTCACTCATTAGAGTTTTTTTAGTCTACTATGGGATTTTATGGAGTATTTATAAATATTTAGGTCTTTTTGGTTCACTGAAAAATTATAATTTAAATTGGATCTAACTCAATATTGTTACAACAAAATTGACGTATAAAATGAGAAATATTCACTATTTATATAATTAAAAACAATTTTAAGTCGTATTTTATCTAATACGAAACTGTTAATAATAAAATAACATTAAATTCATGCTTAGGTTTTTAAGGTATTTTATGTCCTTGTTAAGAGTGTTCTACACATGAGATCGAAATAGACTAAAAAAAAAGGCTTAGTCAATGTCGAAAACTATAGATGGTAAAATGTAAAATTCAATATTCATCGTCATGTCACTAAATTAAAAAAAATTAAATTATATCTTATCTAATATAAAACTCTTAATACTCTCTCCGTTCCAAATTATATGTCACTTTGACATTTTTACACATATTAAGAAATGTAATAATTGTTGTATGGAAAAGAGAAATTATGAGTTGATTTACAAAATTGTCCTTCATTTATGGTATTGAAAAAATAAATTGAAGAATTAAAAGAAGAGAGAGTAATAAACAGTTAATGGTATAATAGGAAAAATTGCATTAAATGTTTCATTGGTAATGTAAAGTGACATATAATTTAGTACAAATTTTTTCTTCAAAGTGACATATAATTTGAAACAGAGAGAGTAATAAAATAACATCAAATATGCATGCTTACGTGTTTAAGGTATTTTTTGTCCTTGTTAAGAGTGTGTTATACGGGAGATTGAAATAGACTATAAAAAAATGCTTAGTCAATGTCAAAAACTTAGTGAGAAAAATATAAAATTCAATTCATATAAATGTCACTAAATTTAGCAATGCGCAAATTAGGGATGAATTTCTTTTTTTTTTCTAGATCTGTCTAAAATTCTAGTTACTAATTCTATTATATTTGTTAATAATCGCCACTCAATTTTTTATTTTGTGTTTTAACCCTTCAATTTTTAGAGAAAAGGGACTCCTATAATCCGAAATTCGTCTAAAAAATAATTAAAATCTGATTGATATTTATTTCACTAACAAGTTTCATACTCCTTTAGACAGTTTGTTAAGTACAATAGGCTGTTTGAGAGTGAAAAAATATACAAAAAATTAACTTCACATAATATTTAATTATGGAGTTAGCAAGCCAATGAATTGGGGAAGGTGTGAATTTTGTAATTTATTTGACCATAAAGCATTGAAGACTGTGTGTGATGGTTGGTAGTAAGATTTCCCATGAGCATCATATAGTTAAAAAATTTACCCTACTTTTTTCTCCACAAGTATTTAGAAGTATCACCTATAGTTTAGCATATTTTCTTTCGGTTACCAAAGATTCCTTGTTCCCTTCACCCATCATTTTGCGCAAATTCACGTTCTTTTGTTCCCTCTTTTAGGGGTAATTAACTCATTTGGTGTAACTTGAGTTCTAAGCGAGTTCCCATGTTTACGTATACTACCAAGCAGTGCCATCCAACAAAAACTTCAATTTCAACAACATAAATACATATCATACTATGATCTTATTGGAACAACTGGTAACAAAAAAAAAGTAGTAATAACAATAAAGCAAACAATGAAGACATAAAAAGTTTGATAACAGAGTTCCTCAAGTGGGGAGTATGTATATCTTTGACTGTATAATTCGCTACGGTTCGTTTTTATTAGATGAATGAGTGAATTAGGGTTAAAAATGAGTTCGACATAACTCCGAATTCTAAGATGGTATCAGAGTCTCTTGAAGATCTGTCGGGCCACCCGCTATTGGGCCATCCACCATTTATATTCACGCACTAAGCCCAATAGTGCTGGATGTGAGGGAGTTTGTTAAGAAGTCCGGCCTACATCAGAAGTGAGATGACCTGTGTATGAGTTTATAAAGTAGAGACAATCATCACCTTAAAAGCCGATTTTGTAAAAATGAGTTAAGTTCAACTCTCAATTCTAAAAAAATATTTATAACAATAATAATTCGGCGTAGATAACAATATTTTTTATAACTCATGAACCACCGTATAAGTCATGCATAAAATATTTTTTATAAAATCAATTTGAGGAATGATTAGTGGATTCAAATTCAAATGTCTTTATCTTATGGAATATTACATTTTAACAAACTTATACCGGTATTTACTATTTAATCGACCAAGTTTCATGACATCCACATGGGTCATATTCAAACCAACCACTTTGTTCTTTGGTTATTATGATTATCATTACAAACTTGATCTTTGTGCTAATTAGTTGGAAAATTAGTGTTCAATTATAACTTAATTTTGCACGCAAGGTTTTGTTAAACTCAAACTTGTGAAGTTGTGCACTATCACTAGAATATTGTGTAGATCATACCTTTAGGGTGCGTTTGATTTGCAAAACAGTAGGTACTGGACAGGACAGAACAACACAGTACAAGACAGAACAAGATAATACAGGACAGGACAAAACTGCATTAGAGAGAGATAGAGAGATAATATTTTTTATATTAAAAAATAAAATGGGTATTTTCGTATTTTTTATAGTTGTACGGTGGACAAAAAGTTGTACTGTGGTTCAGTAGGGGACAAAAATTCTTGTTTTTGTCCTGTCCCTTACTGCCTATTTGTCCAGTCCCATAAACAGTTTCTGAATCAAACAGGGTACAATAAAAGTTGTCCTGTCCAGTCCCCTGTTTTTTAGCGGATCAAACGCACCCTAAGATATAAAAATGGTTTGGTGGTTGGGGTAAGAAGGTTATTACGGCTTTTCGCACTTATTGCTATTTGACTTAAGAGACTGATATAAATAGTGGATTACTTGATCAGAAATCTGATAGCAGGTGGCCCAGCAAATCGTGAAGGATGTTTTGATACCATATTAGAATTGAAAGTTGGATCTAACAGAACCCTATAAGACCAATTTATAAGGTGAAATTGCTTATATTTTATAAACAAATTCAAGTCATCTCACAATTGATGAAACAGATAAACAAACATGCAAAGTTCTCCTTTCCTAAAACATTTCATTTCTTCCACTAATTTCTTCTTCCTTTTTTCAACGTCCTCTACTCCCCTATCATCCAAACTGTCAAACAAACCTTAAAGAACATACTAATAAGGAGATCATCGAGGATTTTAACTTCTATCCTAAGCTCTCAACATAATATTAATGATTACTAACGATATTGATAACATTAATCGATTTATTAAACCGTATAATCATCTACTGTAATTTTTATGAGTAGTGTATTGATTTTCTAAAAGAAATGGCTGTGGTTGAGTGGTTTTCATATTTCTTTTTGACTTCAATTATATGTTGTATTCTTTTACTTTTTTGTGGGTTATTTTTTCTATATGGATTTTATTACCTATTCATTCCTATAAGTATTTTGGTTCTTAAAAAAATGTAAATCCTATTGTGAGGTAAAAATGTTGAAGAAAATAATCTAAAAATATATAGAAAATAGGTATATAGTCTAAAAAACTTTATGTATACATTACAAAATTATTTAAATATAATTAATTTAAATTTTGCTTTCCATTTGTAATTACAAAAAAGAACTTAATGAGTTCCTTATCCAAATTATTATATATTCAATTTTTAAATACAATTACAAAAGTGGGATAATATTATTAATATAGCAATTAAAACAATCCAATTTTGCATTTCATTGATATCATCAATATAAAAACAATATAATTTTGCTTTTCATTAATATTATTACAAAATTATTCAGTGATGATTGACGCTGAATTGATAGAGAGGATCACAGTTCGATCTCCAATAACTACGATCGAGAGGAGAGACTGAAACCACTTAATGACAGAATTGACCCTCAAACAGATTAAACTCGTGGTGAAAGCAAAATAAATAAATAAATAAAATGAAAGTGGACGAATGTAGCAAAACAATGGATTTTCATAGAAGTCGGTGTAGAAGTCTTTAAAAACAAAAACTATATATTTAATACAAAAATGTGAATTATATGTAATGATTTTCACATTGAAGTGAGTCCAAATGGAAAAGTGATTCAAAGATTTGTATAGAAGTAGTAAATCTTGGGTGCTTGGTTTCAAATTGAAGGCAGAAACTTGGAAGTTCTGGGAAAGCACACGAGCAACACTGCTTCTTGGGAGCCACATGCAGGCAGGCCTACACAAAGGCTCAAGACCCTTTTGTCCTCCAATATTTGTACGGACATACACTGTAACATCACCACATACTTCACTAATAAATAACTTTGTGGTTAATATTCATTGTAATGATTCACTCTCTCAATTATATTGTCCACAAATTTTGGTTTAAAGGTTAGAAATGTCAAAATTATTAGGTCAAACATTTTAATCGGGATTTACAATTGAGACAATAGATCAACAATTTTGTATCCAAAGGTTACCATTTTAGGAAAAAAAAAATTAGACACGATGAAAATAACAAATGTGATAATATATTAAGAGGTCAAAAATTTAATACATTGATCATATTCATTCTTTTTAGTTGGGAAAGAATTAAAAGCAAAATTTTAGATGTAATGGATAACCTCCAGACGGCTTTTTGGGATGAGAGTTATATTAACTTTTGGTTTGATAATTGGTTAGGGGATGCTTTTTCTACTAATTCTAGTCTTGCCTTCAATGTTAAGGTGGGATATTTTATTCTCAATATTGATCAATGACACATTCATATTTCCATTATGCAAAGCATTTTAAATCTATGTAACTTGCTGAGCAAAATAACTATCTCTTGAAGTTAAATTTTCTGACAAAGCCTGTTTGAATTTATAGTATGGATGACCCTCTTAATTTTGAAGAGACTTATAAGTTTGACGATATTTTCTCCATCTAAATCAATGAATATTTGGCGACTCATTCATAACAATTACCTATTGATGAAAATATGTGTTATAAAGGTTGTGCGATTATTTTCAAATGTGATCTTTGTGGTGCTAGCCTAGAATCCTCTCTGCAACTCTTTTGTCAGTGTCATTTTTCCAATCAAATTTGGAGTTTGTTGCAACATATCAATGATATACATATTAACACCAGCTTTGTGCAGTATATCCTCACTTCTTAGAATAAATCTTGGTATGACACATTTTTTTTTTGTATCTTTCTAATTTCGTGAGTGTGATAAAATAAGAGAAGCAAAGTCCTACAATTATAGAGATTTTCTTTTGCCCCTACTCATTTTTTCGGGCGCCCTATGAATTTAGAAAAATACCCCTATCCGCTACTAAGGTAGCGGATCTCCCCAAAAACACCCTACCAGATGTGTTTTTTATTTTTTATAATATCCGCTACTTAAGTAGCAGACGATATTTTTCAAAATTTTCTCAGTTTTATAACATCTGTTACTTAATTGACGGAAGAGTAAAAATGAAAATGTGTTGGACATGCGAGAAGCATGTAAAGCGGCAAAAGATCTCACAATTATAAGGTCATTTAGATCTTTTTGGGCCTTGGACCAGTCTCCATCATGTCCATTGGGAAAGCCCACTAGCCTCCTCATGCTCTCATCTTTCCCTTTTTTCCTCCTTATAAGCATCTGCAAATGTTCCCTCCCCTCCTATCTTACCATAATAAAAATCTTTCTTTGCCTCTCTCTCTCTCACTCTCTCTCCCTCTTTTTCTTTCTTAGTCTCTTTCACCATCTTGAAATAGAGAAGTGAGGGAGAGAAAAGGGTCTCAAAGATGAAACCAAAAGACAAGTTTGTCAAAGGTACTAGTATTGTTCAATGTGGAAATCTCCATAATCATTCCACTTTATTATATCATATAGTCTTAGCTCAAACAGTTATGTTGAACCTTTTTCATATGCTTAATTAATGTTAAAGGGATATCTTTATATACTAGCTTTTTCTATATGCAGTAAAAAAAGAAGCTTTTTCTATTTGTTCAATTTTACTTTATGTTATACTAACTTATAATAATATAGAATTTATATTTATATATATATATATATATATATATGCTCTCATGTATTGTTTAATGTTGTTTTTTATAATCTATACTTTATAAAAAAATAATTAATTGATTTAATCTAAAGCTGGCTACTGCTCCTGCCAATTCCTCTTTCATTCTCTGCAATCACTAATTAAGAGTATGATTCATATGATACAGGTCCCAATAAGGACCATCTCATGCATGTGATGACTACAAGCAGCAGTAGTAGCAAGTTCATCATCACCACCATGGTCAACCCTTTGAGATTCTATGACAAAAAAGAAGAAGACATTGGTGGCTCTGAAATTGTAGCTGACACTTCTTCAACAGCAGTAACAACAGATTCATTCTAATCAAGGGTGCTATCCTATCTGAGCTTTTTTTCTTAACCTTTCTTTTTCTTCTGTTTAATTTTCTTTTTTTTTCTTTACTTGTGTCTTCTTGACCTTGTAAGACCTTTTCTTGACCTTGTAAGACCTCACTCGGTGTCTGTTTTCTTTGTTTTTGCTTTTGTGGAAGACACTATATCGAAATTTATCGATGTAGAGTTTCGTCTCCGTTTTTCCCTTTTACCGCCCAACTCATTCTCTCTTTCCTTGTCTATCCCTCCTGAGCTATTTTAATTTTCGCCATTTATTTAACAATTTATGGCTTGGAAATTGAAAGAAGAAAAAAGACCTTGCAAATTGTAATGTCCTAGTTTTTTTAGGTTTTTGAGACCATGAAAATTCAATTACAATTTGGGTCTAATTTTGTTTTATATTATCATTATTATTGTTTTAATTATTATTATGTGAGAATTAGAAATGTAGTAAGTGTGTAGCTAGCATGCTTCATCATTCTCTCATGGTATCCTCACTTGATAATGAAGTATATTTGACTAAATTATGCTCATTTTAAAAGAGGAACTGGTCTTATTTTTTATTTTTATGTTTTGGTTTAGGAGCTGGTCTTATTTAATTTATGCAATAACAAATTAATTAAGTCTTCAATAAAAAAATTAACAAATAAAGTCTATTATCTAAATTATTGTCTATAACTAATTCTCTATAATAAGTAATAAATTAGTTTATTAAAAATAAAAAATTTAAATTAAACTAGAGATGTTTTAGAGATTATATTGTTAAATAAGAGATAAGTAATTAACATTTTTTTATATTTAATTTCAAAAACATAAGTTGAAAAAATTTGTTTGTATTTTATTATAAAAAATATGTGTCTGATTTCTCATCTGTAAACAGGGAGGGACGAAATTTACACTACACCGACATAATATATTGAAACATGTGAAATTATATGCATTCAATAAATTTATTTTTTAATTAAAAAAAATAAATTTATTTTTTAAATTATTATCAGTGTTGTATCTGGTATCTAATTCATAGTTATTATAGTCCTCTAAGATTGTATATCTAAAAGTAACCATAGTTAAAAAAAAATTAATTAGTAGTGTTGTTTGTATATATTGAGATGAGATGAATTCAAAAACAATTTGTATGATATTCTGTTAAGGAAATGAATTTGGCTTTATATCATTGATTATGTGCACAGAATATTTATGCTGTTGTTGCAGAGTATTCAGCTTCATTGTTTTATATGTTGTTTGGCTGAGAAAAGTGTGTGACAAAGCAAACTTATTCTTTTAGATTTAAGTTATAAAGTCACCCTCGTGACTGTTTCAATGTACATTATATTCAGAAAGCTTTAATTGTACCTTTTATTATCTTTATAATTTAACAAAAATTATTTAAGAAAGATGAATCATTAGTTGGTTTAATGGTGGTGATTGACGCTGAATTTGGTAGGAAGAATCACGGTTTGATCACCCGCAACCGCGATCGGAAGAGGGTTAGAATCACTTTGATGACAGAATTGACTTCGGAACCAGATTAAACTGGTGGTGAAAGAAAAAAATATATATAATAAAGGTGATTGCTGTTTATAGTTTTTTTTCACCTTGCATGGTAGAGATAATAATAGAGGTTTCACCCCAAAAGAGATTTCAAATAATAATAAATGCATAAAGAAGAAAACAAAAATCCAGAATGAAGTGTATAGAGAGAGAGAGAGAGATAATTCCCTGACCTTTCCCTATCTTGTTGATTTGTTTTCTTATTTTAAATGTCATATACAAGCTCTATTTGGCACTATTATGTATCTACTAGATGACCAAGACCCCATTCCTCTTCAAGGGCATTAAAGTCACCTTGTCCTATTGAATAATATTATTGTGGAATATGACCATTGATTAATAATCTCTTTAGTTTTGTTCTTATTTTTTTTTTAATCTAAGTATACATTACCAAATATAGTGGTGGGAGAGTTCTCAACATAGCTCTCCTAAAAAATATAGTAATATTAGTTTGTTTTTTTTTAGAGATGCTGCTCATTTGAGAGACAATTTTATTCCATAAATAAATGGAGAAAGATATTTTACTATCCACTTGATCATTAATTTTATAGTTGTTTCTACGAGGATTTGAGGGGTATGCAAAATGTAGGAATGTGATTATCAGGCTAGTAGTGTACTAGACATTGATATTGAGTTTTCAAAGTGGTTTTGTGAAAGAAGAAACTGATCCCTTCCTGATACTTGTGATGTCTTCTATATAGGAGTGTCATAGGAGATAATAGAGGGAGTAGTTGAGAAATTTTATGGAGTAGTGGGATGATAGTGGAGTACACATAAGGAGTAATGGGCTTGTTCTATGACCTCATACGTTTTAGCCTTCTCTAACTTGGACGAGTTGCTCAATTGGACGTATTTGGGCTTAAGCGAATGATACCCTGATATTTTGTCCTGCACAGTAGCAGACTCAAAATATATTTAAGGTGTGACGATATTTTAAGACATCTACCAAGAGTCTAAGACTTTAATTTCAACAATTTATTAACTAGTGCATGTTTGGTTTTATGGTAAAAAAATATAATTTGAATGAGCTAATTTTGTGAAATTAATTTTAGTTAATATGAGTTGAAGGTAAAAGAGAGTTATGTTAAAAGTAGTTTATGTTTAGATAAATTTATATAAAAGAGATATGCACAATAAAAACATGTTTAAAATTAAAACTTATAAATCTTTAACTTCAAGTTAAAATTACCGGAGACAGTCGGTTCTACTCAAGAACAACCAAATATATAAAAATCAATTTTATACTTTGAGAATCAAATATACTAAACTAGCTACATATCATCCAAGTGAAGTGGCTGCAATTTTAATGCTGTGAAATTCCTACTTCTGTATCCTTCTCTTTATATGGAAGGGAGGTTCAAGCTATTCCCTTCATATAGGCAGGGCAAGGACAAGCAAATTGAGATAGAATACAACCTGAGCCCATAAGGGAATATTATAACCCCAATGCTTTGATAGGGCAAGGACAGTGACATACCCACCTCAAATTTTGAAGAATAGTAATAGGTTGAATTGAAACTATTAATTTCTCTTTCTTTCAATTTCAATCAGAAATGTTTGAGTGTGACATAAAAAGTAATTTGAGTGGTTTAATTGTGGTTAAGAGTTTGATTTTTAAATTAAGTGCATGTGAAAATATATCTATAAAAATATATAAACTCTTTAATAGTTCATTATATCTAGAGATATTAATCTTGTTTGAAGTCTACAGAAGATCGAAAGAAATATCAGATTAAATGTTTCAGGATTACAAAAGAGCGAAACGTCAGGTTAAACTCCGTCTCGGAACCTAATGGGGTTAGGAGTAAAGCATCCCAAGGTTGGCGCATCTCGTTGGGCATGGAGAAGCATTGGGAATCTCCATTTCTTTCTTCGGACAAATTTTCATACAAAACTTTAAAATATTAAGTTAATGAATCACCTTCTTCTTGTTCATAATCGATGTGAGACTTACAATCTAAGAAATATCATTCTTGTGCGAGAGGGAGAGTTAAATATTTAAGTGATAAATTTAGTTTCGAGTTTGATTTCCAATTCTAATCAATACTAACAAATTAGCATATTAATTTTAGTTGTGCTAAATGGTGCTCCAAAAAAGTATATAAAACAAAAAACTTATATTTGTTTTGGGTCACATTTTGTTTTTTGGTCACAAAATAAAAACCTGTATTTGTGTGTAAGAAAATTGTAGCTAGAAAATATGTCGGGTCAGATTAATTATTCATTTACATTAATGAAATCAATGAGGAGAAAATTTGGTGTTTCTTTTACCATATATTTTCAGGTTGCCTAACATTTATTTACCCCTTAGCATCAATCACCTGCACGTGGTAGACCCACCCTATTAAAATGACAAGGGTAGAAAATGATCTTTCTCAGGATGCATATAATTTAGTGTAGGGGATCATTTTGTTTTCATAGTTTGGAAAAAGATATAATAATTGTGGTTCATATCAATTCAATGTTAATTAATTTGCACAATAAAGTTTAAGTTGAGTTTGGTACAAAAAAATGTTTAAGATGAGAAGTTGCAATTTAAATTAGTTTATGTGGAGAATGTGCTTTAAAATTAGAGTTTTTCAAGATGTTTAGAGTGTGATTCTGAACTATAATTTTTTTTTGTTGGACAATATGCGATTCAAATAATGTAAAAAGTTGAATCGAATCATAGAGTGTTATAGAAACTAGATGAGATGCGGGTTATAGAAATTGAAGGTCCAAGGTTAAAGTCCTAACAAGGAGAAAAACTAACATATAATATAATATATTAACAACTAACAATTTGCCATTAAAAAAGTGTTTTCTCACGTTTAATTTCCTCCTAAAATAGGAAATTTTGACAAAGAGAGCTCTTCGGGGGTGAGAATTTAGGGTTAAAAGAGACATTCAAAACACCTTGAGTAAAGAGATTTCATTAGAGAAAATTATCAATATTTTTTCTCTTATTTTTTTGTGTGTTCATCTTGTTGTTTCCTCTTTAACGTCGGTCAATTTTGGACCAAATTGAATTAAACAATTTTGAATTTTTTCCTACCGCAAAGACATTTTGATGTGTTTATTCCTCTTTGCTTTTTTATCTTTGTTGTTTTTCTTGAATTGCATTTTTTTTCTACAGTTTAGTGTTTAATTGTCATTATTATTTTCCTTCATTTTTTTTTCCTACCTTGTATTAGTACGAAGTTTTCACTGCCTAAGTGATAGTTAATTTCCGCCGGAGAATCTGTGGAACACACAAGGTGGATTCTTCACTCCCAACCAAATTTTTTCATACACAAATCAAAAATTGAGCTTCTGACAACATTGGACCAATTTATTGTTGGTTTTTGGTTCGCTTTTTATTCTTGTGTGTTTGATTGAATTCACAAAGGTTTGTGGATAATTAATTTTAACGTATGCTATGCTTTACAAATGAGTTAATCGTAAAGGCCAAAGGGATTTATATTTGTAACATTTAAATTGAATTGAGAAATATTATTATCAAAAAAAGAATTGAGAATTATTTTCTTTTTATAGAAGTTTGGCTTTAAGTCAGGGACGTGTGCATGTATAGGAGAGTGAGTATTTGTCCCACTAAAAATTTGATGTGAGGGTGCCTCAGTTAAAGATAACTCTTTTTTTTTAATATCAAAAAATAAAAGGCTTTACTTTAAAAAGCGCATATAAATACATATAGGGCCATTTAAATCTGACTTATTTTTGAGTTTATGCAAAATAAATGAATATTTATGTTTTTTTTATAAATTTTCACTAACAAAAATTGTGTTTTTATAAGCTATTTTTTCACAAACTATTTTAAAAAGCGTATAATAATATATAAATATTTTAAAAAGCTTATAATAATATATAAAAACTTATTTATTTGCATAAACTGTATCGCATAAACACATAAATAAATCAACTCAAACAAATCTATAATAAAAATGTATTTTTACATTTAAATCTTTTATTGTTACACATTTTTACATTTAAATCTATAAAAGAATGTTGGTAGGGTTTGAATTTGAGATCATCTAAATTTAAATTTTAAAGTTAGTAACACATTATTTCTTTTTTTGATTCCTTAAATAAGTAGTCGAGAATTTGACCCTTAACTGAATATTGTATATGAAAAAAGTGATCGCATCGTTAATTTATATTTAAAAAATATGATGAATGCACCAAAACTATCATATTTTAAAATAGAGATTCCAAAACTACAATTAAATGTATACTGTAATATTTTAATGTCTTTCGGAGTGATATTTAGTTTCTATGTTAAAATTTTTAAGGCTTAAATATGAAAATAGTCCCTGCAATTATGACTTGTTTTGATTTTAGTCCCTGCAAAAAAAAAAGTTTGATTTTAGTCCCTGCAAAATCTCAAAAGTTTTAAAATAGTCCTTGAGCTGGATTTTTTAATGACATGTCCCATTTTTTATGATTTGGCATATAATGACTAGGATTTATTGATGACATGGTACATTTTTTATGACGTGGATTAATACATTGATTTTTCATTTAATTTTTAATTTAAAATTAAGTTTTCCATTTTTCTAAAAAACAAGTTAATATTTAAAAAAAAGGTTAGAAGGGAAAAATAACATCCCCAACACACTAATCAAAACAAAGAATTCAGATCCAAGCCGTACGGTGCTGGAAGGAATCAAATTGAAACCTGCACATGGAAATGGAGCTTGTAACGTCTATGGCATGCAAGATCTACGTTGCTACAGTGCCTCTTATGCTTCTTTGTTTATCCGACACAAACCCAGATGAACAACGATGCTAAGTTCAAGAAAGGAAAATAAAAAAATGGTTCAACCTCAAAAAGTTGGAGCTTTAGTGATCCTGAATTGCAGAGAAAAAATAGGGTTGCTAGTTACAAAGTTTATTCTGTCGAAGGTAAACTCAAAGGTTCTTTTAGAAAAAGTTTTAAATGGATTAAGGATAATGCAGCATAGTTGTTCATGGGTGGTAGTAGTGAAGATTATAATGATGATGGTTTAAATTTGTATTTGAAATTGAAGATGGTGAACATAAATGATCCTCACTGAATCGCGTACAAATAAATTAAACCCTAATTGCTAACTCATTCCCTTTTTCTATTTTTCGCTTTTAAATTTTTTTTTTTAATTTTAATTTGTTTTTCTGAAAAATGGTAAACTTAATTTTAATTTAAAAATTAAATGAAAAATCAATGTATTAATCCACATCATCGAAAATGGGACATGTCATCAATAAATCCTAGGCAGCATCTGCCAAATCATAAAAAATGAGACATGTCATCAAAAAATTCTGCTCAGGGACTATTTTAAAACTTTTGAAATTTTGCAGGGACTAAAATCAAACTTTTTTTTTTGCAGGGACTAAAATCAAAACAAGTCATAATTGCAGGGACTGTTTTCATATTTAAGCCAATTTTTAAAAATAAAATCATTCAATGAGAATTGTTTGTGTATTGATGTCAACAAGAGCTGAACTTCATGCCATCTTGAATGATTTGATGCTAGCCAAAATGAAGGTTATTCTTCAGGGAGTTCAACTTCAACATCCATGCTCCCTAATTAACCATATTAGGCAATATCATTATCATTCTTGGCATCTTACTTTTCATCATATTCTCCCTAAAGATAATGAATATGTCGATTACCTTGCAAAATATGGTGTTTCATCGTATGATTCTTCAAAAAATTGGACCAGTGTTATCCCACTCACCTTAGTTTTGTCTTGCTAGCTGATGCTTTAAGTCTTACTCGCCCAAGAAAGTAGTTTTGTTCTTTTTTTACTATTTTTATTGTCTTTCATTTCAATAAATTTAAAAACGAAGGGACAAAGAATACACCTCCTGCTCATTATCTCGGATTTGGATTACCTGCTGTAGCAGGTACACACAGTTTCACATTGTAACAGATCAAAATCATTGATTTTAAATCGGACGGGATAGATCATGCATACAACAATCAAAATAGCTAAAAGTGATCTTAGCTGTCCATATAAAATCATGTGGTCCTAATCCTATTATCTCCACCCTCCAAAACGGTTCTCATTTCTCTCTCCATTTTCACTTTTCACTCTTCTCATTAGTTTTTTATTTAATCTTAGAATGAAACATATTATTCTCATTCCTACAATTTATTTTCCCAATTCTTAAGTTATGTGACAACAATAAATTTATACACATTATGAGTTTTTACAAATCTATTTTTTCAGTTCAGTGAGCCAGATACTATAGTAAAACAAAAAATTGAATTGAAAGTTGCACTTTGATTGGAAAAAAAAAAATTTGACAACACTTTCATCAAATTTTATACAACTAGCATTTTACATTTTTACTGCCGATCGAGTGACAAGGGAACTTCCCACTTTCCATAAAAATGAATGTGGTAATTCTCTAATTTTTTTATTTTTTATTTTTAATTAAAATTGTGGTAATTCAATTATACATCTTATAAAATGACAAAAAAAATTCTGACTCTGCAGTTATATGGAACTGTCAATGGTAATTATTTGATGAAGGACAAAGGTAAACAAGCTAGAATATAGTATAAAGCAATAAGAATGGTCTACATCTTTTAAGTGCCTAAAAGGGATCTTAAGTTTGGTGACTTCTTGCACAAAATGATTATGTCTACCAATGAACAATAAAAAGTTAAATGCCTTTCCCTTATGTATATGAGTTAGTAACTATTTACTCTTTCACCCTACTTTTGGGACCCCCCCTTTTTTTCTTGTAGTTTATGGCAATAAGAAAGTGACAACATAAAATTAAGTTTATATTCATAATTAAGAGTACTAGCAACACATTTTCTAACACACATATTTGAATATTTTTTTATTAATTAAAATTTATATGGATCAAATAAAATTTATATGGGATTCACTTTTTTTATCGACCATAAATTTCAACCAATAAAAAGAGTGTCTTGAAATATATGTATTAAAAATTGTATTTATAGTATTATTCTTCATAATTTACTTATTTATATATTTCTTTTGGGGTCATTTTGTATTAGGTACAACCAGCATTGGCCCCATTTTGGTCAAGCCTTTTACTAACTTTAGGTTACATGCGAACATGGGTCCTTCATTAGGTTTTACTTTTGAACAATAACACTTCCATTCAAGAAGTTTGGAAAGTATGGGAATGACATCTCAATAATGGCCTAATGGAAAAATTAATTAATTTCAATGCTGCTGATCTAAGATTTGCGAGAGCGGGAGATTTTGATCATTTAAAGTGAGTATCGTGTAACGTGAAAAATAGTGAAAAAAATTTAATAGTTGTTATTTTAATAAATCAATAATTTGTAATGGTGTGCTTGTGATATATATTTTTAATTCATTAATTAATAGTTAAAATTACTCATTTTATACTTTAAAGTGAATTGCATGCTTTCGAAGAATTAGATTCCAAATTTTTTGAGGTTATACCAATTTTAACATATATAAAGAATTGCTAGTCCAAAATTACAGGGATATGGGGCTATGAAAATAAGGATATAGTCCAAAATTGTAGGGATATGGGGCTATGAAAATTATAGAGATGCACTGTTGTTTTGTTACTGTGCATTTAATCATTTTCAATTGTGATACTATTTTAAATTTTTTTTAATGGATTATGGTAAACAAAGCTTTTGGGATATTTATTAAACTTGCTAAAAGATATAATTAATGACGAAAATATCACTTTTATATTTTTAAGGTATTGAACGCACAAATTATGAAATAAAATTTTCTTATTAAAATGCTTAACTAGTGTCCGAAGCACTCTTTAGTATTTCTTTTTCATATAATACAAAACTATGCAATTCAAATATCACTATTACAAAAATGAGTTTTAATATCGCACTTTTAATAGCGCTTATTTTGAAAACGATATTAAAACACAAACTGTAGCTTTTATAATAGCGCTTTTATGAAACAAGCTATTAAAGCTTCCAACCAACGCTATTAAAAGCCCAAATGCAAAGCATTATGATAGCGCTTTTAAATAAACGCTATTAAAGCATAAACACGCGCTTTGGGAATTAATTAAAAAGGGTGGGCGGTGGGTTTTGAACCCCTGACCTCTTAAGCCTTTTTTTTTTCGTTCTTTCAAAAAAATAAATTAAAATTAAAAATAGAAATTATAAAAAAAAATAAAACGCTATGAATGATTTCATTTTCCCGCACTAAAATCAGTCCCAAAGGAAACGAAATCTAAGACCACGATCTTCAAAGCACGATCTTCAAATCCCTAATATCCAAAGGAAACGTAATCAGTGACCAAAGGAATCGAAATCAGTCACCAAACGAAATCCCTAATATCCTTTGAAGTCCTTCCTGCTATCGACTTCTTCAAATCCCTAATATCCAAAGGAATCGAACAGAGAAACCGTTCCTTCGTCGTTCATCTTCCTGCAATCCAATTCCTTTTGACCCAACCGTGAACCCTAATATATCCAACTACCCAGAACACACACACTGTGAACTCATATACCCAGAAATTAATCTTCTGCAAGTGGTACTCATTCGCCGTCGTGCTCATCACAACTCGTTCGTGTTGTGTTGTCGCAACTCAACCCATCGTCATTAAGGTATGCTTACATTATAGATGTCTGAGAAAATTTAATTTGCAAAATTGATTTAAGTTAGAAGACAGTGTTTTAGGTGTTGGCTATTTAGCTATGATTTTTCAACTAATATTATAGTGTTTGTTTGGTGTCACTGATGTTGATTTGTTGCCATTGGTTTGGTATGATATTTTATCTATGATGAGTATATAAAATTGGATTCATTCACAGTACTTTCCTGTTAGATTCATTCAACAATGATATGTTTGTTCGTGTTGTGTAACTTGTTACTTGAGGTCTGAGACTTAATCCAACATCATGTTGTGCAGTATAGTGCAATAACAGTGAGACTAATGTTTTGTGTATTTATATAGAGCCTTATATTCAACTGTTTCATTTTTGGTATTTTTAACACTGAATAGCTGTATAGTCATGCTAATAGAAAATAACCATTATGTTGTGGACAATTTTCCACAAACTCGTGTATGTGAATCTATTCGAGTTTACACATAAACGATTCGCAAACGAGATAACTCAATTTTCTTTGATATGATTCTTATTTCATAGTTCAAGTTTGCGTCCTCTTCCAATTTTGTGATCTGAATTTCCGTCTATTGATTTCCTCTTACTGCTATTACCAAAATTTTAGAAGTGAAGCATGTGTGTATGGTATAGAAGTGAAGCAGATATTGGTGTGCACATTGTCCCTTTATTCTTGTGATGTCTTGTGTGAGCTCACTGATTTTTTTCTTTCATCATTTTGGAAGCACCTCCAGCACTTATTTCAAGTACTCTAATATCATTGTTGTCAAAATTGCTTGTTTTTGCTCAAAACCCTCTCAATCCCCACTTGTTCTTATTTCACCCATATTTTTATGCATTCGTTTTTTATAATAATTAAGGATTACGAATGTACTCCTTTTGTACTCTTAATTTAAGGATGGAACTTTCAACAATTTCTCAGTTGACCTTTGAACTTTCTATTTGGAAAGTAAATGGTTGTGCAAGTTCATCTTTAGGTGGGGTGGATCAGGTTGTTTTTACATAGTCAAGGAAGAAAACGTTAACGGCGTTTTGTTAAATAAATTGAAGAAACAAAATTTAACGTGAAAATAGCAAAGAGTACACGTGTTCAAATTTCATTTGAAAACAGTAAAAACAATACCATAGGTACTGTATGTAAGTTTTATCCTTACTTTAATTGTCAAAAGACTCGGTGGTGTTGGATTGTCTCCTCTGATGATATGAACCCTGCTTACGAGCTGTTAGCTAGATATAAGGTTTTGTGACTCTAGTTATTGCTTGATATGATACATAAACTAGTGTATGCTCTTTTATTTCTAGCTGAAACTTGTAATAGGCAGAGTGGTCCCCTGATATGCTTCTTTTTAATTTTTGCATGATTTGAAAGTGTTTGATTTTTATTATTAATGTGTAGAATTTATTGTATTTGCTTGTCTCTTTTTTCAGGTATGGATTTAGCCCACTCTTTGATTTCGCTCAATTGCGTGATTTTGTAAGGTATCAAATTCATACTTCTATTCACCATTACCAATTTTGTATGTCTTAAATTTCTATGTTGTGTGGTTTTTGTGGTTTATGATTTGTGTGATGTGATTATGATTGAGGACTACTAATTAGGACTCTACTAAATTTTAAGTTCTAAGTTAGTAATTTAATTCATTCCTCTGTTACTAATTAGTAATAGTAAGTAATTCATACCTCTTAATTTAACTTGGTTTCTTATTTAATTAGGACAACTAAATTCTGATTTATATTTCATCAGTGTTTGAAAGATAAGGTGTGGGTAGGTGGTAGCATAGTAGAAGAGATGTGTTAAAGGACTAGGATACTAAACTTGGGCATATGATTTGTAGGAGCTATGGATCGGACATGGATGTCTGCCGATCGAATGTCAAAAGAATACCAAGATGGAGTGAAAGAGTTTGTTAGGGTAGTCGTTGCTCATGCAAAAAACAAAGCAATAGACAATTGCAAAATCATATGCTCTTGCTTAAAATGTTGTTATAAAGATGTTAGTTCAGATGAATTGGAAGATCATTTAATGTGGAATGGAATTGATAAAAGTTATACATGTTGCACTTCGCACGGCGAAAAAAAAACTAAGTCCACAAATTTGAGAAGCAGTGTGAGAGATACATCAAATGATTTTGAAAGAGACACTTATGAGTTTGATCGAGTCGAAGAGTTTGTGAATGTAGTTGAAGAAAATCTTCGTGATTGTCCTAAAATGTTTGAGAGACTAGTAAGTGATTCAGAGGAACCGTTGTACGATGGATGTACTAAATTTTCAAGATTGTATGCGGTCTTAAAATTGTATAACTTAAAAGCAAGCAACGGATGGACTGATAAAAGCTTCACAGATTTGCCGTTGAGGCGCAAAACAGTGGATGGTCGCCACATTGAGGCCAGTAGCCTCGCACATTACTGTTTGCAGGCGCATCACTCGGTTTTACTTCAAGAATAGAGTGGTTTGGTTCTCGTGTGCAAGTGCATATTATAGTTATAGAAATCTTAGGCACTAAAAGGTATATTGTTGTTTTTAGTATGAAAAATAATTTTCGAAAATAATTTAGAAAAAATAGAACCGAAGAGTTTATTGGCTGAGTCGCGTACTAGGTCGCTCTCTTTAAGACGTTTCGTGGAATTGCTTAAAATTGTGCAAAGCAGGCTACAACCAACCGCGCCGTCCCCAGGATAAAACAACCCTGTTCAAACAGAACCGATCAATCACTGCACTGTAATGATCAGACAAGGAACACCTTCTTGAATGGCTCAACAAAACCACTCGAAAATTGATACAATGATATCAATTTTTACCGATATAACAATATCGGTACTGATACGACAATATCAGTTCACAAAACCAATGAAACACAAGAGTAGAACAATGATAAATTTTGTGAAGAAAATGTCAAATAAACAAAAGGAATTTTATGTGCTCAGAATGAAATTTTTTTCGTGAGAGAGAGGAGTTTCTTAGTTACTGAGTTGTGCAATTTGTTGTTTTTTTTTTCTCATTGAAGAAGAAGCTAGCTTGAATATATGCAATTGAAACAAAAACAAAAACGGACAGACAAACAATTAAGTGGGAGACAAAACAATTATCTTGTGATTAAGTGTGGATCAAGAATGATCCGTTAGGAATCATAAACGGATTGGAAAGCTGGCGTACATTAAACATGTTTTTTTTCTTTTTAAATTAACTAATAAAAAATTAATTAATTTAATCACTTTGGGATATATATATATATACACACTACTAAAGAGAGTGTTCTAAGCAATGTAGGATTTTTTCCCACTTTTTTTAATTCACACTCCTTAGTTCCAAGTCCTACAAGACCAATGTGTTCATCTCATTTTATTTCCAATCACAATGTTTCAACTTCCACACATTAAATGAGGCGAAGGCTAAGGTGGGAGAGCTAGGTAGGTCTCCCACCGTGGGAAAGACATATAAACCGTTTAATGAAAAATGTTATAATACACCGTCTGTACCTTAATTTCTTTTCTGTCTCACTTTTCATCATCTCTATCACCGTATCTCCAGCTTTACAACTATTTTCATTTTAAATTTGTTTCCTCTACGCCATTTTTTTTTTTCTTCTTTCTTCACCTCCAATTCAAAACTTTCATCTCTTAAGTACTAATCACATTTGTACTCAAAATAGATATGAAATTAATATTTATGAAATTTGAAGAAATTTGAAGAAACATTCGTTTTACCATTCAAGAAAGTAAGTGTTCCATATACAGATGAATATTAGGTTTCTAAACTGGCCTTAATATGTTTGTTAAAAAAAAACAAGGCCTTAAGTTTAGAAGGTGGAGTCTAGGGTGGGAGAGTAAAATAGGTCTCCCACCATGGGAAAGTTAAAAATCACCATAGGATATAATATTAAAATAATCAGTGGTTCAGATGAATTACCACCAAACTATTGGTATAGTGTTTTGTATGTTAATTTTAATTCACAAGAATGTCATATATTTGTTACTAATTATAAATTGGGAATGTGAAAAATATCCCTCTTTTTCTTTATAATTATGTATATGGCATGGGTTGTTGTGGGTAAAAAAAAAAACACTTGGTGTGGGTTGTTGTTGTTCTTATTTTTCCATCTCAATTTAACTCTGTGTGGGTGGTTGAATTGAATCTGAAAATTTTCGATTTCATATGTTTTACTCTTTAGACACAGAAAATATTTTGATTTTAGTGTTAAAACGGGTTGGAAAATGGAAGCCTTCATATTAAAATGAATATAACTGTTTAAGATTCAGAAAATGTTGAATCATATAGATATATTGTTAGATACATGATTCTATGCTTAAAACTTGATTTTTTTAGTGTTAAAATGGCCAAAATTCGCGTTTTTAAGTTCTGGTTTTCGTGGGTTTTAAACCGGGCCATTTTGACCCGTTTAGAGGTTGAAGACGCAGTTAAAAAAACGCAGAAAATAAAAACTGTTGTGGGCGCGTTTCGAAGACACACCCTCCAAACAATATAAGTCATACTTACCGCTAGGCTATGAAAGCTTCTGATGACAAGATTGCACTTCAATAGTATTTACTACGTGAGATGATGTTGTAATAACTAATATGTTCCTAATCATGTATTTAATAGATTTTAATAGATTAAAATTAATTGCTTACTTTTTATTCAATTCAAATATTCTGGATTAAACTTCAAAATTGTTTATATAATTTTAATTGATTCAGGAGTATGTGCAAAATTATATATTCAATGTTTTTTATTCACTCATAATGTTTAATTTCACCTAATTTGACTAACAATTAATTAAATATTTGAATTTTGAAAATTTAACAGTTGAATCTATAATAGTTTGTCTAAATGTGACTTAAAAAGCTATTTCCTACAAAATGATTGTCGAGTCTTAACTAATTTGATTTCAAATGACTAAGGATTTTAAATTTTCTCAATTTGATCGTTTAATCCGACCTAGTTAAATATAGGGTTAATTATATTTTTTATCCCTATAGTTTCGCAGAATTTCCTTTTTAGTCCCTGGAAATTTTTTTCACACATTTTAGTCCATGAAATTTTTTCCGTCAATGCTTTTAGTCCCTACTTTTAATCAAACTCTTGTATACTTCCACATTTGTTAATGATTTTTTGTATTCATGTTTATAATATTATAAGCACATCTCCGATAAAAATTTATAATTTTTAACATCAGATGAATTATTTATGAATTTTTATGTGCAAAAAACTAAAAAATTCATATTTAATTAATTTCTTGTTAAAAAAATTTAAATTTTGTGAGAGAGATTCATATAATGTACTAAACACGACCGCATAAAAAAAATTCGAATGATATGCATGAGTTGAACGAAAAGTAGGGACTAAAAACACTGACGGAAAAAACTTTAGGAACTAAAAAGTGTGAAAAAAATCTTCAAAGACTAAAAACGAAATTCTGCGAAACTATAGGGACAAGACTCGTATTTAACCCTTAGATATATTTGAGCTCCCTACAAATATGCGACCTTTTAAGGTTAGTCCTTATTTAAATGTTCATTATGGCTTTGGCTAATATGCACCAGTGAGCGATTACACTGTAACGAATACGAATTTTACAAATGCGACCGTTGGATTCAAAAAAATCAAAAATTGTTTGATGTGATATTGAGACAAATCAAGATTATTAACGGTATTCAATAAAAAATCATAAATCATAAATTTTGATAAGTCTGAATAACATATCAAATTATTTTCGATTTTTTAAAAAAAATTATGGATGATATATACAATATAAACTTGCAATCCAACGACTGATTTTGTAAAATTCGTATTCGTTATAATAATATTCGAAACTTGTGCACTGTGAAAGACTTGGTGGACATGTGCACCATAGATTTGGTTTGCTCATTATATGCGAGGCTAACGTTTTATTGTTAAAAATTGATTGAAATGACTAATGTGAGAAACAAATGTGTCTTTAAGGGACTAATTTGTGCCTTTTTTTTTCTTTAAGGGACCATTATAAAACCTAAAATATCTTTAAAGGATCAATGGACTAATTAAGCCAATATGTAATGAAACTCCGCTAATAATAGAATGCACGGAATTTAAGTCCTTGAAGCTTCACTATTGTAAATAGGACATCAATTCTCTTGTGAGGTGAAGCTTCACTCTATAAACATTTCCATGTGTCAATATATGAAAGTTAATTTGTGGTTTATTTTCTTTCGTTCATAGTTTATTTTATTTATATTTTTAGTGAAAAGTTCATAGTTTAGTTTCATTTAATCTATGGTGGCTCTCCTCATACAATAACAATAGCATGCTCCCTTGATCAGTGGCGAAGCCAGAGAAAATATTAAGTCTGGCCACAATTTTAACCGCAAATATATAAATGTTTATTGGTTTAAGATTTTCGGATCGGGGTTTAATCGGATTAGGCCGTTTTTAGATATTTTTAATAATATATATAAACAATTAAATGAAAATGAAGTAAAAAAGCAAAAGGTTAAAAAATAAATAACATATAAAATAAGGTAGAATCACAACATATTTTTACCATATATAAAAAGAAACAAATTTGATATTTTTAGTATTTTTTTATAAAGAAAACAAAGAAATTTATATTTTTGAAATTTTTAATAATGTATATCTATATATACTATATAAAAAGGATACTTCAATTTGGTGTGAATTTTTTTAAAAATTCCAAATTTACCCTCTCACATCTATACTTACTACTATATATAAAAATGATACTTCAATTTGGTGTGGATTTTTTTTAATTCCAAATTTACCCTCTCACAATAATATAAGGCATTTTTTTATTATAAGTTAGACACAGGCAGACGAGAAAGGCCCGCTAGTAAACAAATAAAAGAAATTCCTTTTCTTATAAAAAAAATAAACATATAAAAGAAAATGAATTAAAAAAACAAAAGAGAAATAAATATATATTTTTGAAATTTTTAGATTTTTTAATAATTTATATAAATTAATAAAAGAAAATGAAATAAAAAACAAAACAGAAAAAAAGGAGAAAACCTGGAAGTTGAACCCAGGTCCTCCACATGTTACACCAAAACATAGACCACTGCGCCAACTAAGCTTGTTAATATATGGGATAGCTTAAATAATATATGTATAAAACAAAACGTTTACTGTTCATCATCTTCAACCTCAAGTTCATCAAAATCTCAAAAATCGTTTTATTCCAAAACACAGACCACTGGGAGTTGAACACCAAAACACAGACCACTGCACCAACTAAGCTTGTTAATATATGAGATAGCTTAAATAATATATGTATAAAACAAAACGTTTATTGTTCATCATCTTCAACCTCAAGTTCACCAAAAACGTTTTTTGATTCTTCCACCAAATTGAACATGCAAATATACAATCTTGCTCATAATTTCATGAGAATTATGAATATGCACTTAATTTTTATTAATTCTTACTCAAAAATTCGAATTTTCAGATTAAAGTAAGAACCCTAAAAAAAAATTTATAATTGGGAGAGTCTGGGCACGTGCACGGGCCTTGGCTCCGCCCATGCCCTTGATCACGCGAAAGTAATAAAATATAATATAATACATGAGAGGAAATTAAAATATATGATTAAATATTTCATCCTAATCACTCATATATAAAAGTAATATAAACTGTTGTCAGATAAGTTCCGTTCTGTTGAACACTTTGAAGGTGCGTGTAGAAAACACAAGAAGGGGGGGTTGAATTGTGTTTTGGATATTTAAAAACTTTCCAAGATATTTAAATCTTTTTAGAGTCTTTAAAGCACAGCGAAATATTCACACAATTAACTTATGGCGTTAAGAATGATGAAGGAGTAAATGAGAGAGTGAGAGAGAGAAGAACACACAACAATTTATACTGGTTCCCCTCACAAATTGAGAGTACTCCAGTCCCCTTGTTTCCAAGAGAGTTTCACTATAATCACGAGGATTACAATAGTTGCTCAAGCACACAAGCTCAAGACTTCCTGCTCTTAGTCACACAAGACATAGAGACTTCATTGCTCTAATCACACAAGATCAAAGACTTCATTGCTCAAGCACACAAGCTTGAGACTTCCTGCTCTAAGTCACACAAGACAGAGAGACTTCCTTGCTCTGATCACACAAGATCAGAGGCTTCCTTGCTCAAGCACTCAGGCTCAAGACTTCACTGCTCTAATCACTAAGATTGAGACTTACGTGCTTCTACACTAAGCAGAAGACTTTCTTGCTTCTACACTAAGCAGAAGACTTACTACTAACTTAAGAGCTTAAAACTTATTACAAACATAATAACTTCAGAGGCTCTAAGGTAGTTTCTATGCTCACTTCATTTGAGAGATATTATCTATTACAATGCAAATTCTCACTTTCTTCTGAGAGATTTTATCTAATGGTGAGCGCTAGTCATCAATTCTTTCTTTGGCATATTTATATGAGTTGAGAAAGACATTGAGACGTTGGAGAAATTCCCGTTGTAAATTGGACAGCTGTAGACATTGAAGATCCGTTGAGTAAAGCCACGTCTTCCCTTGCAGAGAAGTTTCACCTTTGCTGTTTGTCCAATAGTACAGTTATAAGGTACAACTAGCTCCTAGAGAGAGGGATCACATCCTTTGTGACCGTTGCAATTTAGTTGACCTTAGAACAAGTCATCAGACTTGATAAGTTGTAGTTGATGTAGCCCTCTGATGACTGGGAATTTCTTTGCTTCTGATGAACCTTTGATAACTTGGAGTCTAATTGGCCTTTGAATGGTTGGCCTATGATAGTCCTTCGCAATTCAGCTTCTGGACGTCTTCATCCTCTGAATGACTCATGACTATCAGACAACCTCTGAACTCTTGTAGGCCTCTGAACATCCTTGAGCTTCTAAACTCCTCTGAGTTCCTGAACAGCTTCAGACGTTCTGATCTACTTTGAGCTTCTGAACTTTGTATAGCTTCTGACCACGTTGTAGCATCTGAACTCTTTCAGAGTCTAAATATTCAGACTTCCATTGCTTTCATCAGAGTTTAAATTAAGTGTGCTCTTGATTAAACGTTGAATTCTCCTGCACTTAATTTAAACATTAGTACCATCAATTGTCCATTTAATATTTTGTTATCATCAAAACCTAAGGGTGTATATAAACACATATTTTGTTCCAACACACTTAGAGTGGTATGAAAAGTAATTAAATTAGACCGTCGATGATAAAGATAATCAGTCTATTATAAAAAAATCCTTCGTTGTCCGTCCACTTTTTTCATCAGTGTTACAAGTATTTATATGTTACACAGGGAGGGAGTCTTTTCCGTCCTTTTTCTTCGTTGGCCTTCCCACACTCTCTCTATACATTTAATCACATGTCTACTTGCAAGGTGATTATGGGGAACATGATTTAAATATCATGGTTTCTTTTATATCATGCTCCTAGTCATACCAAAGGTGGAGATAAATGGGGTAAATTATGGAAAAATAACAGTTACAGTGAAGGATCGTGGGCATCTCGCCCGTTTTGTCGTATCTCGCCATATAAGGGATATATGTCTCGCCCTCTATGTCACGCCTTTATGCGAAGTTGGGCTCGAACTTTGCGTACGCATTGGGCCGTTGCTATTGGGTCGTTGTATGGGTCATCAAATAATGTTTGGGCTTTGCTAAATATACCCTTTAGATTAAGTTCGTTTTTTTTTTTTTATAATTGTTATCGGATAAAATTTACTACTCTCAATATAATAAATTATCATCAATATCACTAACATGATTTTAAACACTGAATATATAATTTTACATAATTAAAGAAGTTACGTTATTTCCTAATCAATTAAAATTATATATAATTTTAAAATTTAATTCAGAATAATTAAATTGCATAAACAAGATTTTAATCTCTTAAATATATGATTAGGAGCATTTCTAGTGATTACAATAGTATAGTATATAATAAATACTAGTGGCGTACAATATTGTTAAGTAAATTAAGTGCAGCCCAGCTGGTAGTGTCATTGTTGTTGTTTGCTTGTCTTTTGTTCGAATCATGCCCGTGTCACATAGATTTTTTTATTTGCGTTTTTTTTATAAATTTCCTCTTCAACCTCTAGACGGGTCAAAATGACCCGGTTTAAAAACCCACGTAACCCAGAACTGAAAAACACAGTTTTGGCCATTTTAACACCAAAAATTCAAATTTTAAGCATCGAATCATGAATCTAGCAACATTTCTGTATGATATGAATTTTTCTGAATCTTAAACCGCGTCATTATATAAAATCGAAATTTTTAAAATTCAAGTCAAACTCATATTTAACACTTCCAACTTCATACTCATTTTAACACTAAAATTGAAACTTTTTCGGTGTCTAAACTTATGAAAACAGATGGAAAACTAAAACAAAATCAACATACATTTTTTTTTATTTTTTTGTCAAAACATTTTTGTATTATATGTTAGTGGTTAAATGGTTTTTTTTTTTTTTTGACGTGTTTAGAGGAGAGAGTGATCCTAATCTTGTGGATCTGTTCCTCTGACTCTTCCAATCCAACCATTGTGGGTTTAGTGGAGAACGCTTCGAAGCTTTTTCGTGCTGGAAATTTCCGGTTAAATGTTAATTTTAAATTGTGATGGGCCTATATGCAAATTTTACCCATGTGCCAAATGTATAAATACCAAATTTATTTTTATATTATTATTATCATGATAACCTGCTATAACAGGTTTATTTTTTTACTCTCCCATGGTGGAAGACCTATCTCACTCTCCCACCCTAGAAGGGGCCAGTTTAGAGAACACAGATTTAATATGTTTTTCATATTAATAAGAACATTGGAATCTATTGATTATTAAGTTAACATTAATCGAGATATACTATATGACCAATTTAATTAACTATTAAGAATTTCATAAACAATGGTAATTGTTATATAGTAGTACCTCTTCAGATAGTGATGCAAATAAAACTGTCATCAGATTTAGAATAAGTATGTTCCAAGGATTAGGACCACGAAGTTGTTTGATAAATTCAGATCTAATTCCAAACTATATCCTTCAGATCTGATTCAAATAAACCGATCAAATTGAGGGTTTTGTTTTTTCTAATTTGAATGAAGTTAATAGGAGATTAATTTGATAGATTTGTGTATAATAATTACTTTGAAGAAAGTAATTAAAGAGAATGTGGTTGTGAGGTAGAAGAAAGGAATGGGAACACAACGATGGGAGAGATGAATGGAAAGAGGGAGGAAAAAAAAAAAAAATTGAAATGTATAAGATACAGTAGGTGCAACATAGTATCTCTCATCCGACGGTTCAGATGACTTTCCCACGGTGGGAGACCTACCTAACTCTCCCACCCTAGCATCCGCCATTAAATGAACACTACTATGTTCAATTTCCAACATATATAGTACTTAATACTTATTGATCAAATAACGAGTTGGTAAAAAGTAATTTACCTTTTGACATTCAACAATAAGTTCAACAAGCAAATGCCTATGTACATGATTTCTTGTACATCTGTATACATAATGACTATGTTTTATTATACAGGTAGTTTGAGCCTTCGTTTTTCAATGAAGTGGGTGGTTCTCATCAAGTGACAGGTGGTAGAAGAAAGTAGCGTTGGAGTTTGACAATCTCTTTTTTGTAGTGGTCTTTGTGTTTGTACTAAAATTTGTCATCGACTTAAGGCCAAAGTTTGACAATATCTCATTTGTAGTGGTCTTTGTATTTGTACTATTTAATTCGGATTTATCTTGTAGTCGGATTCTTTTGGTTTATGAAATGAATGTATTATAAGAGTTTTTGTTTTATTAGAGCTTTTCTTGTGTGGTATATACAACACTATTTTTTTTAAAAAATTAATTATATATGTTTTGAAAGTCTATATATATATATTGGTACTACTTTAAAGATACCCTTATAACAACGCTTTTTTAAGAACATGCTATCAAAACCCGTTTCCACAAGCCATTTTAGTCCGCGCTACATACTAAAGCGCTTTTCAGAATAAATAGCTATTAAAGAGCACATTTGATAGCGTTTTAAAAACGCTATTATAAGCACCCAGACTTATAATAGCGCTACCAGTAATAGCACTTTTAAGCGCTATTAAAAGTTAAAAAAGTGTTGTTAAAGGCCTATATTTGTTGTAGTGTATATATAAAAAATATTTAATATGATCCGCTAAATAAGTCAATATTATGTACAACAATAATAAAAAAATCAATATTAAATTGATATAGAATACCTTAAATAAAATCTTAAATCATTTTTTAGATATTCATTCTTCTACAAGTTTGCTTATGACAGAGGGTTTAAACAGATTGTGTTGCATATTGATTCTAATGTCGTGGTACATACGCTACACAGCGACAAGGGCGGCAGTGTTGTTGGATGGATAATTAACCATGAAATTAGACGGTTACTTGCTATGGATTGGGAAGTTAAGATTTGTCACTCTTATCGTGAATCAAATGCTTGTGCCGATGCACTTGCTAATTTGGGGTGCGACCATGAACCGAGAATGCATGTGTATGAGCAATGTCCTGTGAGTCTGATCTCATTGTTATTAGCTGATGTTATGGGGATTGCTACCCCTAGAGTCATCTCTCTGTAGTTTCTTTTCTCTTGAGCTTCGGCCCCTTTTGTATAAAAAAAATAAAATAATAAAATAAAAGGTATGAAGCCTTAAATCTCCTCGTTAGAGATATTCTAAAGGTGTTAGAGTAATCGATGTATCGTACAACATGGTTTAGGGTCTTTTTTAGGTATCCGGTCTCTTGCGTTGCTGGGATGTTCCATGCCAACAGTTCATATTTTTGCGTATAAACGATTTGATTGTGACTATATTTATCGGATGTATTTGGTATATCTTGTACAATATATGGATAGTGACTTTCAATAAATAAGATGTATTTGACCCTAAATAAATAAACAAATAAGAGGTATTAAAAGTATTACTAAGAATGAGAGAATATAGGTAGAATAGGTATTTGATATTTTCGTTAGAATTAGTATTTTTGTTAATGAGTGAGAGAATTCACATTTAATTTTTTATGTGAACAATACTTGACCAGACTTTACTTACCTCGTAAAAAGAATTAATATTTTAGTTATTATTATGCATGTCCCTCAAGAGGTCATTTGGTTGAGAGCTCGCTCCTCAACCTCGAGGTACTTGGTTTAAAACTTGAGGATGTATCTGCGGTTTAAAACCATGCATCATATTGAGGTTGTTGGTTAGGTGGATCAAAGTATTTTGTGAATTGGATGGTGAAGGCCATGTTGGGTTTGTTAATCCAGTTTTGGTGATTATGCTTCAGTGTAAAAATCTGAATGACGCTTGTTGATCATATTGATATCGGAGCATGAGAATGGATCATCTCCCGTACATATTTCCTCATGTGTAATCTTGACCCTTTATTAAAAAATAAAATAAAAACATAAAAAGATAAAGTGTGAATGGTGTGGATGCTAACTGCTCTCTCCAGTTAATTTAGGAATTGAGAGGATCTGCTCTCATCGGAGCATATACATTAAGTTTGACAACATAAACAATATCTTACTAGTGAGATTTTTATGTACCAAATCTCGCCCAATAGGATGTTGTTCTTCTTTGACCGACCGTATACTCTTATAGTCTGTTTGGTTGAGTGGAAAGAAAGTGGGAGGAAAGAAAATTATGGAAATCAATGAATGAACTTAGATTAAGTTAGTCCAAATTCATTCATTGGTTTCCGTAATTTTATTTTCTTCCTATTTCTTTCCACTCAACCAAACGAACCCTCAACCTACTTTCTTTTCTTCTTTTTTTTTTGAGACACACCCTAAGTCTATTATTGGTACACATTATTTAGAGTAGAGGTAAAGAAACACATCTCGCACTATTATATGTGCACTTGAAACATATTGATTTTTATGAATGTATTTTTGTTGTTTGTTTCTACGTACCCCTTGCTGTAGTTATACTAATTTAATTGTTTTATGTGTCTTTTACGTGAATTATATGCAGGTCATCCTCTGGATGAAACTGAGGAGTAGTATAAAAAAATAATAAATTTATTTTTATTTTATTTTTTAACTTTTCTATAGATACAAATAATAAAATATTATTAATTATATTTTGATATTTTTAAACAATCAGAATTTTGTAAAAAAGGGCAAATATTAAGTATTGAGTGAGTTTTTTTTACCGTTCTTTCTTTCTTGTTTTTGCTAAACAAATAAGTGCGTTTTGGAATGAAAAATTCTTCCCCCCCACCCCCCTCAACACATATTTTTTCTACCCCTGAAATTTCAAATTTACCTTTGAAAAAAATTGAAATGCGTTTTTCGAAAATTTTATAATTCAAAAAGAAAATTGGAAAACGCATTCCGAAGTTTGTATCTAAGGGCAAAATCAGATATTCAGGGAAAAAGATATGTGTGAGGTGGGGGTGGGGGGTGGGGATTTTTCGTAATGATTGGGTGCAATAAAATGAATAAATTGAGCGGTTGATGGGCTTTTCGTGCTTATTATGTCCAAAGAATGAAGGGCCTAAATGCGTTTGTTCCACATCCCTATCTTCCGTTTTTCCACCCCCCCCCCCCCCCCTTATTCTTCTTTTTTTTTTTTTTTTTAACAAAATGATAGTTTTTTTGGGTCTGAAATGGGAAAAAGTGGGGATGTTCATATTTTATAAGCTGGATACTATTTACACCTCACTTCTTTTTCTTGTTTCTTCTGAAGAATATTAGTGAAAAGATAGGCATGTTAGTGCCCATCTATCCGCATTTGTGTTTGGATCAAGTAACATAATGGCTAGAAATTTTACTCTTAAGATGAATATGTGGTCCACGACTCATCCCAATAATCTCTACAATAGTTGAAAAATTATTTTTAAATGGTTTTAAATCATGGAATAACAATTATTCCTCCAACAAATAGAAATTCTAAGCAGTCAATGTATATTATCCTGAGAACCGATATCCGCAATTAATAGTATATGGTAACGAAAATCGTGTGTCCAAATAACACACTACCAAAAGTATGAATTTAGTTTCTCTAAAGTGAATAATTTACTTTAAAATATTAAGTAATATACACATGAATAAAATGTCGACGTCTAGATGAGCACCAAGCTGCGCCGCTAAATATTTTTGTATACCAAAACCAATCTTTGAAAAACTACATTACTAGACTTAGGCGACACAATATTGCTATGCATGACCTTTTGAACTCTTTTCAAAAGATTTATAGTCTCTGGTGCTAGAAAATCAAAAGTGTCGAATGCAAGCGGTATAAAAACGTGTTAATTGTCAGAGCACACTTTCTCATGTTTGGCCATTTTGTTTGATGCAACTTCGAGGGCTACGCGTCCCACCGTAAAATCTCCGACTCCTAGTCCCATAAGTGCGAGACTCCAGCCAAATCTATGCAAACATGTTTTCCACTTACTCATCCATACAACTGAACATCTGTGAAACCGTTGTTAATTAAAAATTCAAATATATATCATAACAAATAATAAGATTGTTAGAATCATAACTATTAATTTTTATACTTAATTTAAAAAATCCAAATCCAAAAAGTATAGATTAATTATATTTTCTAGTCAAACAGAAATGACCTTAATTAGCATATTGTTCCCTGTGACCCTATATCATGAAGAAAAATGTTTAAAAGCTAGCATACCCAATTTTGTCAACTTGTCACTCCAACAAGTTTTAAGCATTCTTCCATTTAATATTATATGAAAATTCAAAATAATTCTCAGCAGAGCAGTTTGTCTTTTAAATTCTTTTTAACCTTAATCTTGCAGTCATTGTCAATGTTTTTGCCACTACCTCACTGGCCTTCTAATCAATGATAAAACATTTGCGCAAAAAAAAACATTGCAAAGAAGGCATTGTAGTGAATGAAAAGAAAACGTGGAAAACGAGTTATTTTCATATTTAAATAATAGTGTAGTTTTACTAAAGATAAGATATTTATTCATTAAAACGGTAAATTATATCGTAAACAATACAAGTTTCATGTGGCTAACAAAACACAAGTTTCATGTGGCTAAAACTATTTTTTTTTCATAAGTAAAATATTATTATTATAAAGGAGTACAAGGGGTACTCAATCCCTTACAACACAAAACAAATTATAATGTGTTTTGAATACATGTTAGAGGTTCCAAACACCAAGCTGTAAAAGATACATTAGACTGATGCCCGTACCTACTACTATACCAAATCCAAGAGCTAAATTTAATCACATCCACAAGAGAAGAAAAATTTGGTATATCACCGTTGAAAATAACACTAATTCGATGTTTCCAAATATTCTAAGTAGTGGCCAGCCAAATCAATTGTCGGACACACCCACCTTTTTTCATTTTAACCATATCACCAAACATCGAAAAGTGAATAATCTCTGGTGAACCTGTAGGTAAACTCATCCCTATCCATTTATACACCTCTTCTCATACTCTTTTACTTAATACGCAAAGAAAAAAGAGATGGGTACTATCTTCAAAATGTTGTAAACAAAAGATATACGACAGATCGTGTAAATTGAGCAAAATACCTCTATGATTGAGTGTCTCTTTCGTCGGTAATCTGTCTAACAGGAACCACCATCCAAATACCAAAACTTTGGACGGTACATCATTCTTCCAAAGTTATTTAATGGCAGACAGAACATTAAAATTCAGCTCATCATGTTGCTTATGATCTATTAACCATTCATAACAAGACTTAACAGAAAAAATACCAGTTTTTCCTAAAACTCATCGCCAACTATCAGGGTTGTTCGGGGATAAAGAAAAACCCACCAACAACTCTTTTAACTCTCCCAATTGTTGTTCTTCGTCCGCGGATAGCTGTTCAACCCATTGCCAGGACCACATAAGATTTCTGCCATTTTCTTGCATCCTCCCTGCTACGAGAACTTCGTGGTTAGTTTCTTTAGCAAAGAGAGTAGGAAATAAGTCTTTAAAAGCCTGACTCGAAAACCATTTGAAATTCCAAAACCAATGTCTCGGCCATTACCAACGCGACATCCGATATGTTGCTTAAACCAATCAGCCTCAAAACCTCTACCCAAACTTACTAAGTCCTTCCACCAGATCGAGTGCTTAGCTCCGGTTAGATGAGTATCGCTGCCTAACATTTGAGTAGGTAAATGACCATACCTGAAACGTAACAAATCAGCCCATATTGCTTCTCCATGAGATAATAACCGCCATTTCCATTTGCTTAGTAACGCCAGATTAAACACTTCTAGATTCTTTACCCCTAGACCACCACTCTCCTTAGGTAAACAAATTTAGTACCATTTAACTAACGCAATTTCTTATCATCTATACCACCTCCCCATAAAAAATTCCTTTGGATCCTCACCAACTGTTTTATGCCACAACAGGGAGCCTTAAAAAACGAGAAGAAATAAAGAGGGAGACTAGCCAATACCGAATTTATGAGAGTGATCCGTCCACCATAGGATAATTGTCTACTTCTCCATGAATTTAGTCTATTAATCATAGCATCCACCACTGGTTCCCAAGAATTTAAAGGGAATGACTTCTGAACGACAAGATAGAAACGCAGATCCCGCTTCCAATAACCGAGATTCGACATTAAGACCATAGAGCTTACTCTTCACAAAGTTGATCTTGAGACCTGACACTAGTTCAAAGCTGCGAAGTAAAGTTTTAATGATCCGGATATTGTCCCAAATACCTTCTCCCATCAAAATAGTATCGTCTGCGAATTGAAGAATCTGAAATTGAATATTAATATTAAGACGATACCCCTTAAATTTCCCTAACTCCACGGCTTTTCTCATCATTCCAGTTAAACCTTCAGCAACAATCAAGAATAAGAAAGGGGTCAACGGGTCTCTATGTCGTAATCCTCTTCCAACATTGAAATCAGCAGTAGGACTACCATTAACCAGAACAAACATCGAGCTTTCAAAGATACATGCTCTCATCCACTTTAGCCAAACCTCGGAAAAACCCATTTTAGCCATCATTTTTTCCAAAAAGCCCCAACCAACTGTATCTTATGCTCGTTCAAAAGCAACCTTTAATAATAGACAACCATCCTTTCTTCTTTTAGCTAGATCAATGATTTCATTTAATACCAAAACCCCATCCCAAATTTGTCTTTGCGGAAGAAACGCCGATTGGCAAGTAGATATCAATTTCCCTAACACTCGCTTCATCCTGTTGGCCAATAATTTCGAATAACTTCGCAACATCAAATGTTAACTATAAAATGTTGGAATATTTTTTAATATATGGTGCGTTGTAATCAATTATAAGTTTTGGTTTTAATAAAAATGGATTGTTATTATTGTTGTGATTCATTTGATGATGCTTAAATCTAACAAGTGTGATTAATAATAATGAGTTTTTGGACACTAACTCTAATTTTTGTAAAAACAAAATGTAGGCCTAACATCTAGGGTACATGATGAGGGATATTAGGGTTGTGGTCTTAAATAGATATGCAATGTCTCATTTGTCATCATGTTGTCGACTTGTTTGAAGTTTGTCACATTGAGAACCTCAATTCCTAGTGCATATATGTGATCAAACAAAGGAAGACCTAGTCTAATATAATGATTTTGATATTGGCGCTCCCGATAACGATGATAAATGACAAAGCCGATTATGATTATCAAGTAAGTCGGTATCTAATTTTTTATTTTATACAAAATAACTACAAAAGTGATAAAATTAAAGTGACTGAAATACCCATGTATTTGGATATGTAGTGTTGATGACCAACTCAACAATAGATGAATGAATCTACAATGGATCGAAGGTTATTTGTCAATCTGAACCGAAGAGTATGTTTGGATGATGATTGTTTTGAGGTATGTGATGAATAATTTAGCAAGTGTACTAAACTGCCGTCAAGTAATAATAAAAGTAAGTAAGATCGTCTCCACAGGGATTGTGATAAATCAACAATTGTAGTTTGAAAACATATTTAGGTAGATTAACATTAATATAAAAGGGGGGATTTTTCTAGGGTTTGTTGGAGAAAATAAACTTTGAAATTAGGGTTTGACTTTAGAAGGAGAAGCGATTGGACCTTTTCGGTTCATCTAATTATTATTGTCTCGGTAGTTCATGTATGTTAACAAATTACCAAACTAGTTTCACGATTTGATTAAAATAAATAACTATGCTCAATCTCTTGATAACATAATCCTCTCCCTTGATCATAAACCCCGCTAATCTCTTAGGATGATTTATGATCCGGGAGGAAGTTGCGCTTTAATCTTTAATCTCAATTAGTAAACCAAAATCTCTTAAGTGTAAACCAATTTTACAATAATTCCTAGGTCAATAATATATTCCTATTCTCATAGTAAAACAAATTATTAAATTCATCATACGAGTGATCAAATCATGTAAAGCATTAAGCACAAGGAAGAATTGGTGAAACTAACTTCGTAATTAATTAAACATAACATATGAAACTACATGGTTCAAGAACAATAACAATTAGAATCCCCTAAGATCCAATCATGGAAGTTTAGCTAGACATAATTAAAGAGTAAATTACATCAACAAAGGTGAAAGAAAGCATTACAACAATAAGTTCTCTGTTCGCCTTCAAAAGTCTGCCGTTTCGCCGTAAAATTCTGTACCCTAATTCTGCTTCAGAAATTCCAATATATAGGCCAAAGTTACGCGCCCGCGCCGCGCGCCAAACAACAGAACAGAAGGGTTATTTTTTCACTAGTCGTTGGCGCCGCGCGCCAACTGACAGACTTGTACTCAGATTTTTCTGTTTTTCTTGTGCTTTCCGCAACCTTGTACTCGATGTAACTTTCACTTATTATTGTGCAAAAATATAATAAAAACATACTAAAACCTCGTAAATAGGTCTCGGAAATAGGTAGAAATAAAGTAATGACGTGGAGTCATCACAACCCCAAACTTGAACTTTTCCTTGTCCTCAAGGAATATCTTCATCCATCGGAAAACCTGACACTATCATCTCAATGATCATCCCTATCAAGAATTTACTTGCACATAGATTTATAATGAAAAATCAAGAACTTTTCACAAATATTGACCAAACTTTAATCACTTCACTCCCTCACATTCTCTCCTATTTAAAGATGGTATATATTTCACTCAATCAACACAAACATAGTCATTCTACCATAGGCTTGCAAACATTCTAGAAATCAATCAACATGCATAAGAATTCACACCTTTAGAGGACTTGAGGGTTATAACGGGGCTAAGGTTTTTAAGGTGGATGTTTTTTTTGGAAGGTAAGCAGAAAAACTTGGAGTTTAAAAGATCACCTATTTCACAAAATTGGATTATTCAAACATTTTCCCCTTAATTTCAAGCATTGTCATACTAGAGAACTTATTTATCAATTTTTTTTTTCTTTTTCACATATCATTTGGTGTTTTCTTTTTGTGTACACCATTTTTATTTTCTATTTTCATTTTTCTTTTTGTAGTTCTCTAGTACCCCACCCCAAACTTAATGATGAGCATTGTGCTCGAATCATAAGTACCGTGATCTAATTCCAAGAAAATCATCTTTTTTTGTTTTCTTTTTATAATTTCAAACTTGGGTTATCAAATATAGAACATTTTTCTTTCGGCTCAAATGGGGTTTAACGAAGGATATAATATAAGTAAAGGTGGCTTCAAAAAGGCTCAAGGTACAAACAACATGCCTCGGTGTGTAACTCATAGCAATCAATCGATTAGAAGAACAAAAGCAAGTTCTAGAGAATTAGCTAAGTTGTGGAATATCTCATGACAAGAAAATTTTATGTGTTTGGGCTCAAATTCTCGCGGCTTGGCCGGATTATCGAGTGATCAATGTTTGAGAAATTTCCTCAACTTTTCTAATTACAATCACATATGAAAAGCAATCAATTAAGGGAGTCACAAATTCATGTATCATGGTGCTAACAAAACTGACTTATAATAACATTCAACAAAATCATTCTAATAGTGCCCAAGTTTTCAAATAGCCAAAACATTCATCAAAGACAAAATTAAATTCAAGTAAAAAGGAAGTGAGACTAACCTTGGGTTGCCTCCCAATCAGCGCTCGTTTAACGTCAATAGCTTGACGGTCCGTGACCTAGAGGTCACGCGCTTGTTTAACGTCCCAAGGCTTGACGTCCGACACCCTCATTAGGGAGGATATTTCAAGTCTGCTCCTTCCAAGTAAGCATCAATACCCATCTTGAATTCTTCCTCCGTAGTCTTCTTGTGCAAGCAAAAGAGGGAATTCACACCGTCTGCGTCCCAAACCAACGCATCAGCATCCTTCTTCAATACTTCCGCAAGCAATGTTCCCTCTAGATTTAGTGGTTCTCCTTCTTTGGAATCATCATCTAAGTGTTGAAGGAATATTTCAATTTCACGCTCCCATTCTTCTTCTAGTGCATCGTTTACCACCTCCTCTAACACATCCACCTTGAAGCATTCAGGTACTGGTCCCCCAAATGTTGTGGCTTCATACACCTGAATGCATATTTGTTCATCGTCTAAACGGAACATAAGCTCTCCTTTCTCAACATCAATCAGAGTCCTTCCGGTAGCTAAGAATGGTCGTCCCAATAAGAGAGGGACTTCAGTGTCTTCTTCCGTATCTAGAATCACAAAATCAGCCGGGAACACAAATTCAGCACATCTTACCAAGACATTTTGCAGAATTCCATATGGATGTGTGATCGATCGATCGGCAAGAGACAATTGCATCTTTGTTGGCTTGGCTACAGCACCTGGGATACGTTTCATCATGGACAAGGGCATCAAATTGAAGCTTGCACCCAAGTCACATAAGGCTCTCCTAACATGCAAGTTTCCGATAGAGCATGGAATGGTGAAACTTCCTGGATCCTTCTTCTTTTGTGGAAGCTTCTTCTGAATTATTGCACTACACTCCTCAGTCATATTCACCGTGTCATCATCCAGAGGCTTCCGTTTCTTTGACAAAAGTTCTTTCATGAATTTGGCATAGACGGACATCTGTTCTAGCTCTTCCGCAAAATGAATGTTCATTTGGAGGCTGTAAAACATCTTCATGAACTTTTTGAACTGTGTAGGATCCTCTTCCTTAGCCTTCTTTTTGCGCGGATATGGTAACCTACCATGGACTGACTTTTCTTTTTTCCTTTTGGCCTTCTTTCTCCTCCACTCCTTTACCTTGCTTCTTTGCCACTACCTTCTCATTACTTCCTATTTTTTTCTCCCTCTGATTTTCAACTAATGCATCTCTCTCATTGTCAGATCCAGCCACTATCTCCCACTCTTTTTCAACTTTTCCCTCACTCTCATTCACTCCTTCGTCCTTCAACTCACTCTTCTTCTTTGTCATAACTTCCGGTGAAGGAACTTCTCTACTTCTCAGTTTGATAGCCATGCAACTTTCGTTCCTCGGATTGTCTTTCGTAGAACCTTCAAAGCCCTTATTTTGAGTAGCTGAAAACTGTCTTGACAATTGGCCGATTTGAGTTTCTACACTCTTGATTGAAGCTTCATGATTCTTGTTAGCGATGTCTTGATTGGCTTTCATTTGTTCCTGGTTGGCTTTCAATTGATTTTGACTAATCTTCATCTCTTCAAAATTTCCTTGAGTGACCTTGATAAACTGAGCAAGTGCATCTTCTAATGGAGACTGTTGCCTTGGTTGAGAGTTCTGAGACGGTGCTTGTTGTTGAGATTGATTTTGATTTCCTCCCCATCCAAAGTTTGGATGATCTCTCCAACCCGGATTGTAGGTGTTTAAGTATGGATTATTGGTGGTGTTGTTCCTCTTGAAGTTAGATAAGTACATTGCTTGCTCGGAGCCTGCAGGAAAACACTCACCATTAGCATGTCACTTACCACAAAAAGCACACTTCACATCTTGGACCGCATTGGCTTGCTGAAGGAAAACGTAATTGTTTATCAAAGATAAAACGCAGCGGATTTTAAAATTTTATTTTCCTTCAATGGATCCATGTGAAAGATTATGGTCAAGAATATATTGTTACCTTGAAGAACTGATGTTTTCTTTCGCGAACAAGGAGCTTTCGATCACGAACAGAAACTGCTTACGATCACGAACACGAACTGCCTTTCGATCACGAACAAGAAACACCGTATGATCACGAACAAAAACCTTCAATTGATCACGAGCACCATAATTGCAGCGCCTCCACTTAGTCCACACGAACAGGAACCTTCAACCTTCGGTGCTAGCCGTTCTTGGATGAAGAATGAGGGAACTTGAGCGGATTAGGGTTTAGAGAAATTCAGAATTTCTCCAAAAGTGTGAGAGACTGAACTTCATAAGGCTCTATTTATAGAGTTTCTTATGTGAGCTTCAGTTCACACGAATTTGGACTTGTTAAGCCCAATATTCGTTTTTCACTAATTGCACCCCCGCAATAAGTCTTACTTATTTTTCCCATTTTAACTGTCCTTATGTGTGTGACCCTGTAGGTTCTTATAACGTTGACAATAATATTTATCTTAATATTATAAACATTTAGCGGTATCTAGCAACACATCACTGTTACCCAAGTTATAAGAATGTCTTGTGATCTGACTAACCTTTCTGTGATAAACATCTTGTGCATAATTACCCTTTTGTCCTCATGTCTATATTGAACACAAGGCATAGTATGTCATCCTTGTCTAGTTCAATATTGGGCCCATAGACATATCTCCCGTTATGTAGGAGGGACAAATCCCATCTAGGTCACTCATGTCCCTCAGCATGATTCGTGGGATACCCATCAACCAACTTTATAGTTATCCAGTTACGGATAACGTTTGAATGACAACAAGGTATTACACTCCTACATCTAGGGTACACAGTGGTTTCAGGTCGAAGGATGGAATGCACCTTTTATCACTATGAGAATAACTTATGACATTTCATAACATTCTATGCAGTATTCTCATGGTGGGTCAATTCGATATAAAGTTACCCTTAACATTTATATCTATGTGAAGACTTGATAACTCATTATCTATGATCAGTGAGACGTGATCATCAGTCTACTAACATAATAGTCTCTATGCTTTAATGTTATCTCATTTCATATTAAAGCTTGACTACTGATACTTTAAGAATAGTGTTCTTAAGTTAATGTAATCTCACGATTAAGTCTCACTTAATGTTTCATTACATGAACAATCTATTCTAGGGACTTTATTATGTTGGAAAACAAACATAATAAAGAAATGCCTTATTATATATATATTTAATATATAAAATCATGTCACAATACAAAAGCAAATGCTATCAAATAGATTGGATTTTAGGGCTTACTCCAACAATCTCCCACTTGTGCAAAAATATAATAAAAACATACTAAAACCTCGTAAATAGGTCTCGGAAATAGGTAGAAATAAAGTAATTGAAGTAGCAAAGTTTTTCACAAGAAAGGGGGGGTTTGAATTGTGAACCTTTAAAATATTCCCTATAAAAATTATCAATCACAATATACTTGAAGAAAATGATTAGATTGTTAGTTAAACCAAATAACCAAAAGTGTTGCAGTCTGGAGATCGATCTTCCAATCACTCTCTGACAGTATATATATAACTATTAAATTGTGATGTGTGTGATTAGTGATTGCACAAATTAAATCAGAGTAAGGGAAGAGAATGCACACAATAATTTATCCTGGTTCACCCAAAATGCTTGGGCTAGTCCAGTCCCCACACTTCTTGTGAGATTGTCCACTAAGAGATGCTAATGATCTCAAGTTACACTTCCTTTGATCTAGATCCAAGATCAAATAATCTTCTAAGCCCTACAAGCTTAATCTACCTCAGTCACACTGACTATGAAGGTGTCACCCAATTAGTAGTTACGTACTAACTTGAGCCAATGGTTACAATGATGAAGGATTTTGGAATCAAAGCCTATTCACTCAATACACTTATGAGAAGCTTTGAAAATGGATGGATAAACTCTCAAAACACTCACTGGATATTCTGATCCTAGATATATATGTATTACAGATCTGAGTGAGAGAGAAAAGAAGAGCTCGTGATAAAGACTTGTATAGCAAAAACAAGTGTTGAAGTTGTAGTGGAGACTCTTGCTCTTCAAAGTTGCCAAGGACCTCTATATATAGATGAATGATGATCAGGGAGTCTTGGCCACGAAGTATATCCGTTGGAGGCTTAAAAATAACGGCTAGTTGCTCTGCAATTTGACAGCTCATGTAATTTGAAGAAAACATATCAGTCTGAGATTGATCTCCAAAGTTTCTTCTTCTGACTTTTAAGAGAAGAGCGTATTGCTAGCTATTGTTGAGCTGTAATGTTGTTGTGCGTTGCTTAACAAACAAGTATAGCCGTTGTGCAGCTTTTGGATAACCTTTGAACAGCTGTAGCAAGCTGGTGTCACTCCAAGTGATGATTTTCTCTTTCCTGCATTGGTCTGAGATCGATCTCCCAATTCTGGCGTGAATGACATTCTTCTTTTTAGAGCAAAGAAGCTAGAGCACGAAAAGTCCAGCTGTTATGGATAAAAACAACAGCTGGATGTTGTACTTGATGTTCCATAGTGTCCTTGTTGCAAGTACAATTGTCATATAGAAAGAGAAACTTCATTGGAGAATGTTCCTACTTTATTCTTTAAAGTACAAGTCAATTCTCTAAGACCAGGTTGTACTGTCTACTTCTCCATGGTCCATATAATATCAGTTTCATTAATTGAGTATAAAAATATCCTTGTGTCATATGCTCAATCTTCACATGGTTAAATCATAGAACTTGGTAAAAGAAGTAAGTTCTCTATTGATGAGAGAAACCTTTGCCTTAAATGATCTCTTGGATGTGTAGATAATTCGTGAGAGAGGCCCAAGAGAAAAGTGACCATTTGTCTTGTACATAGTTGACTTATCCATAAGTCCTTTTGCATTGATTGTGTGAAAATGATGTTTGCGCAGGTCTCAGAGACCAATCAGAGACCGTTCTCCAAGCTTTTGTTTTTATCACAATAAAAACATGATATTTGATCTAAATAGCTCAATTGTTCCTAGCTTAATAAAAACACTCAAGAGCACTTGTTAGATACCAAAAAGATTAGAATTACACTAAAAAATAATTAAGAGGTTTGTTATCTTTAAAACATCAATTAGGGATTTTGCCTCAACAGTAATGACGTGGAGTCATCAGTAAGGTAATGTTTTGAGGGAATTCACGATTAATTAGATGATAATTTGAAAAAAAATTAAAATGATGGAAATTTATAAAGTATTTTGTTGAAGTTAAATTTAAAGAATTTCAAATGATACCTAAAAGTTAAGAATTTTAAAATTCTTTTGTTATAATTTTTCAAATTTAGCATTTTGGTCCTCAAATTTTCAAAAAATCAAATTGACCCTAATAAATTTCCAAAAACTGCAAATTGACCCCTCAAATTTTCCAAAATTATAATTTAACCCCTCAAATTTTTTGAAATTTACGAATTGACCCTAATTTCAATTTTCAAATTTGACCCAAAAAAATATAATTTATAAAAGTTGCCCAAAAATGATGACAATGAATTTTTTTATTACTCCACCCAAACAAAAAAATTGAAAGACGAAAGTAATATTATTGAATCATTTGAATTGTCTAGAATTCTAAATTCTTTAAAATTTCTCAATTATCTCATCCAAACACACTCTAACGGATTTCAAGGAAACCCTTAAGATGTAAGATCATGGGGTACTTGGGCCTACAACTATCACACTTACTTATTTTACTAATTAACCAAATAACACATATGCACATAATATACACCAAATCACATATAATTAAAATAAACTATTACTAATTTAACCCTAAATAAGAATTCGGGGCGTTACATATAGTGAGGAGTTGTGTGAATGGAGTTGTTAGAAGAGTGTAGGAATATTTTATCCAATATTGTTTCGCAGGATAATAAGTCAGATACTCGGGAGTGGATGTGTAAAGCAGGTTCTAGTTAATTTGTTGGTGGGGCGTACCACTTATTGACACATTTGGAACCAGTGGAGATGTCTCCTTATAGTAATTTTATCTGAAACAAGCTCATCCCATTGAAAGTCTTTCTTTTGTGGAGATTGGTAGGAGATAGGTTGCCAACAAAGACTAATCTTTCCCTTCATCTTATGTGGGAGATTGGTGGGAGATAGATTACGTGGAAATCTTAGTTTATAGAAATATAATCTTATGTGTAATTTTCACATGAAAATAAAATATGACATTCTTGCTATTCAAATTCACCTTATTTAAATTATTTATGTATTTTTTTATAATAAATGTATTTCTTTTTCTTTTTGAACGGTGAGAGAAAATGCTTTTATTTTTCTAAATTAGTGAAACAAATTTTACACCATACATATTTTATTATATCTAGATATATTAAGATGACTCTAAAATAGATACTCCCTCCGTTCCAAATTATATGTCACTTTGACATTTTTACGCATATTAAGAAATGCAATTACTGTTGAATGGAAAAGAGAAATTATGAGTTAGTTTACAAAATTGTTCTTCATTAATTGTATGGGAAAGATAAATTGAAGAATTGAAAGAAGAGAGAGAAATAAATAATTAAGGGTATAATAGGGAAAATAGCATTCAATGCTTCATTGGTATTGTAAAACGACATATAATTTGATACAAATTTTTTCTTCAAAGGAACATATAATTTGGAACGGAGGTAGTAATGTTTTTTTAAAATAGTAATAAATTAATTGTGGAGTGAGGAAGGATCATAGAATATAATAAAGCAAATGAGTTCTTTAACAAGTCTGCCATTTATCATCTTATTAGAGTGGTTGCTATTTTAAAATTTGCTATTAGTAGTAATATTTCTTTAATTATCTTTAATTTAATTTTTTAATTATTTAATTATTAACAATTCTTTTTAAATTATTAATTTAAATGTACAGTGTTATTTTGAGAGAAGCTGCGCGTGTTTTCAATGTTGTATAGGGGACTACGCTCTCTCGTAAACACTGAAACGGCAAAACAAGAGAAGGCAAACAACGCGTGAGAATATCCACCACCGATGCAGCATTGAATTTCATCACTTTTCTCAAAGCAAACCCTACAATCACCTCACCAATGCAATCTCTTTTCAAAAATACAAACAATGAATTCTTTATTAATCCTCTTTTTTTAGGTTTTTCATCTATAAATGGGAATACATTTCGCCGATTCTGAATCACACCACATTTTATCCAAAATTTGTTCGCCGTTTCTTGCTCTGCTTTTCTTCTTCTTTTTCTTTCCCCCTCTTTCTATAAACACTATTTGCAATAATTGGGATTGAATCTCAATTTTGACTCTGCAAAGGAGTCTTGTGATATATGAGTAGTTTTTTGAGACGTGTGTTTATGATACTTTTGGTTTATTTGTTCCTATTCTGCTGGTGAATCTATACTTTTGTGTCCAAAGACTTGTGAAGGTTAGAATGATTTCTGCACTGAGGACTATTGATACTATGGAAAAGCATCGTGTTAGATTTCCTTTTTTCATGTGTGTTCTCCTATTTTTGATTTGTTTAATATTGTGACTGTTACGCAGAGGGACTTTTTTTTTATTTAATTTTTTAATTGGGACTTTCTCAATTGAGTTTCCGCATAATTTTGAAGGTAAAGTATAAATGAAGATGCTAGGAAGTCACATCTGGTATTGTTTTTTATTCACATTTTAGTTTTCATTTGCCTAATATTTTTTTATGGCCGTGATATTTCTCACTGAGATAACGTTAGAAAGAAACTAATTTGCTCTTTAAATCACATATCAGAGATGTAGCTACTTATGTTTCTAAACCCATCCATAAATATGTGCATGAAAACAGGAAAACTTCTTGGTCAGCAAACTCAAGCATTCTATTCTGCAAATATGTGAGCCCTTATTTACTAGAAGTGGGATTTTGAGTTTGTATATAGTAATGGAGTACAAGTGAAAAGGTAGTGTTTTTGTGTAATTTCTTTTCTGCCTCTTTCCGTATGAAATTACTTTATTACAATTGGTTGATTTTATCACAATTGCCTATGTAAATACATAGTTTTGATCGTAATGATGATGGTTCAAATGATGAGATATATATTATTTTGTAGTTTGATTTGATATTCCCTTAAGAATGACAAACTTCATATGATTTTCCTATGGCTGTACGAGGGACGTGGAAAGAAATTTCAAGCATTGAGCATACTTTAGTTGTGTCACTTTGTGATAAAATTCGTATTTTTGGTTGGTTTTTTAATGAATATGTAATAAGTATAAATGGATGCTTTTTTTTTTTAGTGAAAACTAGAATCATTAATCGCCCAAAATGAAATGCAAGAAACCTCCTCTATACTCGATGAGGTCGAACAATGGTTATGAATGGTGGAAATTGTTGCTAGATGACTAGATGATATTTGTGAGTTTGAGTCTGGATCAACTTTTGTTGAGGTTGTACAATGGTTATAGTTTGTGTTGGAGAAGAAAAAAAATTATACATAGGATTCATGGATTCCTGATGATGACTCTCCTATACAAGCTATGTCAAGAGACTTTTGCCTTAAAGATTGTGTTCTCATTGCAGCTCCTGGTGGAATTCTTCAGGATTGTGGGGAGTAAAAGAAACATGGCTGCAGTCAATGTATACTACGACTAATAAATTTAGTGTGAAGAAACATGCCTACAAACAAAAGACATTGACTGGAATACATGAAGGGAATGGTGTGCACATAAAAACTGTGAATTAATGAATGGAAAGGTTTGCAATCCATCAGTTGGATGGTTGGTTAGATGTTAGTGGTAATACCAAATGTGCAGACCAGTTGACACTGAGGCTTGGCTTTAGGGTGTATGCTAGATTTTTCAAGGCAAAGTTTTTTGGAGGTCTTTATTATATTCCAAGTTGCTATTGATGCTTTAGCAATTTTCATGGTTATTTATTTATTTAAGTTTCTTCTAAGTTAGATTTTATTTTTAGTTTAGAATTTAAAATACCGAACTGAAATCTCAACCGTTTGATTTTGATCAAATAGAATATGTGCTTCCCGTATGGAAGCCTGATCCAAATAGCAATTATGTAGATCACAAAGATTAAAACTCATTTAAATACTTTTTTATTTGTACAAAATAGGTTCAAAGTAAAAAAAAGAGAGAGGCACTATTTTAATTGTCCTTTTTTTTAAATGTTTAAATTTTATTATTATTATTTTCTTTATAAATTTGTTATTTTTTTGACAGATAATTGTTTTTTTTTATAATGACAGATAATTATTATTATTTGTACAATAATGAAATAAATTTTAGATAACACATAACGCTCGAAAATTCTCTTTTTTTTATGTGTTGTAATAGTATTCTTATAAAATCTTATGCTAAAATAAAATAATTTACGATATGAAGTATAAAATACTAAATTTTTAATTTCAATTTAAGATAATTTTTCCCGTGCAAGACACAGGTATACACACTAGTAAGGATAATATGACACAAGTGTTGCATTTATATGTCTATGTTAGCAATATCAATGCAGATATAAATTCACAATTTTTCTTTTCTATAAACGAAATTGTAAATAATAAATACCCAAAAAAAAAGAAATATATAGTAAATATCACATGAAAATCATACATAAATATTCAGTCTAATAATTTTGATATTTATTAGTTGAGCTAACACAAATTACGAATTAAAATTTGTTTTTTGTATTAATTACTATCAATAAATAAAAGGAAAACAATCAAACAACAATAAATTAGTCTAAGTGATAAAAAATTTATGATTTTTAAGCAGTTGTTGGAGGTTTGATTTATGGTTATGAAAAAAAATTAATTGGAAAGAGAAAACTTATCTTGTGTGTCCGACATCTCACAAGTACTCTGAAGGTGTGAAAAATACAAGAAGAGTGGGTTAAATTGTGTTTTTGAAAGTTTGAAACTTTTTCTAAAATGAATCAGTTTAGCAGCGGATCGAATAAAACAAGTTAAACACAATTGATCAAGATAAGGAGAGTAAGAGAAGAGAACACAAAAAAATTTATACTTGTTCCTCTCACAAACGAGATTATTGTAGTCCTCTTGCACTTCCAATGAATTTCACTATAATCACACAAGATTATGCAAATGCTCAAGCACACAAGCAAGAGACTTCAACAATGCTCAAGTTACAACTAACAAGACTTCACAAGTTGCTCGAGTACACAAGCAAGAGACTTTGAATCTTACACAAGATAAGATATATTAAAACAAATTGCACCTAAGACTAGAACACTTTATCATTAAAACAAATACAAAGTATTCAAAACTTCTAAAGAATGAAGCTTTCAGAGTTTAAGTCTTGTACGAGTGTTTTTCGTTAATAGCTTGAATATTCAGTAAAAGTTCGTTGGAATCTGTTGTCAATCCTTTGCAAAGAGGTCTTGTATTTATAGACAAATGAAATATAGACGTTTGAGGATGACCGTTGTAGAAGATAAGGTTGTCATCTTGATGAGGTAGTGAAATTTTTAACTTATTCTTCCAAATAGGGATGGCAATATTAAACCCAAACCCGCGGGCCCCGCCCGAACCCAAACCCGAGTCAACGGGTAAAACCCGAGTTGACTGGGTTTGGGTTCGGGTGCCACCCGATTCCACGGGTGCGGGTTTGGGATCAATCAAACCCGCACCCGAAACCACACCCGCTTATATATTAAACTACTTAATTACCCCTTAGTTTATATATCAAACTATTTATTTATTTTGTATCATGTGAGGTGAAACTTATTTGTTTAATTTTGTTGATTTCTAAGCCTATTGATATTTTTATTTTGGTTAAATATGGAAAATTACTATTACTTAATTTTGGTTGAATATGGAAAATTACTTTTTTTTTCTTTTAGTAGATATTTTGCTTCGGGTGAAAAAACCCGAACCCAACGGGTGTGGGTGTGGGTTTTGTTTTGCCACCCGAAAAGCCTTTTGGTTCGGGTTCGGGTGATGATTTCGGGTATTGTAAAACCCGCACCCGTGGGCACCCGTTGCCATCCCTACTTCCAAAAGAAGCAAAGCGCTCCGACTACCTTGTTCTTGAAGAGAGAATACTTACTCAAATTGAGTAAAATTGTACATTTGTCTAGACGCTCCTTCTAAAGAGTTAGAAATAACGTATAATCTTATCTCTTTGTCATATGTGGAATTTGAACGTTGAAGAATGTTTCTCTAAACATAGTTACATCAAAGAAATTATCATTGATATTTTTGTATAGCATCTGAGAGCGTACTGTAGATGCCTCTGATGAACTCTTCTGCCTTCTGAGAGTCTTTGTGCTTCTGATAGGCTATAGCAGCTTCTTGTACATTCAGAACTTCTTAATCCTTCAGATGTTGGTTTATTAATATAGAGTTTTGGCATTCCCAGATCCTATCTTTATAACTTCTGCATACTTACAGTAAATATTTAGCAATTTAATCGTGCATTTAATACATTATTATCATCAAAACTTAATAAAGCTTTTGGAGTTTATCTTAAGAACCAAATTTGTTCCAACATGATCGAACGGATATTACTCATCACTAATGATGATAGATAGATATACTTATTAAATTTTTTAAAGTAAATATTTTAAATGAGAAATCTTAGTTTCAAACTGTAATTCCTACTTATATAATACAATATTCCAACTGGTATAATATAATTGCGTAAAACATGCATCTAGGTTTTCACTTCTCATCATCATCATCATCATCATCATCATCATATATATATATATATATATTTTTGTCAAATAATCTAGTGGCTAAAAACTTCATCTTTAAGGTGGATAAATGGGATGACATGAGTTTGAATCTCGACCCCCTCTATATATAATATAATGTCTCTACCAATTGAATCAAACTCACAAGACTTCTCATCATATTTTATTACTCCATTATTATATTTTAATTTCACTTTCTTTTCTTCGTTGTACAAATCTCTCTCTCTCTCTCTCTCTCTCTCTCTCTCTCTCTCTCTCTCTCTCTCTCTCTCTCTCTCTCTCTCTCTCTCTCTCTCTCTCTCTCTCTCTCTCTCTCTCTCTCTCTCTCTCTCTCTCTCTCTCTCTCTCTCTCTCTCTCTCTCTCTCTCTCTCTCTCTCTCTCTCTCTCTCTCTCATTGTTTTGTTTATGCATAAATATCCCATTATTTTGGTTACCTATCTTACTTCCACTCATCATCTTTACATATCTCAACCCATTTTTTTCTCTTCCTTCTTATAAAATATATCCCAAACCAATTTTTATATTTATATATCTCTCTTATAAAATCTAAACCATAAATTTGTATTCCCTTTTACTCTCTTTATTTTCTTAGAGGAAAAATTAATATGGTGGTGGCTTCCCCAAATTCGATCTTAGGTGAAAAGATTATACCTATTGACCTACCAATGATAGACCTATCATCTGAAAAATCAATAGTTATGAAACTCATAGTGAAAGCTTGTGAAGAATATGGTTTTTTCAATGTGATTAACCATGGTGTCTCTCATGACATCATATCAAAAATGGAAGAAGTAGGTTTTGATTTCTTTGCAAAACCAATGGAACAAAAGAAATTAGTTGCATTTGATAAACCTTTTGGATATGGTTGCAAGAATATAGGCTTCAATGGAGACATGGGTGAGGTTGAGTACCTTCTTCTCAATGCCAATGTTCCTTCTATTCCTAATGATACATCATATTTCAGGTTTGTCTATGTTAATTATATTTATTTTTTCTTATAATATGTCATTGTCCAAATCTTTTGCATTTATTGCATGTTTGGTTTACTATACTATCATGAACATAACTGTGTATAATATAAATAAGCTCTGGTGGTAGGTGTAAGTGAGTATTTTTATTAGTGTCGAAATTTGTAGAATTACGAAAAGCCACCGTAATGTAGATTAAAAAAAAGCGTATTTTGTAACTTCAACAAAATTATTCAATCGAAAGAGAAAACAAAATTATATTGCCACGATAAAAATTGCAAAACTCATCAATGATCAAAACATTATGCTTTATATTGTCAAGTTTTTTGTCCCCTTATTTTGTCGGAGTCATTTGGAAAATTGTTACTTTTTTTTTACACAATTTTAGAAAATAAAAAATCAATAAAAACATACAAAAAATAATAAAAATACACCAATAAAAAACTTATGATAATGTTCATTTATGGTTTTACGTACATTTTTTTATCGATCTCTTTGAAATGTCGATTTCAATACAGAGACTTGGAAGATCCGAGTAAGTACTCGAACCAACAAACTACTATAGAAATTGGCTGTTTTAAGTACATCAATAAAATTCTTATTATACATCACAAAATCTATATTACTTTGATATACGGATTTTTATTTTATTTATATGGACCACGCTAGCTAGTAAGAAGTTCTTGGCATCTTAAAATGGAGGGCTATATCAGCAATGAATCATAACGTCTTTTACTTGATACTACGTACCTTCTCATATGAGTTGTATCTGACCAACAAAGAATAGAGAGAGAAGGATAAAGATTGTCTCACATGTCATAGGGGGCCATTAGAGGTGTAGGCAAAGTAAAAGCCATATATAAAGAAAGGGAAAAAAAGATTACAATTAAATGTAATGTGATGGAATTGAAAGAGAGATATCAATAGAGAGAAAATGATGTAAAAAGGAAACTTAAAAAAAGATAAGTGATGTCTATAAAATTGATTATGTATTTTTTATTTTATTTTAAAAATTGATTATGAATATGTAGGAGATTGTTAGGGTTGATTCTGAATTATAAGGTTCAGTTATGTTAGGAGACAAGTCAATCGAGTATTTCATGATCTAGTTCAGACAACTCGTTTTAATGCTAACCCCTATGATTTTCATGATTATTGTCACTTTGTATTGAACCTACTTACTATTATGAATGAAATACACTAAGTTTGATTTTGTCAAAAAAATAAATAAATTTGGTTATGTCTAAATATGAGTTGAATATAAATATAAAGTTATTTATATTTGGATGCATTAAATTTTGTTTAATATTAAAAATAAATTTTGTTTCCTCCAAAATAGAATATAATAAACATACAATCAACAATGAATTGATTCAATTGGGGTGTTAGGATTTCGATTATTGACTTCTGCATATAAAAAAAAATCAGCTGAAAGAGAAGAACTCACCTTATATAATTCATATGTTCCTCGATGAAGATTAATTAACACTGAAAGAAGATAATCCACATATAAAAGATAAATCATTTCTGACGGTGGTGAAAACTTTATATAATAATAATAATAATAATAATAATAATAATAATAATAAATATACATGGTTTTTACTCAATATAGAGTGAGAAGGATTATAAAAGATAAAAAAATAAAAAGAAAAGTGTAAATTATTTTGGATCAAGAGTATGGTTGTTCCATCTATGAATAGTAGAACTGTCCCAACTATTCTTTATAGAACAACATGTTGCTTTGTGGTCCTTAGACATGCATTTGAGACAAACACAATTTATGCTTCACACACTCTATTTGAAACATTAGCTGCAAAATATTAATGAGGTTGAGGGATCAAATTAGGTATATAACCTTGTTTTTAGTATAATAGCAACCCCATACTCGTTAATGTGTATATAGGTGAATAAAGGGAATGAATAATTGGGACATATGAAACTTTGCATCCGCATGTTTAAATTATATTTATACACTTTAACCAAGTTAATTAGTCTATAAAAATATCATCTTATGTGTAATTTTCACATGAAAATAAAATATGACATTCTTGCTATTCAAATTCACCTTATTTAAATTACTTATGTATTTCTTTCTCTTTTTGAACGGTGAGAGAAAATGCTTTACTGTCTAAATTAGTGAAACAAATTTTATACCATACATATTTTTGTTAATTTTTATTATCAAATCATAAGTTAAATGAAAATGAAAATATAATGGGATTTATTAATTCAACTATAGAAAATAAATGTGTATATATTGGAAGACTAACATATTGTAGACTAAGAAAAGCCATATTTAAAAATGTTTAATAGTAAAATAAAAGACACAAAACCAACCAAAAAATAAAAGACTCAAATCATAGTAATGCAGTCAATTAAAAGCATTGACTAACTGTTTCCGTGAGCTTAGCTCAGTTGGTAGAGACATAGCACAATATGTGCAGGAGTCCGGGTTCGAACCCGGGATACTCCACTTATTCACCTTTAAGGTGAACTTTCTAACCACTTGACAACAAAAAAAAGCATTAACTAACTTATTAAATCAGTATCCAACTTTTAAAAGCATTAATTATCAAATTGTAAAATTAATCCCTACATGTCATTAAGTTCTTATATTTTACTATAACTTAGTATCAAAATCTCTGTCAAAAAAAAACTTAATATCAAAATCAAGAATTGATTCAATGTCTCACAAAATTGAAAACAAATTCAGTAATTCACTTTAATAGTCAAGTTTACTTTGCCATTAAAAAAAAAAATCAAGTCAAAAGAAATAAAAAATATAAACATTAAAAGCAAAAAAATAGAAGAAAAATTTGGTACACGTGAGGTTTTGAATCTATCTCACAATCTGTGTTGCACAATGCACATGGGACTATGCAAAAGGAGTAGGTACTCTTAGGAGAGGTGGGATTCACATATATGTCAGTCTATCTTTTTTTCTTCTTTCACAAAGTTTAATTAATGTATGGGATAAGTTTATTAGCAATCAAAATGTTGAAATTAAATATATATGTTGTTATTTATGTGTATTTATAAAATTTATATAAATTGTTTTAAATTAAAAATCTATATAAATTTTATAAAATATAAAAGTGGAAATAAGTATTGTATATGATGTCTCACAATATTTGTATTTTGATTGTAAAATAACATATATGTAATTTAAATACTAGCATTTATATCGAGTAAAATGCTAGATATTCCCCTGAAATTTCAAAATTCGTCAAATACCCCCCTGAAATTTCAGGTAGGTATTTGACAAATTTTAAAATTTGAGGGGGTATTTGGCATTTCACTCCATTTATATCCATGTCATCTTTGTCATATTTTGGTTATTAGTATTTTTGGTACAATATGGAAAAATGTGGTGGTGATTGTTATAATTAATTTTTTACATTAAAAATATAATATTTTAATTTTACAAAAAGTTAAATTTACAGTATTTAAAATTAATATTTATATTAAATTATTTATCACACATGTTAGCATTATTGTTTTTTACAATGGAGCATATGATCGAAACCAAGACCTCATGCATACTAGTCTTTAGAAAAAAAAAGGAAATCAAATAAAAAAGTCATAAGAAAAAAAAAGTACACCTATATTTCCATTATTTTTATAGCTATACTATCTCTTGTTTTTTTTTAGCTATACTATTTTTTTTATATGAAAGAAATCATCATTTTTTAAATTTATTAAATAATTGATATATTTTTTAAGATTTCATAGACAAAAGCACAAGAATAAAAAAAAAAAAGTAAGTTTTACATTAAATTTGTCAATATTATATACATTCTTTTCAAAATTACTTTTCAATTTTTTTTGGTAAGGAAATTACTTTTCAATTATATAAAATTCATAAACCGTTAATTTTGATGGGTCTCAATAACACATCAAATAATTTTCATTTTTTTAAAAATTTGTATGGATGATTTATATGATATGAACTTTCAATCCAACAATGAATTTTGTAAAATTCGTATTCGTCATAGAATTATTGAGGTGCACCACTTGATCAACTCTTTCATGTTAAAAAAACCTCTAATTTAATCTAAATTCATTTATCCGTTTCCGTAATTTTCTTTCCTTCCTATTTTTTTATAAGACCAAACGGACCCATAATACTCGGTTTATGATAATGATAAAGTTTGAAGTCTGGGTTTGATATTGACATTATGTCTTATCAAATCAAAAAAATTGTACACTGTAAAAGGTAAAGTGATCTTGAATGAGTTGCATAATTAAATTCCTAAAATGTTATAAAAAGGTCGTTATTAATAATTTTGTTACCAAAATGACCAAAACCACAATTGAAAGAGAGAGCAGAGTGTGGCAGTGAATTGTCTGGTCAAGCAGAGTGAGATTGATTGGAGGCTGCAGTGCTGTGCTGGGTTAAAACCCATCCTGCTGCCACCTTTGTCACCTTACTTTCACTCAATGTTAGGTAGCTGTGGGAATTGGAATCACTAAACTTGCTATGCCAATTTTTCAACTTTTTTTAATACTTCAAATAAATTTAAATAATGGAATAAAATGGCAAAATGCTAATTAATGTGTCTAGGTTATTTTTCCTCTAAATCAATGAAGATGAAGTCATCTTTATTATTTATGATCAATTTGATTTTATGACTCTGAAAATTTGAGCTGTCCTGATAATTTTATTCAACTATAGAGATAGTATCTTATTGAAGAGAAAAGATCCTCTCCTCCAGTAATTGAGAGGGTCCTGTACAATATATGTCATTCATTTATTTTGTAATATTAAAAATTTCAATTATTAAAATAAAATGTGCAATCCAGATTTCACTGCATGGAAAATGTACTGCAGAGAATCTGCTCTTGTTATTGAAAGGAGTTATTAAACTTGTGTATAGTTGAGTAGTGATCAACCTTCGTCCTAAATTTAAAGCTCTTACGATTAATATTAAAAAACTTCAATATGTAACTTACCTAGTCAACTATATCGGGGATTGTTGATTAAATTCAAATAGTCAAGATACATTGAAATACAAATCATCTGATCATGTGTATTGACGGTGGACAATAATTTACATCCATCAGGGTCAAAATACTTTGTAATAATAATAAATTTTTATGTCATACAAAAACAAGACACTAAACGGTCGCCCATTTCAACTTTACTAAAACTACTATTACAGGACATTTACATAACCATTATGAAAAATTGGCGGTCGCCCATCTCAACCTGTCTGGTTTAGGGTTACCATTGATGGCCAACGATGTGGTGGCGGACAGCGCACACAATTCAAATTCATAAACACTAATGGATTCCTCCTTAGGAATATTACCTTTACTATTGCTTTGATAAGAACAAACAAGCATGTAACCATTATATCCAACACACTTTTTTAGTTTCTGATTATGCTACTGTATGATGATTGTACATGACAGCTCTATTGTAAGTACTTATACACAAGCTGTGAAAGAGCTAGCATGTGAGATATTGGAGCTAATGGCAGAAGGATTGGGGGTCCCTAATAAATCCATTTTCAGCACATTCATCACTCAACTTGATAATGACTCACTCCTTAGGTTCAATCACTACCCTCCTAAAGACTGCAACAAAGATAGAGACAACTCAAATTCCTTCAACGTTGGCTTTGGAGAACATTCTGACCCTCAGATTCTTACTATCCTTAGATCCAACGATGTTGCTGGACTCCAAATTTCACTTCAACATGGTGTGTGGAACCCAGTTACTCCTGATCCCTTTGCTTTCTGTGTTAATGTTGGTGACCTTCTTGAGGTATATACATGTTCTTATCCAAATTTGATTTCACGCAGTCGTCAATATCCCGAATTCATGCAGTCAGATTAGACAATGCATATATGACAAACCCTAAATTCTCGACCTTGAAATTAATTTTTAGATATTTAATCTCAATTCAATGGTCATCGATATGTTGATTGTGTGAATACGTGATTTTGTCGACTGCAGTGAATCAAATCTGAGTTTGTTCTTATCCAAATTTGATTTCATGCAGTCGTCAATATCCCGCATTCATGCAGTCGGATTAGACAATGCATATGACAAAACCCTAAAGTCTCGATCTTGAAATTAAGGTTTTAAGATATTCAATCTCAATTTAATGGTCATTGATATGTTGATTGTGTGAATACATGATTTTGTTGACTGCAGAGAATCTGAATCCGTTTTTATCCTATTGATAATAATATATATTTTTCTACCCCACAAAGTGGTTACAATTTTGTTATGCTGAATATAGATTGTGTGTAGGGGGGACTGGGGGGCTACATATATATAAACATAAAAATAGAATGATGAAATGTACTATAGTTCTGTTTGGCTTTGTGACATTACATATATGACACAATTATTATATGTATAGACATTTAAGAGGGTGCAATACTGAGGTGTAATGGATTGGCAAATATATCTTACTCACACTTGCCATGATTTTCACTATTGTTAAAAATAGATAGACATATAACATGTTAGGGTAGGGGTAAATGGGACAATAATGCAGCTTGATATCTTGCTCTTGGTTGGGGGTTCATAAATTATTGTATTTTGGATTAAATAAATTTTTAGTATCTAAATTGTGTTTTTAGGTTGAGTTTTGTCATAAAATTTGTTCAGTTTTAGTTCTTGTTTTGCTTTTGTAGAATTTAAATGCTGGGATTAATATATAACACTTCTCTTTTAAAAAAGGGCACTGATTTTTTATAAACATAACAAACTAAAATTGAAAGAAATTGTTAACAAATTCTAGCTCAACTGGCATAAATGCCGAAATTGCTAGGTCGGACGCCATGATCGGAGTTCGAACTTCAGTTCCTCCACTTTGTATGTGTGAGTTTTCAATGACTTTGACGTTTCGTATATTTTTTTAAAAAAAGTATAATGAAATTTATAAATGTAGAGACTAAAGTTAAGATTTTTTAGGGAGTAAGAATCTATTTAATTAAAACATATTTTCATTTACCAGAGCCCCCTTCCAACGAGAATGAGAGAGTTAACACTTGATTGAACATGTTAGGGCATCAGCATGGAAATGCTTCTTGCGAAGGGAACTTAAGGGGCTTTTCCCAATTACAGTATAAATTATCTGTGGATCCATTAGATTGTTAGATAAAAGGTCCAATAAATTTATAGGTCTAAAGTGAAATTTAAAGTCGTTGGAAATTTTTAAAACTAAAAACAATAAAATTGGAGGCCTTTTAAGTTTTATAAATTTTCACTTTAATTTTATTAACAAATTAAAAATTAATTAGTAAAATTCATATTGTAAGGCCATTAAGCCTAAAACAATTAGTTTGCAGAAGTTGAAGCCTAAATCAGTTTGCTTTACTTGCAATCCACTTGTGTTGGCTCCAAGAAGATTTTTTTTTAAACGGTCAATATTAAAAATTAATATTGTTAATTTTTTTTTGGTATTAGAAGAAGTGGTAATCCACTGAAATTAAACTCACATAATTGTGAGATCCCGAAGTCCGGCCTAACAATTTCGGCATATTTTTAATTTTGTTGAAAGGAAAATTGAATTACTAAGCTTCTTACTACTTCACTCTCACATTAATTCATCGATCTAGCTACTACGTCATCCTTATATCTTCATGAGTATATGTTCACGAATGCTTTGTGATGATGTATGTTTGTACTTTTTACTATCAACATTCTTGTACTTTAAGTGCATATTTGATATCAATTAGAATCACGGTAATCCATTGTAATTTTGCATAAACTATAGCTCCTTCAAAATTACAATGGCTCATCGTGATTCTGATAAACCCGCCTAAATATCAAATAGTATAGAAATATCTCTTGTACTCTTGTTTTAATATTATAACTTTTACTCATCAAAAATATGATAGACATAATAACATGTAATAGAAAACAACCAACATGTAATGTATGTACTATACTATACATTTTATAACAAAGAAAATTAATGAAATAAAAATTATTTAAGTAGAAACACTCAAGGAATGGTGAAGTTACCCTTTTAAAATTGTGGGAAATAGATAATTTAAAAATGGAAGTTATGTTTATTAACTTATATTCTAAATGTTGTGTAATAAAGGTTATGACAAATGGAAGATTTATGAGTGTTCGACATAGGGCTGTGACCAACTCATACAAGTCTAGAATGTCGGTGGCATATTTTGTGGCTCCACCACTTGATGCATACATTGTTGCTCCCTCAGTTATGGTTACACCAAACAGGCCCTCTCTTCTCTACAAACCCTTCACTTGGGCAGAATACAAGAAAGTCACTTACTCTCTAAGGCTTGGAGACAATAGGATTGACATTTTCAAGAATTGCACACAAGTAGAGTAATAGTGCATGAGGATTTCTAAAGTTTGTCTGGTATCATTAATACAAGAAGAAGTGAGTGTAAAGCCATTTTTAATTATTCACTTTTATGGTTTTTGATGGTGCATGTTCTTACTAGGTGGTATATATACTTTGCTAAAATGTGCCAACAAATTTTGTATTGTGTGGATTGGATATGTGAAAGTTACTTTTGCATAGAGAGGCAAAAATATATTGGGTTATTATTGATGATGAAGATTATTGTTCAAAACATTCTTCAATCACATGGTCACTTGAGTCAATTATAAATTATGATGCTCTAATACTAATTATTTTATTTAAAATTAAATATAACTATTCAATTGATCAAAGTGAAATAAAAATGTATTAATATGTGGTTTATCAAATTTAATAAAGTGTAGCAAAGTTTTTTTTATAACAAATTATGTATTATACTTTTTTATATATCATAAGATGTATACACTTGAGATAAATTAATATTTAATCTTTTCTTTCAAAGAATATAAATCATACTCTTTTTTAATGACAAGTGGTTAATTTTTCGTTTTTCTCTTTGTCGGGACTTGAACTTTGGACCTCCAACCCATTTAACCCTTGGTTCAATTAGTTTAACGAGTTGAGTCCATCCCACCCCATAAATAAATCATACAAGTATTATTTATAAATATTTGATAAAAAAATATGATGAAATTACCCTTAGCTCACATTCTTTCGATATGTGTCCACGATCCATCATCATTCTCTTATTGTTCATCAATCAAGTTGAACTGGACTCTGATACCACAGTTAGGCCGTAAAGATGATTCTCAGCTAGATCTATGCTATGTAGTATTTTATTGGCTAAATTGCACTTTTGACCCACTAAGTTTTAGAAAGTTGCGATTTTGGCCTCCTATATTTCAAAATTGCATTTTTGGCCCTCTAAGTTTCAGAAAGTTGCTATTTTAGCCTCCTATGTTTCAAAATAGCACTTTTGGCCCCCAATCTTTACCCCCTTTTGCATAAGGTCAATTTTGACCAAGTCAAAGTTGATGTGGCAAGTCACTAAGTGACTCAACTGCCACATCAGCATTTTTTTGTCATCTTATAATTTAAAAGATAAAAAAATAAAAGAAAGAAGTCATGTGCTTTAAATTTATTATTTCACTAACACACATATAATCTCAAATCCTAAAGAATTAACCTAATCCTTTATGACATTTATTCAAAAGGATTTCTCAACTGTACGTAAAAAAAATTAAGCTAATCTCAAATCCAGAAATAGGAAACAATAGAAATTGGAAACCATTCGTGCTTTTTGTTATGTCATTTTGATTATGTAATGACTTCTTATATATAATGACATGATTTGTTATATCATTTTGATTTAGATAAGTGTCTTGAACTTCCATTTTGAATGTAATGATTTTGATTTGTTATGCCATTTTGATTATGCCACTAGTAAAAATATGACATATTACATAAGGATTTTACATCTGTCTAAGATATGTCAGATGTGAAAAGCTATATGGAGTCGTGTTTGCATCTGATTACAATAGCCACAGAAGTGAAAAATATATGGACAACACTTTTTACATCTGATATTAATATACCAGATACAAAACTGAACGCGGTGGCAGTCTTGTAATTATAACGAAAAGTATCTAATTTAAATTTATATCTGGCCATATATAAAATCAGATGTAATAAGTCAGCTTGAGGAAAAAAAAAAATTTGTTTTTTTGTAATCAAATAAATTATAAGAAAAAAAAAACTGTTTTTTGGAATCAATTGGAAAACGAGTTCACAGTACGTATACGCGAACTTCTCCCTCTCTCACACGAATCTCTCTCTGGCCGTCGAACTCTCTCGCCGTCAAACTCTCTCTCACTCTCAGCCGCCGTAGTCTCACTCTCAGCCGTCCTCTCTCTCGATCTCGATCTGTTGAAGCTTCTCGATCTTGAACCCTAGGCTCCAAATCGATCTCTTTCTCTCTCACACACTCGTTTTCTCTCGAACCCTAGTCTCCAAATCGAAGCTCAGGGAAACGAATCGAAGCTCTCCCAGCTCGTTCCTCTCTCTCCAACTGAAAACCCATTTGACCAAGGTTTTAAATTTATTAGATTAACCATTGTTTTAGCTGTTTTGCTTGAGTTTCTTGATCTGCGTTTTTCATTTTGAACAAGTTCTTCTTCTTTGTTGAGATTTTGTGTTTGAACAGAAGAAAAGTACCTGAGAGAAGAAGAAGATGAGTGTGAGTGAAATTGGAAATTGAAATGAGAGATTGATTTGATGATATATGTTTTCTTAGTTTTTATTTCAATTAAAGCTTCAGTGATTTTTTTTTCCTGGTATAGTGGAAATCTGTTGTTCAAAATCTGTCTGGTGTAGTTTTTATTTCATTTGAAGTTTCAGTGATTTTTTTTGTCTGGTATATAGTGGTAAAGTTTCAATGATTCATTTGAAATCTGTTTTTTTATATGATTTAAAGTTAACACAATATATGATAGTAATTTTTATTGTTATTACATGATGTTATGTCTTATCATCATTTTAGTGATAGATAAAATGATAGATTCAGAGAAAATAAGATTAGGATATATTGTCATTAACTTGCGTTCCCATCGGGTATAAAACCGATACTTTAGTTGGTGTTACAAAGCTTTAACTTAATTTCAGAACATAGGTATGGATCGTAGTTAAATGAGAGCTAATCGAGTAAGTGATAAGTACGAAAAGGGATCGTAGTTTAGGATAAATGTTTTGGTGCTTATTTTGAAATGAAATCAGGCTGCAAATACCCTATAGACATCATTTCTTTTCTTTACCATTTATCTTTTGGTCTATAGAAACACTAGATCCTGTTAAAAATAAAGCCACACACTACAAGAAGGGTTTACTCAATAACTTTACTGGGAATCTCATGAGTTACTTTGTTTTGTTTTGATTTTTTTTTTGTCTACAACATGCTTTGTATCTCAGCGAATGGCGACATGATTGGGCTTTGTAGCTTCTCTACTGTGTCTATTTTGTATACTTAAGTGGGTGTTGTAGCTCTTTTTGGTCTTGATTTTTTTTACTTAAGTGCTTAAAGTTTCAAGCCTTGTATTCTGTTTTTATAGGCTTGTACTGTTAGTTTCTTTGACAGCAGCAAGCTTTTGAAACTATAGTACATGATAATTTATTCTTTGACATGGTAATTATAGTACATGATAAATTATAATACAAGATAATTTATTCTTGTTTATAGTACATGAAGGCTCTCATACCTTCTCTCTCTCAATCCCTTAGCAAATCCTCCGCAGCCACTTCAAAACCCTCACCGGTCTGTAATAATCAATAATGTTGAAACTTTTTACTAATTATTTATGCACTCTTGGATAAAATTTTAAAGAACCTGTGAGATTGTTTGTTACCTATTTCCAAATTTTCAATTCAGTTGTTGGTTGGTGTGCAGTCTGATTCTTCTGTTGTGTTGTTGTGGAATAGTCCTTTAAAGCTTTGCCTTCTATTGGTTCAGGACAAGCTTCTCTCGGAATTAAAGGTAATTTGTTGTCTTTATCTCTGGATTGGATCTGCTCGCGACCCTTTATTCTGCATTTTAGTTTTTTTTTATTTTATTTCAATGGCTTTTGTTTGAATGAATGCTTTTGGAGAACATTAGACACTTTTGTTGTTTATTGACTGTGTGTTGTGGACTGATAGACTAACGGGGTGGGTGCTAGGAATGTGGAGCTAAGGGAAGCTAATTACTAGTTTGATTGTGTGGTGATTATCTAATACATTGTTGATACTGGTCTTGTCCAATTTTATATTATGGTATTGGTGTCATATTTTTCTGTTATGAGTTGTAGTTTCTCTTTGAAAAGAGGTCTAGAAGTTAATTGATCAGGCAGCATCTCTTTTATGTCTCTCTTGTTGCAATTGTTGTCTTGTCCTATGCTTCAATTTTGTGTAATTTTCTGTGCAGCAGAGTTGGGTTGGTCTCTAAACCAATTCAATTTCATACTTTTTGAAGCCTAGCTGGGTTGCTTTTTGGTTATATCTAGTTTTGGTTGGAGTCACTTTGCGCGCTGTTGAGTATTAGTGGGTTCAATTTTTGGTTCTGTCTAGCTTTTCATTTTGCTATTGTCTTGGGCTTCGTTGCTGCAATAGGCATAGCTTCTGCCTCTTTGGCATTGTAATAATTTGTGTTTGTCTGCTTTGGAGGGTTTATATTTGTATCTCTTTGGCTTTTAAAAAAAAATGTTCTTGAAGATGACGTGGGTAATGTTCCAACACAGTTGACAAATGCATTTTCTAGTTTTTATCTCATAGAAATGCATTTTTCTTATGCGTGTATAAATTTTTTGATACATTAGTGTTGTACATTAGTGCTGTCAAAAGAGTGAATCTATTGATAGATTTGTTGTGATTTCAAAATTTAATTTTATGTGTTTTGTATGTGGAAAATAGTAAAGCTATTGATAGATTTGTTGTGTTAGTTCAATTCGGTAAAAATTTATTTTGTGGTAGGGTAATATGTAATTGATTGCATTTGTAGGGTAATATTTGTTTGATTGAATTTGTAACATGAGCTAGTATGTGACTTAACCATTTGTAATATGCTTATTGGAAATGTTTGATTACTTTTCCCTTTTCTCCATTTTCTTTCTAAATTTTAACATCTCTCTTTGCTTTTCCCATTTTCTCACTAGAGCTAGAAGCTACCGCCACACAATGAGGCCGCTGCCACCTCCTCGATGAAATCAAGTAAGTTGACATATTCAAAATCTGTGTAATATTATTATGTTTGCGAATTGTCCGTTTGTATTTAGCAATAAGTTAGCTTTTATATTTGTTCCTTCAATGAGAGTTGTTGTTTTGGTAAGAATAGTGAGATTTTGCTTAATGTTTTTGTACCTTTCAGTTGTTTTTGTACCTTTCAGTCTGATTTTGGCTAGGTATTGAAACTGTTCAATTTTGTCATTAAATAAGAGTAATCCAATATATATATATATATATATATATATATATATATATATATATATATATATATATATATATATATTCTTAATTTTTCAGGGATTTCTTGGTAACATGAGAATGGTGTTGGCTTGGCGAGCAATCCTGAGGCATTCAAGTATTAATTGTTTGCTGCATAAATTCTTGTTCAGCATATAGGATCATTAAGTGTGGGGAGGTATATCACACCTTTGTATTAGGCCTTGGTTTTGTTATTATTTGTATGTATTAGCATAAGTTAGTTTTGGTGGGTGAGACTTATGTATTGAATATCTATGAGAATGTACAATTATATATTATTCATGTTATAATGGAAAAGTACTTGATATTATTTGCTAGTTTTTAATTAAAACATAAGTGTTTTTTCTACTAGTTTTGAATGTTGTAATGACATTTGGTATGTTGGTTGAATGTTGAATTGTAATGACATTTGATTATACGTTGTAATGATACTTTGGTTGAATGTTGAATTGTAGTGATATTTTTAGATTTTTTAAATTAAAAAAATGGATTTAAAATTAAAAAAAAATGCAGGATTAAAAAAAAAATTAAATAAAGTAAATATTTCACATCTGGTGGACTTGGTCAGATGTAAAATGTTCAATTTAATTATAAAAAAAAATTCAAATGTGTATACTTACTACATCTGGTGGACTTAAGTCAGAAGTAAAAGGCGTTGTTTTTACATCTGACTCAGTGTATACTTACTATATCTCGTGCGTTTGCATCCGTTTTACCGTCAGATGTAAAAAGTGTTTTTGGGCAGATGTAAAAAGTGTTTTTTCTACTAGTGATGCTTAACAGGTTTATTATTTGCTCTTATTGTTTGGTAATTTTGTTGGGAACGGAATAAAAAATAATAGTCTATATGTTAATGCTTAAAACAAAAGTTAAATTTTGATACTAGTCAAATTTTGATGCTACTGGTATTGAAATTGTGTAGAGAGGAGACCAAAACTTTGATGCTACTGTTGATATAATAATTCTTTTTCAAGCTATAATTACAGTTTGTTTTCAATTCACGAATGTATATATGTATGTTTGATAATTGATAACTTCGTTATTACACGCTAAAAGTAACATAATTCAAGGGAGTTTAGAGGACCTTTTGATGTTTTTTAAGCCTTAGAATAAGAGAAAAACCCATTTTTGAAGATTTATCTTGTGCTGGAAGAAGCAGGAAAATATGTGAAAAAAGCTGAAAAAATAGCCTGCGCCCTGGCGCAAACTTCTGCTGTTTGGTTATGTTTTCCTGCATTTTAGCCTGCGCCCTGGCGCGAATGTGCTGCGCCCTGGCGCGAACTGTTGTTGTTTGGTTCTGTTTTCCTGCATTTTAGCCTGCGCCTTGGCGCGATACTGCTGCGCGTAGGCGAAGATCTGGTGCAGTTCTGGCGCGTAGGCGCAGCAGGCATGTCCTATATAAGGAAAAGCCAAATTTTGGATCCGGGTTCGGCAGTTGGTGACGAAAATTGAAGCTTTGAAGCTGAAGTGGTCCTGGATTCAAGAAGATTGAAGATTGGAGCTTCTTCCACACTTTGATCATGAACTCTTTGATTCATCTCCATGTAATCTTTGTCTTTACTATGGATTTCTAGATAATTAGATTGGATTCTTAGGGAATTATCATGTTATTAGTTTGATCTATGTGATTTGAGTTAGTATTGTATGAATCATGGTTTAATTTCAATCAATTATCCTTTGTGTTTAATGCTTTACATAATTAGGCCAATTATGTGATTGATCGAATAGATTTGTTTTATCATGAGAGTGAAAATGAATCTAGGAAATAGGGATAATTGAACAATTGTTATCATTTTAGAGATATTAGATTAGTAATTGGGATCATTGGATTATGTGTGGAAAACCTCATTAAATCACTACTCATCTAAGAGATTAGAGAGTGGTGATGGAATGAGAGGATCATATTACCAAGAAATTGGATATGATCAGTTTTGATTAATTCATCTTGAAATTAAATTGTGTCATTCATCTATACGAAATTCAATTCACCAAGCTAATTGCATTGATATGAACCGAAGGAATCCAATCGCTTCACAAACTGTTTTCTAAAGTCTTTTTAGCAAGTTTAATACAACAAAACCTCCCCCCAACACATGTTATAAATATGAAGTTTAGCATTAATTGCCTAGTTTAGTTGATTACCACAATCCTCGAGGTTCGACATCCTTTTTGATACTATAACTTGATAGTTCGTGCACTTGCGATAAATAATTCATCAAGTTTTTGGCGCCGTTGCCGGGGATTGTTGAGTAATCAACAAGGCAATAGGCTAGTGCTACAATTCAGTTTTTTTTTTTTAGTTTGTTCATTTGATATTCAAAACAGAAAAATTTATTTCTCATTTGTTTCTATTATTTTTGTGTAGAATAGGTGCTTTTGATTGTGTGCTTGTGATTGTGTATGCTAGGTACAAGTTCTTCCGGATTGCTATTTGATCTAGAGATCGAAAAGACAGCGCGAGCCAATCGCAAAGCGGTAAGACAAGCAAAGGAAGCATCAAGGCTTCTAGCTAGTGCAAGTTAAGACTATCAAGAGATCCAATCAAACACCGACCAAGAGCCAATTGATATGGCGGAAGAGGAAAACCACATTCCGGTTCCACCACCAAGGAGAACCCTTGGTGACTATGGTCAAAGAAACAATGGAGGAATTGCAAATTTGGGGTTCCAACCGGTAAATCCTGTCATATTTGACATAAAGAACACCGTGATCAACGCATTAAAGGAGGACCAATATTCAGGGGCGGAGTCTCAATGCCCCAATCTTCATCTAAGTCATTTCTACGATGCGTGTGATTATACGGATCCACCCGGGATATCGGAATCCTACAAGAGGTTGAGACTATTCAAGTTTTCTCTTACGGGTCGAGCCAAGGATTGGCTCGACACCATCCCTTCGGGTACTATCGCCACTTGGCAAGATCTTGAAAGGAAATTCAAAGACCGATACTTCCCAATTCACAAATTCTTAGAGAGAAGGTCGGAGATTATGAATTTTGAGCAAGGTGACTCGGAGACACTTTATGATGCTTGGGAACGTTTTAAATTGTGCTTGAAAAAGTGCCCTGACCATGGAATAGATGAATTGCAACAAATGCAATACTTTACCCAAGGGCTAAGGCCACAAACTCGTATGTTACTTGATGCTTCAGCCGGTAGTTCATTGAAGAACAAGGACGAAGTGGAGGCTAAGGAGTTAGTGGAGACAATGGCACAAAACGAGTATCGTGCCCAAAATGATCGGGGAGCCAAAAAGAAGGCCGGGATACTTGAGCTTGACACCAACAATGCCATCTTAGCTCAAATGAAACAAATGTCAAAAGAGATGGAAGAGTTGAAGAAAGCTAGCTCAAGAGGATCTCAAGCTAGTGTGAACCAATTCGAAGAGGTAAAGTGTGATTTTTGCCGAGGCGGTCATGAGAATGGTAAGTGTTTCCCGGAAGGCTCCGAGTAGGCCAAATACTTAGCTAATTTCATAAAAAGTTATCCAAATAATCAAGGCTACGGTTGGGGGAATCAAGGTCAAAATTCAAACTCGAATCCTCCGGCTAGGAAACCATCTCCTATGGAAGAATCAATCAACAAATTTATCCATGTCACACAAGAGAGCATAGGTGAGTTTAAAACTTCTCAACTCACTATGCAAAAGCACAACGACGCGTCGATTAAAAATTTAGAGACCCAAATGGGACAATTGTCGCGTCAATTTTCTGAACTTATGTCTCAAGGAACTTTTGGGGGGAACACCAAAGATAATCCCCGGAATGAGCAATGCAAGACAATTACATTGAGGAACCGGGAGGTACCGTCTCCACAAGTGGGGGAGAGTCGTAAGAAGAAAGAGAAGAAAAAAGTGCAAGAGGATGAAGTGGAAAAAGAAGAGTTGATTGAAAATAAAAACAAGGGTGAAGTCGAAAAGTCTAAGGAGAGTGATGTGGAAGAGTCGGGAGAGAGTGAGAATGAGGGTGAAGTTGAAAAATTGAGGGAGAAAAAAGTGAGGAGTGAAGAGAAAAATGTGGTGAAGGAACAAGAGGCTAGGCAAGAAAAAGAAAAAGGAAAGGGGAAGGAATCATCACAAAATATCAAACTTTCCTATTCTAGGAAGAAGAAAGCTAAGGCCAAGAATCATTCACAATTCAAAAAGTTCATGAAACTCCTTAACACTCTACAACTTAATGTCCCCTTGGTTGAGGCATTGGATCAAATGCCGCTTTACTCTAAATTTCTCAAAGAACTTCTCACCAAAAAGAGGAAGCCCTTGGATGATGACACCGTCGACATGACGGAAGAGTGTAGTGCATTGATTCAACGTAAGCTCCCACAAAAGAAGAAGGATCCGGGTAGCTTCACAATTCCGTGTTCTATTGGAAATCTTTGTATAGGGAGAGCGTTGTGTGATTTGGGGTCGAGCATAAATCTCATGTCTTTGACTATGATGAAAAAGATACCAGGAGCGGTAGCTAAACCGACAAGAATGCAATTATCTTTGGCGGACCGTTCCATTGTATATCCTTATGGTATTCTCCATGATGTGCTTGTGCGTGTAGGGGAATTTATTTTTCCGGTTGATTTCATCATTATGGATATGGCGGAGAATAGGGAAGTGGAATCCCTCTTACTTGGAAGACCATTCTTGGCAACCGGGAGAGCTCTCATTGATGTGGAAATGGGAGAGCTCATGCTCCGAACGGATGAAGAAAAAATCATGTTCAATGTCTTTGAGGCAATGAAGAGGCATGATGATGATTCCGATTTCTTTAGAGTGGATGTTATTGAAGAGGTAGTAGAAGATGTCCATGTAGAAGAACAACCTTCACCTCTATTGGAAAGAGTTATTGCAAATTCTATTGAAAAGGTGGATGATGAGTTTGAAGAAGAAATAGAGTTATGCATTAGACATCTTGAGGCAAATGTGGTGGATACAAATCCCAAAGTTGAAGAAGTCTTGAGTGAAACCAAAGAAGAGGATAATTCTGACCCGGCGATTATCTCTAGCTCCCTCACTCGCTTGGAAGAAGCCAAGTTGTTGAGAGTGTTGAGAGCCAATAAGGAAGCCATGGGTGGGAAAATCGCAGATCTCCAAGGAAGTAGTCCTGTCCATTGTATGCACAAAGTTGAACTTGAAGAAAGAGTCAAGAGTGTGGAAGAAGAAGAGTGGGATCATGAGATTGAATATTTTCTTCAAAAATTGGAGGAAGGCCAAGAAGGGGAGCTAAAAAAGGAAGAAATTGAACCTTGTTCTAAAGGTTTGGAAAAATCCCCTCTTGGATGGAAGTATGTGTTCGTAGGAGATTATGGTGAGTTTCCGGTGATCATTAGTAGCCGACTCACCCCTCTAGAAGAAGAGGAACTTGTTGGCAACTTGAAGACGGATAATGACATCATGGGTTTGAATTTGAATGGTGTAGTTCCCGCAATTGTTTTACATACTATGGAAAGGGAAGATATATTCAAGCCGGTGGTTCAATCTCAAGATATATTCCTTTGAAACCGACATAGTTAATGATGTTCCCCCAAGCCTTGAGTCATTTCCGGTTCATGAAAATTACGAGAAGGAGGAGGATGTGAAACAAAGTAGCTCCTCCAAAAGGGCATACAAGAAGAAGAGAAAGAAATGGAAGGTCAAGCGGAAAAAGCGTCTTCCACACCCGGTATTTGAGGAGATGTTGCTTGTTGATCCTAAGGTAGCTCCCTTAACTAATGAACAAAAGAGGAGCCGGGTTGAAACACATGTCAAGTATCCTCCCTAACTCTTGTTGGTGGTGCGTCAAGCTAGTGACGTCAAAAGAAGCGCTTCATGGGAGGCAACCCATGGGATACAGTCCTTTCTTCCCTCTTACTTTTACTTGCTTGTTGGAATAAATGAATATGTTGCTTGGTGTGCGTGATGACACTTATAACTTGCTTGTTTGTTGTCTTGTTTGAATGTTTTGGCCTAGATGAAAACCTTGCATTATGTTAATCAATTTGGCTATTGCCCTTAGGTTTCAATTTTGTTAGCTAGTTGCATGATGTGGATTGGTGATGTTCTTTGATTGGTTCTTATGAAATATGATTGCTTGTTAAGAAAATTTAGGGACTCTTATAAATGTTGACCAATCATTAATTCGGCCTAGCCGTGAGTTTTTGAGCCATACACTTATGTTTTCTTTGATTATGAGAGTTCCACACTTAGCCATATCTCTAGAACTTGCTTGTGATCTCTTTAATTGGTTGATTGCTTTGATGTACACACGAGGCACGTTTTTGGTACCTTGGGCCTATTTCAAGCCACCCTATATTCATGATATTTCCTTTGTTAACCCCTTTTGAGCCGAAAGAAAATGTTTTTTTTTTCTTTTGTGAATGTACCCAAATTTTATGCAAATTGAAAAGAAAAAAAAAAGATGATTTTCTTGGAGGCTTAGACACTTAACTAGTGATTGATGCATGATCAGTGCATTTTAATGCACTTTTTAATCACTCTGTGCTATGGCAATTTTATGACTTCTCCTGTTAATTTGGTATTTTTATCATCTTTTGTGTTTAGAGTCTAGTTTTGCTATTATTTATGTTTTGCTATTTATTTTCGTAATAAACAGTAATTTGACACCTTCTCATTGTGCAGACCATAACTTGGGCTACGAATATCGGATTGAGGCGCGGGAAGATGCGTTGGAAAGCTAAGAGAAAGAGCTACAACTTTCATGTTGAAGCCGAAAGCCAATTTGGAGCGCAAAGGAGTCATATTTACTCGTCATGTTTCAGACTTACAAAGATATAATAGGCTTAATTACACTTTTGGTCCCTTATCTTTATTTTAGGTTTCAAATTGGTCCCTTATCTTTTAAAAGTTTCAAGTTGGTCCCTTATCTTTATTTTAGGTTTCAAGTTGGTCCCTTCCGTCAATTTTTTAACTATTTCCGTTAAATTTGGACACGTGTCATCTGCCCAAGTGTGCCACGTGTCTAAATTAGTTTGCCACGTGTCCAAATTTAACGGAAATAGTTAAAAAATTGACGGAAGGGACCAAATTGAAACCTAAAATAAAGATAAGGGACCAACTTGAAACTTTTAAAAGATAAGGGACCAATTTGAAACCTAAAATAAAGATAAGGGACCAAAAGTGTAATTAAGCCAAGATTTAATTAGTTTTCAGCATAACTATATTTTTCGGCCCAATTGTTTTGTGGCCCGTTTTGCTTGCTTATAAAAACCCAAAATTCAGACCTAGGTCACGTTTTTTTACACTCCATTCACGAATTCAAAGAAACCCTAGAGCAGCCACCACTTGAATGGAGAACTAAATCCTTCTTTCAATTCGTTGGTGCAAAGAACTCGTTTTAGATTCTTGAGGTCTGTTTTTAATAGCAAATTCTGTTTTATATTCATGTTCTGTTATGTCAATTTCGTATTCTTAATTCAGTATGTATGAAATTGAATTATAATGATGCTTAATCACTCTAATTCGATTCGACACCGTTTATTCAATTTAGTTTATCGCTTGTATAGATTATATTGAATAGGAATTGACATAAACTTTGAGCGCTTAGCAAAAAGGGTTTATCGAAATTCAGTAAGGATATTAATCTGACATTAGTACGCTTGTTTACTATTGCCTACGATTAGTTGAACGCATTTGACGCTTGTTTGAATGGAATTCGTATAAAACTGTTAACGCTTGTTTATTTCAGTTTTATAAATCAACCAGAACATGAGCATATAATGAATTTATTCTTTGTGAACCATATGATAGAATCAAGAATGAGTTACCTAAAGCCAACGAATTGATCGTTTTAAATCAATCGAATTTCACACTTTTCTTACGTTCTGTTAACAAAACAAAACCCCCATAATTTACAGTTTTTGAATTGTTCTAATATAGTTAAACTGATTGTGAGTCTTTGGGAAACGACCAAGGTTAACTACCTTGTACTACTTTTCTTAAAACATTATTTGATCGTGAAACGACCGTGATCAAATTGGCGCCATTGCCGGGGACTCAAAATTGTGTTTAACCATTATTAGAGTTGTCTGTTTGTTACTGTAGGCGCAAATAATAAAAAACAGTAATAGAGTGTAGTTTGCATCTGTTTTGCATTTTCACCACTCTATAACGGGACAGGACCCTCTCGGGCCCAAATTCATCATTTTTCTATTTTTAATGAATTATTTACTGTTTTCATAGTTTCAGAAAATTCCCAAAAAATTTGTGTCTTCCTTATTTTATTTAATTAGAATTATCGTGGTGTTTTTATATTTTATTTTATTCAGTTTGACAATTTTTCTGTTTTCCTCACCCATTTTCTTGTTGTAGGACATAGAATTACCATAATTGTGTTGTCACTTGTGCATGACCAGGTCTGCTGGACACCTCAATCTAATTCCTCTTGATCCTGAGATAGAAAGAACTCTCCACGCACTCAATAGGCTCAACCGAGCTAATAGTGTGCATCTTGGTGATATTGATTCTAACCCTATCTCTGATTCAAATTCTGATTCTAATTCTGATTCTAATTCTGATTCTGATTCTGATTATTTCCATAATTTATTTAATTCTGATTCTGAACTTGAAAATCATAACATGGCTGAACAAACACTAAGGCAGCTTGTTGCCCCTGATGTTAATTATAATGGCTTATGTATTGAATATGTTGATGTTGCTGTACCGTTTGAATTGAAATCTGGTTTAATACACTTGTTGCCAAGGTTTAGTGGTCTTGCAGGTGAAGATCCTCATAAACACTTGAAGGAGTTTCAGGTTGTATGCTCCACACCATTGAGGCCTGAAGGTATCACGGAAGATCATATCAAGCTGAGAGCCTTCCCGTTCTCCTTACAGGGTGCTGCCAAAGACTGGCTTTACTACCTTCAACCAAATTATGTCACATCTTGGGCGGATTTGATGAAGGTTTTTCTAGAAAAATATTTCCCTGCATCCAGAGCTGCCTCGATCAGAAAAGAAATATGTGGTATCAGGCAGAGCAATGAGTCATTGGCTGAGTACTGGGAGAGATTCAAACAACTAGTTTCCAGCTGTCCTCAACACCAAATCATTGAACAACTCCTCATCCAATATTTCTATGAGGGCTTGCAACCGATGGACAGGAACATCTTGGATGCTGCCAGTGGTGGAGCACTTGTTGACAAAACTCCAGCTGCTGCCAAAACTCTGATTAAGAATATGTCACTAAATTCTCAACAATTCTCAACTAGAAACAATGCTGTGAACCAAACAAAGGGTGTCAACGAAATTCAGTCTTCTTCTTCTTCCTTCAAGGCTTTTGAAACTAGAATTGATGCCATAATTGATGAACTTACTTCTTTGGTGAAACAGTTGGCAGTTAATAAACCTCAAGCGGCTAAAGTGTGCGGCATCTGTACTTCCCCTGAACATCCAACCGACACATGTCCTATTCTGCAAGATGATACAATAACTGAGCTACCTCAAGCATATGCAGCAACAGCAGCCCCTTACAATCAGAACAGGTATAACAATCCTGACCTTTCAACTAACAGGTACCACCCTAGTTGGAGGAATCATTCAAACCTCCGATATGAGAATCAATCACAGGTTGCAGCCCCTTCTGCCCCACCAGCCACGCCTTCACTGGAGGACCTTGTCAAGCAACTGGTTGTAAGTAACACACAATATCAACAACGAACAGATGCTAGCATTCAGAGCTTGACAACACAGATGGGACAAATGGCTAATGCAATAGGCCAATTGCAAGTTCAGGGCTCCGGTAACCTTCCTGCACAAACAGTTCCAAATCCAAATGTGAATTCAAATGTCAGTGCAATTACCTTGAGATCCGGAAGAGTGTCAGAACCAGCTCCAGAAAAGAAGAAAAAGTTTATGTGCCACCAATTCCCTTTCCTCAAAGGGTGCAGAAAAATAAAAAGAAGACAGTTGAGGAAGATAAAGAGATTCTGGAGACATTCAGAAAAGTGGCAGTTAACATTCCTCTCCTTGATGCAATTAAGCAGATTCCTAAATATGCAAAGTTCCTGAAAGATTTGTGCACAAACAAGAGGAAGGTGAAGGAAAATGACAGAGTCAGTTTGGGCAGAAACGTTTCTGCTTTCATTCATCCAAATTCCAGTTCTTCAGCTAATGTCTCAGTTTGGTGCAGTTCTGGCGCGTAGGCGCAACAGGCATGTCCTATATAAGGAAAAGCCAAATTTTGGATCCGGGTTCGGCAGTTGGTGACGAAAATTGAAGCTTTGAAGCTGAAGTGGTCCTGGATTCAAGAAGATTGAAGATTGGAGCTTCTTCCACACTTTGATCATGAACTCTTTGATTCATCTCCATGTAATCTTTGTCTTTACTATGGATTTCTAGATAATTAGATTGGATTCTTAGGGAATTATCATGTTATTAGTTTGATCTATGTGATTTGAGTTAGTATTGTATGAATCATGGTTTAATTTCAATCAATTATCCTTTGTGTTTAATACTTTACATAATTAGGCCAATTATGTGATTGATCGAATAGATTTGTTTTATCATGAGAGTGAAAATGAATCTAGGAAATAGGGATAATTGAACAATTGCTATCATTTTAGAGATATTAGATTAGTAATTGGGATCATTGGATTATGTGTGAAAAACCTCATTAAATCACTACTCATCTAAGAGATTAGAGAGTGGTGATGGAATGAGAGGATCATATTACCAAGAAATTGGATATGATCAGTTTTGATTAATTCATCTTGAAATTAAATTGTGTCATTCATCTATACGAAATTCAATTCACCAAGCTAATTGCATTGATATGAACCGAAGGAATCCAATCGCTTCACAAACTGTTTTCTAAAGTCTTTTTAGCAAGTTTAATACAACAAAACCTCCCCCCAACACATGTTATAAATATGAAGTTTAGCATTAATTGCCTAGTTTAGTTGATTACCACAATCCTCGAGGTTCGACATCCCTTTTTGATACTATAACTTGATAGTTCGTGCACTTGCGATGAATAATTCATCAATAATCATGCATTCAGAATGAGAATATAAAAGAGACATAAATCATCATAATCCTACGTGACTTCCCTCTCTCTCTGTTTTTTTTTAAATTATTACATGGAAAAAAAATGACGTGGCAGCTGAGTCACTTAAGTGACTTGCCACATCAAATTTGACCTTTTGCAAGAGAGGTAAAGATAGGAGGCCAAAAGTGCTATTTTGAAACATAAGAGGGCCAAAATCGCAACTTTCTTAATCTTAGGTGGCCAAAAGTGCTATTTTGAAACAGGGTATTGCTAACAAGTGCCTCCGGGACACTCTTTAATCATTCCATTTAAAGAAATCTTTTATTTAAAAAGATAAACATTAAAATTTCCAATGTGTTGACTTTACGCATTTCTATAAAAATTCTATAAAAAAACTTACTATTTAAGGTCTTAAAGAGTGACCCAGGGGCACTCGTTAGCATTTGCCTTTGAACTTTGAAGTATATGGGGCGAAAATTGCAACTTTTTGAAACTTAGGTAGCCAAAAATGCAATTTAGCCTATTTTATTAATCTGACAAATCGCGTGTTGCTTGAATAGAAGACATCGTTCTCAGCTCACTCAAGTTGTGTTCGTTAGAGTTTCGTGCTGATAACGTGTTAGAAATAAAATTTAAGAGTTAATGTATAGAGATAGAGCGAATGAGAGTTTTGTATTTAACTCATCACATATGTATCTTTACATCGTAACAAGAATTCTAGTTATACATAAAGAAGGAAGTGAAAGAAAAGTAATTAAGGTCTACTGATCACTAATGGAAGTTATAGGATAGAGAAGATATTTGATGGACATCTAGCGAGGCTTCCACTTAGGCCGTAAATATTATTATTCATAACAACTAAATTGACGGATATTTTTCTCAATTTTTTTAAGTTAAATGAATAAATTGTTATTTTGTAAATTTAAAAAACTAAATTGATAGACCTTTACAATTTTAACCACTAAAATGGCTTCTTTTTCTACAGTAATTAACCATTAAAATGATTAATATCTACTCTAATTTATTTTAATTTTTTGTAAGGTATTAAAATCAGTAAATTACCGGTGTTTTGTTTGGTAAAAATAAGCTATAAGTTGGCTGATAGTTGATAAGCTAACTTATAACTGAAAAACTAGTAGAATAAAATTAAAGTGTTGAGCAAATTTAGCTGTTGTAAGTAAAAAATGACATAAAAGTACAATGTTAATGGGTAGTTACCATAATTTTAAAAAATAACGATAAATATGGAATAAAATGTAAGGGTAAATATCAAACACGTCCATTTTTATCAAACAAGTTTATAAGGCAATCCAATAAACTATAAACTAGCTTATCGAACTCACCAAACAGACCCTAAATTTAAATTATGTACATCTTGTTTCGTTACATGTTTGAATCTCATGGCATCATCAAGTTATCCTAACAAATACTTTCAAAGCTTATATATTCTCATGCACATTCATTAGTAGGCAAGAGCAACATCAATTAATTTGTTGTAGCCAAACAAATTAAAATATGGTTTAGTTGTAATTAATTGAAATTCACGAACCATATAGAATACGATGGCTATGTATTAACGTAATTGAATTGGGATTAGCGAGTTGTTTACGTAATAAGAATTTAATTTGGTCTTATCCAATAGTTTTGAAGGTCAACAACGTGTTCATGAATCCATTAGGTCATGTCCAGTCCATTTACCCATATAAGAGCATGTTTTAAATATTTTAATTATAAGTTTACGTCAAATAATAGATAAAGGATTCACTTTTTAATCATAAGGAAGAAATAACTAACTTTCTCGGATGCACATTCATTTGCCCATAAACAATCTATCTTTCTCACACCGGTTGCAAAACGCTTCTCAGTAGAGAGGGTCATGTAAGATAGATAGGGGTGTCAAAATGGATGGATTGGATGGATTTGGATTGGATTGCTAATGGATGGATCAAAGTAATCCATTAATCCATTAGCAATCCATTAACATTCAATGAAAAAATCCAATCCAATCCATCCATTAAAGATAAAATTCAATCTAATTCATCCATTATCATCTTTTTAATGGATGGATATCCAATCCATCCAACAAAATTACTTTAAATATTATTTTTTAATTTCATAAAAAACTAATGATTTATTAATTGATTATTAAAACAAATTTATTTATTATTATAAAAACATAATTTTTGTTTTTTGTATGGATTGATATGTAATCAAACCCAAATTCATTTTTTCCCTAAGCCCAAACGAGATTTTTTGCTAAGCCCAAAGAGATTTTTAATTTTTTTTATAATTAAGCCCAAACGAATTTAATAATAATATTAATAAATAATTTAATAATGAATAAAGAAGGTGGTGGTGGCTGGCCGGTCAACAGACCAGTCAACGCCGGACCTCCGGCGGTCCACGGCGGTCTACGGTGGCGGAACCCAGATTTTCCGGCAGCCCGCGGCGGCGGGTGGCGGCGTTCCGGGGCGCGGTGGTCAATGGTGGAAAATTTAGAAAAAACAGTTTTTTATTTTAAAAATTCTGTCTTTTTTTTTTTTTATGAAAAAATCTGATTTTTTAACATTAATTTAAAAACTGAATATTCTTGAAAAAAAACTGGATTTAAATAAAATAAATAATTCCCTTTTTGTTTCAATTTTTCTTTAAGCTACTTTTTTAAAACTGGATTATTTGTTTGTTTTATTTATTTTTTTAAAAAGTTGTTATCCGTTGGATTTAAAATTAATAATAATGAATGATCCATTGAATTTTGAAATTAAGGTGGATGGATTGGATCCATCCATTTAATTAAACGGATGGATTGAATCCAATCCATTAACTAATTTTTTTACTCATGGATGGATTGGATGAATCCATTAGTGAATGGATTGGATGGATAATGGATATTTTTGACACCCCTAAAGATAGATTTAGTCTAATGGTGAGGATTTTAGTAGTATGTATGATATTCTGAATTCGATCTTCAACTTCATCGTAAATAAAAAACAAGCTGAATGGACATTCTAAAGTTTAGATTACAAGTCAAATGTACTAGCGTTGGATAAGATTTCTCAAACTAGCCGACCTGAATGGTACGTATACGGTACAGACAAGCCGGTAAATTTGTTAGGGTAATTCATATCACTTTGGTTGACAAAAATGGATATGTGGTTGTTTTCAGTTAGTTTTTTGTGGGTTAAAATCGAACCACGGTAACCTATAATCGATTGAACCTGTAAATTTTGTTTTATCAATACTGCTTAGTACCTAGAATTGTGTTATCAATAGAGCATTCTGTAAATTATAACTGCTTTGGTAGTACAAATTAATTAAAATATCTCTTTTGGTAGTACAAATACATGTTGCACCATCTTGCTTTGAGACTAACATGGTCGTGAGAATGTTTGAAGTTACACCCCCCACATTTGGAGTTGCCAATCATCCATCCACCACCTTTGACATTCGTCCACACTTTCAAAGCAAGTATCTTAGGTTTGGAAGGAGCGAGTTTCGTCCATCAGAGTCAATCATATTTGAGGCGTGTCAAATACTAAATGTAGGTAACTTTATAAGTAGGAATTTGAATCTTTAAATTTGGATTATGCTCACAAAATTACTCTTTCTATTTAAAATCTCTCAATTTTAATCATTTTTTAATTTTTTTTTTTTACTATAATATGGTTATGTGACCTATTTTAGGTGACGTGTCATAATTTGATGATGTGAAATGATCAACACTTATGAAATTAATAAAAAAAAATCCTTTAAAATATGAGTTTCAACATAAAAACTATTCATTTATTGTAATATGGCACTCCACTTAAAATATGTCAAATAATTACCATTTTTAAGTCCCAAAATTTTGAGAGGGATTAAAACCAAAAGATTTTAAAATATGGACTAATAATTTTTTAATGGTTAAATTAGGGAGAGAAAAATTGTAACGAAGTCAAAATTAAAATGTCTTTCTCCATCTCCTATGTTTTTTTCCTTCATAATTAATAAGACAATTATGTCTCTATTTGAAACAATCCTTCTATTTTGGCTAAAGAAGGTTTGAGTATGAGATAACTACAAAATTAGAATTTCCAAAATCAAACATAGGACAATAATTTTCTCAAACCAAAGGCAATACAAATGATACTTTTGCTAGTCTAAAAAAAAGGTTTTTTTTAAGAAGCTAAGGTTGAATCTCTCTCATATAGTCATATGTGTAATTAGTGGCATTGGTTTTTCTTTTAATTAGCTAAAAGATTATCATACTTAAAGACTAATGCAAACAAAACATGGTTTTTACTTTTAATGGCAAAACTAATATAAGCATTCACTTAATTGTTACGGGTTGGAAAGATCTTCTATTCATTTTGAGGCAATGACCTATGAAATATAACAATATGTGGTCATTTAACTTCTATTTGCATTTTGCACACCTTCAACTCGTGGTTGTGAGGGGTTGAGAGTAAGTCATTGAAGCATCCTTAAAGATTTTTTATTTTGCAAGAAAACATCCTTAATTTTTTATTGAATTTAATGAAGATTTGCTGACAGTGTAAAATAGTTTTACACGATCATCCAATAAAAACTCATTAATTAGCCTTGTCATATTAAGAAAGTAGTGTGATTTGGCAGAAAATATGGTTATTATTGGTTGACAATGTAAAATTATTTTATACTATTAGTGTAACTTTTTTTTTAAGGGAAAATCTTTAAATTAAAACCATGATTTTTTTCAACACTATAGAACCTTTTTGTTTTGTTGTCAAACATCATAAAACTTCACGCAAGAAATATTGATAAACGATCAATATAACGGGGCTTTACCCCTTCATAAAACTACGGTGATGGATTAGAAAATGTAAGTAACTGGGCTTTATGCTCATTTTTCACCCAAAAAGAAAAGTTAAATTCTTTCCACACCCCCTATCTCTCACATTTCCCCGTATTTATAAAAAGACAAAACTTACCTGCATTGTTTAGGTGTAATTTTTATTTTTTACTCTTATAAAAGAGGTAGTTTTTGTAATTTTTTTTTAATACAAAAAATCACCTCTCAATAAGAGGGAAAAAAAAATTGCATATAAAACAAGACACTCAATTTTGATTCCTCAATTTTTTACATTAATTACTCTTGGTATCCTCTTGGTCCCCTCCTTAATCTCAAGTCTGACATCTCTTTCTTGATGATGTTAAGAGTGTGTCAATCAATCTGGAAGTTGGCTTCCACCGCTATCTATTCTGTACGAGATTCTGGATTGACCTAATTTTTCCTCACTAAAAAGAGCTATTGATAATCAATCTCGATAACCTTTCTTTATGAACGTAAGACTACCCCTCTTCCCAAAAGCTTCGTTGTATTTAACATATTAGTATTAATAAAATGCTACAAGTGTCTTTGAATAATTAAAGTTATTTTGATCATTTTATTTTACGAAATTCACCATTTGGGTTCCTCTATTTTGAAATTTTGGTCCTCCACTCAATTTTTTAACCAATTGGCAGGAAAATTGTTGATGTGACAGTATCCACGTGACAAATAACAAATATATGTTAGGAAATGTATTATTTTTAATATAAAATATAAGTGTTATTCCCGCCACATCACTATTTTTTCTGCTAGCTGGTTAAAAAATGTTGAGTTGGATATTGTTCTTTGTCACGTGGATATTGCCACATCAGTATTTTTCTGTCTGCTGGTTAAAAAATGTTGATGTGTGAATATTGTCTTTTGCCACGTGGATACTACCACATCAGCGTTTTTCCCAGTGTTTTAAAAACCGGACCGAACCGGCCGGTCGGACCGGTTGAACCGTGAACCGGAGGGGTAACCGGTCTGGTTCAAATGTTGGACCAGTCATGTAGTTAGACCGGAGCGAACCGTTAAAAACCGGAAAAACCGGTGAACCGGCGGTTTTTCAGAACCGCCGGTTCGATTGCGTCTGCTATTTTTTTTTTTTTAAATCAAAATGACATCGTTTTTTTACATAATTATTTTTTTTAAAAAAAGTAAATAGAAAAAACTAAACTAAAACAAATAGTGTCCGAAACAAATATGTGTCATTGGAATTAAATTTATTATTAGACTTTGTTATTTCGTTTATGTTGCGATTAAATTATGTTGCAACTAGACTTTGTTTAAAATCTATTTGGTTTTGTAATTTGTACTATTTTATAGTGCGTGGTGACAATATTTAAGATTTGAATTTAAGAACTTGTGAGTTGCGACATTATGACATTTTAAATTTTTTAAATTTTTAGTTGTCATTAACTTTTAAAGAGATCGAGTCATCATGTTCGACCGGTTTAATAGCTATATAATTTTATTAAAGAGACCGGTTCATTCATCCGGTTTATCCGGTTTGATCCGGTTTATGCATGCGGTTCAACCAATGACCCGGTGGTTCGACCAATGAACCAGTGACCCAGTACCCTCACCGGTTCGATGACCGGTCCGGTTTTTAAAACACTGATTTTTCCTGTCAGATGGTTAAAAAATGAGGTGGAGACCAAAAGTGGAAAAGAAATCAAAATAAAGGGGCAAAAGTTTTTGTTTTTAAAATAGAATGACCAAAATCACGGATCTTATAAAATAGGTGGATAAAAAAAGTGCAAGTATAAAAACTATTTAGATTTTGTATTTGCAATTTAAATAATAATAATCTGCATAAATATTTCTAATATTGTGTTCAAATTTGTACATGCATGTAATTTCACATTTTTTTATCATTTAATATTTGAATTTCGCAGCTCAAATTTTTAGAGAAAAATATAACACTAAATTTGAACTTTTCCACCGTTTTGAGAACTATTATGGAGAAATCAAATTTTGGTCCCACAAAATTCCTATATGAGCCATCATCTCAAATTCTAAAAGTTTCAAGCACACATGGATTCACCAAGCTGGTCCCATTCTTTGACTCTTAAGTCATCGTCGTTGTGGAGAAGCAAAACATAGCAAAGAAATCAAACGTGGCGATCAAGGCTAAAAAAAGTCCTCATCACATCACATTGTTATATCTATGATGATTGTGGATTCCAGCTAACTATACATGAATTCTTTCTCTCTTTTTTGTATTACTCAAGTTGATACTATTATTGTGTACGTTTCTAATACGTATGTACAAAATATTTGTCACATTAATACATGAAAATGAAATGATGATTTTACACATATGTTAAAAGAGGTCCACTCTCTCCTCCATATTTCTTTATTAGAACACTTCCCTTTGTCTCATGTACTATCTTATGTAAAGTTAATTATAATGTTAATTTTCTTGTTAAATTAGAAGTCAATAGAAAATTCATAATATAAAGGAGGACTAGAAATACACTGAATATAAAAAAATATAATATTAGTACGGGGCTAAACACCCACTTTTGGTACAAAAACACCCACCCGTTTTTATAGTCGATAAAAGTGATGTTATTTTGAATATAAAAAGTTAACAGCATAAAAATATTTGACCAAAAACACATGAAGAGCAGCTGGTCCTAATTTTTTAGAGAGATAAGTTCTTCCTTCATTCTAAGTTTGTTCATATTTTTTCATTGAAAATGGGTGGTTTTGAGTCTTTTTTGACCCTAAGTCACCCATGTGCCTCTATTTTATTTGTTTTAATCTAAATAAATGATTTTCATATAGATTATATCTTTCTTTTGTGTTTTTGTGTATGATTTGGTCGTCTCAGTGGGACGTTGTTTGATAACCCGTCTTGGTGTGATGTTTGTTTGCCATCCCGTCTTGTTGTGCGGTGTTCGTTTGATTGAATCGGCAGATCAACTTCGGTCAACTAGTGATTCAGACAGTGATGTACTCTACCCACTGTTTTAAAAACCTGACCGGCCGGTCGGAACGGTTCGGTCGAGAACCGGAAGGATGGCTGGGTTGGTCAACTTGCAGAATCAGTTATGTAAACAAACCGGTGAAAACCGGTGTGACCTGGCCGGTTCAGTGGTCAAACCGTGGAACCGGTTAACCCGCCCGCACTGAACCAAACCGGTTTGATAATTAAATGAAAATTTTCTAAAAATTACCAAACATTGCTTAATGGAAATCGAACTAGGGACATCAACATAAAACTTCTTAAGCTTTAAGACTTGGCCATGTGAACTTTTGTGAATATAATACATACTTTATTACATATATTTGATACGATTTAAAAAACAATCAAATTAATAATCTCATGATTGTTTATTTTTCTTTTTTATTTTACAAAAAAATCTACTTTTCTTTTGTTTCCCAACCACCACCTTTAGTAATTTTAAACTTATTAATTTTATTTTTCTTGTTAATTCTATTTTTAAACTTATTACTTTTTTCTTTCTAAAATATTATTAATTTTTTTTATTGAATATTATAGTTATAAAATTTAAGATTTTAATATTATTTTATAAAACAATACACCAGGTCAATAGTCGTGCAGTTCGACCAGTGACCACTGGTTCGATCAGTAATCCAATGAACTAGTGCCTTGACTGGGTCGATCACCGGTCCGGGTTTTAAAACTATGACTCTACTGATTTGAATGGATGAATATATTTTATTTTGTCAAAAAAAAAATATTTGACCTATAACCGTTGATTGAAAAAGAAAATAATAATTATATTTCATATAAAAGAACAACTATATTTCAATTTATTTATACTTTTTGACAAAATATAACCATAATACAACTGGTAGATGTGAAGAAAATTGGGGTATACACAGAGTGAGTAAATAGAGAGAATAGTCGTATAGTCAGTCATACATGTAGTGCTACTGTATATGGACTGCCTTTTAGGATTGCGGCTGCTACTCTAATTAAGGTCATTTATTTATAGAACTCGTTATTCACTCGTGCAGCCTCATAATAATTAAAAGATATTTGGAGTAGTATTAAAAAAAAAAGATTTTGGAGTATAATTTTTCAATATAAAGAAAAAAAAAAACTACTGTATTTATATTTATGAGAGTATAACTTAATTGATAAGAGTATTGTTATGATGTGAATTTCTGATTATTAGTCTACTTGACAAAAAAAATACTTATAAGTTGACGAGTGCAAGTCTGCAACACTTCATTTTTATATGCTGTATTGTTTATTTCAGATTTTGCAAAAATTTCATAATTTTATCTTTTGTAAAAAATATATTTGTAGAGTTGGCCTATTTAATTTAATAAATAAAAAATTATTTGATAGTTGATATAATAAAATTTACTCTTTTATAAGGGATTATTAAGAAGTATAACATATTTAGGCATCATTATTTCTAGAATCGTTTATTTATAAAATTAAATATATTTTACAATTTATATGTCATTTTGTTATGTCAATAATTTAATAAACAAAGAAACAAATATCAAATAAAACTAATTAAAATAACAATAAGTTTATTAAAGTCATTTAAAAATATTTGAAATATATTTTGTTATTAAATTTAAAATAATTTTTATTTTTGGGAGGAATTAAGAAGGGGGTGTAGCATTTTTCTTCTTCTCTTATTTTTTTTATTTTTCTCATTTGAAAAATGAAAATGAATGGACTTGTTTGAAACATGACTCGTGGCAATTTGTAAACACATTACCATTGGGACCACTTTAGATGACTTCTCTTCTAGGCACGCGGCCTACAAAGATTCCCCGCCGCCACGACCATCTTATTTCTTTTTTTCTTCTCTCTCTCTTTTTCCATCTCAACTATTCCCTCACGTTTTTTTCAACTCATTTGCACGTGCACTACCTCAATTTACCTAATTACCCATTATGGAATATCTTATGTATAATCGGTTTTTAAGATGAATATTATCTTTTTCTGGTGTTGATTTATTCCGGTTTTTAGTGCATCTTTATTTGTTTTAATTTAAATTCAGTGTAAATTCAATGATTTTAAAGTCTTCGTAGATTCGGAGACATGACTATTTCGGACACTTAGATTTTATTATATCAATTGTAGGCTTTGTCATATTTGTAGACATTAAGCCATTTTATGCTATTAACTCGGATGTTGTGAGTTTGTTCGTAGATTCATCATTTTTAGTTTTTAGCAAATTTGAATAACGTAATGATTTCGATCAATGTAATTTGCCGATTTGAATTAATGAATATTGTTGTTTTTTTTTCTATAAAAAAAAAGATGAAATTATCTTTACTTATAAATATATTTTCATGTCATTATCAATCAATATAAAACTCTTTAATATATTTTCTCATGACATTGTTGGATTTAAGGTTAGATATATATTATAAGTGATTCTATGGCAGGTGGTCTAACAAATATTTGAAGAGACCAATGGGTAAACATAAAAAATAATAATTAAAATTTAGGTTTGTTCAACTTACAAAATACAAAATGATTTTTAAGATAAACATTGCTCCATTTATAAATATATTGTGAGACTCTTAACAATATCTTACTCCTCAAGTATGAAAATATGGATTGGACTGAAAGTTGGTAATTTTGGATCTGAGTGGAACTTTGTTCGTACGAATTCCAACAAATTAAGGGTGAGATAAATTAGAGTAGGGTCTTTTGAATCTTACTTAGGTGGCAGATTAAGCTTTTTTTTATCATTAACGAGTGTTAATAATAGATGCTTATGTTGGAACTTTTTAATATTTTGTCGCTAATAAGGGCCAAGTTGAGTATTGGTGCTACTTAACCAATAATTCAATACCACGTCTTTAAAAAATTACACATGCTTTTTCACCTCCTTTTTTAACAATCTAGAAACACTTTGGTTCAGCTCCCGTGGACAGGGTTTCAAAAGTAGGATTACTTATATATTAAAAAATAATTCTCTATGATCCCGGAAATACTATTGAAATAAGGTAGGTTGAAACCACTTGATGTCAGAATTGTTCATTGAATTATATTAGACAGACCAATAGATCAAATGCTAATAGTGGAAAAAAAACTCTATAGTCAATATAATTGAGTCTCATAAATATATAGTCGAGAGTTTAATCTTTAACAGATACATAGAAGAATATTTGTTAAGAATATCAATTTATTTTCATTTTTCACTAAGATTAGTCTCTAACTTTCGAGAGAAGATATTTGGAATAATCAAAATAAACAATAATGATTCTTATAAGGAATTGCAAAATGAAGTAGGATCGGGGGTATATTTATGTGGAATCAATTATTCACACTCCTTTATATTATTATTTTATTTAATGTGTACGATCATATATATGCATCCATAATGCACTCACTACTATAGGTCACTAGATAGCTAGGGAATTAAGATAAGAATCAAAATATATAATAGAAAACAGAATAAAGATTTATAAATTTCAAAGAATGAAATCATACATAAAGAAAGCATAAATTACAAATTTTTCCCACACTCCTCTAATTAAAATAAGAAAATTAAAGAACAAAAAAGAAAAAAAATAATTCTACAAACTGAAAACACGTAATTCACATTTTTCTTCTTTGTTCTTATATTCCTTAATTTAAAATCTACATGTGTATCCTACTTATGAATTTATTAATTTGCTCATTTCTCTACTTCTATTATTTTATCATCTGTAAAATATTTCATGATAATCCTCTTTCCTTAATTAATTTCCTTATTTTCACATGTTGTCATTGAGTTGTTGAAAGAGCAACATGTTTTCAACATTCCAGAAATTGTCGGATGTGTCCCCTTGAATCCATGGAGTGTTTGGTTCCATGGAATTGAAATCCATTTGAGGGAACAAACCTGAAGGGCTAGTGATACAATCAAAGCCAAATTGTTGAGCTTGTTGGTAATAATCAGAATTAGGGTTATTGTTACCGTTGTTACTACCAACCGCGACATTGTAATAATCTTGAGTCAATTCTGAGATAGGCGAAACTTGTGTTCCAAACGAATCTGATGATGCGGCCGCACCATTGCTACTATTATCCGGAGTATAACTTTGTGTCACTTGCGAACCACATAAGTTATTGTTGTTGTTGTTGTTATTCATAATTGTTGGAGTTAACATCATATTAGTATGAACCTCGAAATTGTTGTTATGGTTGTATGTTGGATTGTTGGTGGTGACCGTTGTTGTAACACTTGGAGAACCATAATTATTAGTGGTGGTGGTTGTGGCGGTAGAGGTTGATGCAGCGGCTTGGATTCGCTCCACTAACCTTGGCATCCAAAGGTAGCGCATGGCATCTTTGAATTGTTTGCTATTCACGTCACATTTGAGTTGTTTAGCATGTTTTTGGACACGCGTCCTCCAATAATTCTTGATTTCGTTGTCTGTTCTTCCCGGCAAATATTGAGCAATTTTTGACCATCTGATTGATCAAACAAAATCATAAAATAAAATTAATGAATGAATGATCAATGGTAACGATAAATTTAGATTAACGACATAAATTAAAGATAAGAAATAAAACGTGTGTTAATTTGACGTTTCTCATACGTAACGATAAAATTAGACTTTTTTCTTTCTTTTTTGGCAACTAATTTTTTGCCAATAATTGAACTTCTCTAATAGTAACAAAAACAATATGTATAACTTCGATGTGTATGATTGTATTCGTATGTATGTATGTATATGTATAGGACTCACCGGTTTCCCCAACGACTATGAAGTTCAAGAATAAGAAGTTGTTCTTCGAGTGTGATGTTACCACGTCGAACATCTGGACGAAGATAATTCAACCATCTCAATCTACAGCTCTTGCCAGTTCTCTTGAGTCCTATAACAAAAATGAAATTTCTTCAATTGGTAAAGTTTCAAGAATGCAAACTAAAACAAATGAGGTAAAAATAAAGAGAAAATCTTTTGAACTTTATTTTACACGGAAAATATATGATATTGCGTTATAGTATCAAATTCATTATTCTTTTCTATTTCCATAAACTTGATGCAACCAAGCAATTATATATGGTCCACCTATAGTTCTATATTTCATTTTCATTATTATTTTTTTTATGCCCCACCATACACACAAGTATATGCCATATATTAAAGTCCTTGCTAACATAATCACTATCATATGGTGCTCTTCATTAGAAAAACCGCAAACTTTGGCTTTTCCAAAAATAAAATTGATTGGTGATGAAACAAGACCAGAAGTGAAGGAGCTTTCACACCACAATTATAGAAAACTAGTGTTGAAGAAATTAAAATAGTTGAAGTATATAGTGTTGAAGAAAACTATTTTTTTTTAACAATTGCAATCATGAAAACTATACAAAAACCATATAATATATAGCTCTTATTATATAATTTTCTTCCATGAAAACTATAGAAAAACACATGAAAGAAAAAAATTTATGAATTATTTACCGGCTGAACGAGCAAGAGTGTTCCATCGACCTTCACCGTGATTTGCAATGTAATTGATGAGAGCAAGATCTTCATCAACGGTCCATGGACCTCGTCGAAGATCCAACTCATCAATATCCTCATTTTGGAGCATGGTGATGTTTGAGTTGCTAATTACACTTCCTTTCACTTCCATGAAATTTTATATATATGTTTGATTGATATATAACAAAATTAAATCAATAGATATATAAGCTAGTTATATATATATATATATATATATAGCTTTTGATTTAAGAAGTTTGAGTGGATTTGGTTTTTGGTTATAGTTTGAGGAGGTAAAGAATTCGAGAGAGAGAGAGAGAGAGAGAGAGAGAAAGAGGTTTTTGGCTTATTACAAAGAAGATAGAGAAGGGTAGAGGCTTTATATAGATATATTCAAAGGATGGGGTCAAGAAAATGAGAGAAGAAGAAAAATTGAAAAAGAAAAAGGAGAAAATGATGGAGTTGTGAAGGAATGTGATGATGAGAGATAAAATAAACTAGGATGAAGTAGTAAAAATTAATGATTTAATTAACGAAACTTAAATGAAATTTTGAAGAAAAATTAATAATTTATGACTTGTTGTTAGTAAGAAAACGGTACAAAGTTTGACTCTTTGACAATTTGACTTTTATGGCTTTGTTGTGTGCGCGTGTGTGCACTAGTAGGGTAGTCTCTCAGCTGTTATTTATAGTACTTCCAAAGCATGACAATAGGACTCCTAATGTAGGAGAGGATGATTTCTCAATATGCACTATTACAATTTTTTTGTGAGTGATTAGGGGTTCGATCGTTATATCATGCGTTTGAAGAAAATTCGGTTGAAAGAAAATAACTCACTTTGTGTGCCTCGTAGGTTTCTCGATAGAGATTAATCATCGCTAACGATGGTGGAAATTTTGTACCAATATCATAGTAATCCCAAAAAAATTTGTGTATTTCTCGTTTGTTAATAGTAATTTCATATTTTATATATAGGAGTTGAAGTTTAAATTTTAAATATTCTACTTATTTAATTTAAAAGGTAAAATTTTCATCACACTTTTGAGCTTCATCCGGGAAAGACAGTTGAAACTGTGTATGGTGGGTTGGCTTATTAACCCAAATTTTAGTATGAATTGAGTTGTAAAAATGTAGGTTAGAAAAAAATTGGACTTTTTATTTACACGGTTCAGTTATCCCATAATGAGATTTATTTTTGTCACCCTACGAAATTACCAATATACCCATGCCTGACACTTAAGTAACATAATGATATTTGTGATTTAAGTCACGGACGTGTAAAAAAAATTAGTTAGTTGATGGTGCACGCCCTAATAGGCTTCAAAAAGTCCTTCGCCGATTAACATAATGACCGCAATTGTCGCCATCAATGAACATGCATGCGTAAGATCATTATGATTAATCGGTGACGGACATTGAGGCCATTAACGCTTAAAAACAACAAAACTACAACAAAAGTAAACTAAAAAAATGAGAGAATAAGTGGGAGAGGAAGAAGAAATGAGAATGAGAAAAAATGAAAGGAAATGCTTCAATTTATAGAGTTAGAGCTTGCATTCCATCGGCTGATGAAAGAAACAGTCACATTGATTGTCACCAAATACCACAAAAATTCTGACATATATTTAAGGTAGCGGATGTCCTGCATAGGGTGTTTGTGGCTTAAGTGACGGACATATATTTTATGTGGTCTTACATGCACCAACACGTGTATAAATAGGGGTGTGTGTCTCTCATTTTTTCATTCACTCATTCATTCACCCACCAACTCGAAAAGAAAAAAAAGGATGTTTTAGAATATCAACCAAACACCCACCTAGCTGTAGTATACTATAACTACGGGAAACCAAAATTTTTTAGGATCCACGTTGATGTTACACTGTCTGATATGAAGCGCCAGCTTAACAACCTTCTCCACTACCGCGATCAAAGAAGGGTAACCGAGATCCAGTATCGTCGTCCGTCTGAGAGCTCAAACTGAACCGTTGTCTTCACCCAAGTGAAACTTGCAAACGACAGTGATGTGAGAAGAATGTTCTATATTTTCTATGGGTACCAGTACATCACGAAGGGACCTATCAAGTTGGACGCTAAGTTGGTTAGATTCGCCGCAGATATATGGTTAAATATGGCCTGTTCTATACCTTTGATAAAATCCTGGCTTACATGGTTAAACCCGGAGATGATGAAGAGGATGAAGTTGAATCAATTAATTTATTTGATCCTTAATTTAGTTTAGTTTATTTTATGTTTTTAATTTATTTAGTTTTTTTTAGTTTTTTTTTATGTTATGTTTTAAATTTATTTTAGTGTTTTTTAGTTTCTTTTATTTTATGTTTTTAATTTATGATCTACGTACTCAATGTAGCGGAAGCCTAGTTCATATTCAGAATTGCTGAAGAACTAACAACAGACATTATACAAAAAGTTTAAGAAATTATAATTTTACTATATTAAAATGATGATGACTACATCATAAACCATTACATGATAAATTTACATTAGACAAAAAAATTACATCATAACAAAACAATTATCAACCACTCACCAACAAAAATAATTTGAGGAAATAACACCTGCCAACATTTATCGACCACTTACCTACCATTAGATAAATGCAGACAGCTAGGTGGTCTGACTGGAAAAATTTAGCAAGGTTATGTGTTTCGATTAATCATACCGTATCCAACAAAATTACATTAGACAAAAAATTACATTAAAATATAAATATAAATAGTAAAGAGGGAAATTCTATGGTACATTTGATAATTTCTAATGTACCGGTACATTAGGTCATTAAATTAGTAGATAATTGAATATTTTTTAAAAGAAATTATGTTTTCTATCATTAAGAACATTATAATAACAAAATATAATTTATCAAAACTGTCAAAAATATAAAATTTGATATTTTTTTAATTTTTATGCATAATAATAGTCAAATTGAATCTTTTTAATGAAAAATATTAAAAATTTAGTGTAATCCTTATGAACAATGAAATTGTGTTTTTTCTTGTGATATTATTATCTCTAAAATACAACGATTGACTGATATTTTATTAATTCATAAAAATAATTACAAATTTATCAATTTAACAATCTAATGTACCGGTACATTGAAATTATTCAAATGTACCGTAGAAGCTCCCATAGTAAAGACAAAAAAAAATGTCGTCGCAAATTTGTACCCAATAAAATAGGTGATGTTGGTTTTGGTGTAAAACAAATTAACAACCAAAAGGTTGAGGATGTTCCGCCAGTAGAGATTGGACACCAAGTGCAATTGTTTTTCTATTACCACCACATTCTCCATTATTTGGCACGTACCTATGTTTCAACTAATCATACGTACACAATAATTATGACACAAAAAGTCCCCCGTCGATTAACATATCGCACCTAACCTTGCTTAGTAAACAACGCCGGCAGGTGCGGTAAGATTAGTCGACGGATGACAATGCGGCCACTTACAGACAAAATGATAAACAACTAAATACTAAAAAACTAAAAAAATAAAAAAATACAAAAAGAAGAAGAAATAGAAGAAGAGGAGTGGGAGAAAGAGTAGTGATTTTCACTACTGATGGGTCCTTTTATTTCCCATCAGACCTTTGACTGAAGGGGAGACCATTTTTACCGACAGATCCGCTACTTAAGTAGCGGACGTCATGTGATAGAAATTGAATAACACGGAATAAAAAAAAATTAAAAAGATTATATCTATTTAAAAAAAAAATTATTACCATTAGTCAAAATAATTACATCGATTTCAATATGTCATCTAAATCATCTTACTCTTCTAATTAAATAAATATTACACGTTAAACGCAAAAATTACATTGATACTACATTCAACTGTGCTAATAAAAAGAACCACTAAAAACAAAGGGGCAAACAAAAAAACTTGGTAGGCCGATCATGATACTCCCAATTAAGTATGAAGAATTAAAATATTGGTTATTTAATATTTGAAAGATTATTTTGAAAAATGAATGTACACTATTATATAATTAAAATAACAACTATCTTTTAATTTTTTATTTATAAAAAATAGAGTAAATTATATGCTCCTGCTTTGAGAGATACTTAAATTACATTATCCCCCTCTTATGTTAAAACTTAAAATATACACTTCTCTCACCTCTTATAAAAATAGGGTTAAATATGTTTTTGGTCCCTATAGTTTCGCTGAATTTCGTTTTTACTCCCTGAAGATTCTTTTTGCACTTTTTAGTCCCTACTTTTAATCAAATTCTTGTATACTTTTGCATTTTTGAATGATTTTTTATATTCAAGTTTATAATATTACCAAAACATCACCGATAAAAATTTAGAATTTTTTAACATAAGATGAATTTTTTATGAATTTTTATGTGCAAAAAACTAAAAAATTCATATTTAACTCATCTCTTGTTAAAAAAAATTTAAAATTTTGTAAGAGAGATTCATATAATGTACTAAAATATTGACGGAAAAAAATTCATGGACTTAAAAAGTGTGAAAAAAAATCTTCAGGAACAAAAAACGAAATTCTGCAAAACTATAGGGACAAAAAACATATTTAACCATACAAAATATATTAGATTTTTACTAAATTTAGATGAGGACAAATATTGATTTTTACTAAATTTTGAGTTTTAACAAAAAGTTAGACGAAATTAACTCAAAATTGAATAAAAATGACAAATTTAAGTTGACATAAGTAACATAAGGCGCTAAATTGAATCTTTTAAAATATAGAAGACCAACTTAAAACTTAAAATAAAGATAAGAAACCAAATATGCAATTAAAAAAAAATTGAACCAAATAATTATCCTTGTAAATTGAATTAAGTAATGAAGACCGACGTAAAAGTGTTAGAAAATGATGTAATTCAAGGGGTTCTAAACCGGAATTTGACCACTTCAAGCCACAGCACTGCATCAATGTGATTTTATGTGTGTGACGAGAGAGAAATAAAAAATAATAAAAAGCCAAAAATACACCAAAGAGCATTCATCTTATTTATTCGTAATACTTTAGTTCTTTATCTTTTATTTGTAACATATAAGTCGATCATTTATCTTATTTATATGTAACACTTTAGTCTTTTATCTTTTTTGTTTTCCATTTAGGTCTTTTATATTTAATACTACACACGTTTAAACCCTTTTTTCTTTTTTATTAAAAAAATGCTGAATTTTTTTTTTCAAATACTTTTTTATTAAAATTCAATAAACCCAGATTTTGATCATCTTGATCAATTTCTTCACGTTCTTCCTTGAAAAAAGAAATAAAAAGAAGTTGGTAGATCCGAGTTTTCTCTTGGTTTTAATGGAGTTGTTTTGGGAAGATGATGAAAATTTTAAAGATATGAAGATATTGACGAAGATGATGAATAATGTTTATCAAAGTTTGGATTTGTTGAATTTTAATAAAAAAGCATTTTAAAAAAAAAAAACTTCAGCATTTTTTTTAATAAATATAAATAAGAAAAAATGGTTTATACATGCGTGCTACAAAAGATAAATGACCTAAATGGGATACAAAAAAGGTAAAGGACTAAAGTGTTACATATAAATAAGATAAATGACGGATTTGTTGAATTTTAATAAGAAAAAGTATTTTAAAAAATAAAACTTCAACATTTTTTTAATAAAAAATAAGAAAAAAATGATTTATACGTGTGTGTTATAAAAGATAAATGACCTAAAAGATAAAGGACTGAAGTGTTACATATAAATAAAATAAATTATCTATATGTTACAAATACGAGATAAATTATCAAAATGTTACAAATTAATAAAATAAAAGACCTCTAGTATATTTTTGCCTAAAAAAGATAAGGAGCAAATAAATAAGATAAAGGACCCGATATATTTTTGTCTTAAAAAAAAATAAGAAGGTGATGATGTGAGAGAGATATATATACATAAAAAAGCAGGAGGTAGGGCATGAGGGAAAAAGACATCAGACGATCCAAATATGTTCTAAACCCCTTACTAACTCCTAATACAAGTCATTCCAAATTAAGAATTTAAGTTTAAGTTTTTATAGGAATAATTTTTTGTCAGGTTTTATAATAAGAATTGTAAAATAAAATCTCCTCTCAAACAAGCATACAAAATCATGCAAATATAAAACTGTGTTTTAATTTCTCCCGTTTCCCATCAAATCTCTCACTTTTGTTTTTAAGTTTCTCCAATTTGTTTTTTCTATTTACTTCCATCAACTTCCAATTTGTGAGAGAGAAACTTACTAGGGTTTTAGTTCGTCTAATACCTTAAGGTTTTTGATTAAATGTGGTATCTATCTATTTTGTGGTTCTAGAGCATGAACCCCACTATTTGTCCCGAGATTCCCCAAACTCCCCAACAATCGGTCTTGCATTGTTCTAGTCCTCCTCGCTCAGTAATTAACTTCAATGAAATTTTGCATTGTTCCATCAACAGTAGATTAAGCGAATCTAAGTACTTCTATGGAGGTTACGATTATCAAATCGTCTTCGCTATCTTTGCGCTTTGTTAGACTTCAATTTGATATTGGAATGATTGATGAATAATTGCATGGCTTAGTTAAATTAAAATATTTTGTCATTATTCTTACTCTTTTTTAGTATAACCATAATAAACGTGCGTGATTGCGGGAATTTTCAATCCCTGCAAATCAATCGTAGGAGTTTTCAAAATTGTTGAAGATAATTACCGTAACTTATTTGCGGGTTATCATAATTATTTTACGAAACAATATTTTTCTTCTCTTCCGCAATAAGACAATCTTGGTAAACATATATGGTTCAGTTTGTAAGAATTGTTAAGAAGTCATATATCAATTGTGAGATGATTTGAATATGTGTTTATAAAGTAGAGATAATTTTCACTATATAAGTCGGTTTCATAGGATTCAATTAGGTTCAACATTCATTTATAAGATGCTATCGGAGTCTCATCCATGATTTATTGGGCTCGTCATCCATGATTGATTAGGCTCGTCTGCTATCAATTTCTAATTGGGTCATCCATCATTTATATCTGCGACCCAAGCCCAATAGGGTTGGGCATGAGATGGTGTGTTAAAAAGTCTCACATCCATTGTAAGATGGTCTGAATTTATGTTTATAAAGTAGAAACAATCATCACCTTACAAACTAGTTTTGTAGAGTTGATATGCTTGAGCTGGATTTTGAACACCAGACATCTCACTCATTCACCTTAAATGTTACTCCCTCCGTCCCAAAACTTTAGTCATTTTAGAGTTTTGCACGGAGATTAAGAAATTATAAAGATTGATAAGTTAAGTCATTTTTACCCTTACTTTATTAAGAAAGAGAAAATATATTTAATTAATAATATGATTTAACTTTAGTAAGGGTACAAATGGTAAAGTATCATTAATTATGCATTGGTTTCTTAAAAAGGACTAAAGATTTGGGACAAAATTAAAAAGTTAAATGGACCAAAGATTTGGAACGGATGGAGTAATTTTTATACTATTAGATTACTTGGAAGAAAAAAACCAAAATCCGCCAACTTTATGAATAGCATTATCTCTATAAAACTTTACATAAAATTGATAAACTGCAATCGTTTCCTAGGCCCATATATGATCCATATGGAATTCATATGTCTACCGACCAGTATTCTACACATCTATATATAGAGGCTGCTAGAGCTACGTCTAGCCTTCTATTATTTATAACTTTAAATATAATTAAAAGGAATCACTAATTTTTGTTTCTTCTCATCATATATATTTTGTATTATGTTTAATGGAGAGAAAAATATTATATTTGCTTGTCCTTAATTATTTAAACCCAAAACAAAGTGGGGTGGGGACAAAATAGGAATCCCATTGATTGTCCACATGTATTGCATATTGAGGTAGGGTGTGACATATCTCATAAAATATTACTCCAAAGTTCATATGCTTCTATAGATATATTGAGCTTTGATATGGACCACCTTATGATTATCTATTAGTTATCAATGGAATTTCAATGTGGATTGGAGGAAAAAATAATGATCTATTATCCCCAAGATTCGACCATCACTTTTCTTAAAATTATTTAGACATAGAATTGTTTTCTTTTTTCAAATAGATTAGAAGTTAGAATTCAACTTTTACTATGAATAAATAAAGTGTATGTGATTTAAATTCGACTTTTGCATATATATGTTCATATCATATGAGTTAAACTAATAAGTACATAAATTATTTATTATAAATATGTGTGGAGTTTTAAAATTTTAGTTGTTGCCATTCTTACTCACTCATATTTTCAGATGTTTTGTTGTCAATATATGTTCATATAAATAACTTCAAATATTGAATGACAACTGAAAACAAAAAGACATATGAGAATTTTAATTTTCAATTGCATAAATAGTGATTGATGTTGATATATGGAAGAAACTCAAAAAATTAGGTAATGAGTGATTTGTTGGGAGAATTTAAATTTTTATTTTCCTTTTGCTTATAGCTTTATTGATTCAACTAGAGATAGTTAAATAATATTTATTAAATATAATTTTGGTCCCTAAAAAAACCTAATTTTAGTCTTACGGTAAATAATTTTATTGAGATAAACTACTAGGTTTAATCTAGTGGTGAAGAATTTGGATAGTATGCTAGAGGTCCCGGTTCGATCCTCAGCTCCTATGTAACCAAAAAATAATAATTTTATTGAGATAATTTCAAGACATTATAATTAATAAAACTCATTTACTCAAAGCATACATTTTTGTAAAAGTTTAAATGATGATTAGGGATGTCAACGGGGCGGGGAATGTGCGGAGGAAGTTTCCCCGTCCCCCGCCCCAAAGTGTCCACGGGGAATTGTTGTCTCCATCTCCGTTCCTACGGGGGAATATTTGTTCTCATCCCCACGGTATCAGCGGAGATCCACGGAGATCGAATATTATAAAATTTCTATATTTTTCGGACAAAATTATGACGTTATTTTTCCTTTTTTATTAAAAAAAACAAATATTTTGCATCTTTCTTTTTTTAATGATAAAAACAACACATAATGCATTTCACAACCATAAAACAATGCATAACAACATATGCATAATCATACAAAAAAACAATGAACGATCAAATTTTTTAACAATAAGTAGAGAAAATAATGGAGAAAATAGTGGACATTGACTCCTCAGTTACTTTTTTTATTTTTGAAAAAAATCAACATTTAATAATAATAAATAATAATAATAATAATAAAAATAATAATAATATATTTAAGTATATATGAACGGATTCGGGGAATCCGCGGGGACGGATGCTTATCCCCGATCCTCGCCCCGAAGTGCCTGCGGGGGAAATTGTTGCCTCCATCCCCGTCCCCACGGGAAAAAAATCTCCGTTTTTGGATATTCGAACGGGGCAATCCCCACGGGGATTCGCTCTGACGGATGCAAATTGACATTCCTAGATGAGATAGATTAAATGTGAATTTTTTAAAGGTCAAGTAACAAAAATATGTATTTAAAAATTAAATTTTGACTTATTTATATAAATATTTTTTTATGATTTTCTAAACATGTCTTTAAAAATATTATTATAAAATATACGTTTGCTCAACAACAACAATTAAAATTAGGTACAGAAAATTTTTTGTAGGTACTAAAAATTACTAAATGTGTTGGTATTTATACCTTGTACTTGTATTTTCCGGCTTTCAAACACATGATTTGACGGATCTTCTACAATCTTTCATAGAAGGTGGGTAGATATAATCTGTTATGATGCTGAGTCTGGAATTCTCTTATTGTATTGGCATGATGAGTATCCCTAGTACTCCTATTAATAAATAAAAAAAAATTGCTTATAAAAAAAATAGTTAAATAAATACTAAATTTAAAATATGCTCATTTTGTAGGACCAAAAATATATATGTTTATCCCTATATTTTTTTATCGTAATATCTTGCCTATTATTATCACAAATGAAGAAGAAACGTGTATTACGTTTGGCAAAAAAGCAACCATTTTTTAAATCAAGACAGATAGAAGATTCAAGCAACTTCTACTTTGGTATGATATCTAAATTTTTAAAGGGTATGATTAAGCTAAGCCAGTGGTTACAAAGTTTGTACGTGCTTAGCTAGGAGCTATAGCTAGGTAAGTGCTTTGTTTGATTCCCATTAGTTGCTCCCAAAAGAAAATCAGGATTGCATAAAGTTTAGTGGTTTATTGGTTTTTATTATTCTGCCATGTACATTATTCAACAATTCTGCTTTTAGAAGTTTCCAAATATTAGGACCCACTTCACTTAGAGAGAGGGAGAATTATCATGTGAAATTTCAAAATTCATCAAATGTTCCATGAAATTTGGAAATAGGCACATATTCCATATGAAATTGTAAAACTTCAATCAAATTGCCCCATGTTCCGTTTACTCCGTCTATTTTGAGTCATCAAAAGCATATTGTTTGAGTCTTCAACCTCCTTGCAACCAAGTGAACAACAAGGAACCAAAACAGCAAAACTATCATCACCGAATCATTCTCATCATCGTTATTGCTTTCAAAATCAAAACCAAGAGGTTCTAACCACCCAACAATCTGAGTCATCAGATTCAGAACCAGACAAGAAACGTCCATCACCAATATCATAGTATTTATCAATTCTTGTCTCATCTTTCTTTTCCTCTCTTTTCCTCATTAAAATAGACGGAGTAAACGGAGCAGAGGGCAATTTGATTGGCGTTTTACAATTTCAATGGGGTATTTGCCTATTTCCAAATTTCAGGGGGTATTTGTCATTTCACCCGTGTAATTTTTATCATTTCTATCCAACAAAAGAAAAAAGACACATGTCTCTGTCTACAAGTTTTAATTCAACTGACAAAAACTATCAAAATTGTTAGATCAAGGTTCGAACTCCAACTTTCTCACTTGTGTGTGTAAGTTTATGATGACTTTATCATTTTGACTATGTATCAAAAAAAACTTATATCTTTGTTTGCAAATTGTAACTCAACTAACAATATTATTGATATGCTTAAATTGAACGCTTTAATCTTGATTCAAATTTGTGACCTAATAATATGCATAAATTTTAATAGTATTTGTTACCTCATTTACAAATCCAAAAATGAAAATGGCATCTCTTTAATTTGGAATGGTGATAATTGATGGATATATGAGGTTTAAAGATTGCTTCAATTCTCCATATTGTGAAGCTAGTTTGTCAGGATCAAGTTTGTAAACCCAAGAAAGAATAGTTTTAGGTCTCGGTTTGAGAAATCTTTGTACTCTAAACAATGCTCACACATATAAATTAGTTTGATAAAGACAAACTTTGGGTTCAAATTATGCATGCAGAGTACAGTTCCCCATGTTTGGAGAGCAATTTCTAAAGTTTAATTTGGCCTATTGTTAATAGTAACATTCGTTAGGTTATTAGAGATGGACAAAACACATAATTTTGTAAGTTTCTTGGTACTAAATATGGAGGTTGTCTGGAAAACAATTTTGGCAACATTATTGGAGAAGAAAACTTTTATGTTGCTAGCTATTTTTGGGCTATGAATAGACAAAAATTCCATTAGAGAGAGGATGAAAAAAATCGTGAGGTGACATTGTTAGGATCATCTAAAATGGAGCCCGGACTATTAGTTACATCATGTCCCACGTAGATTAAAATCGATAAGACTTAAAATATGTTTATAAGAAGTGTCGCTCATCATCTTTTACAAGTTTATTTTTGTAACTATGAATTAGCAAGCCTAATATAAAAATAAAATTTTGTTTTGAAGTATGATCATTCAAGGTCCACACGCTAATTATATTCATATTTTAAACTCAATAGTGTTAAACATAAGATGTATTGAAAAATACTCAAGTTTCTCGTGAAATTAAAATCGCTTAACAAATTTATAAAAAGTGATATATATTTTACACCTTAAAAGTCAATATTATAAAGATGAATTAAACTCAATTCAAAAATATATAAATATTTATATAAAGAACCAAGTTAAGAAGAAAAAGAAAAAAACTTAAAAACTGATTTATTACAAATAAATATCTTAACACACTACTTGATCAATTTTAGAAGAAAACAAATTATATGTCGGCTATTTAATTACTAGGGAGTACAAATAAAAGTCACCTATATATTTCTACCAAAAAAAAAAGTCACCTATATTTTCCATAAAAAGAAAAAATAAAATAAAGTCATCTAAATACATATTGCACTTGTTATGTGATCTAGTGTGAAAGGGGTTGCCTGCTAAAGAGACACAACTTTAAAAATATTCCAAAAGGATCAGTTTCTTACTCCCCACAAGGAAACTAGAGTGGAAAAAAAGCTGAAAAAAAAAATTAAAGAATTAAAGAACAAATTGAGTTGGATAATAGTTAGCCCTTAATCTTTGACACGTGCTAATTTTATATGATCTAATTCAATAATACCAGCCATAGTTATGCCCCACCACATATTATATATAGGTTCATACGCATTATATATATTGTTGTATTTTTTATTAGTTTGTTTTGATTTTTCTTTTTTTTTTTAATTGGACAAATAATTGACAATATGTAGTTGATTTTGCTTTTAATTATAATAATATTTGTGCTACACTTTTTTTTGTTACACAAAGTTTTCAAAACAAAAATGGTTTTGTAATTCATGCAATTGATTGCTCATATTCACATAGAAAATGAAATAGTGTAATTAGTGAATGGATAACGAACAATTGAAATAATGAGAAAATTCAAGAAAAGACGAAATTGTATACACATAATTTAGTGTGACAATGGATAAATAAATTGAAAAATAAGTTCAAATTTACAAAAGTCATAGGGATGGAGTAGCACAATGTCACTAAAATTTGACATTAATAAAATGCAAGTATATATGCAACACTATATTATTTATTAAAATTTGTTCATACACTTTAATTGTTTCTCCTTTCAAAATGTCATAAGACACACACCTAACCCAATGTTATAATCAAATAGTTATTTATGTATTAACCCTCAAAATTTCTTCATAGATGCTTCTATTAAGCAACTTTTTAGTGCACCAGTTACGGAATAGAAACTTGTTGTTTTAATTAGTAAAAATTAAGCTAAGTGGAAATTGGTATATATTGTTATAAGAAATTGTTATAAGAAGTAAGAGCATGTCAAGCTACATGGAAAAAATTCCACATTTAACAACATTATTGACTAGTTTTTATACCATAATTAGAAGGCATCATCAAAACCAACCCCAACTTGGCTAAGTAATAATTACTAGATTAATTTTTTTTCTTAACCCTCTAGTTCATAGGGGAATGAGTCTCTTAGTAGTCCAGCGTTCGGCCACGAGGTAAGTAAAGTCTAATAAAAAAATTGTTCCATTCAAAAGTCGAACCTGAATTGTCCCAAAATTCATCATTTAGTAAAGGTCATTGACAACTTAAATTCAATCACTTGGTTAATTACTAGATTACTTTTGATAATGGTATTTCTCATTGGGATCCATGTCACTAGGAATATTATTTTGCTCAAATGAGAGTGACACTTCCATGATCCATAGTTTCTTGATATTTTTGTCAAAAGATAGCCGGATTTTTAGGATACATGGGGTTGACATTTCCCTTTTAGACACACATCAAATAATCAAATTTTAAAAAAACACATATTAAGTGTTTTTGTTTATTTAGGAATGAAAAATATCATTTACAAAACTTTAGTGTAAAATTTATATATTGTCTTTATCTTTGATGCGTCTTTGACTCAAATTTGTCCACATATTTACTTGTTAACTAAATTTTCTTTTTGGTCTTCTCTCTCAATCTTTTGACCTCTTTGAATTGAGACAAAGCGTGTATTTTCTCCCCTCTTAAGAACCAAGAAATAAATTTATTTGTTAGGTATAGAAAAAGAGTAGAAAAAATTGCCATAAACATTGAATTAATCCATTACTAGTATATTTTAAAAATTTACTGTTTACTTGATATGATTGCAGTTATATAGTATAAGGATATGTCATTTTATGTGATGTCTTGTCTTAAACTATAATTAGATTGTCCAGTGGCATAATATGCGCAAACATTGACTCAATTCCAATATAATCGATTTTTAATTTATAGTTATTTTAACTATCTAGTTCTTTGCTTCAACAAAAAAAAAAAACTATCTAGTTCTTGAAAAATAAACTTTGGTTATTAAAAGTTCGGAAGAAAGATAAGTAAAGTATGATAACTTATTCTAAAAACTTTTGTAATTTGTCTTTGCCATTGACCTCCTTGAGCCTCACTAGACCGGTGACTATATTGTTGAAGGTATTGAGATGTTGCAAATCAAATCCTTCTTGCGTTCTTTATTCACGTTATTTATTCAAGAATGTTGAGTGAAATCTTCTATCAATATGGTGTAACCAATTAATGTCTACCATGTCTATACCAGTTTCATCGATCTCACACGAAGCCTTTTAGAAAATTTGTTGAGCCAACCGATCTTTAACCCTTATTTTCCATAATCCTAATATTCTCATTCAGTCGAACAAATTTCACACAAGAGTTAATTGTCATCTGATACTAATTGTTAAAACAACAACCAATATAACAAAAGAGTAAAGAAATGAAAATAGAAAAATAATGAAACATGTGTGTTTGTCAATGCACTACGACGAATATAGTTTGATATTATTATTGAAATCTGGCACGCCCAGGAACTAATGTTGAATACAATGTTCCAACACTTCTGTGAACACAGTGTTGTAACAAATGTTCCAACCTTATACGAAGCAGCAGAAAATATAATTTAAATGACAGAAAACAATAAAGACACAAATGATTTGTTAACCCAGTTCGGCATAAACGAACCTACTCTGGGGGATACCAATCCAGGAAGGAAATCCACTAATGTAGTGCTAGATCTAAGCCCTCAGTAAACGCCCCGTTTACAACTTATATCCTAGACACCTACTTGTGCAACTTCTACTTAAGAACTCCTAAGTATGAGATCCCATCTCACCTCCAACTATCACACATAGTGATTACAGTAACACAATGATGTTTGCGAAGACACACTTCAAAACAACAAGTTAACTCCGTACTTAGAAGCTTAGGAGTAACTAACACACATAACAAAATCAGTCTTTAGCTTGTGTTATAGAATCCACAAGAAAGGCTCACAAAATAGAACAATACACAAAACCCTAGAATGCTATTATTTGATGACGGCTTTGATAACCCTACTGGATTTTTCGTTCTTCATATATATACTCCAAGCAGAAACGGGCTGAACTCCAATTTGGGCTTAGAACACACATTAATCAAGAATCAGAACCATACATAAAGTTTCCTAAAATGTCAGAACATCTTTAGGAAAATATCTCATCGCTGATTCTTTACAAAAGTATACTCCTTGGCGCACAAGAATAAAACGTGGATTCCATTTAAAAACGCGCTTTCCTTATTTAAAACACGCGCGCAAATCATTTGGACACTGGTTGTACCAATGTTGAAACATTTGGTCCAACATCTTGCTTGTATATTTGTTTTAGCAAAATGCGGCCAATTCAAATATCCAACAATCTCCCCCTTTGGCAAATTTTTGGCTAAAACAATCTGAGATTACTTCAACCATTTCAGAGAGATACACAGAGATATAATTTCCACAGATCAACATGAACACACAACATGTGAAACAGAACATCATTTCTTCAAAGCAAATTAGTCATTTGAGCTCCTCAAGATAAATTGCAGATAAGAAAAAAATGGTATTACTCAGAAATATCAGAGGCATACAACAGCGGAATAGTGAACACAACTAGCCTCACAGGATAAGCCAAAAGAGAGAAAAGATCTCTCACATAAACTCAGCCACTTAGGAAAAATAAATTCCCAGTAACTGGATGTTTCAACATTTATCAGAACATAAGCACATGCATGGATCACAGCAAACTTGCTCCCCCTCAACACATGTTGTCATACTACTCCCCCTCAAACATACATCACATACATAGCTACTCATACATGCATTATAAACTACTCCTACACATATCAGCATAATGCTTCAACATCTGATTCCACATCACACATCAGGGAACATGCACATACTGACATACTAACAATTACTCCCCCTTTTTAGCCACAAAAGTTGACAAATTATCTTTAGGCAAAATAACTAACAGTACCATAAGGACATAAGTGTAGATTATTTCAGACCAGCATAGCACAAGGGTGCTCAAATATTCAGGGCAGGGCCCATGATAAGAAAGTCATAACAGAAACATAACAACATAAAAAAAACACAAGAGCTAAGAACATAGCAGTAGAATCAGTCTTCAGAGCTGCTAGCAGTTCCTTCTCCCTCATCTGTATCACCACCAGATGTTTCAGCACTGGTCTCAACATCATCACCACCTTTGTCATCACCCACACCAGTTCCTTCCTCAGTATCAACTGCAACATCACCTTTCATATGATCAGCATTTGCATCCACAGCCACAGGATCTTCCTCACGCTCCAGAGCAGCAATCATATCCTCAGAAATCTTCTTCTTAGCATCAAACATCCTGTCAAGCTCCCCTTTCTTCTCATCAAATTCCTTACAAACATCCTTCAACCCAGCTATAACATCCTTCCTTGTCATTTGCACAGGAGCAGCTTGGGAGGATGTTCCAACAATATCTGGAACATGTTGTTTACTGAACAACTTGTAATGAAACAGTAGAGGAGATTCCCTCTTCTTTGCCACATCGTCAGATGAAACAATACCAGGGTGTTGAGTAATGATAATACCACAGATTAAAGAAGGAAAAACAATGGGCAAACTCATGGCATCAGACTTGCCATGTCTCATAGTTTGTTCAAAAATATATTTACCAAAATCATAGGGAATCCTATTAGCAACAATGTAAATAAATTTTGCCAAACCTGTTGATATGTCTGATGTATGCAGGGTAGGAACCCAGTTAACTGAACCCACACGATTCAACAGAGCATACCTCACAGTCAGCTTCCCAGCAGGTACTTTAGCCCTTGTAGGCCACTCTTTTAATTGTCCACCAGTAAGTGCTTTGCACAATGCATTGTCAGTCACTTCCACCTCAGCCTGGGGTCTTTCATCTCTACCCAAATACTTGTTAATCACCTGAGGAGAGAAAATCACAACCTTTCCTCTCACATGCACCTTCTGAAAATTCTTCCTCAGGGGATCATCACATCCTTCAGGGATGTTCACCAAAAATTCTTTGACTAATTTTTCAAAACAATCACCAAACTCAGTGACTGTTCTCTTCAATCCAGCAACTTCAATAAGTTCCATAACTTCATTACAATTAACAGCTTTCTTTCCCAGCTCTCTTTCCAAAGCCAACCTCCTATGATAGACAGAATTCCACCTTTGAGCATTAGCAATAAAGTGGAAGGAAACATTATCCATGGGGGCATCATCGAACTCATGAGGAGTTTTCTTAGCACTGGATTTGGATTTCTTGGCAGGAGGAGGGCTGTCTTCAACATCCTTCTCAACATCGTACTCAGAGTCATCAGAATACGCTAGCCTTCTCTTCTGGGGCTTGTTCTTACTTGATTTAACAGGGGTGCCTTTGCTCCACCCACGATCTGGTCCAAACAGCACAGGCTTACAAGATGGATCCTTCTTCTTTACAGCAGGCACAGTCTTGGTGACAGTGGCAGTCTTGCTTGTACTCCCTCTCAACCTAGCCTTGATAGTGTTTTTCATGACTTCAGCAAGGGGCTCTGTAGGAAAGGTTACATCATCCACATCAATAATGTAATGGTTGTCATTAACTATATCCTCATAAGCATCCTCTGTATTGACTTCAACAGTCTTCTCAATGTCTTCAGATCTTCCTATGTCAGCAGTCACAGTTTTCTCAGTAGTAGCCTGAGAATCAGAATTTGTGTCAGGTTGAGCCAAGGCTGTTTCAACATCCGGCACAACATCGTTAGGTGCAGGAACACTGGATGTTCCAACATCCTTCACCACATCAATAACATCATCAGTTGGTTTTTGAGAACCCAACTCAGAATCATTAACACATACAGTCTCTCCATCCACAGTCTTAGGTTTCTCAGAAGTACTCTCAACAACAGTAGCAGTAACAGTGTTCTCACAAGTCTTCCCTAATAGGTCATCAGATTTGGTATCATTAGAACCTAGGGTTTTGGATTTCTCCGAATCTAGGGCAACAGACTCATCAACAGTCCTAGATGTTTCAACATTTGATTTTCCAGAATCAACAACAACATCAACATTATCGGACGCAAAAGGATTTGGATTTAGGTACAAGTCTGTCATGGTAAACGAACATTTCGGTACAGATTTTGATCTAGTTTTCTTTTTACTTCCGATTTTACTAGAGACAGAAGTTGGAGAATTACTTACTTTCTTTGATTTCTCCTTCTTTGCAACAGATTTGCTTCGAGTAGATCGGTTCTCTACTTCGCTTGCATGCACCGACGCCAAGGGTTCTGCAAGAGCGATCAAAGGTGATGCTTCAACCTTTGATTTGGAGTGATCGGAAGAACTTTTTGTAGGCGACATAGTGGTTTTCTCTTTGACAGGGGAGGATTTTTGTGAAGTAGACATGGCGTAATGAGAGTTTTGGTGAGAAGAGATTTGAGTGATTTTACGGTTTGCAAAGAGAAAGAAGTTTGAGAAGTTGGAGAGGTTGTGTGTGGAAATAGAAAAAGGAAATATGAAGAGGTTTAGGAAAGTGTATATTTGATTTCCTAGATTTGCGTGCAGCACTAAAGGAAGGAAGTTGGTTATAACTGCTGCACCCCCACATAACTGTAATTGCTACAGTTCTTCAAATAGGCAAATTCCTAATTTTCCCCTTAATTTCTCAAACTGATTTGCATCCAATGCCTTAGTAAAAATGTCTGCCAACTGTTCTTCTGTAGACACATGTTCTAGAGTAACAATTTTGTCTTCAACTAAATCTCTGATGAAGTGATGACGAATATCAATGTGTTTGGTTCTACTGTGTTGAACTGGATTTTTTGAAATATTTATGGCGCTCAAATTGTCACAGTACAATGTTAGAACATCCTGCTCAACATTGTATTCTTTCAACATCTGCTTCATCCACAACAATTGAGAACAGCTACTTCCAGCTGCTATGTATTCAGCTTCAGCAGTTGATAGAGAGACACTGTTTTGCTTTTTACTGAACCATGAGATCAAATTACTTCCAAGAAAGAAACAAGCACCTGATGTGCTTTTCCTATCATCAGCACTTCCAGCCCAATCAGCATCACAATAGCCAATTAGTCTAGAATCATTACCATGTGAGAATAGAATACCATAGTCACTTGTTCCATTCACATATTTCATAATCCTCTTGACTTGAGTGATATGACTAATCTTGGGCTCTGCCTGGTATCTTGCACAAACTCCTACAGCAAACGTGATGTCAGGCCTGCTTGCAGTAAGATACAACAAACTGCCAATCATACTCCTATAGAGACTTTGATCAACACTTGTACCACTTTCATCCTTAGTAAGCTTTAGATGTGTAGGTGCAGGTGTCCTTTTGTGTGCAGCATTTTCCATTCCAAATTTCTTCACAGTGTTCTTGGCATACTTGCTTTGAGAGATGAAGATGGTTTCTTCCATTTGCTTCACTTGAAGACCTAGAAAGTAAGTTAGTTCACCTACAAGACTCATCTCAAATTCAGACTGCATCTGCATAACGAAATGTTGAACCATCTGATTCGACATTCCACCAAAAACAATGTCATCCACATATATTTGTGCAATCATCAATTTACCATTTTCTTCCTTAACAAACAGAGTTTTGTCATTCCCTCCTTTTCTGTATCCTTGACTAATAAGAAAATCAGTGAGTCGTTCATACCAAGCCCTTGGAGCTTGCTTTAATCCATATAGAGCTTTCTTCAACTTGTAAACATGATCTGGATGAGTTGGATCAATAAACCCCTTAGGTTGTTCAACATAGACTTCTTCATGTAAGTACCCATTAAGGAAGGCACTTTTCACATCCATTTTGAATAACTTAAACTTAAGGATGCAAGCTACTCCCAAGAGTAATCTTATAGATTCTAACCTAGCCACAGGAGCAAAGGTTTCATCAAAGTCAAGACCTTCCACTTGAGTGTATCCTTGTGCAACTAACCTGGCTTTGTTTCTAGTCACAACTCCATTCTCATCAGATTTATTCTTGTACACCCACTTTGTACCAATCACATTCAAACCACTAGGTCTAGGCACAAGGTCCCATACCTCACTACGCTTGAACTGATTCAACTCATCTTGCATAGCACATATCCAGAATTCATCAGTAAGAGCTTCTTTGATGTTCTTAGGTTCAAATTTTGAAACAAAACATGAATTAGAAACCACATCAATCGATCTTCTTGTGGCAATTCCCTGATCGGGATTACCTATGATAAGCTCCTTTGGATGATTTTTCTGAACCCTTACAGATGGTCCCTTGTTAGTTGGATCATTCTGAGACCCACATATAGATTCATCAGCCTGCTCATTTGAGTTTTTATCACTGTTGTCAGCTTCTTCTGATGGTCCAAATGTTGCAGCACCTTGTTCAACATCCTTTGCCTTTTCTGATGGTGAGTCATCCACTACCACGTTGATTGATTCCATCATAACTTTGGTTCTTGAATTAAAAACTCTGTAGGCCCTATTGTTGGTTGAGTAACCAAGGAATATTCCTTCATCACTTTTAAGGTCAAGCTTCCTTCTTTGTTCTCTATCAGCCAGAATATAACACTTGCTTCCAAACACATGAAAATGTTTTACTGTGGGCTTTCTTCCTTTCCACAGTTCATAAAGTGTCATGATGGTTCCTATTTTTAATGTGACTCTATTATGAATATAGCAAGCAGTGTTTATTGCCTCAAGCTTGAAACTAATTGACCATGAGAGTCAGATCAATAGTCTATCCCCGAGCTAGGCAGATTCTTTGCATGAATCATCACTCTAGCAGATTCTTGCAATGTTCTATTATTTCTCTCAACAACACCATTTTGTTGAGGTGTGATGGGAGAAGAAAACTCATGCTTAATACCTTCTGATGAACAGAATTCAAGAAATTTAGCATTCTCAAACTCTCTTCCATGATCACTCCTAATTCTTACAATTCCACTACTTTTCTCCCTTTGTAATTGTTTACACAATTCTTGAAATACTTCAAAAGTGTCGGACTTTTCTCTAATAAAGCTCACCCAAGTAAACCTTGAATAATCATCAACCATTACAAAGACGTACCTTTTTCCACCAAGGTTTTCTACTTACATAGGTCCCATTAAATCCATGTGCAACAATTCGAGTACACAGGAAGTAACAGAATGTTGGAGCCTTGGATGCGACATCTTGATTTGCTTACCAATCTGACATTCACCACAAATGTGTTTCTCTTCAATATGTAACTTAGGTAATCCCCTGATAGCTTTTTCAGAGATGGCTTTCTTCATTCCTCTGAGATGGAGATGACCAAGTTTCTGGTGCCACAACTTTGCTTCTTCTTCCTTGCTTAATAAACATGTGAAAGAATTAGCTTCCTTTTGAGATGTCCATAAGTAGCAGTTGTCTTTGGACCTTTCCCCCTTCATTATCACCACTCCCTCTTCATTTGTGACAATACATTCAGCTTGTGTGAAATTTACTTTGTATCCTTGGTCGCAGAGTTGACTAATACTGATCAGATTAGCTGTAAGGCCTTTGACCAATAACACATTATCAAGCTTTGGTAAGCCATGATTGATTAGCTTCCCTGTACCCATGATTTCACCTTTAGCTCCATCTCCAAACGTGACAAAGCGGGTGGCATAAGGTTCAATATTTTCAAGGAACCTGCTAATTCCTGTCATGTGACGTGAGCATCCACTATCAAAGTACCAGTCTTCCCTTGATGAAGCTCTAAATGAAGTATGAGCAATGATCGCTGTCGTTTCGGGATCAAATAATATTTTAAGTTAAGAGTAGTAACAAGGTAGTTAACCTTGGTCGTCTCACAAGGACCTCTGATTTGATAATTAGTAAAAATAAGAACAATGAATAACACAATTAAATGGGGTTTTGGTTTGTTCTGATCGAAAGAGTATTAGAAATTCAATTAATTAAAGACGATTGATTCATTGGTTTTAGGAAGACCTCGTTCATTACATGTCCATCATAGGTCACTGATATATTCATTCAAAGGTCTAAGCTTGGCTGGTTACTAAACTAATTAAACAAGCGATAATCAGGTTCGTAGAAATTCATTCAATTAAGCAAAGAATGTGTTCAACCAACCATGAGCAATGAACAAGCGCCTTAGAACACGGTTGACATCATTACAAAAATCGGCCAGCCCTTTTGCTAAACGCAAAAGCTTATATCAATTCTATTCAAATTAATTTAAACAAGCGGAAAACTAATTTGAATAATCTCAACGGTATAAACTCATCACATAATAATTAAGCACCATTAGCAATGAAATTCATACTGAATAAAGAGACATGAATTAATATAAGACAGCATAGACATGTAAACGAAATTATAATTAGAATTCGAACCTCAGGAACGCATAAACAAAGTTTCCGTATACCAACGAATCAACCTACGAATTTAGTTCTCCATGAGGGCAGCAGCCGCCTTTTGTTTTCTAATTTCGTGGATGAAGTCTAGGAAATGACCTAGGTCAGAATTTTCGGTTTTTATAAGCAAGCAAAACGGGCCACAAAACAATTGGGCCGAAAAATATAAGTTATGCTGAAAAATAATTAAATCTTTGTAAGTCTGAAACATGACGAGTAAATATGACTCTTTTGCGCTCCAAATTGGCTTTCGGCTTCAACATGAAAGTTGTAGCTCTTTCTCTTAGCTTTCCAACGCATCTTCCTGCGCCTCAATCCGATATTCGTAGCTCAAGTTATGGTCTGCACAATGAGAAGGTGTCAAATTACTGTTTATTACGAAAATAAATAGCAAAACATAAATAATAGCAAAACTAGACTCTAAACACAAAACATGATAAAAATACCAAATTAGCAGGAGAAGTCATAAAATTGCCATAGCACAGAGTGATTAAAAAGTGCATTAAAATGCACTGATCAAATTCCCCCACACTTAAGCTTTTGCTCTCCGTGCAATACTCGAAATGAAAATCACATCACAAGTAATCAACACATTCTAAGATTCAAGCTACAAGCCTTGGATTGTTTTTCAAAGATTGATATAACTTTTATATGTCAACTATCAATGATGATCAAGCGTGCGTGTGTGTACTGCCTATTACTATCAACCAGAGTCATGACAGGATCCTTCTCTAAAATACACATTCAGAATACTAAGCTTTCTTTTTCCTTCCTACAATCAAGAGTTTGGGTTCAGATTTCAGCTTGAGGGGAAGCTGCATTTTTCATGTTCTCACAGACTTTTTGACTTTTATACGCAGGGACACTACTTAAGTTCATTTTAGTTATGCTTTAGGTGCCACTCTACCTTTTCACCTGACGGGATCTCACTTGTAATGAGTCCAACCTGTTACTCCGAGTAGAGCACCCTACACAGCATTTGTTCCTCCAGTTCAGGCACAGGAACTCCACATATGTCTTACTGTTCCTCCAGTTTTAGGCACATGAACTTATTTATTTTTTTATTTATTTTATTTTTAAAGAAATGCAGTGTCCCACCATTAAATCTAGCCATGATCCTACAATCAAGTAATCTCGCTTTTCCCCCAAACTTAGTCCTAATCATACTTCCTCATTGTATTCTATACTCAGATAACTTAGGCTAATGATTGTGTATTTTAAAGACTTATCAAGCCATTACTAAGTTTGCAAGTTTTCAGCAGTTGTGCATTTAGGTGCAAAGATCATCATATCAAGTATCAAAACAAAAATTTCCAAAAATTTCACCAACCCTACAGCTATACTGCTCCAGTCCTAAAACATGTGACTACTCATGAAATTTATTTTTATATTTTTTATTTTATTTTATTTAAACACATAATGTAAAATGTCCCTCCCCCACACTTAAATCAGACATTGTCCGCAATGTAATAATAAACATAAAGTGAGAGTAAAGGAAGGAACACACCCGAGGGTTTTAAGGTGTAGCTTATGGAGCTTCCATGTCTGGTGGTTTTGGTGGCGGCCTTTCCACACTACGAATACACAAAATAGGAAAAAGCAAATAGCAAGTGTACTTGTATATTAGACCAAAATCTGGTGGTTTAGGAGGGATATCCAGTACATATGGTGAACCTGCACTAACAAAAGCATAGAAATCACAAAATTCATAGTTAGCTTGTGAGCCAGATAAAATAGGTGCACAGATGGTGAAAGACAACGGCATGTTGCGTGGCATAATCAGGGGCTCCACCAACATTTTTCCTGCTATAGACAATGGTTGCTTACGGCTAAGATCCACACTTTTTGTGTCAAATTCAATTGTTACTAAATTTTCTTGAAAGTCCACACAAGTGGCTGCCGGAATCAAAATCTCTTTACCTAGAATAGCTACATTGATTTCAAGACAAACATTACAAACACCACATTCACAAGCAAAAATTTCAGAAGATTTATCTACTTCAAGCGAAGTATGTAATTCATCCAAATCAGATTGTAAAGCATTTTGTGGTGTAATCTCTTTCACGCATTCACTTGAGTTCATGCTATTTACTTTGTGTTCATGAGATGAAGCAAACAATGTTTTAATGGGCTCACTTGGAGAGTCATCAAGACTTGTATCACATTGCATTACCTCCAGTGGTGCAACAGGTTGTACATTATCATGAGACATCTTGTTCTCTTGAATTTGATGGTCGATGGAGACTATTTGTTCAACATGATCAGGCTGGACTTTCATAAATTGAAGAGATTGCATATGTTGTTGAAATTGCGAATTATCTTCAACCCCTACAAATTGGTTCATACCAATAAAACTAGTATCGAACAATATAGGACATGCATCCATACTATGATAGTTTGATCCACAAAAATTACAAAACAAAAGTGGAATATGATTTTGAAAGCATGCTTGTTGTTCTCTTGCTTCCATCAAATTAATAAGATAAGCTAATTCATCCAATGAGGTACCCATTTTTTTTTTAAGTGTTTTTTTTTTAGCTTTTTTTTGGGGTCTAAAAAAAAGGAATAGAAAAATACAAAATCGTGTCAAAAAAAATCTAAAAAAAAAATAAAAATACCACCTAAAATCTCTAAAATTCAAGAAGATCTAAATATAATTTTTTCAGATTTTTTTAAATATATGGAAAAATAAAAAAATAAAAAAAATGGCCTAAACAAGGGAATTTCAGATTTTCAGCCTAAATTTTCGTATCTTTGATACGAAAGTATTGTTCCTTGATTTTTTTCTGATTTTGTAACCAAAATTCAGACCAATCTGAGCTAGGCCGAAAATTGATTAATTTTTCAGCTTCAATGCAAAATTCAGCGTCAGAACCTGTAACACAGCAAAAACTCAAAACGAAAATTGTTAGTAATGTTAGTTGATTCTCAATTTTACTAATTTTAATCAGAGATCCCCGGCAACGGCGCCAGTTTGATCGCTGTCGTTTCGGGATCAAATAATATTTTAAGTTAAGAGTAGTAACAAGGTAGTTAACCTTGGTCGTCTCACAAGGACCTCTGATTTGATAATTAGTAAAAATAAGAACAATGAATAACACAATTAAATGGGGTTTTGGTTTGTTCTGATCGAAAGAGTATTAGAAATTCAATTAATTAAAGACGATTGATTCATTGGTTTTAGGAAGACCTCGTTCATTACATGTCCATCATAGGTCACTGATATATTCATTCAAAGGTCTAAGCTTGGCTGGTTACTAAACTAATGAAACAAGCGATAATCAGGTTCGTAGAAATTCATTCAATTAAGCAAAGAATGTGTTCAACCAACCATGAGCAATGAACAAGCGCCTTAGAACACGGTTGACATCATTACAAAAATCGGCCAGCCCTTTTGCTAAGCGCAAAAGCTTATATCAATTCTATTCAAATTAATTTAAACAAGCGGAAAACTAATTTGAATAATCTCAACGGTATAAACTCATCACATAATAATTAAGCACCATTAGCAATGAAATTCATACTGAATAAAGAGACATGAATTGATATAAGACAGCATAGACATGTAAACAAAATTATAATTAGAATTCGAACTTCAGGAACGCATAAACAAAGTTTCCGTATACCAACGAATCAACCTACGAATTTAGTTCTCCATGAGGGCAGCAGCCGCCTTTTGTTTTCTAATTTCGTGGATGAAGTCTAGGAACTGACCTAGGTCAGAATTTTCGGTTTTTATAAGCAAGCAAAACGGGCCACAAAACAATTGGGCCGAAAAATATAAGTTATGCTGAAAAATAATTAAATCTTTGTAAGTCTGAAACATGACGAGTAAATATGACTCTTTTGCGCTCCAAATTGGCTTTCGGCTTCAACATGAAAGTTGTAGCTCTTTCTCTTAGCTTTCCAACGCATCTTCCTGCGCCTCAATCCGATATTCGTAGCTCAAGTTATGGTCTGCACAATGAGAAGGTGTCAAATTACTGTTTATTACGAAAATAAATAGCAAAACATAAATAATAGCAAAACTAGACTCTAAACACAAAACATGATAAAAATACCAAATTAGCAGGAGAAGTCATAAAATTGCCATAGCACAGAGTGATTAAAAAGTGCACTAAAATGCACTGATCAAGCAATGAGAGCAACACTTTCTCCTTTAGGTTTCCATTCACTTTTAGTTTTCAAAATAGGAGGTTCAGGAGGAAACTCCCTGAAGTGTTTGGGGTACCCATAGAGTTTGTAGCAGTAAGGTCTGATATGTCCCTTCTTTCCACAGTGATGACATATCCATGAACGTGATCTGTTCATGTGAGTCTTCTGATATCGCTTAGGATGTTGAAACATCTGCCTGGGCACTGTAAAGTGATGATTACCTTCAGCAGTCATAAACTTCGTATCTGGATCATACATCTGCTTTTTGTTGAGAGCTTCATAGTCAAGCCCAATGGGTTGTGGCTTGACAACCTGTTTTTCCAGAATCTCATCTAAAGCATGTGTACTATGGTGCATCATTACAACTTGCTTCTTTAAGTGTTCAAGTTGAGCGTTTAATTGAGTTACCTCATCATTCAAAGTTCCTATTTTGGCAAGATGATTTTTTCTTTCAGTCTTTAGTTGAATAACCAATTTCCTTTCAGCTTCAAGTTGCTCACATACTTCCTCACTTCTGATGCACAGAGACTTAAAAGATACAGCTAAGTCATCATATGACACTTCCTCATCAATTGAATCAGAATCAGACTCAACCACTCCAGTTAAGGCAGTTACATGTCTGGCTGCTTCATTCTCAGCTTCTTCTTCAGATTCATCCTCTTCAGACCATGTAGCAGTCATGCTCTTTTTCTGTCTTTTGAGAAACGTGTCACACTCAGCTCTAATGTGCCCAAAACCTTCACATTCATGACATTTTACTCCCTTGGATTGTCCCACTTTGTCATCATTTTTTGTCCTTCTGAAATTGTTTCCAGGTTTGCTGATGTCGAATCTGATGTTTGGAACATTTCCTTTTGTCTTTCTATCCATGCGTCTCATAACCTTGTTGAATTGCTTTCCCAGCAGTACCATGACATCTGAGATACTTTCATCAGTGTCAATGTCATCTTGATGGTCTTCATTATCAGTATTTGACACAAGTGCTATGCTCTTATTCTTGCTACCATTACTTCCAGACCGCTCATTAGCTGACATTTCAAATGTTTGAAGCGAACCTACCAAGTCATCAAGCTTAATAGTGTCAAGTTCTCTAAATTCTTCAATGCATGTGACTTTCATATCAAACTTCTTTGGTAAAGATCTCAGCATTTTCCTCACCATTTTCTCTTCTGAAAGCTTTTCACCTAGAGCATCAGAAGTGTTGGCATAATCTAGAATAGTCATATGAAATTCATGCACACTTTCATCCTCCTTCATCCTGAGTTCTTCAAACTTTGTAGTGAGCATCTGTAGTCTAGAATTCTTTACTTTAGATGTTCCCTCTTGAGTGGTTATCAGGATTTCCCAAGCCTCTTTAGCAACTTTGCAACGTTTAATTAGTCTAAACATATTTTTATCAACTCCATTAAACAATGCATTCAACGCTTTTGAGTTACCAAGAGCCAATTCATCTTCCTGTTTAGACCACTCACTTTCAGGCTTTAGCTCTTCCAGTTTCTTTCCATCTTTGTCCTGTAATACTGGTGGTTCCCATCCAATTAGAACTGCCTTCCATGTTTTGATGTCAATAGACTTTAGAAAAGCTTCCATACGAGACTTCCAGTAGTCATAATTAGTTTCATCCAACAGAGGAGGTCTATTCACGAACCCTCCTTCTTTCTCCATTTCTCCAAGATGTATCGCCCTAAATCTCACCCAATCCAGAACAGGGTGTCTACTCTGATACCAATTGAAATCTGGCACGCCCAGGAACTAATGTTGAATACAATGTTCCAACACTTCTGTGAACACAGTGTTGTAACCAATGTTCCAACCTTATACGAAGCAGCAGGAAATATAATTTAAATGACAGAAAACAATAAAGACACAAATGATTTGTTAACCCAGTTCGGCATAAACGAACCTACTCTGGGGGATACAAATCCATGAAGGAAATCCACTAATGTAGTGCTAGATCTAAGCCCTCAGTAAACGCCCCGTTTACAACTTATATCCTAGACACCTACTTGTGCAACTTCTACTTAAGAACTCCTAAGTATGAGATCCCATCTCACCTCCAACTATCACACACAGTGATTACAGTAACACAATGATGTTTGCGAAGACACACTTCAAAACAACAAGTTAACTCCGTACTTAGAAGCTTAGGAGTAACTAACACACACAACAACATCAGTCCTTAACTTGTGTTATAGAATCCACAAGAAAGGCTCACGAAATAGAACAATACACAAAACCCTAGAATGCTATTCTTTGATGACGGCTTTGATAACCCTACTGGGTTTTTCGTTCTTCATATATATACTCCAAGCAGAAACGGGCTGAACTCCAATTTGGGCTTAGAACACACATTAATCAAGAATCAGAACCATACATAAAGTTTCCTAAAATGTCAGAACATCTTTAGGAAAATATCTCACCGCTGATTCTTTACAAAAGTATACTCCTTGGCGCACAAGAATAAAACGTGGATTCCTTTTAAAAACGCGCTTTCCTTATTTAAAACACGCGCGCAAATCATTTGGACACTGGTTGTACCAATGTTGAAACATTTGGTCCAACATCTTGCTTGTATATTTGTTTTAGCAAAATGCGACCAATTCAAATATCCAACAATTATAATTTGAATGAATTAGAATTCGCAAATATATAATAATGTGATCCATATTACAATAATGTTGGTCGGCAAGATGTAGAGGCAAGAATTAGTGTTTGCCACCACACAAGGGCTACGGTTTTAGAGAGGAAAAGAGGTTTTCTCTTGGTACAACCCTAGGGGTGGGCGAACTATCTTTGTGGTACATCTTGGATAGTCTAAATCATCGAGTCTCTTGATCACGGGAAGAGATTCGGTGAAAGGGTAGAATTAGGATCGAAGGCAAATTCTTGCAACTCTTTGGGAATTTCTTGTAAAGAAACTCAATGATATAGTGTTTATTCTCTAGTTGTCAGTTTTGACAACGGCCGTGTTTTTTCTCCGGATTTGGAGTTTCCATGTTATATTCTTGTGTTGTGATTGTGTTCTTTTATTTTCCCTATGCCGGTTTTTCCAACAACAGGTATCAGAGCTTTTGGTCTGATTCAGGGAGGAGGGAGTTCTGCTGTGAAGGGCTAGAGAAAATTGAAGATTCGGTGAAAGGGTAGAATTAGGATCGAAGGCTAATTCTTGTAACACTTTGGGAATTTCTTGTAAAGAAACTCAATGATATAGTGTTTATTCTCTAGTTGTCGGTTTTGACAACGACTGTGGTTTTTTCTCCGGATTTGGAGTTTCCACGTTATATTCTTGTGTTGTGAATGTGTTCTTTTATTTTCTCTATGCCGGTTTTTCCCAACAACTGGTATCAGAGCTTTTGGTTTGATTCAGGGAGACGGGGTTCCGCTGTGAAGTTTGTGCTAGAGAAAATTGATGGAAGTGTTGTTACAATCAAGGTTACACAAGGTCATATTGGAGAGGCGGTGGTAATAATACTCGACATCAGCCTGGAGAGGCGGTGCTAAAAATACTCAGGTTACGTCTGAAACAACAACTTTATTATGAGGATGCGGAGGCGCTAGTGGAAGTTGGGAATCAGTGGAGTATTGAGTCATGACCTTTGGATGCTCCTATCACATGTGTTTGAAGAAGGAATACTTTGAAACTCTCGAGCTAGTTGAAGGTGGAGTCGTTCATCTTGGTGACGGGAAAGCTTAAGGTTCAAGGTATGATTTCAGTTTGTCTTACGAGGTTTGACAATTGTGGGTTTCTTTTACACGATGTGAGGTATGATCCTTGACTTTGATGCAAAGATAGTTGGTTTTACTATTGGTCATGCATCGATTACTAGTGGTGATTCTCATGATGTGGTTAAGTTGTGAGACTTCGGTTGGTACTTGTTAGTGACATGAGTTTAGTTGGACTAGTGAAACAAGGTTTACTAGGTGGTGGAACTGAACTGGAATTGTTGGAGACTAACAATGGATTGAAGTATGTTTCAGAGTAGTTTAAAGAGAAATTGTCCAGGCCGGTGAATTGGGAGCAGTATGTGTCCTTATGGTATTTCCGCTATACCATGCAAAAGGACAAGTTATTCCTAAGGGATTCAGAGCAACACACGGGTATTGGTTGACATTGATGCAAGGTGTGTGGTGAGTTGTCTCGATGGCTGATGAACTTCCGGGAAACCAACATGGAAGTTGCACCATAAATTTTCAGCAAGGTTTCGGGATATTGAAATTCTTGGGATGGCTTGGTTCCAAGTGAAGAAATTCTTGGGATGATTTAGTTCCAAGTGAAGAAGAATCTTTAGATGGTTTAGTTCCAAGTGAATTGTACTTTTTATGGTGGAGTATGATAATTTAATTTGTCGGTATAGGCAATGAGAATTATGATTGTCGGTGAAGACAATGATTGTCGGTATAGACAATGGAAGCAGAAGATGAAACTATGTATTATTTTCAATCAAGGTGGAGATTGTTGATGTTGGTTGAAAATATACATGTTGGAAAATCTCACATTAATGAGATTTGTGAAGATTGCCTTAAAATATGTTTCTGCAAGATTTTGTTTGGTTTAAATTTGATATGTTTAAAAACAAATGTTTATATTTTTGGCAAGATTCTGGTTGTTTTTATAGCAGATTTGTTTCTGTTATTTAGGCATATATTTTTCTATAAATAGAGTGTTTTATTCATAGAAAAATAAGAGAGTGGGCAAGATGTAGAGGCAAGGATTAAGGTTTGCCACCACACAAGGGCTAGGATTTTAGAGAGGAAAAGAGGTTTTCTCTTGGTACAACTCTAGGGGTGGGCGAACTATCTTTGTGGTACATCTTGGATAATCTAAATCATTGAGTCTCTTGGTCACGGGAAGAGATTTGGTGAAAGGGTAGAATTAGGATCGAAGGCTAATTCTTGTAACTCTTTGGGAATTTCTTGTAAAGAAACTCAATGATATAGTGTTTATTCTCTAGTTGTCGGTTTTGACAACGGTCGTGGTTTTTTCTCCGGATTTGGAGTTTCCACGTTATATTCATGATTGTGTTCTTTTATTTTCTCTATGTCGGTTTTTTCCAACAAGTTTAGTCCCTGGAGTTATATTTGGTCGTTAATTCAACAAAAAGAAAACTGATCTAGCATTTTCTTGGACACACATCAACAGTCTGAGTTGGCACGAGGGACTAACCTGAAAGAGGAAACCACCATTTTGGTCCCTGAGTGTGTGTCTCGATGTCATTCTAGTCCCAGACTTGCATAAAAATACAAAATAGTCATGACTCAACTATCTGTTAATCAAATTAGTCTCTGAAATTAATTTACAATGTTAACTCCACAAAAAAAGGTGACGTGTCAGTTTTTTTTTATATTCTTATTTTATTAAAAAATTCAGAAAAACTCATCTTCATCATCTTCAACATATTATTAATCAATCTTCACCGTCATCATCATTCTAGAAAATAAAAAATAAAAAATTTCCATCTCTCCCCACTACTAGAAATCTCGCGTTTTGATGATGATGATGATAGGTTGATGGACAAAATGTTGAAGATGATGAAGTTGAGTTTTTTCTGAATCTATTACCAATATAAAGAGGATAAAGGAGTTTGTGATGGCTTTTTTGATATACCTATTTTACCCTCACTTAAGTGGTTGGTTATCAAACTACATCATCAAACTATCATACAACCTACTGTAGCGGTTATGCTTTGACGTTAAAAAAAAAATTACTCTTAATTAAGTAATTGGTTCTTTTTTAATCAACAAACTCACTATAACATAAGACATGTCTTTTTTTTTGTGACATAAGTTAGACACAGGCAGAGTTAACGTCTTAAATTAACGTTAGTGACTAATTTGACTAACGAATTTAAAAGTCGTGGATTATTTTGTATTTTCAAGCGAGTTGAGGACTAGTATGACAGCGAGGTGCACATTCATGGACCAAAGTGATGGTTTCCCTTTTTAGGTTGGTCCCTCTTTCCAATTCAGCAAGCTAATGTGTGTCCAAAAAATGTCATGTCAACTTTCTTGTTTTGTTAACGATCAAATTTAACGTCAAGGGACTAAACCATGACTAACGGAATGCAGATTCTGAGACTATGTGATAGTTTTCCTCAGTGAGGGACAAGAATGACAACGAGTTGTATATTGAGAGACCAAAATGGTTGTTTTCTCTTTCTTTTTTTTTGAATCAACCAAACTTACTGCATTTCATTAAAAACTAAATGTTCAATACAAAAGGGAATATTCTCAAATCTATGGAAGCCAACCCAAGAATTGGCCGCCCTAGCAAGATTATGAGCAACCAAATTCGCTTGCCTCCTAACAAACTTAACCTCAAAGTTTATAAAAGATGACATAAGACTAAGGATATCATGAACAATTGATAGAAACTCAGAGTTGCCTCTACGCTTCATATGAATAGCCTCTATCAAAACTTTCGAATCACTTTCAAATTGAACTCGATCCAGTCCTCTATGCCTAGCTTCTTCCATTGCTAAAAGTAAAGCCCATGCTTCTCCTTCTACAGAGGAAATCACAGTTTGCTGCCATTGTGTCATACCAGCCATGAAATGACCACTATTATCGCGAAAACACAATTCCACCAAGGTCCTTCCAGATCCGGACACAAAGGCAACATCAACGTTACATTTTACCCAGTCTAGAGCTGGTTTCTCCCACTTTACCAAATCTGCTGCTGTAGTCCCGCTCACATTATTACTCTGTAACTTATGTACTGAGTACCAATCATTCCAAGCATCAAAAGCATGTCTTCCAATTTGACGCGGCATCTGGACATTATCATTCCAAAGCTTGTCATTACGATTGTGCCAAATGCACCAGAGTAACATAGTCACTCTACCAACAGTATCACTACTTTCATTGTTGCACACAGCGAAAATACGATCCATAGCATTAGTTTGTTGGTACATAGCATTATGTAAGACAGACGACATACCAGCGGCACTCCAACTATCCCGGGATACGACACACCTAAAGAATATGTGAAGCTCATCCTCAATCTCCTCATCACACACAGGACAATTGAGAGTACATTCCATGCGCCTTTCCAACAATCGAGAACGAGTCGGGAGACATCCTCTACATAAGCGCCAAAGTAAATGACGTGCCTTGTGCGGAGCTTGAGCTTTCCAAATACCATTCCAATTTCCCACAACATGATATTTGTCGCTACCTATTATATAACGCATAGCTAACTTATACCCGGATTTCACTGAATAACATTCATTTCTTTCCTCCTCCCAGACCACTTTATCCTCACGGACCGAGCTAACAAGTGGTGTTTCCAGAATCTTCTACGCTACATCCTTTGAAAACAAGTTTCGAACCTTAGCTATATTCCACGCTTTATAATTTTCGTGTAACAAATCTCTGGCAAATAACTGATATACACCTGCTGGTTGAGGCGGGGGCACCCATCTATTAGCACTCCCACGCAACCAAGGATCATGCATAACCTGAATATTATCCCCACTCCCAATCCGCCACCTACATCCAAGAGAAAGAATTTGTCTAGCTTGCCACATACTACGCCATGCAAAGCTGGGGTTGTATCCCAATGGAGCCTCAAATAAAGAGGAATGTGGAAAATATCTAGCTTTAATTAATTTTGCTACCAATGAGTTTAGATTCTGGACGATATTCCAAACTTGTTTTGCAACCATAACTTTATTAAAAGCTTCAAAATTACGAAAGCCTAAACCCCCATGAGCCTTCGGGCAAGCAAGTCTCTCCCATGCTAACCAATAAATACCTTTATTATTATTATTATTATTATTATTAGTATTACCGCCCCTCCACCAAAAAACATTTATCATTTTTTCAATATCATCAATAAGTGAAGCAGGAAGAATAAACATACTCATTACATAGGAAGGTATTGCCTGCAGAATCGACTTCATCATTATTTCCTTGTTTGATCTTTTTTTAGCAAGTGAATTATATTTATCGTCAAGTACTAATGTTTATAAAGTTGATATTTGGCAGCGATGTTTGTTCCTGGAAAAAATATAAAATTGTTGTGAAATGTATTTTTTTTTTTAGCAAAAAGATATCGTCGCATGTTATTGGAAAATAAGTGTTGTTACAAAATATTTTTCAATAACATTTAATATCGTTGTCATAATCATAACTAGTGTTTTTTTCTTTTTGGTCAAGTACATTGGCGATAAAAAATTTCACCCGAAATTCAAATTTCAGTCCCCTGCATATATAATACAATATTCCTATCAATTGAGTTAAACTCACGGAATTTTACAAGAATTATTGTTGCCTTATTTTACATAAGATGGTTCACATCGAATTTCAGATTTCTATTGTTCAAACTTTGGAACAATAGAAACTTTGGAACACATTTTTAATTAATTAAAATCATAGTGTTAAAAAACATGAATATTAGTATAATCCTAAGCGTGAATCTTTGTTTGCCATTAACTTTGCCAATTTTATAAAACATACGTAACTTTGTTTGTTTCTAACTCTAACATATGCAACAAATCCTAAATAAAATATATAGTGATTGCTTCCTCTATCATTTACAATCAGCCCCCTCGTGGGGGTCTACTCACCACATCGTGTTATTTTGTTTCATATTGCACACTACACAATTAATAAAAAGTCATAATAATAGACTCTTTCTTGGTCAATTTAAATATACTACTTCTATGGATTTAATTTGTTAAATTTGACTGTTCAAAGCCCTCCGAATTGGATGGTTTACCATTATCCATTTATCTTTAGAAATTAGGGTTCACACTATACATATATTGTGTAAGAGTGATCGATGCATGGTGGTAATTGGGGTTCTGGCTATCTTGCAAATAGGGATTCTTCGCATTCAAGCAATCGGGATATCGGTGATTGTACCACTTAAATTCAAATTTGTTAATTTGAATTATAAACAGAAACTGAAAAATTGAATATACAATCTTTTTTTGTAATGCTTGATAAAAATATGATGGTTGTAGATGTGTCACACTATATAGGGTCAAAAATCGACGGTAACACTCACTTAGTGTTAGGGTTGAACCTAAAACGCTCCAAACTAAATAATAGCGTATAGGTCAATAACCATCTAACTCTATGTTAATTAGCATCTGTCAAGTCGAGTCAAATTATGACAATTTCAAAATCTAAAATTTGAAGCTAAAAATGAAGATTTTCTAATAGTGTCCAATGCTTGAATGTAGGATCTCTTGTATTAGGTTTTTATAGTAAGTCTAACTCATACTTACAAAATAAGTTTATAAGGTGAAGGGTGCCACCTTTTATAAATGGTGGATGGTTTGACGCTCTAATATATATACTCCCTTTGACTTTAATTATAAGTAAAATAGAGTCAAAGAAAATTATTTATTTGGTGGAAAAAAATGACCAAGCCCAAATACATCAATTTCTTTTAAGCTACTTTTATTTATAATTAAGACTAGAGGAATCAAATATGCATTAATTAGCTAAGTTTTAATTATGTTAAATTTAACGCATCCTTATAAAATCATCAATTCATCATATTATATATTATAATTATAATAATAAGGTGAAATATATCATTATTTAAAGTAAATAAATAGAACACATGTGATATTTCTATCAACTGAATTATACTCAGGAGACTCGTATTCTATCTTTATTACCTGAGATTAGGATTTTACCAATAATTCATAATTAACTAAGAATCCGAAGTGGCTAAGGAGGAGGTTGAAATTGGTGTGCCACACATGTATGGTGACTATATATGCTTTGTGGACACATGTATATAGTGCATTTGGGGGCGATGTGGGGGACCATAATTTAGCAATTTTGTGTTTGTAACGTTTCATTTGATTTTGGGTCATTGTAGTTATTATGATTCAAAAGTTATTTTTTTTTAAGCAAATTCAAAAGTTAAAAGTTGGTCATGAACTAGATAAATAAATAAATAATACTGGATATGTTTTCACAAAGCAAAGTTTTAAGTTACTACTCTTATAAGCAAAAAATCACTTTTTGGGTTCGTTGAAAAAGTGATACATCTAGTTTATATTATTGACTACATACATTACTTTTTTAATAAACTTAAAAAGTGATTTTTTGCTTATAATAGTGACCGGAAAAATATTAATCAAGTTATAAAACCCTAGGATATATCGGAATATATAGCCAGGTACATTGTTTTTGTTGGATTCGTTGGTTGGATCAAAGATTGAAAAAATTGTTAATTAATTGGATAAACCGTCCATGATTTGGTTCTAATGTGGAAAATTTGACCGCAAGTAACTATCGATGGGATATATTACTTGATCCGATGCATGGCCAGCTCACTTAGCCCACTCATTCTAATTACTATAGATGATTAAGACTACTCAAAACATTATTTAATTAGTAACACAATAAAAAAATGTTAATTATTGTTTCTAGACCACTAATTAAGAAGCTAAATATAGTAAAAGACTTAAAATTTGTGTAATTTATTTTTAAAGTATAAAAAAATATTTAACACTTATTAAGAAAAGTAAAATGTGATAATTCGAAGTATGAATTTTTGTGTTTTCTTTGAAATAAATTTCATTGGAAAATTTTAAAATTTTTTTTTATTGGTTATTGATATTATGGGAAAAAGAAAAGAGAGTAAATTAAATGTAATTTACATTAATTTTATGAGAATAAGTCAAAAGTAAACCTTGAAAATCGTAAAAGTTGGCTTTTTTGTTTATAATTTGGGACAAGAAACGGTATTTTTTTTGCTTATAATATAGAATGAATGAAGTATATATATAAATACTTTTTCTAATGTAAAATTTACTTTTTCTTGTTTCTAGCGTCTCAAAAACACTAGTTAGTATGATCGATAAGAAAATATGGGTCTTGCTAACGAGTGTCTCTGAGGCACTCATTAAGCATTTTATTTAAAGAAACATTTTATTTAAAAAGTTACACAGCACAATTTCCAATACGTTGATTTTACACATTTCCATAAAAATTCTATAAAAATTTACTAATTAAGGGTTTAAAGAGTGCCCCAGGACACTCGTTAGCATTATATTAATTTCTTCCTCAACATTTTAGAATAAAAATAGAGTCTTGAGGATCTTTTCATGACATTCATTAAGGAGCTAAGAAAACAAATTTTCTATTGAAAAAGACTTTTTTTTTTTACTTTTAATAAAGTGATTATAAAACTTTTAAGACATTATTATAATATTTGATTTTTAGCAAATGTCTTAAATGTATTTATTAGCGTATTATCACAAGTGATCTTATCTTATTCTAAGTAGATATAATGATCATCAGTTCTATGAATTATAGTATCCAAAATTTAATTCATGTCAAATCTTCTATATTGTATTTTAAAAATTTATAATTAACTTTAAGTAAAAAAAAATTTACTTTTATGTTTTGAAGGACACGTATATTTGAACAAACAAGTTCAATATTACTCATATATGAACAAATTGTCATTTATAAATATTATAATTATAATTATCATACATCAAACAGCGATCTTACAATGAGAAATAATTTAATAACAGAATAATTTTGCATTGTAAAATATTCACTCTACAATAAAAAAAATGTGGTGGCGTACAAGTATTACTTTTTAGATTTATTGAGCCATTAATGACTATCGTCTATATTATATAGTAATAATTAATTAAGAGACACAATTGAAAATTTTTGTTTTAAAAAGTGAGAATGATGACATTTATTTTAGAATTTTTTTTTATCTAAAACGACATTTATTTTAAAAGGAACAAGAGAATAGTAAAAAATGTTAACTTCTCACATATAGTTAGTTAACTCCTCATATAAAGTGGTTGAGTTTTTGGCTAGCTTCGATTTTCCACACATTGCGCAAGACATTGCTACTACACATTACTTGAAATATAAGCAAACAATGTATCTTTCAAAACAATTACGACCATGACGAAAGAAATGAAAATGATAATGACGAAATAGTTATGTAATATTAATTGTAGTTAGTGGTAAGAGGAAGCTGAAAATGATGTGAGACTTGAAATTGATGCCGAGAAATATGACTCACATTTGGAAAAGACAAGTCACTAATTAGTGAATTAGTCTAGATTCAATGAAACCAAGGAATTAATAAGTCTACTTTCATAAAAATGACAGGTCTTCAATTTGTACATTTTTCTATTTTTATTCGAGATTACTTGAACATATACTTAGTGTCTCATATTGTATAAATTACGTATCAATTTAAACTTCCACTTATACTTAAGGTTTTATTAATGGGTGTACTAAAAATTAAATGCACAACTTTTAAACAAATATTTTTATAAGAAATTTCTTACGATGTTTTTTTTATAAGCAAAAGATATATTAAAAAAAATAAGTATCAAGGGTACTTCAATCTTTATAAGAGATAGATTAGATGTTTGGGCATTTTAAAGAGTTTGTACACTAATTGGCAAAGAAATAGCATAAATTCTTTTCACTCCAACTAACAAACCAGAACCAAGGGAAAAATTTAATCTTATCCACTATATTACTTAAGATAATAGAATCTCCTTTAAAAATGACATTGTTTCTAAGGTTTCATATACTCCAAGTTGTAGAACACCAAATCAATTGTCTCACTTTCTTAAACTTATTCGCTTTCAATGGATCAACAAAAGCTAGGAAATGCCCCCAACCAACCTCGTGTCTGATATGTCTGACCCCGAACCATTCATATATAGTGTTCCATAACCGACCTGTCAAGGGACACTAAAAAAAAAGATGTGTGTGGTTCTCGGATAAACAGCAGCAAAACACACAAGACTTATTAACGATATGTCAGTAATAATCCTCTTATTAAACAGTTTCCCCCTCGTAGCCAATTTGTTATGCAGCAAGCGCCAGCCGAAAACATCAATCTTAGATGGTATATTATTCATCCAAAGTTCATTTAGAGCAATCACAAGATTGTAATCCAACATATCAGGGAAGTTTATAGCAGCTATAATATTATAACATGATTTAATCGAGAAATTACCTTAAGATTCCACGGTCCATCTCCGCTTGTCAACATCGGTCATTTAGAGTTAGAAATTTCTTACCATGTGTCTTAGAGCACAAATTATCCTAGCGGTCAATTCGGCATTCCCAAAGGAATTAGAGATTAATCGACCTAATCATTAGATAAACTCCTAATTCTTATAATAATATAGTTTAGGTCGAATAAATTTTCTTCACTTTGCTATTATTTTCATTCATTTTGGTTTCCTTGTTCACCTTGCTAGCTTTCTGTTTTCAACCTTCTAATCTTCTTCTTATTGAATCGAATTGAGATAAATTGATTTGACTCATTTTCATCTCTTGATAAGGATATAAACGGGTTGTTGATCATAGCCTTCATCATTATTTCAGATACATTTTTTTAATCCTTTGAGACAAAAATTTTAAATTGTGAGGAGAGAATACTCTTATAAAAAATACTAAATTAGACCACTGGTCTCTTAATTAATTATTGTTTAATTTTGGTCGCTTAATTATACTTCCGTTTGTCAAATAAGTCCTTTCCGTTAAATGTTATCAAAAAAATATTGATTTTCTTCACCACATTCATCCCAAATTGCAGAAAACCCAGAAAAGATTGATCATCTTCATCACCTTCATCACCAAACATAGAAAAATGAAAAGTTCAACAAACTCAATAATACAATTGAAATTTCAATGTTAAATTTTTCCCAAACTTAAAACTCTAGCTAGCTCCAAAGTTCAAGATGAAACTTAATTCATTGTTATTAAAGTTGCTGTTGGTTCTCCTTCAATCTCTACTCCGTATCACTTAATTGAATTCATGGTTGTTTGTTACTTATCTTATACTCGCTTGACTCATTTTTATAAGAGACAATTTCGTTTTTTATACATCACAAAATTAATGTATTTGATCTATATTATAGCTCAGATACATTAATCATTGAATGATGACAATTAACTAGTACTCCTCATGGAATATGTTGATTTAAGATTCTACAAAAATGATGACGTACGTGACATGGTTAGTGAGGGGGTAAATCAAAATGTTCTAACATTACAGGGGACAAAAGAACAAAATTTTAAGTCAAAGTATTCCATGATGGGGTAAAAGAGAGAATATTTACATTACAGGGGTAAACCAAAACTCACCCACATTGCAGGAGTAAACACCTATTAATCATTCTTTAAATAGAATGTTTAAAAAGTGCTCGAGACACTCGTTAGCATTTTTCCAAGTAATAACTAACTTAATTTTAATTTGCCCTAGACGAAGTATCAAGTATATTGAGACTCTCACACACAATTGTACGTGAGTGTGAGGTAAGTAATAACTAACTTTTTTTTTTGTCCTAGACGAAGTAGCAAGCATATTGAGACTGAGACTCTCACACACAATTGTACGTGATTGCGAGGTTTTGAGTTCGAGCATGTATGAAAGTGTCTCGCTTCATAATATTTGTGTTTTTCAATTATGTGTGTTTTAAATGTAATTTTTAAAAAAATTGTCAACCAATTGAATAAGTGGATGTACTAGATGTATAAAAAAAAAGTGGATGTATTAGAATTTAAGCTCTGGTCTCAAAATATTATATGTAATATTTCTACCAACTGAATTATATCTTCATACAGACAGAATTTGTAAACTTTTAACATTATTTGATATGACAAATAAATGTGCAAGTTTCCTTGTTAATTGTAATCAAATTGATTTTATAAGATACTTCCTATTGTTTTTGGAATTTCGTCCCCCACATATATTTGGCAAATGAGGTATAGCTATTCTTTTTATCTTAGCACATCAATTTAATCTTTCTTTTGAGCTTAATCAACTTTCTTCATCATAATGAACCCCATGTGTATATTGTCGACATCTTTTCATTAACCTTTCTAATAAAAACTTTATGACATTGATCCAATATACAATAATGCATGGTGAATTTTAGCCTTTTGGTCTATATATGCTATGAAAAGACACAGCAAATTGCACGGGGGATGGACCTATATGTTTGGGACCAATGCACTATTTATGATCAAAATAATTAACTTTAATCAATTGCATAAGTGGAAACATAGAACCTAGTAGCTTTAGAGTCTTATCATCAACATTACAATTCCTCCCAAGATGAAGGCAAACCCAAAAGAGCACTTTGTTTGCTATCTCAAGAGAATAATTATCTTATGAATTGTGAACTTTGAATTGGAACTTCACATAAATGTCTCTTCAAAGTGAAAAGAAAGACAAGCACTCAAAACTTTTATTTTTGGTGGAAAACTTTAGGTTTAATTTTGGAAACATTTGGTCTTGTTAAACTCCAACATCATTACCCATTTAGTCGAATCAAACTTTCTTACATTCATTGATTCCCTAATAAAAGTTACTTTCAATCTTTTTCTAAAGTTAAAACTTAAAAATAAAATGTTATTCACTTAGTATGTCTTTCTTGGCAACACACTAAACTAATTAAATAGAAAAGACTAAAATTTGATCTAGAACCTTTATAATTGATTTTACGGTGTAAATGACATATTAAACTATTTTTAGATTAAGAGAAAGATAGGGGAGAGGAAGGAAGGAAGAAAATGTACTACTTAATTTAATTGTTTATAGTTGAGTGCGTCATCACATATGCGCACTGATTATAGAGGATCGAGTTTCTTTATGCTTATATAATTTCACTATAAAATTGATTGTAGAGTATGCATGCGACTGTCAAATATCTTAAATTAAAACAATATTAAAACCATTAATACTATTATAAGTGGTAAAAAAATGATATTTAATTTATATATGGTTCATTCTATGATTGATCTGTATAAAAAAATTATTTATTTAAATAAAATTCTTAAATAATTCTCAATTATTTCGAGAGATTAATTTTTGAATTGTATGCGGAGAATATATTGGGTTTGAAAGAAGAAGAAAAAAGAAAAACAAAATTAAAATCAATGTAACAAATTCTAGAAACACACAATTCTTGTTTTCTACTTTATTTTTTACAATATAAAACAAAAATTCTTAACACAATTGAAGGCTTTAATGTCACGCACTAGCTTTGATCAAGTGCTGCTCAAAAAGTCTTTCAAGAACAAATATTTTATAAAATTAACTCTTTAGTAAGAGACATATATGATGCTTGTTTGTTAATTTATGTTAAATTTTAACTAGAAGAAGACAAACACACATTAAACTAATATGGTAAACCATTTCTTGCCGTTTTCACATTCGTGTGGCAAAATCCATGAACCCAATGTATACCATTCGTGCACTTGCTTAATTAGTGCTTGTCAACAAAAGCATGCACATCAATTATGATACAAATTAATAATTCATTATTATGTCTCTAAAGGAAGAAATCAGTCAAATAATGAATGTATACTTGCTTTTTTTTTTTTTTTTTTTTTGATAAACAAGAGGGCCTAAACCCGGAAAGAAAATTACAACAGAACTAAACGAAGGGTAGTAATCTCCAGAGCATCAGCTTCTAACAAATGCCTAAGCTGCGTAGGAGGATTATCATAAAAAATAATATTATAGTCAAGTGAGCAGCTAACGTTAGCCGAAGCATCAGCACAAGTATTAACTTCTCTATAAGAGGGTTCCACCGTGACCTTCCAATTTAACTCTAGTAAACGACGAATGTTCTTCACCAAAAACTTTTAATTATTACTTGTTGTTTTTAATTATTAACAAAAACTTTTTTTTTTAAATGTATGAGTGATTAAAATAATTTACTAAAATGACATACTATCTATTACTATAGAAAATAACAATTTGGATTTAATTTAAGTTTTTTGGGTTTTGGGCATAGAGTTTTTTTTAACCCTCCGCCTCCTAGGAAAAAGGGTTCGGTGACCTATAGTTCAGCCACAAGGTAAATAAAGTCTGGCCAATGATTTTTTCACCAGAAGTTGAGCTCAAATTTTTCCAACGATTTGTTTTAGAATAGTTCATTAACCACTTGAACCTAAAATTTTGTGTGTTTTTTGTCAGATAGCCTAGTGGCTTGAAAATCCACCTTAATAACTGATAAGTGGAGTGTTCAGGGATCGAACTCCAGCTCCTGCGTTTATAATGCAATATCCCTACCAACTGAATTAAGCTCACGAAATCATATTTGGGTTATTTTGGCCAGGCATAGAGTTACCTGCAATGATTTTACTATTAACACAAGGTTCCATTTTGGAAGCTATATTAAAAATATGCCACTTGTTTCACATTCAACCTTATACCTCTTCTAACAACTTAACAAGCTTATCTAGTCAAGGACAAGGTTAAATACCTACCTTAAAATGGGAGGAAATTAATTAAGGGTCAAAGTGGGGAAACAATATATACATAGGTCAACTACCAAAATATCTTCTTACATTGTTTAAGTACTCCTAAGTCCTATTAAGTGGGTGAGTTGGTGAGTCACTTAGCAAAACATTGTAGTTTTGTAAATAAAAAATCATGTTAACATGGTCTTGATCATTGAATTTGAATGAAGCACTCAAAAACCTTACTAGTTAATTGATTTGCAACGTAACTGTTATTTTGCATTAACACCTAATTAGTAATTACCCTTTGAAATTGTAAAACAATAACCGACAATTTACAATTTTTGGGATAGTCTTGTAAGGTCAACTACCGATATATTATCTATTCTTCTTCCCTTCTTGTAAAAAAAATGTTGACTTTTATTATGGTCAGCGGGTACAAAATTTTGGGACGAATCTTTGAATGAATTAGAAAGTTGTAAGATTTCATATTTGAAATCTTCTTTTGCCACGCTACTCGCGCGCTCTACGCCTTTTCCGTTTTACATTTCCACTACTTAAGTAACGGATGTTATTTTTTAGAAATTCTCATTTTTATAACGTCTGCTACTTAAGTTGCGGACGTTATAAAGGTAGAGTGTTTTGGGGAATGTCCGCTACTTAAGTAGCGGGTGAGGGCATTTTGATAAATCCGTAGGGCGCGCGACAAAATCAGTAAGGTGGCAAAAGTAAACCTCTTCGTAATTGTTGCTGTTTGAGTTGGAGTGGCTATGGGCCTGCATACTTGAAAGCCGAGCCTACAAACTTTTTGGTCCAATATGAGATTCATGGTAGTTGAGTTGGTTATTGTTTTGGGAGAATTTCTCTTCCCCCCACCCTAAAAGCCTTTCAAGTCCCCCTAAATTTTTAAAAACACTATGCTCAGATTCTAGAATTCGAAGTGTATTTATGTGTGTTGGGATTATATAATTCGGGGATTTCGTATGTACAGTTCGGGCGGTGGTTAGGATGTTTTTGGCCGGTCGATGGTCTGGTTTGATTGGTCTTTATAGAGGTGTTGCCTCTTATTTAGTGGATCAGTTGTATCGCTCGAGTCTATAAATATTCTCGTCCATGCTTTTCTAGTTTGCATCATTCATCTTCCTCTCAACAATTTTTTTTATCATTTGCTTATCTTGGTTTTTTTTATTTTATTTTAAAAGTTTGTGAGCAAACGACCGCATAGTTTGTCGTTGATTAGTTATAATGTTCTCGTCGTTTTTCTCTGATGATGAGGGATGAGAAGAATATGTTGATCAACAAAAAACTATTGGACAACAATGATTGAGAACATTTTGTGATTAATCAAACAAAAACTCTTGATTTGCTTTAAAATTGGCACACAAATGAGGTTTTCCCTATGGTGGGTGGTGATAATGTCACATTTTCTGGATGTGAACAAGAAAGATTCTACTACTCTTATTTGTCCTCAAAAATAGAAAGTTGGGTTGCCTCATCTTTTATTTTTGGGAGATACCAATGGCATATTTGAGACAGTCCCATTTTACTCATTTAATATAGCGGTGTTTACTTTTATTTTATTTTATTTTATTTGTTTGATATAATTTTGATGTATGTTTTAATATACGTATCTAAATGTAATGACGATGAATCTTGTAAAATGCTAAGTTTGAACAATAGAATTTGAAACTCCTAGTTCGGATTCTATAATCCACAAGAAGCATAAACAAATTTTAGATTCTAGTATCCCAACATAGTATTTTGGAATTTTCAAAAAGGCATGAGAGACTTGGAGATTATCTTATGAAAATTGCTTTTTCAGTTTCCCATATTTCTTTTATATCTTCAAAATTTCTAAAAATCTCATTTTGCTTTTGAAAAAATTTCGGGACGTAAAAACCGAAAAAAAATTAGTTCAAATTTCGAAAAATTTCGGTAAACATGACCCGAAATTATTTTTCAAGGCAAAAAAAATTCGGTAAACATAAACCGAAAATTTTAACAAAGGGCAAAATAGAAAAATTCATAAATTTTTGGAGGTATAAGAGAAATACGGGGATGGAAAAGCAATTTTCTTATCTTGTATTGAATCATATGGACTTAGTTTAGTTAATTCATGCATCATAGACAAGAAAGTCCAAAATACATTTGTGTAGGCCATTTGAGTTAGTGGCCGTTGTTTGCATTTCAATTCTACTAATACACCCCTTAGATATCTTTTCTCTCTATAAATCTCTCGTGTCCTAAAATTTAACAACATAAGTCATATTTCCTTTTTTTTTTTAATTTTGTTATTGTAAATTCCTCACTATATTTTAAGAGTCAAATACACCCAATAGTGATTTTATATGTCAAAAGGACATTGACAAACCAAAAACTTAATTTCTCACGATCAAACTCTTTCAGATATATATGTTCATTGGTCAAGAACAATGAAATATTCACTCTTTAATTTCATTTACTAAAGGGAAAAGTTATTATTGTGTTTTTTCATATAAATTATATGTGGTCTTTGAAATGATCAATCCAGCCATATGTTGACAAGTCATTTTGTAAGGCTGAGAGAGGCATAAAATGTGGAATTTTGTGATAATCACTCCCAGACATTACACTAAACACATGAAGTACTTGGTGGAATTTAACAAATAGTCATAGATCATATATACAAGATTATAACATATTTACATATTATAAAGATCATGACGCATATCTTCCAGGATTACAAAGGCAAAGCAGTCAGAGAGAAATGATTACCCTCATTACGACTTAGTATTTCAATCGTTTTTCACGTTATGTCAAGTGTCTGATGAGATGGTAATTATATAGCTAATGGATTGAAAGCGTGAACCTCTCATTGAACCTAACTAAATTATTTAACCATCACGCTCATCCATAAACAAAAGTCTAATAAACAATTCATCAATAATTAGTCCTCATTTACATTGACCATAACTTAAATTATTAATAATTGATTATGGCAATCCACAATTAGAATAATTAAATAATTAATTCAACATTCTTTCATTTGGACGACGCTAATCAATTATTAAAAGGACCCATAACTTGTTTGAATTGACATATTTTTGAGCTTATGTAAAACAACTTACGTTTTTATGTATTATTCATAAGCTAAGTAATAAAAAAGTATTATTCATAAGCTTGTTAAGATAGTTTATGAAAAACAACTTATAAAAATAATTTTTTTTTAGTGAAAACTTATGAATTAATGTAAAAACTTATTTTTTTACGTAAACTATATTTCATAAGTTCAAAAATAAATTAATTCAAACGCACCCTAAGAATTTAATACTATAATGTCCATTATGGTATAATATCATCGCCCACATGACACTTAATCCTCGAGAGAAGCACATTTCATTGTGTTAGAATACAAATTTCAGCACAAAAACCAAATTAAAAAAATGTTTAGCAAGACATGAACACATTTAAAATACTAGGTAGTTACCAATTTAATTTTACTCAAATTTGGTGGTTTACTCAAATCATCAATTACACACCTTGCAAGTGCTTCTTTATTTTTTTCATTCTTTACCTATCAAAAAATTGAAGCAGTTCTTGCTTCTTTACCCTCGTCAGAAGCTTCCTTCTTTACACACACACACACTTCACCTTAAAAATAAAAAAAGTTAGAGCACAATCAAATTTTTCTTCTTTCTTTCACTTTCCATTCCTTTATTTTCATACACTTTTCTTCGTATAAATACATTATATAAATTATTAATATTCAATTCACTTTCATTTAATTTCATTTCCCATTATAAAATCAGTTTCTCCTATTCACAATTCCCTTTCCACCTACTTCCATAATTTTCCCGTACATTTTCTCGGATTTTAGGGCAATTTTCTCTTCAAAACCCTATTCATCGAAGAATCGTGATTTTCCTCTTTTCTCTTCCAATTAGGTCGTGAAATTGGTTCTATCTTAGTGAAAAGAAATCGAACATGTTCTTCAGTGGCGATCCTTCTAATCGTAAACGCGTCGATTTAGGTGGTCGAAGTACGAAGGAAAGAGATAGAAAGAATCTTCTAGAACAAACTCGATTGGAAAGAAATCGACGGTTGTGGTTGCGTCAGCAGAACTCTGCTGCACTTCGGATTCAGGTTTTTTCATGCTTCTGAATGCTCTTGATTTGATAATTGATAATTGGTAATTTTGATTCGATTAGTTCTTGTGCTTGATTGTAGAATAGTTCGAATTTCTTGTAGTGAAAATTGGTGCGTTTTTTTAATTTTTTGCACAGTGAATTTTCTTTGGTAAAGATTGAGCTCTTTTCTTATGCATTTTGGATATGTGATTGTTTTTTAATTAAATTTTGAATGCTATTGATAGTGTGAAATTGTTGGTGTTAAGCTGATTGTGGAAATTTGAATTTCTATTTTTAAGTATTAGATTTACTGTTTTGTCTTCTATTGAGTGTTCCAAAACTAGTGTGATGATGGATGACATGATAATAGTACATAGCAGTGTTATTGAATATCAGACATGGCGGATATCGGTGGCAGATTTTGGCCTCTTAGTTATTGTAAATATCGGTAGATATGGCAAGTTTTTCCGCCATAATCCGCTATTGTGGTGCCACAAAGAACCCGATATGGCAGGATTTTGGCCTCTTTGTTATAGTAAATATCAGCTGATATGGGGGGGGGGGGGGTTTCTGCCATAATCTGCCAATATGATGGGATTTGGAGAGTTGGAGAGTATCATTCTCCAACCATTTAGTGTGGGTAACCATGTAACAACTTGATTAGTTATACGGTTATACAGGGAGAGAAGGATTGGGAAAATAGTTAGGAAGAGTAGCAGAATCTCTTGAATGCCCTGCAGAATTGTATATCTTTTCTTGCCTCTGAATCTTTGGATAAGAGGAAATTCAGCTTAATAATACATCACACTGACATTTCCTTTCTCTCTACACTCTACCAGTTGAGTTCTACCAAAATATCCCGTCTTCACCCTGATCACTTAACGACCGACCATCTCACCAAACCTGTCACCCCCAACATTTTTAGGGGAATGGTGTTAGATTGTATCACAGTGATGGTTTTATCGTTTATTAAACTGACTGATTTCCTTAATTAAACTCTGCATACTTAATAATTTCAACATGAAAGATTTTGTTTCTAGTGACTTATGACAAAGCTATTTTCTGTTTTTTACCTCTTTAGTCAAAAATTGAAAAATTCAAAATAAATAATTGAATTGATCTTGTTAGTTATGGTGCATTTTTTTACTTAAACTTATGAGTCTATGATTTAGCGTTTTATAATTTTAGAGTTCACCAACCTAGATTTGTTTTAAGACGTGCTCTACTTGATGAAATGTACGACTACAACTGTGGAGATGCATTTCTGATGAATGGTGATGTACAATTCATAGTTTTCTTGCAAATTGTTGACTGCTTCTTGCTACAGAAATGCTTCAGAGCAAAAAAGGCTGTCAGAGCGGAACACTCTAAGCTGCGACAGAAATTCCTTAAAATCTATGGGACGAACTGCCTTAATGTTGACAGGTGATGTTTGCTTGCCTTCTCTGTATAAAGAAATTATTGATGTATTTGATTATGGCATTGTCTTGCTTGAACCTTGCAATACTGTTGCAGCTCATTTTAATACCATTTTGTGTGCATTCAGGAAAGCTTTTGGTCCAGATTCTGATTTCCTCCGCCAGTTCCTCTATTTCTTTAATGTGGAAAACCATGATGATTTTTTAGTTCTTGTGCAAATTTGCCGATTGATTCTACAGTTTGTTCAAGAAAGTGGTAATTGTTATCCACCATTTGCCATTGCTTTAACTGTTTTTTTTCCACTGCACTTTGGTTGTAAGTTTAGTTCAGGCAAGATTTTGCGGATCTGAGCATCTATTTCTAATACATTTGATCTATCACGGTATCACCCACCAAAAATGATTGTCATTACAAACAACAAATGCTAAAAGTCACGGGGTAGGAAATCCTATTTGCCAATGCCAAAGAGTATAGAATTTCCTTAAAAAAAATTCCCTGCTTGAAGAAGTCAAAGAATTATTTAATGTATATTTTCTGTTCTGTATGTTGTGTGTATTCTCCTTTTCTAAATATTTATGGCTTTATATGAAATAAAATAATGTTAGTATATTTGAGAACCACAGTGGACATAATACAATTAAGGACTCAGTCCTATATTGCTTTTTGGAATATACGTTAAGCATATTAGCAGGCACACTAGTTTTGGGAATCGCAGTTCACACCATCCCGCACTATAAGTATCACATATCTATTATACAGTATGAATGGGATGTAGAGGCAGATGTAAATCTTACGATGGATAAGTAGACACACAAGACAAGATAAGATTAGGAATTTATGGTTCAAAGAAGACTTGGGTAGCAACTATTGTGCAAAAGAATCAATAGATTGTTGAATTTCATTTTATGAGGAATCTCATTAGGTGGGGGGTGTAGATTTGATGGCTTTTTAGTCCAATAATTGCTGGTAGAAGACCACCAAGAAAAGATATAGGCGAAACCATTAAGGAAAAAAAAAAAACAGATTTAAACTGATTTGTCATTTGATCCATATAGCCAACCTTGGTGGAAAAAGGCTTTTGTTGGTGTTTCCTCCCCCATGCCTATTATGCAATTTAACTAAATAACTAACTGATTTACTATCTAACTCACTATTTAACTAAGCGGTTGCCTATCGTGCCGTTTGTAAGCCTTGTGATGATTTTTTGGCTTAGGATGCACACAAACATAATACGCAAATTCTTTTATTTTTCTGCATGCTACTATTTTTGTCTTTGGTGCTTATTAGAAAAAAAGTAATTTGAAATTGTGTAGATATCTACCTGCATCTTTGCTTTTTATGTAAGTTCAACTGTGGTGAATAAAACCTAATGGATTGAATTTCAATATATGCAACAGGGGATGCTGTGAGACTTTTTGCCGGTGAAGATTACTCATCCATATGCGCTTTTGTGAACTGCCGAGTGAAGAAGCTTGCATATAATTGTATTCGTGCAGTACATCATAACAGGTTTGCTTTATTTATTTTAATTCATTATTATTATTATTATTATTATTATTATTAATATTATTATTATTATTATTTGTAGAACGTCACTTTTTGATTATATTAAAACTTGAATTATTTAGAATGGAAAACTTGTGTTACACAACAAATATATATTTGCAAGAGAGATATGGTTATAATCAACGTTAACTGTCCTTCTGATTCGTTAAAATTATCGAGTTGGTTCTAATTGTAGTTTGTTGATTTAACAATCCTTGATCAAATAACTTAATCCTTCTGGACAGTTGGTCTTTGGTATCGATCCCTGCCGCCTTGTTTATAATTAATTTAAGTTTGAGTCGGTTTACGTATTCTCCATGCTTCTAGCCCAAAAGGCTTGTGTGAGGGGGTTTGTTAAATAAATATAGGAAACAAATTTTGACCTAACAAGTATGTTTCAAGGAGAGTTGGTTTGATCAGAGAGAAAAAAAGAGAGTATTTGATGAGCAAGAGTGTTTTTTGGGAGAGTTTGAAATGTAAAATGTAAATGGCTACTATTGTTTTCAGTTGAACCTCAATTTGCCCATCCTTTTTTTAATATTTAAAATAAGGAGTTTTTTTTTTCGTTGTAAAAAATAAAATAAAATAGTTTTATTAGACTGGAGAGAGGTAAAGGGGCAATGGCAGCTCATAATTTGGTTTGGCTACTTTTTCTTTGGAGCTTTATTGTTACCTTGCTGATATATTATTATTTCACTTGACAGAAATCAGTTAAAGGATCAACTTTTATTGACTTTAAAGGAGTCTAATGCATCAGCTATTCCTTTATTGGAAGTTTTATTACTGTTGATAGACCTCAAACTGCCATGGAGCTGTAAGATAGTAGGATATCTCTCTCAAAACAATGGATTCGGCCTACTTAGAGATATTATTCTGACAGGAAAGGTAACCCGGTATTTTTTTTCTTCCCAGAGACGCTATAAAATTAATCCCTGTCAAGTTGTTTATACTGATATGAAATTTGATTTGTTGGTTATGAAGATTTTCAAACTAACAGTATGACCTGGGAGAAAAATGTGAATAAAATATAAGAGAAGTTCTGAATATGCTTGAGTGAAGATCACACATATAATTTACAAGGAGGGAAATCAAAACAAGCATGAGCTCATATGATAATATGAATCCTCTGATACAATGAATTCTGTAAAAAACTGAATATTATATTTCAGGTTATGAATAATGTACAACCACTAATGTGTTTATATAGGCCATTCTAACCCAATGAGCCTGATTAATGGACTAAAGGACCGAATACAAATGACTACTAAAAATAAAAATCTCTAGTAATAGTAAAAATACATTATTTACAACACAATGAATTTTAATGCTAGTTGAAATATATAATGTTAATTAATTATCTTATATTTACTAATTAAAAAAAAAATTTATCTTATATTTACAAATACTCAGAGATCCTCTTTAGTCTTGACTGTGAATTATTCCAAATTTTGTTAAGACCAAGTTGGACTACCCAAACTAACATTTGAGAAATTGTGAGATTTACTAATTAATCTTGACTCTCCTTAAGAAATACACCTAGAAGCTTGCTCCAATTATACTACCCTAGTCAGGTGTTCATTCAAGAAGGAATTTTTTAAATCTAATTGATGCAAAGACCGTTGATTAATGGCTATTTTAAGGTTTGTAGCATTATTTAATTAGGATTAAAAGTCCATTAATTATCATGAATAGTTTCTTTAATTAATTAGGATTATGAGTATATGTATTAGTATAGCTAATGATCAAGGTCAATGATGTTAGTCTTTTGTAAAAATCAAACCATAATCACAACTCAAAGTCTTCATTTCTTTCTCTTCCCTCCTTCGTCATCACAAGTTTTTTTTGATAATTTCCGTTCATCACAAGTTAATTTGGCTTTTTTGATCTATCACTTATATGCATAAACTACTTGAATGATCTACTGCAGGATAATGCAGAAAAATGCATTGGATCGTCTTTGGAGTGTGTGCTTACAGGTGTAATGTGCCACATTGGTCAGAATCCATGCATCTGTTCAGACATTGATCCAAGATATAGCTTCTCATCGCAGATCCTTACAATTCCTTTCTTATGGCACGTTTTTCCAAACTTAAGACAGGTATTTATTATACTAATTATATTTTTTATGGTGATACTCATTATTTATATTGTATGTATCTATTTTATTAAGGTTCCTTCTTTCTATTCCTCTCTATTGAAATACACAATCAAATAATTTAGTGCATAAAACCTGACTTATAATCTCTCTCTATGCGGCAATGAATATCATGTCAATGTGCAATATGCTGATATATAACCAAGTAAATTCAACCTGGAGGGACTACTATGGCTTGAAGGCTTCTGCATACTAATTAGAATCTAAGGAGGACGGTTTAACTCAACCTATGCTCAAGGGAGACAATACTTTTGTTGTTTATTCTTAGATTATGGTTAGGTCTAAGTTCAACACTACAAGGATAGGACTTCCCATCACGTATAAACACATTTTTAGGTTATATATCATCTATTGTGAGACTCTAAACACACCTCTCATGCTCTGGACATCTGGAATGTGACCCAAGTGGTCTGATAGTGGTGACCTGATAGCGGGTGGCTGATAACAATTTGGCAAGTGTACAAAATCGTACATAGTAACATATTGTTATATTTTTTTCCACGCAATAAAGTTTAATTTACTTGGGAAAAAAAGTGAAGTAAGTTTGAATAATTTCGGCAACCAAAAGCAAATTGCAAGAATGCGAATTAACAATTTATGAAAGTAACTAGGGCCTCAAATCCCGTCTTTCACACTATCATGTTCTAGAACTCTCAATTAAAACAATTAGTTTAGTTTTCATGAAGTACAATCAACCAAAATAGGTTAAGGACAATTCCTTGACTCAAAATCTGTACTACCCAATGAAAAACCCTATTCCTTAGGTGATTGACCATCAAATAGTGCATTAAAATCGAAGATCAAAAGAAGACGTTCATATTGCCATATCTCTATGGTCATTATGTTCATGTAAAATAATCCCAATTTTCGGTTATCACTAACCATCTCCCAGTGGTGAAATTAATCCCAACATTAATTCCATAACAACCAATTTTAGAAAAGCAATAAGAATGGGGACTAAAGCTCAATTAAAATAAACCAGATTGCATTAGTAAAACAAGAATTCAAATCACGTAATAACTTTAAGGAGGTTCATCTACTCCTAGTTTAAGAAATTTAGTTACTCATTTTCATAGAAGTAAACAACATAAAAAAGATGAAATTACGCATGTAGGAGTTCATTGAGCATTCAAGTTTTTGTTCCCAAGGTTGAATCTTCAATTTATGGTGTCTTCTAACTGCAAAAGTCGTTTTCCATTCTCAATACTCTAAGCGATTAAGTTTTTATTAAAACAATCTTACTTACGTACGAGAATTAAATGCCGTCGCCTAGCGAATGTGCCGCGTCACCAGGTGATATGACACAAACATATGTCAACCATAATCCATTGCCTGGCGAGCTCAGTCCGGTCTCCATGTGAGATTAGACAGAAGCTGCATCAAAAACATCAAGCCTTCAACAGTGCAATGTTCCATTAAGCGATCAACCTGCATCGCCGAACCAATGAAAGAAAACTACGAAAAGTGTCTGGTTAATCAAGAAAATGAAACCATAAACACCTTATTTATTGAATTGAAGAACTAAAAGTAATAAACTATATGTATATAGACTAAAAACATGCATATGATGAAGAGCTATAACTGGCCCAACAAATCTTGGATAGACTTTGATACCACCTTAAATTTTTTATATTGGGCCATTCGAATGGGCCTATTCAACCCTACAAAATTGGCTTGTACGGTGAGGACTACCCACCACTTATAAACACATTTTTTGACCATATCTCATCCAATGTGGGACTCTTTAACATTTATATCCATGATAATTATTGTTTTTTTATCACTCCAATCTTCATGCTGGAGTGTCCTTTGTGAGCTTGCTTATGCTGTGGAGATTTATTTTTTACTATGGAAAGTATTGTGAAAAGTTGGATTATTTTTGGGTACTCAGGTTTTTGCAAGAAAGGGCATGGGCCAGCATTACATTCATCAAATGGCGACATTTGTGCCAAATCTGATCAATTTTCTACCTAAGGATATATCAGATGAATTTCCTACCTATGCCTGTCTTCTTGGCAATATATTAGAAACTGGTGGTGTTGCTTTGTCTCAACCTGACTGTTCATTCGATATGGTAAGCTTATAAATCCTACAATGTGCCATTTGCTATCGTTATTCGATGTTTGATATCCTTCATGTATCTCCCTTTATGACTTACCTTGGATTAGGTCAAAGGCTGGTGTCATTATTTTTTCTATATTGTATAAATGAAGAAACACATTCAAGATAAAATGAGAATATTATAGATTGAAGTATAAGGTTGTAGGCTAAGCTTCTTGCTTAGGAAAGGATAAACCACAAAAAGGTTGAAAAAGATTAAGAGGTCTTTTTAAAAAGCTTATTTTGCCTCGTCTCATGACTTGAGCACTTGTGTAAATGTTTTAAAAATCTTACAGGGGGCATCTTAATAAGCTTCTTGGGATAGCTTATAGAAATAACATATGCAAAATTTACTCCCAACCCCTCTTAAATTTTTACTCATCCTAAATTCTAAATTTTATGGTGAAAAAAAATGTTGAGAATACAAATAAGTTGCCATCATAAGCTCTTGATGACAAGTGTTTACTGGATAAGCACTTATTAAATTATTTATCTGAACACTCCTTTAGAGGGTTGGAGGGTTAGAGCTCTAAGGCTCTGCAAACTAAACAAATTTTGGATGTTTCATATATCGTTATGTATAATGTTTTTAATAGCTTCTGATCATTCTGCATAAAACTGTCTCTAGATACGATCATATGACTAAAAGTTGATTTTTTAAGATTTGAGAGGGGGTGGGGTATTGGTGGACTGGTGGTGTGGTTCAAGTTGTTTGATTTTTGATGCAACTGAAGTTTGAAACCTTTGCGTAAAACCTCCTTATGCATGTTTTAAAGGTGATTTGTATTTATTTCTTTTCAGGCCATAGACCTTGCAGCTGTTACTACATCTTTACTGGAGGCGCATCCCTCTCTGACAAGATCTGATAGTAGAGAAAGTATGTTTTCTAATCAGAGTTTGGTTTGATTAAAGACTTTCCTTTTCTTTCTAACTTTGACATTGAACATTGCCAACTTTCTTCTCATTTTATTTCTTTCATTTTTATGGATAAAAGAAAGCCAAGGCTAACATGGACCACCATTATAGGTGCTCCATTGTTGATAAATTTATCTTTTTTATACTCAAGAGTTAAGTTTAACCAACAGTTGCTAAATTTATCTTTGCTTCATCATTGTTGATAAATTTATCTTTTTTATGCAAATATGAAATGATTATATATCTTTCTGTACCATTTGTTTTTAAGCTGGTCGGTGCTAATTTCAGATTCTATGATCGCTGAGGATGATATGACTGGCGATGAAATCATGGAAGTAGCTCTGGATAGAAAATTAGATCAACAAATTTGTAATTCCATAGATACTCGCTTCCTTCTCCAACTGGTATATATCATCATGCAAATGACTTCTGTATCTTGGGTTCCATCAAAATTTTCCTTCACCATTTTTTTTTTGAAAAATTGATGGAGAATTGTCACTTTTTCTCATGTGCAGACAAATATATTATTTAGAGATATTTCATCTGCAAATGGGCCAAATGATATGGAGGTTGCAGCTGTTGGTGCAGTTTGTGGGTTTTTATATGTTATCTTCAACACATTGCCACTTGAAAGGATTATGACTGTGCTCGCCTACAGAACTGACCTTGTTCCTATGCTTTGGAATTTTATGAAGCGGTGCCATGAGAACAAAAAATGGTCAACTTTGTCTGAGCGGTTATCATACCTCTCAGGGGATGCCCCTGGTTGGCTGTTACCTCTTGCTGTATTCTGTCCTGTCTACAAGTAAGACATTAGTACTGTTGACTTGTTTAATAAATACTTGTATTGGTGTATGAACTATAGCCTCTGTGCCCATATGGTCATTCAATTTTCTGTTAATCTAATCATAGTCTTGTTTGAGCGTGATGATTGAAGTATATTACAATCTTTTTCTGGTCAGGCATATGCTTATGATAGTTGATAATGAGGAATTTTATGAGCAGGAGAAACCCCTATCACTGAAGGATATCAGCAGCCTCATCATTCTATTGAAGCAGGTAATGTTTTGGGAATATATTATCTATTCTTTTATGTAAATTTGTTGAGAGTTCTGAGATTGAAATCCTTAGGAAAGCTCAGTAATTGTTTACTGAAATGGAATCTTTTTTTCCTTTCACTTTAAGCAAGATCCAGATAAGGTGTGTCAAATCTGGTGGGCGTGACCCATAATATTGCTTACATTCCTTATATTGCTTCATACAGATGTTACATTTTGCAGTTGCAGTTAATTTCATTGATTTTTGCTGTTTCTGCAGGCTCTGTGGCAGCTACTGTGGGTAAATCATACCTCATCTGCTAATTCAGTTAGGTCTAATGCAGTTAGGACAAGCAGTAAAAAGCTTTCTATCGAAGGCATTCAACAGAGGGTTAGCATAGTCGTCTCTGAGCTCCTGTCCCAGGTAGAACAGTGGAAACAATTTGGTTGTATATATTTAATTTTATTTTATGTTTCATTCGAGGATAGCTTCAACTAACCTTTGGATAGTTGAAGTAGCTATCATTAAACTTAAGTCCCACTATATCTACTGTACACCATCTCTATTCTATAGTTTCCCTTTGTAACTGTCTGTTACACAGATCTATAAATAGATCTTAACCACTGTAATCAATTCAGTTGGGAAAAGTACAGAAGAATCAAACAAGATTCAATTGCAATCTCTTGGAATTCTAACATTAGTTTCTTGTTTGTGGCTTTATGGTGCAATGCCATAACTGTCAAAGATTGTTCACCCTTAATTACCGCATTTTATCAGAGACTGGAACCCTTAGTTACTGCATTTTTATTATTTTCCCCCTTTTCCACTTTGAAGGATATCTTGCTCTTCCTGTAATTGTAATTTCATTCTGTTCTCACTATTAATACTCTTCTTTCTATTATATCATAAGGGTTTTCCTCACCCTTATGCATATAAATTGTTTATCTTTATCTTCTTCCTAACTTGCCTTTTGATTTTCTTCTCTCAGCTCCAAGATTGGAACAATAGACGACAGTTTACGTCCCCCAGTGATTTCCATGCTGATGGGGTGAATGACTTTTTTATCTCTCAGGTATGATCCCTCCCTACTATAGTGTTATAAGGTGAAACGATTACATGATCTTAATCTGGTAGTTATATAATCTTTTCTCCACAGGCTGTTATAGAAAATGCACGAGCAAATGAAATTTTAAAGCAGGCCGCTTTCTTAATACCATTTACAAGCAGGGTTAAAATTTTCACCGTAAGAATTTCATTCAATTTTGACTTCATTAGATATTTGACTCTGAATGTGTTATTATGGATTTAAAATGAATGCCAATGAGCACTTTTGGAGTTTCATATACTTAACTACCTTCTATTGTTGTTTCATCAGTCTCAACTAGCTGCAGCTAGGCAAAGACAAGGATCTCCAGCTCTATTTACTAGAAACCGGTTCAGAATAAGACGTGATCATAGTTTGGAAGATGCTTATAATCAAATGAGTCAGTTGTCAGAAGATGATCTTCGAGGACTGGTGATGATCTTTCCCAAGGCCCATCCTTACATTTATTAACCATTCCCTACTTTCTAGTTTTTAAGGGAACCTGTAAATCATTCTTTTATTCAATTTTCAGATTCGTGTGACTTTTGTCAATGAATTTGGAGTTGAAGAAGCTGGAATAGATGGAGGTGGAATGTTCAAAGATTTCATGGAGAACATCACACGGGCTTCCTTTGACGTGCAGTATGGATTATTTAAGGTGATATGAATTATTATTATTATTATTATTATTATTATTATTATTATTATTATTATTATTATAGACATAGTACAACATATACACTACCCCGGTCTCAAATATAAGCAAACAATATAGGACATATTTGTTGGTCCAAAATTAAAAGGCTAACCACTATTCTTAATTTGTGTGCAGATAGTTCCTTTTGCATATAATTGAAACCGGAGGGAGTATATAGGCCCGTTTGTTTGAGATTTTTTTTCAAAAAAATCACTTTTTTTATTTTAGTGGTGTTTGTTTCAGATTTTTTCAAAAATCATTTTAGTAAAAAAATCTATTTTTTCTTCAAAATGAAAAGCTATTTTCAATAGCTTTCTTCAAAATTTATTTTTTTGAAAACCATATTCTAAAAAAATAGATTTTTATGATTGTAAACAAACGGAAAATAGCTTTAGATTTTCTTCAAAATCTCTACAAAAAAATCTATTTTTTTTAAAGCTTAAACAAACAGGCCCTATATTGTGTCTAGTTTTGATTTGTCTGAAATTAATTGGCTCTTTAAAATATCAGGAAACCATGAATTGTTTCTCCAATAATATCCTTATATATTAGTATCTCAAACCTATACAGTACATTAATTTGTCCTTATTTACCTAACCACTACGGCTATGACATTTTAGTAAAAAAAATGTAAATTTTATCTTAGTAATCAATATAAAATCAATAATTATGAAGATCTGTGCATTCCTTTGAAAGACAAATAATGAAGGAGTATAACATTCACGTGCCTTTGACCTTCACCTAATAGCATAATAAGCTTTTAAGAGAGTTAATTCATGATGCTGTATTGTGGCCTCTGACCATATATGGTCTAGAATTAAATCCTTTTTAACTACTTACATTGTTATTAATACAATTAAATTGGAATACAAAGTAGATTGGTTCTGTTCATTGTCAATGCTCCATAGCCCAGAGAGCTCTTACAAGGGGGGATGTGTTAAAAATAAAACAATGTGCAAAATAGAATTATCATAGTACTTTCAGCACAATGGCCAAGCTTCACCACCAAATTGAAGCTTTTTAATGTATTCTTGAATGAAAATATAGTTGCAGTGGGGTGGTACCAGTTAGGGTGTATAGCTTTAAAAAGGGTGAAGTTTGAAGATAGGTTCCAGAATCCAAAAAGTAAATAACCTTTCCAGTTGTTAACTATAATTTAAATAAGTAAGCTTTGAAGTTTTAAAACTTCTGTTTGGAAAATGCTTTAGCTTATATTCATTCCCTATCATTTCACTTTGTTATTTATTGTTACGGCCATCTGAACATCAATGTATCCAGGAAACAGCGGATCATCTGCTTTATCCAAATCCTGGATCTGGAATGATACATGAACAACATCTCCAATTTTTCCACTTTCTTGGTACTCTTCTTGCAAAGGTATGCTTTTGTCCTGTTTCTCCCCTGTCACTTCAATAAAGTGGGGACTTGCATAGTGAACTTCACTCTCACATGTTACATTTGCAGGCTATGTTCGAAGGGATTCTTGTTGATTTACCATTTGCTACATTCTTTTTGAGCAAATTGAAACAGAAGTAAGGTGTCTTTTTGGCCTGCTTCGTGAAGTTCTTTTTATTAAAATTTAGATTGTTCAATGCTCAAATCCCAAGTTTCCATTCATTTGTTTACTTTCTCATTGTTACTGTGTGCTGATGTTCAAGTTTCACAAATGAGACTTGGTAGCATTCATGTAATGCCTAGCTGGTTGTGGATGTTTTGTATTTCTTGAAATGAATTGTTGTACTTCTGCACACTTCCTATAGAAATGTGTTTCCTTGATTGTAGCAAATGAATCATCTGTTTTGTTATTTTGGTTAGAGATTACCATACTATTTGATGAAGCTATACTTCCTGGTTTCTTACACCTTTTTTTCGTCTTATATCAGGCACAACTATTTGAATGACCTGCCTTCCTTGGACCCTGAATTATATCGCCATCTTATCTTTCTAAAGGTAATATCGTTTATTTAGCTTTCATTTCCTTGTATCTGCCTCGGTCTTGAGAAAACTCTAATAATGTCCATTTTATCCTCCATTCATTGGCAACATTTAATTGGTCCTAAAGTGAGTTTAATGCTATTAGTTTTGTCATTCTATGGACTGATGGCACATATTGAGGACTTGTTTGATGGATCTGGGAATGGAGGACCAATGTCACGACATCTATTTATTCAGTTAGTGGTTTGCATGGTTAACCAAATCATGTGAACCGACCTACTTTAATGGTTATAGTTTTATAAACCCAACTATTTGTCCCATGAATTGGTTTGAGAATCATAATTAGTTCTTGTTGGAAAATTGATGGAGAAAGCAAGGAACTGGTGTTGTTCCTGGTGGTGGCGCGTCACGCCATTGATCCTGCGCGTCGCGCCATTGATCCTGCGCGTCGCGCAGTGTGTTGCTGTGTGTGCTGTTGCTTCTGCCTTTGGCGCGTCGCGCGCGAGCCTATATATAGGTTGTGCGTTTTCTGATGTGTTAAGGTGTGTTTTAGGGTTTCTAAGGCTAACAAAAGACTAGGGTTAATAGAGTAACATCTTGGAAAGACTCTAGGGTTGAAGAAACATGATATCACCTTGGGAAACACTTATTTATTGAATTTCTTGGTCATGGGAAGAAATTCGGGACTTGGGTAGAATTAGGGAATTGTCTAATTCTTGTAACTCTTGTGGAGAGAATTTCATTGATAGTGGAACGGAGAGGGCTGCCCTCCCCCCAGGGTAGGTTCATTAGCACCGAACTGGGTAAACAATACGCTTGTGTTCTTTACGTTTTCGCGGTTTACTTTGTTATTGTTATTATTGCCAATCCTGCTTGTTTGATTGTTTTAATCGAATTGCTCCACACACATCAAAGGTATTGGTGTGAGTTAATCGAATTCACAACAGTTCTGAACCGGTTAAAAAATAATTTTGATTTTAGACCAGCTTTGGATTGGTTTTCCCAAATTGTTTTTTTGTATCTTGTAAGAAACAACACACAAAATAAGAAAAGTTTAGAAAATCAACAGATAATATATCATATTATAATTATAATGAAAATGGGGTTGAAATGGATAAATGAATCGAGTTAAACACTGAATTGAATGTGTTGTTCTTGTTGTCTTCCTAAATTGAAGTCGATAAGTTTCAGTATCGGAACAGTATTAATTTTAACAATCTCACCTCTAATAAACTCTCATCTGAGTTTCTATACTATATTTCTCACCTGTTTCTCTCTTCTCACTTTCTTCTTACAACCAAACATACCCACCCTATATGATCTTCAGAATAGAGCTGGGACGAGTTGGGGTTTGTAACAAAATTACTACATTACCATGTGAATGGGTATCAATTACTTTAGGCATCCTCGTTTTTCTTAGTGAGTGTCTCATTTTGTTCTCATTGATTCTGTCTTGACTAACAGCGTTATGAGGGTGATATTTCGGAGTTAGAACTATACTTTGTTATATTAAATAATGAATATGGAGAGCAAACAGAAGAGGATCTTCTTCCGGGAGGAAAGAACCTGCGTGTCACAAATGAGAATGTCATTACTTTTATCCATCTTGTAGCCAATCATCGCTTGAATTCTCAGGTAAAGTGCATTTGTTTGAATTTGAATTGCATTTCTTGATGCCAATGCATTTAAGTGTCCATTACATAAACATAATAATAATGTTTTCAGATACGTCAACAAAGTTCTCATTTCTTGAGAGGATTTCAGCTTCTTATTCAGAAGGATTGGATTGATATGTTTAATGAGCATGAACTTCAGGTTCTCTTATAACTTAGTTCACTTTTAGGCTTCTACAGCTATTTTTTCCAATATTTTTTTATTTTAATTTTTGTTCTTGCATTGTTCTGTTAAGGATCTGTTTAATGCCAAACACATATAATTTTCTCCTGCATATCATAATATCCCTTATCATTGCAAGAGGGATATAACCATGCTTGGTTTGTAGTTGCAAATAATTTTCTAGTGATAAGTAATTATAAAGTGAAAAAGTATGACCTAAAAGATATCAAATAAAAGATGAAGTTCAAGCTCGAGAGGCAGTGCCAAAGGTAGTACTGGTGTTGGAGCAATTTGATTCGGAGTAGAGCCATCCCCATCACTAGCCAGTGGTGAAGGAATATGTTATATAGCGTCGGTATGCCTGAGAGGGTGTGGTAGAGGTTGATTTTCTGGATCATGAGACAACTCTGGATGGTGAGAGTCATTCGTTACAACATGTAGGCGAAGTGGTAGTGTTGGTGAGGCAGATTTAGAAGTGAGTGGAACAAAATCAAAGGTGACATTGGCTAAGACTTGATAATGGCAAAGACCAGGAGAGTAACATTTGTAACCCTTTTGAGACTGATTGCAATCTAAGAAGATAGTAACATTTGTAACCCTTTTGAGGCAGTCAATCTAAGAATATACACTGTAGGTGTGAGAGTTTATTATGATTTAGGAGTAAGATTATGAACAAAACATAGACCCAAGACTCAGAGGTAAGGGGTGGGGATTTTGACGAGGGAATAAAATAGAGTGAGGTGTTTGGTTTTTATGCACCGACACAGTGGGTGTATAAGGGTACACCGTACACGTAGTAAGCACAATATCACCCCCAAAAAAAAAAGACTTATTTGTGATAGTAATTCTGCATAAACGTCTAATCTTCTCTTTTCTTGTACATTTGCACCCCTTAAATAAGTTGAAACTAAATTTATGTTTTACGACTTGTTCTTTTCATCATACAACAGTTAATTGTTCTTTGTTTTTCCTTCTAGAGGGTGGGCTCTATATGTTAAAATTGGTTTAAAGAACAATGATTGACGCCTTGAGCTTTTTTTTTCCCACAGCTTCTGATATCAGGATCACTTGATAGCTTGGATGTTGATGATTTGCGGCAGCATACGAATTACGCAGGAACCTATCATAGCGTAAGCTTTCTGTCAGTTATGTGGATTTAAGATGCGTCTCATATCAGGATCACTATATATATATATATATATATATACATATGAAAACATCAGAGAATATCTTAGTTTATCTTGTAGAATTGGTTTCTTAAAGTATCGTAGATTATCTCTTAAGATTAGTTTGCATATTTATTAGCGCTGTTATCTTGACTTTATTACCAATTCTCATGTTTATTTAGGATTTCAAGTCTTGTATTAGTATAAATAAGTTTTAGTGCCTCATTTTTTATGAAGTTACCGTCATATTTCAAAAGTTTGTAGTCTTTCGCTTCTCCATTTTTCATCTAAAACTCATACCTTCAACAAACATATGGGGTTTGTCTCAACCCCTTCCTTGCATTTCTATTCCAAATATGAAAGTGGTTCAGATTCCAACTCACTTTCTGCTTCGTCGTCCCCACTTCATGCATACTACGAGTAGGTCTGGATTCTACTCAGGTTGGAACTGCTTAAGACTTTCCGTTAGAAAAGTATAGCACGTTGCAGTTTGGTTGCTTCATCTCAGACAAAATGTCCAATTGAGTGCCCCACCTGTCATAGTCAGTACAGCCCTTGATAACATCATCTACTCAAGTTTTGTCATATGGTATCACAATAGTTTTCCGTGTAGATCATGAACCAAGGGACCTCCTTTCCATCAACTGTACAAATCATCTACTAGAACAATTTCCAGAGCAGCATGCCGGATATCATATACCAGTTCATAGGAATGGGGTATCTTATTTGAAATTATAGGGAATAGTAGATTTTGGGTTAGGGTGTGGGTTGCCCCCACTTATAACTTTATTAAGACCATACTGCTAGTCAATGAGAAATCTCCAACACACCCCCCTCATGCTTGACATTTGGAGTGGGAAGTTTGTACGGGGTAGCTCAATAGCAGATGACCCAACTACGTTTATGACAAATCTATTATTCAAAATGTGAACTGTGCTCGGGCCAAAGAAAGACACGGTTTGGCCAAATAATGACATGGTGATGGTTGCAACCATAAATGTGTGCTAATTATTTTTCATGTGAAGAATGAAGGGCCCAAAGATAGTTGTTATCACCAATATTTGGACATTGCATTGGGAACTAATGTTGTGCTATGTATCTTGTTTTGGGTCTTCATTTTACCAATATGCAATGTTTGTACATGTATCAGAGTCTATCCTAAATCCGTTATTGGGCTAGGAAGGATTTCTATGACTACTACATTTGCCCATGTTGCAAATGTTTAGTCCTGAGAGTGAGGAAATGTGTTAAGGTCTCTGTTATTTCCCATGTATTTGTCCATGATTCAGATGTCCAATCTTGGACGTGAGTGAGAGGGTATGTTTAGATCTGACATCGACTAGTGAAGTAGTGATATGGCCAAAATAGTTCTTAATCCTTGCCATTTTTAAACTTCCACTGTGTGATCCACATGTTCATACTCCTTCGCATTCAACCATCATGCCCCTTATTAGAGTGAAAGAAAGAAACCAAGAGAAAGAGAGAGTATTATTTGTATTGATTGAAAATGTGAATCTTTGATCTGGAGATCAAGGTACAAGTGATTTATATAGGAGCTTATCCTACACCAAGGAGTATCTAAACCTACACCACTGATAACTAACTCGGAGTTTGTTACAGTGATGTGGCAGCGGCCAATTAGGCAGATGCTTAATAAAAACCACAGCCAACTAACTCAGCTTGTACAGCAAGCTTTTACAATGAATTAGCTGATCTAAGAAGTAAGAACTAGAGAACTAGTATATTCTCACACCCTTGGAACAGATCTTAGACTTAGTTTTATGTTTAAATATTTTGGGTCTCTGATATTGGTTTGAGGTTTCCAAATGTGGTTTTGAGAAGGACATATCTTGCTTTGTTTGATTGCTTGTCATGAAATTTCCTTTATTTGGCTAGGTTATCTTTCTAGGAATTCTCTTTGGCTTCTCCAGCATCCTTTGTTTCCTTCCCACCTTTATTTTTTGTTAATTGTAGAGAAATGCATTATTTCTTATAACAAGCTAACTCTTAGTTTGAGGGGGTGTTAGAATAATATCTAATATCTTCATATTATGTTTAGCATATCTCAAATTACCTCATGGGATTAGTTTCTTATCTTAGAGTATCTCTTATGATTAATTTTCGTATACTTATATTTTGGCTTAGGAGTCTTGTCTCAGTGTTTAGTCTTATTATCACTCTTATGTCTAAAATTCATGAGTTGAACACACGTTGGATTGGGCCTTTATAGTTGCTTCTTGTTTCAGGGGAATCGCCAACTGCGATCAGTTTTTCCATTTCCTTGACATTGGAGGATATCTTATCATCCCCTTAATTTCACGTCCCCTCTTTCTTTACAGTGAAATATATATATATATATATAAAGTTTGATTAAGAAAACGGTGTTTATTGGTCTTGTTACATACATATTTATTTTTTACACCTTGTCTAAATATCGTTAGAGTCCTACTTTTCTTGTCATTAACTCCTGATGAGAAGGGTATGACCCATCTCGAATCGACTTTCTTAATTGACTCTTTTCTGACATATATTTCTTCTGATATAGGAGCACAATGTGATTGAGATGTTCTGGGAAGTACTCAAAGGATTTTCAATTGAAAACCAGAAGAAATTCTTAAAGTAAGATAACAGTTATATAGGATTCCGTGTCTCTATTTATGACATATCTCAGTATGAGTAATAAATTTACTATCTTTACAGGTTTGTGACAGGTTGCTCCAGAGGACCGTTGCTTGGATTCCGTTATCTTGAGCCTTTGTTCTGCATACAAAGGTGAATACTTTAATAATATCAAGGGTGTTGCTAATCAATAGTCTCGGACAATGGTTTAAAAATTGTTGATTGTATATATCTTTGTATTTATTATCCAATTCTGTTTTTAATATGATCCTATAATTATGGGATTATATTTACTTAGCCTCTTGTATACATAGACTTGTAATTCTCTTATGAATACAAAATGAAATATTCAGATTTAAGTTGGTACCAGAGCACTCTGGTTCAACCCTCTTTTTTTCTCTATTTCTTAGTTTTTTTATTTTTAGGGTTTCAGCCGCCGGGAGCGCTGATCCAGTGACCCAATCTGTCAGCCGTTTCAACCCTCGTGCCAGACTGTTCACCAGACTCTCCTGTCATCATTCTGACCCTTTCAGGTGTTTCGGTTTCAAGTTTTCAGGGCTTTTTTAACTGTTATTCGTGTCAGCTTCCTCTGCCGCTGTTTCTAGTGTTTGAATCTGTCTATTCCTTTTTTTGTTTCATCGTGGAAAAAGTGAGTGCTAGTGAAACCAAGTCCGAAAAGAAGAGTTTAATCTCTTTTGCCTTTTCTGGAACTCCTACCATCACATCACAGAAGTTGAATGGGAAGAATTATTTGGACTAGCGTAATGCGGTGGAAATATGGTTTCTAGGTCAAGCATTGTTTGACCATCTTGAGAAGAAGGCAGATGATGTTGTTGCCTCTAAAAGGGAAGAGTGGAAACAGGCTGATTTTCTGCTGTTGGGATTATTGTTTCAGTCCATTGAACCAAATTTGATGGTTCACTTCCGTCCGTATAGAACATGTCATGAGGTTTGGATGAAGGCACAAGCAGTTTATGCTAATGATATACAAAGATATATACAATCAACAAAAATCAATTCGTAGAAAGTTTTTATTTGAAATCGTCGTATTAAATACATTCTTAGCTTTAGAAGATATATTTGCCAATAAAATTTTAAATTTTGAATCCTTAATAGTTGCCTAATACTAGTAATTATTCTGATTATGTTTCCCCTTTAATGTTTGAGCTTGTACATGTTATAGACAAAGGGATTGCTGGGTGCAATATTCTGACTTTGTACCTTGTAGGGCTGGTGGTAATTCTTCTGAGGATGCTCTGGACAGATTACCAACATCGGCTACCTGTATGAATCTGTTAAAGCTTCCACCATATAGAAGGTTTGTACTAGTGGTGCTAGCTTGTCTTTGTAGTGCGAACATGGAATTTATATTTATTACCGTTATAGATCTTAAGAGTGGTCATAAATTGAATATATTGAAAATGATTATACTCACGTCAGTAATGTGAAAAACGGTTTTGTAAATTAACAGTATATATTAACGAAATAATTAGTTGGAATTAGTGACAAAGGTCTTATCATTTAAATGTGCTGTTGTGTTTGCTTGTAGGGGCAGGAGTAAGTTTTATGATGAGTGTATTACATGTATTAGACATGCAAAGAATGGTGATAGTTAACTGTAGGAATATTGAAATATTATCATAAACATTTTAAAAAAATGATTTCATGCCTTGTAGAGCTTCTTGGACGTTAATTTAATGAAATACTTTTGTTGTTGAGCATGAAAACTTATGCTTAAGGTGTTCTTAAAATACTGACTTTGAAGATAATGTTGCTTTGAGCTTAGATGTGACTCATTACACTACATTTTTTAATATTTAACGTCAATTTTAATTCATATACTGTCCATGCCACGATTTATTGCAAATTTGTGAGTAAAGGGAGGATGGATCTCTGGATTTTAATTCCAGCAGTACTATTTTCATTTGAATTTTCCTGAAGTCTTTGATTAGGATTGTAAAAACAGACGGTTCTTGGGCCGCTAAATCTGTTTGTCGAATATATGCTTATGTAGGTTACCTTGATTCTGTAGTTTTGATTTTATTATCTTGTATTTTTCTTTTCTGTAGTTTGAACAAGTATTTTTATCTAGTCCTTTTCGGTGTCGTTGTGCTTCCTATTTTGCTGAATTAACCTTGGGGAAAGTTGGTCTGTTAACTATTTTACCTGACAAACAAACTCATCTCTGTGTGCAGTAAGGATCAACTGGAATCCAAATTATTGTATGCTATAAATGCTGATGCTGGCTTTGATTTGAGTTAAATGGAGTTATTGCAATTGGAATTTACCATATAAAGTTAGTTTTCCATACCTGTAGAAGATGACTCCCTTCTAGACAATCGTCGGAGCGGCATAGAAGACAAATATATTATCAGATCCGATGGTATGATGAGAACTGAGAATAGAAATGTGGTGTATATATTCATTTTTACCATCTATCTTGTACGTTAATTAATGTTCAAATGTAAATATGCTCAAGATATGAATTCATTTTGTAATATTCACTTTTTGGCAGGATGCTTTTAATTTATGGTATAACAATCAAAATAGATATGCCATAGGATATTTTGCAAAATATTGTTTACAAAATAAAATATGTTGGGAATTAGATATATTATTATCACCACCTTAGTGTTGCTTCCCCTAAGGCTTTGTTTTTGTTTGCGAGTTTGGAGGGGAGGGGAGGGAAGAGTTTTGAGAAAAAAGAAGAAAATAATAAAGGAGTTTGAGAGGGTAGAACTTTAGGTTTTTTTTTTTTTGGTTTTATAATACTAAATTCGTATAATTTGGTGGAAGAGTTGGGTTTTTAGAGTTTATATGAATTCTTTAAATTTAATCTGTAGTGTTTGTATTTCTTTGTTTTTATTTAATCTATTTTCATTTGCTTACAAAAAAAATATCAATAATGTACCCAAAAAGAATGTGAAATTTTTTCTTGTCTGGTACCGGAAACTAGAGAGCCGGTTCCTTGGGTGGTTTATTGGTTTGTGGTTTGTACAACTACCTTCAATCACACTGGTTCGAAACCAGCGTCAAAAAGCAGGAAACTAGAGAGGTGGACAAACATACAACATTGATGCAACTTTTAAGAAGCGGGAAACTAGAGGGGGTGGAGAAACACAACATTGAATATTGATCTGATAACAATTATTCTTTGGTACTGCAAAATTTCAGTGTACAAATCCAAGTAGTTACATGTTGCTTTTATGATAATATTTTGAATACATATCGAGATATCAATAAAAGGGTGGAAACTAGATAAGAATTGAGGTCACGTTTTGCAAGCATGTGAGCAATCTCATTCACATGTCTCAGAACAAACTTAACATGAATGTTTCCATATTTGTGGGACAAAATATGCCTACAATTTGAGATAAATATCATCGAAAACTGAGACTTCTAACTAATTGCTATAAATACCAACCACCACGTGTGAAATCTAGTTCAAAATCCATTTTGTCATTCAATTTACATGCTTGATGATGTCTTATATGTGATTCCAATGAATTTTTTTTGTAAAAGACTTCTACAAATTAAGATCATCTAATGCACTCTTAGATGAGGTTAAATTGATGTTTGATCTTTTTTTTTATTGAATAATTCTTTAATTTCATTTTAAAGTAGTTGTGAAGCTCACTATATCCACAAGTGGTGGATGTAGTGAAGTTTGTCTATTCTTCTAACTCACTCTTCCATTCTATTCTTCCAATACTCCTTTTTTTTTTGAGGCAAAAGTAATCAATTCATTTCTTCACGAATAATAGTATCAATATAATGAGGAGGATGATAAAAGACATTGGAGCTATCCTGAAATATAGACACTCTAGTTAGGTTATAAGTGACTCTATTAGCTTGTCTTCTAATAAAAGCTAGATTGTAGCTGGCATTAAATGAAATAAGGGACCTACAACTAGTCAAAATAATGCCTAGTTCATTAACATGAGTCCAGATCCACTCCATTTCCTTATCCTCCATTCACTCCAGTTTTTCTACCGATGAAGGACACATGGCAGTTAAGAATTTCAATGGTTGTGATTAAAAACATTAACATATAAAAGCCACATAGAAACACTATCACTGTGAAACTTTGGAAATCTGGAAACACGACATCGTTTGAACCTCGTTTATTTTTTGGATCTGGAAATATGAATTCGTGAGTCCAAATCCTCTCATGAACCTCTCTGTTTATTTTTTGAAATAAGGACAAACATGAAACATTGCTTTCTTAGTTGTTTAAGATTGCAAATTTGGGTCATTCGTTTGAAATCTTAAAAGATTAAAATTGAAACCATTTTTTGCTGAAACAATTTACATAATATAGTAAAGGAAAAGAAGAACTACTGTATTTGTTGGTGAGAATATTGCTGCTCAATCTTGTAAATTTTATGCAGAATTTTTTTCAAAGTTGTAATCAATTACGGCGGCGATTGTCGGAGGTGCGATGGGGTTTCACGTGACGGTCAGGCAATACAAAGGAAATCACGTGTTGGTTTTGACAATGAGAGGGGACGGCTATAAAGTTGACAGCGATGAGTTGTGATGAGAGGATTTGAGCATCGTTACAGCAACTAGCAAGAAGAAGATGAACAGTACGTGGTGTTTCTTTTTTCTTTTTCTTTTTCTTTTCTTTTTCAATATGAACCATTAATTTTTATTTTGCCAAGTGTCACACATTTAAGCAAAGACTGGAGGGTAATGGAGCATAAGCCAATGGAGGTGATCTGAACTCCATTAACATAAGCATCACCACTTGTTATAACATTAACCACAGTTGACAGTCACTCTCAAAGTTGACTTGAGCATAACCACTTTCCACTGCAATACGGAGAGCAACAAGAAGGGCCGAAGCCTCACATTCAACGAGAGGAGCAACGTGAGGGAAACATTACCAAAGTGCCAAAGCTATCACAGAAATAAACGCTTATGCCAAAGGACCTGTCAACTGAATAAAGGGCATAATCAACACTACACTTTAACCAACTGTTACTTGGCTTCACTCAAGAGACATCGTTAGCTAAAACAGAGGGTTCTTCAAGGGTCATATTGCACCAATTGTAGTCACGAATGGTGTCATGCGCGGGTAAACAAGTTCTGGCAACGTCAAAAGATTTGTGATCCTTACGCCAAATACTCTATAGAGTGGTTGAACACTCTTCTTAATATCGTCATCTGAACCTACAAACAAAGAAAAGATAGCCGAGAGATTGTTTTCTTGTGGTATGAGCTATTCAATTTTGTTCCAAAGGTTTAGCTTCATCCAGCAAACAATAGCACGAGGACATCAACGGAAAAGATGCATTGCCTCTAGGGGTGCAATTGGACCGGTTTGGATTGGTTTTGAGGGAATCCATTGTCCAAACCAATGAACTCTCAATTGGTTCTGTTTGGTTTTTAGTGTTTTTCAAAAATGAATCCGAACCAAACTCATCGGTTTGGTTCGGATACTTTAATCGGTTTTACATCGCATTTTTTTCTCGATATATTATTTTTTTCCCGATATATTATTTCCCCATAAATTCATCAAATACAAAAATACAATTCTTTTCCCATAAGTTCATCATATAAATAAGTTGATCAAATATACATAATACAACCATATTGAAATTAAGTTCATAAGTTATTCAAATAATAAAGTACAACACAAATAAAACTTCAAGTTTATTCCCACTTGAATCGCTCGCAAAAATGATGAAAATAAAAAATCACAAACAAAGTAGCGCTTGAGAGTAAATCAAATAAAAAATCAGTACACGTAAGCCTGAGGATGAGGTGAGAGCATAAAAAATCAGTAATTAAATCGAAACAAAAATCAGAAATCACAAACAGAGTATGAGATAAGAGCAGTGTGAGGTTGTTTGCGGCGTTGAGGAAGAGAGAGTCTAAGAGTTTCTAAGTTAGTATTCTTTTTAATAGTATTTGTCTAATATTTTTTACAAGTAGTCGGTTTGTCCACAGGATCTTAAAACTGGAACCGAGAACCGAACCAAATTACATCGGTTTTCAATTGGTTTGGATCAGTTTTTGATCCAAACCATAAAAATCAATTTTTTTCTTCAGTTTGGATTGGTTTGGATCGTCGGTTCCGTTGAAATTTTCTGATCCACTTACACCCCTTTGCATCCTCTGTTGCGGTAGACACACCAGACACAAAATCTTTTTAGTTAAATATAGGTACCGTTTGACTCTGTTTTTTTTAGCTTTTTATTCTCTTTTTAATCAAAAGTTGGGTCAAACACATTTTCAGTTGAATGCTCTTTTTATTATTTTTTCATTTAAATATTATTACTTGTTATTGTATTTTTTTTAAATTTATTTTTTTTTACAAATCATTTTTTTAAAAATATATTTTACCAAACAATTTTTGTTATTTTTTTAGAAGCTTTTATTTTAACTTCTAGATTTCAGATAGATTCTAAAAACTAAAAAAATTAGGCCAAAAACGACCCATAGTCTTATGTTCCTTTTTTTTATGTTTCATTCCATATTAAAAGTTAAAAATTTACACAAAATATTGGTACAAATTTTCTATGATAGACGTGATTGACCATCTACCAAACCAAGCAATAGTTCGTGTTCCCCAAGCCTAAGCTTCCATAGCAATATACTTATATACCTTATTTCTCAAGGTTTCCAATTCCAACTTAAATTAGAATTTAATATTAATTAATTAATTAATTATACTGATATTATTTATTATTTATAATTATTTAATATTTTCTTCTTCCCTTCTTCAATTTTCATACAAAACCAAACCCTAACAAATTCACAGTAAGTGTAAACAAAATCAGCGATGGTGAAGGTTCGTATGAACACGGCCGATGTGGCCGCCGAAGTCAAATGTCTCCGACGGTTAATCGGAATGCGATGCTCCAATGTCTATGATCTCACTCCAAAGGTAAATCTCAATTTCATTTTACCATCGCAATCGTAATCTCAGACACAAAAGCAATTTCATTTTTTTTTTGCTTTTTTTTCAGACGTACGTTTTCAAGCTTATGAATAGCAGTGGAGTCTCTGAATCCGGTGAAAGCGAGAAGGTTTTGTTACTCATGGAAAGTGGTGTTAGATTGCACACTACTGTTTATATGCGGTAATCATAACCATACCGTAAAATTTTCATTTTTTTCTATATTTTATCAAATGAACACACTAATTTTAGGTTTGTTTTGATTGACTTATCTGAGTTTATGACATTGTATGAGTTTATCTGCTAGCATAAGCACGCATGAGAAAGTGTTTGGGAGAGCTTATGTAATCAATTTAGGGCCTGTTTAGATTAACTTATTTGAGCTTATGACATACCAACTAGAAAGTGTTTTGGAGAAATTATGAAAACAACCTGTTTGGATTGGCTTATTTTTTAGCTTATGCGAAACAACTTATGCAAATAAATAAGGTTTTATGGATTATTATAAGTTTTTCAAGGTAGTTTATGAAAAACAACTTATAAAGACACAATTTTTGCTAGTGAAAACTTATGAAGTAACATAATAGTTTATTTATTTGCATAAACTATTTTCATATGCTCAAAAATAAGCCGAATCCAAACGGGCCCTAAGGGCATGTTTGGATTGACTTATTTGAGCTTATTTACTCACATAAGCACTTATGAGAAAGTGTTTCGGAAAACTTATGAAAACAACTTGGGGCTTACTTGGATTGACTTATTTGAGCTTATCCATTGACGTAACACTTGTGAGACTGGTTTGGAGAGCTTATGGAAACAACTTTATGACATCTTCATAAGTTATTTTCAGCTTATTTCCATAAGCTCTCCATGAAAACAACTTATTGCTTATATGAAAATAATTTAATTTTCTCTTTTCTTATAGGAATAGCTTATACATAAGCACTTAATTAAGTTGTTTATCCAAACATAGGGTTGTGACATGTTCATAAGTTGTTTTCTGCTTATTTTCGTAAGTTCTTCAAAGATAGCTTAATAAAATAACTTATAGCTTATATGAAATAGCTTATAACTTTATTTTATTTTGTGTAATAGAAATAGCTAATTCATGAGTGTTTATGTGATAAGTGCTTATGCTATACGCTAAAAATAAGTTGTTTATCTAAGCACGGCTAAAGAAAGTGTTGTGTATGTTATAGAATTAGAATTTGAAAAGATTTTGTTTGTGGTGTTTATAGTGACAAAAGCAACACTCCTTCTGGTTTTACACTCAAATTGAGGAAACATATTCGAACTAGAAGGCTTGAGGATGTGCGACAACTTGGGTACGATCGGGTATAGCCTTCAATTTGAACCATCTTTTGTTTCACTTGTTATTATTATTAAATTGTAAATGAATGTTTTGATTTTTATTTGAAATTTGTTACAGATTGTTCTTTTTCAATTTGGACTTGGGGAGAATGCAAACTATGTTATATTAGAGCTATATGCTCAAGGCAACGTCATCCTCACGGATTCTAGCTTCACTGTCTTGACTCTACTTCGATCTCACAGGTTACTACTGTTTCCGATTCTGCTCTTTAATTTCAACTTGTTAATTTCAGTTTGATTTGTATATACGTTGTATAGAATACAAACAAAAAAATTTGCGTATTTTTTTTATAGCTTAACAATGATAGGATTTTTACAATTTATTTAATTTATGAAAGAATGTTCATTTAAAGAGAAAATAAGTATATTTAGGAGGATTCGAAACTGTCTTATTGATAGCATATGTGGCACACTTTTAGTGTAGAAATTTTTCTTGGTCACACCTAATTGAGCTAGTTGGCTTGTTATATTATGCTGAATGTTATGTCAGAGTTTGCTATTTAAAATGAGACAGTTGGAGTTGTTTTAATCTACTTTTAAAATGTATTTACTTGTTTCTCTATATTATTGGGGTTTGATAGTGATCTGGCCATTTAATTTAAATTTATCTGTTCATATTTGTGAAACATCTATATCTCTATAGTAAGAGGAATTATAGCAATTTATCATTAACAGGGATGATGATAAAGGGCTTGCAATCATGTCACGCCATCGTTATCCTGTAGAAAGTTGTCGAGTTTTTGAACGAACAACTACAACAAAGCTGCAGACAGCCCTAACATCTTCCAAAGAAGATGACAATGATGAGGCTGTGAAGGCCAATGGAAATGGAACTGATGTTTCTAATGTAGATAAAGAGAAGCAGGGATCCCGAAAAGGTGGGAAGTCATATGCCACTTTGAAAATTATCCTTGGAGAGGCACTCGGTTATGGACCTGCCCTTTCTGAACACATGATATTAGATGCTGGTTTAATCCCCAATGAGAAAGTACCCAAAGATAAAACGTGGGATGATGCCACTGTTCAGGCATTGGTCCAAGCAGTTGCAAAGTTTGAAGATTGGATGCAGGATATCATTTCAGGTGAAATAGTTCCAGAAGGATACATTTTGATGCAAAACAAAAATTTGGCGAAGGATTCTTCTGTATCTCAACTTGAAAGTCTTAAACAGGTTATCTTCTACTTCTCTATAGTTATAGTGGCATCATTAATATGAAGAGAATGAGAATAAGGGACAAAATATCTTACTCAGATGGTCTTGTGATATTCATTTCATTGTTTAAATACTTGTGTCATTTGATGCAGATCTATGATGAGTTCTGCCCCATCTTACTTAACCAGTTTAAGTCGAGGGAACATACAAAGTTTGAGACATTTGATTTAGCCTTAGATGAATTCTACAGCAAAATTGAGAGTCAAAGGTCTGAACAACAGCACAAAGCCAAAGAGAACTCAGCTGTTCAGAAACTTAATAAGATACGCAACGATCAGGTTGGTAGTTGGTACGCATGTCCAAACTATTACAATTGTATGATTGGAAAACCAACTGAATCATTTTGAATCTTTCCTCAAATTATTCTCAGATCTTCTCCATTCCATTCTTTGTTTATATCCAAGTTTCTTGGCTGTCATAACTTCTTGTAATAATACACACAACTATTACAACCTTAAGTATTCATATGGAGTTGAGAACATTTTTTTTGGTCTAATATTGTTGATAGCTGATACTCAATAGTGCAAGCATGTTTACAAAGCCATGTATCTTTTTTTTATGTTATAGGAAAATCGAGTGCACACTTTGAGGAAAGAAGCAGATCACTGTATTCAAATGGCAGAATTGATAGAATATAATTTAGAAGATGTGGATGCTGCTATATTAGCTGTTCGTGTATCTCTTGCTAAGGGTATGAGTTGGGATGACCTTGCCCGGATGGTGAAGGAAGAAAAGAAAGCCGGAAACCCAGTAGCTGGTCTTATTGACAAGCTCCATCTTGAAAGAAATTGCATGACTTTGCTGTTGAGCAACAATCTCGACGAAATGGATGATGACGAGAAGACACTCCCTGCAGATAAGGTTTTTTATGTCTATTTTTTTTATGCAGTTAGAAATTCTTTTAGATAAATAGAAATTGTTGCAAAGATAAGGGAGAACAATGAATTGTCCTAACTAAAAAGAATAAAAAAGAAAACAACCATTCAAAAAGAGAAAATTAATGGGAAAAAGCTGCATAATCCCTCAACATAGAAATCTCCTTAAAATTAAATAGTTTATGTCTATTTTTATCCCAAATCAAGTGCTGTGCCATAGGAACTTACTGAAATATGTGTTACTCTCCAACTAAATGTACTACTGTGTACCTTAGGTTTCACAATTCCCAAAAAGTGTAATATGGGTTTTCATTTGAATGTTTTCTTATATTCATCAGTTATCATACTACCTTCAAACCAGTTTGCTTGGAATACTAATTCTTTAAGACACTTTGGTTGTTATGCATATACAGACATGAAAATAGTTGTGTTTCTTATGCTATTTATCTACCATTATAATATGATTTTTAACCAAACATAACATTGATAAGGAATCAAAAAGTGTGACTGGAGAAACATCTCACTTATATGATTCTGGTACCATATATCCCATTCTTATAGGAGGGTGTATGTCAATAAACCATTATATTAAATTTTTTATTAACTTAATTTTGCATTGTCATTTTCATCACTGGTTGTGTTTCTGTTTTCTTAAATATGTGTATTTTTCTTTTCCAATAAAATAAAATAAATGTGTATTTTTGTTGTGTTTCCCCTTGGATGTATGCCATTAGTAACGATAGTATGTTGTGTTCAAGGTTGAAGTTGATTTAGCTCTCTCAGCACATGCTAATGCTCGGAGGTGGTATGAGCTGAAGAAAAAACAAGAGAGCAAACAGGAGAAGACTATAACTGCCCATGAAAAAGCTTTTAAAGCTGCAGAGAGAAAGACTCGCCTACAGCTTAGTCAGGTGCTTATAGATTGTATTTGCAGATTGAAACGTTATTAGCACATTGCTATCTCATATAAATAGATTTAAAGAAGAAACTTGCAGAGAAGTAAATATATGGTCAGTGGTTATATCCTTATAGGATGAAATTGAGTCAAGTTTTGGAGAGTAAGAGTTTATCTCCTTTCTATGTCTAAGAAATTTATTGGGTCATGACCATGTTATATTTATGGTTATCGTGTGTACTACATGTCAATTACTTTGTAGACTTTCCATTTGTGGTAGGGAATGTAAGTTTAAATCGAATTTCTGCTGATTGTTGGAAAGATGCTGTTAGCAGATAATTGTACTTCTGTCACAATTCCTCTTATTCTTTGTCATTTGTGATGTTTTATCCCTAGGGAGGGAGATTTCTTATCCTCTGTGTCTGTCCTTTTTTTTTTTTGTTTTCTCCACTCTAATGAAGTTTTTTCTTAAAAAAATGTCTTTTTTCTTAATTTTTAGTGAAAGGTTATACTAGCTATGGGATGCAATTGTCCTTTTTCCCTTCATATAGCGTTTAGCCAAAATTTTATTTTCAAATTTCAAGGGGATTCCACTGTGCTTTCCTTTTTCATCGATTTGTGTAATATTTAGACTTGGAGAATGCCTCATCCTTACCTCCCAAAATGAGACTAGTGATGTTCTTTTTATCACTGAATATGTTGATGTAAAACAGTGCGAAATGCAACTAGCAAGCTATCTGTTTGTCTACCTTTTCATTTTTGGTTGCTTTCAGACTGCTAATTAATTATATTCATTTTTCAACAAATTTTTATGCAGGAAAAAACTGTTGCCTCAATTTCGCATATGCGCAAAGTTCACTGGTTTGAGAAATTTAATTGGTTCATTAGCAGTGAGAATTATTTGATTATCAGTGGACGTGATGCCCAGCAAAATGAGATGATAGTGAAGCGTTATATGTCAAAAGGAGATCTGTGAGTATTTCTTGTTCTATCATATTGCTCCGCATTCCTTGTTCCTATGGCTAAAACTTAATCATTGACAATAGAAATTATTGAGTAAGGACGAAAATAATAATAATTTGGTGCTATCTTCGATTGGATGAGCGATACTTCAATTTTTTAACATGTCTCCAAATCATTTGAAGAATTTGTTAACTTAATATATTTATTGTAAAATTGTTGTATACATGATTAAGAAAAATTGAGTGCTTCATCAAGATCCCAGTTCCCTATGATGTTCAAAACAAAATTGAGATATTCATGAGAAGCTTCCTTTCCTCTGGAGTAAGAATACCATTTGTGAATTAGGGATTGTCTTTCTAGTTGAAAAGTCTGTTGCAAGCTTGTGAGAAAAAGGGGGGGATGTTAGGTCATGCGAAGTGAAGGTTGCATATATTGTTTTTTCTTTGTTATATGTTCAGGGCAACCTTCACCTTAAAAAGTTACGAGCCAGTCTTGTGGATTGAATTAGGTCTATCTTAGATCCATTTGGCCACCAGTTATGCAGTCACTAGGTCACACTCTACATGTTTGGTCCTGGGCATGAGGGGTTGTTGAGAGTCTCATTGGACAGTGACATGGCTTGAGTAGTGGATATGACTAAGTAATAGGCAACCCTCACCTTGTGAGGTTGTGTTTAACCCAACTCTAATTCTAGGAGTTTCTGTGTCCAATTTTCGGATGATTTGTTTTCTGAGATAATGCTCATATCTTTCCCAATCTTTTAGCTCAGCATGGCATGATTCATGGTGTCATATGATATGTAGACATATTGTGTAACATGGTATATGACTTGTATAAAATTTTAGGAGATTCAGGAGAGAAGTTCCCATTGGGTGGGTTACATAATTCCATGTATCCTTCTATTTAGTGCCTATGATTAGAGAGGAGCTCCATTTTTTCAAGGATATGAGGATATCTATTTGAATGACATGTTTTATGCTATAAAGTGGTTTTTGTAGCTTCTTTGTGGTTCTCAGCTTATACCTATTATATATGATTGCCTTCAGTGAATATGCAAAGAGGTTATTGAATGCTACTCTCTCTTTTAGGAAATAACTCATTATGCTCCTTTACTTTTCTCTGGATATCTCAAATAATGTTTTTCTTCTCACATGAATAAAAACACAATAACTTAAGTTTTTCAATGGTACTATTGCTATAGGAGTTGGAAATTCACATCTCAGATATCATATTTTATAGATATCTCCCGTGAAATAAACTTCTGTTAGTATTTCTTATTCTCATTCTGTTAATTTATGTTATTAGGTATGTGCATGCTGAACTGCATGGAGCTTCTAGTACAGTTATTAAGAATCACAAACCTATGCAGCCAGTTCCGCCGCTGACCCTAAACCAAGCAGGATGTTTCACAGTATGTTTACACTCTTCCATTATATGTTCATGAACTTAATGCTGGTCCAAGGGACAGATTTTATGGAAAGAAGTATTAGAAAAACAATGTCATCTTAGCGTATTTATTATTGTTAATTCTAGCAGTTGTTTTTAATCTTTTAGGGAGCAGTTGTAACTAACTGCTCAGCTTTCCTAATACAATTGCTAACCGTTACCTCCTCCATATTATCTTGGAATGTAGGTCTGCCATAGCCAGGCATGGGATTCAAAAATGGTTACCAGTGCCTGGTGGGTTTATCCTCATCAGGTTAGTAAAACTGCTCCTACTGGGGAATATCTGACAGTGGGGAGTTTCATGATACGTGGAAAGAAAAATTATCTTCCACCACACCCTCTTATCATGGGTTTTGGCCTTCTATTTCGCTTGGATGAGAGCTCACTGGGATCACATTTAAATGAAAGGAGAGTAAGAGGAGAGGAGGAGGAAACAATAGATGATAATGTAGAAACTGGCCCTATTGAAGAACAATCTGATTCAGAGTCTGAGAAGGATGTTGCTGGTGAAGTATCTGCTGCAGACTCAGAAAGGAATGGTAAGCCATCTGCAGACTTTCTTGCCGACACATCTCAAACTAGTCTGGACACAGTTAATGCCAAAACTACAGTGTCAGATGATTTTCTTGCAAAAGATACAAGTGCGAAAAATATGCTTGATAGTGAGAAATTACCTGACGTTGGTGGAAATGGCTTAGCATCTGTCTCTCCTCAGCTTGAAGAACTTCTTGATCAAGCTCTGGGACTTGGATCTGTTGCCAAATCAAATAAAAGTTATGGAGCTGAGAAAACTCAGGTTGATTTAAGCAGTGAGCACGATATTGAACCGAGCAAACCTGCAGTAAGGGATAAACCGTATATATCAAAAGCTGAGAGAAGAAAGCTTAAAAATGAACCGAAACATGGAGAAGCATATCCGAGCGATGAACATGGAAAGGACAAATCAAAAACAAAAGATATTTCTGGTAATCTGCATGCAAAAGATGCTCAAAATTTGAAGACAGGTGGTGGTAAAAAAGTCAGCCGTGGACAAAAGGGAAAGCTTAAGAAAATAAAGGAGAAGTATGCTGACCAAGATGAGGAAGAAAGGAGCATCCGAATGACATTATTGGCCGTGAGTAAACTAGCTTGGCTTTTCTTATTTTAATATATGAGTTTTCATTGCATCTGGTTAAAACAACGTACCTGCTAAGATGAATTCCATAGATGTTAAATTTATTTAACAATCTAATATTTCCCTAAAAACCTTTTAAATTAGAATAGTAGATAAGTATGCAAGAACTAAGATATTCTCAGCAACATATTACGGCTTTGAATTGATTCTTACATCTTTTATTTCCGCTGGTGAAATTCCATTGATTTAATATTAATGCTGGTGTGTATTTGTAGTCTTCTGGGAAACCAATCAATAAGGAAGAGACATTACCTGTAAATGAAGCCTCGGACAAAGGAAAAAAATCTGACAGTGGTTAGTCTTTTCTAAAGTTTCATAACCAGTATAGCTGGCAATGTGCTGAGCCAATGGAAATGTCGTTCTGATTTAAATTGGGTTACCTTATGTTCAGCTTGAATTTTATACGAACCAATTTGTTTGGATTGGCCTTGGCTCAAATAAGCTCTTATAATTTAGAAAAGTGAGCTCATTTGAACTGAGCTGGCTCGCAAACTTGTCAATTAATGCTGCTGTTAAATTTGTTATCTTGTTTATTGTATAATAATGTTTGTTGTAGCAGGTCCTATAGATGCTCCAAAAATATGTTACAAGTGTAAGAAGGTGGGTCATTTATCTCGGGATTGTAAGGAGCAATCAAATGATCAGTTGCACAGTCATGCAATCAGTGAAGCTGAGGAAAATGCCAACACAAGTGCTTTAAACACTTCCGTAGATGATAGAGTGGCAATGGAAGAAGATGATATTAATGAAATAGGAGAAGAAGAGAAAGAAAAACTGAATGACGTGGATTACTTGACAGGGAATCCACTCCCAAATGACATTCTCTTATATGCTGTTCCTGTATGTGGTCCATACAATGCAGTTCAGTCTTACAAGTATCGAGTGAAGATAATTCCCGGACCTGTGAAGAAAGGGAAAGGTTCTATTTGTTTTACATTTAACTTTACATCATCAATCCATTATGTTTCTGCTTAAAATAGTTTATGCAGCAACAATAGATTCCCAGATTAAGGGTAACTTATTTCAAGATGTTGGCATAACTTCTTTTTTGGTTTGATTGTACAGCTGCAAAAACTGCAATGAACCTATTCAGCCACATGTCAGACGCAACAAATCGGGAGAAGGAGTTGATGAAAGCCTGCACAGATCCTGAATTAGTTGCTTCAATTATTGGTAATGTGAAGATAACTGCAGCTGGCCTTGCTCAATTAAAGCAAAAACAAAAGAAAGGCAAGAAGAGCGCCAAACAAGCGAGTTAACATAGCCAAGCCAACCCTTTGCTTCGTGGGATTTTCTTGGCGGAAAATGTGTGCATTTGTTTGTTTTGTTTACTAGAGCTCACAAATTTGAACACTGTAGAGTAGGTTTTTTCCCCCTGTAGATCTCTGCTGGATAAGTACTAGATAGGCAACAGCTGAAATGATATGGAAATAACAAAGATAAATAACTGATTTGGCATCAAGCTTGTTGGATTCAAAAAGCCAATTGATTCCTAAGCTAAACCAAAAAAATTGTTTTGAAAAATCAGTTTAAACAAGTGTTGAAGAATATACAATAATGTATGGTTGTTATCAAATCAATATCACTTTAATAATAGATAATAATAGATGTAACTTAGTGCTCAGAAACCTTTTCGGATATGAAAATATAATCAAGGCTTCACAAAATAGATGTATGAAAGTTTATAAGAGAAAAGTGATATTGAATGCAACAGTTGTTATTAATTCTAATGATCACAAATATATTTAATTCTAATGATCACAAATATATTTAAAGAAGCTTTAGAAAATGTTCATTAAGCAAGACAACTCTTCAAAAAATCTTATAATAAAAAATTATGTATTTAAAAACACAATGGTTCATGAAAATAGTAAAATTTGCATTCTGCCTGGAACAAATTAAATCGGTCGATACGCAGAACGGCTTTAAAAGGTCTGTTTTCAAAATTCAAACGTTGCACTGTTTTGGAATTACAAACAGCAACAGATCCTTTTAAATCGGTTGCACGGCCCAAATGATGTAAATTGCGCTGACAGCTATTTTTCAAAAATAAGCTTTTTATAATTTTTAAAAGCTTGCTTCATATGGACTTTTATATTTAACTTATAAACTTATTTGTAATTAATTTTAAAATAATTTCTGAGCATTCTAAGTTATATAATTATTAAATGTAATAAATCAAAGATAAAAACCATACTTACAATTAATTTAAATAATAAGCCTAAGTCTTGGTCTTCATCTTGATTTCTTATCTTTAGCATCCATAAGCTTTCTTCTTTTGTGATGTGAGTTTGTTATCATCAAAACCCAGCCAAATTCAAAAAGGAAATCTTCTTCACAAACTCAGTTACTAAAGTAAAATGTTAGTACATACTATATTTATTTATAAGTTTAACCCGAAAATGGGCAATAAATTGTCCATCTATGCGTTTATCTTATATAGAAATTAAAATCAAAATAAGCTTCCTTTGCAGTACTAGATATTTTATTTTAGGGTAAATAATTTTTTACCTCTTGCAAAATTGGTGATTTTACATTTACCTCCTTGAGCAGTTTTTTTGCTTTTTACCTTCTGCAATATAAAGATTCTGTCATTTGCCCTCCTGTATAGTCAAGTGTACATCTGATCGTACAAATCTACTGACGAGTTGTGTACATGTGGAACACAATTTAATTTTTACTTATTTTAAATGACATGTCTGCAACTAATACATTTTTTTTTGTTAAAAAAAAATTATTTAAAAAAAGGTTTGATTTTATAACTGTTCATGAAATCGAGTAAACTGGAGTTCAAAGGACCAAACAAATCTGAAAATGTATTTTGAAATTAAATCTTAAAAAAATAAGAGACTTGAGATGACAATTTCAGTTGTACTGGGTTTGATTTTATAACTGTTCATGAAATTGAATAAACTGGAGGTCAAAGGACCGTACAAAAATAGAATTTTTTTCTCTCCCACCGAATCAAGGAACAACTTTTTCTTCTGCACAAGCTGTCTAAAATACCAAAATAATTTTTTGTCATGTGCTATTCTATCTTGTATTGTCTTGTGTTTTGTGCAGTATTTAGATTTTGCAAATCAAATGGAACTTAAGAATTGATAATTATATTATTTAATTTGATTAAATCAAACTTTTAGTTTTTTATTTTGGTTGATTGATGTTATTATATAGTGAAAATAGCAATGACTTCCCCCCAGGTGCTTTTAAAAACACACACCCCTCTACGTTTAAAAAGATTCAAACTAAACAATATGGGACTGAGCTTAAAAAGAAATATAAACAAATCTATTAAAGGGGGCTTAATATATTTTGGGGCTTATAAGGGGGCCAAAAAACAGGGTCTTTTAATGTGGGACTTTTTTGACAGCTCTAGGTTTGACACCACTCCTAATTACTTTTCCAACATATAACCCCTTTCTAACTTAACATATTTTTGTTCAAGTGGTTAATGCGTTCTTTATAGAACAAATTGTTTGAAAGAGTCCGAGTTCGATTTCTAATGAGAATAATTCTTTATCAGACTTTACTTATCTCGTATTCGAACTTTAGATTATTAGAATTCCTTCTCCGGTGAATCAAATGATTAACCTCATGGGTCTCTAATTCTTTCTTTGAGCAAATATGAAATTTTTCTTTAGCATTTTTTGAAGTGAAAATATAATTCTATTAGGATCCTCCGGTTTTAACTATTGTGAACAATGCAAATGTCAAAGGAAAGCACCTAATAAAACATCATTCATTTTCAAAAATGCAGAAACTAAACAACAGCAAGGATAAAATTGGAGAGCCATTGCCTAGTTAACATTGCTTTAAAGTTTGAATAAATCTTAAACAAACATAGTTTGTTTCTGCGATGAGAAAAATTAATTGAGTGAATTATGTAAAATTGAATTGAAGGTAACATGATGATTAATATTTGGATACGTTCATATAAAAGTGAGTTAACTAATAAATTTGAGTGTAAAAATCAACTATAGAATCAATTCAGAAAGCAAAATCAATTCTACTCTAGAGAACCAAATATATCATAATCATTTTAGACGTGTAGAATTAATTATGGCTCCTTTAGAATTGAAACTAAACACGCACTACGTTTCAGGTGATGTTGCACTTTCTGCTCTACTTTTTGTGGTAATTAGCTTATAAATAGACATTCTCATTTATGTACTTATAGTAGCAGGGAATATTTTTGCATATTTATATTTCAGGATGACTATAAATAAGCTTATAAATAGACATTCACATTTATGTACTTATCAATCATTGCTTCAATTTTCAACTCTGATATTTAACAGTTTCTCAAATAGATACATAGTTAATAGATTATTCTTTTTTCAATTTTACATTGCCAAGGAAAGATGAGCACATCAAAACAAAAGAAAAGATAACATTCGGTTTATCATTCTACAACAATAAATAGTGCAAGGTGTAATAAAAGAAGGTAAAGGCCTCTGAATTTCGTCGATCCTTATTCTTCAGCTGGGGGTACCTCACTCAGATCCAATCCCTCTAGAGGCAAATCTGAACCAAGTGGTCCTAAGATCCCATCACTGCTGAGAGTTAATCCACTCTGTAACACAAACGATTCAGGTTTCAATAGGTTTGTATAATGAACAACTAACATGTGCCTCAACGAGCGTAAATGCTAAACAATTGAACAAGCAAATACCTCTGGCTGGAACCTAAGCATATCAGCACGAGCCATAGCTTCTGCTTGCGCTATTCTTTGTCTGAATGTCTGAGCCATCTCATCCGCCTATAAGAACAGATTCAAAGTTACAATTGTACATTCTCTTTCAAAATTGATATTGCCAATGAAAAGGGTTACTGCTGAAAGTAAGCATAACGGAGAGAAAAAAGGAACTCGGTATATTTGCTCCGTGTAGGATATTACTCTAGATAGCAGAAAAAGCAGGAAGTGGAAATAAAACATGACTACCGTCATGATATTCTATAATTGTAGTTTACAAATGCAGAAAGAAGCTTGTTCAAAAAAACAAATGCAGAAAGAAAAAAACTTGAGATCCTTTCTTTGAATTATACCTTTTCGAAGACAAGCGTTGGATTACGAATCATGTCTCCAGGTGTAGGTTCCAACTTCTTTGTGGAAAGACTTACACGGCCTCTCTCACGATCATGACTTAATATCATCACCTAATCATAGAAAGAACGAGATTTCATATCAACACACCTTTAACTCTATTCAAATATGGATGTAGCTTATTATAGGTTTACCTTCAGAATATCACCAGGTTGAAGAACAGTTTCAACATCAGATATACGATCATGACTGATTTGGCTGACATGAAGGAGGCCACTAATTCCACCGATGTCAATAAAGGCACCATATGGCTTTAGGCTTTGCACGGTGCCAGTGACTACTGATCCAATTCCTAGTTGTGCCTGGATGCCGGCCACAGCTTTGCGGTGGCTAAGGACAAGTCTGGACTCTTCCTCGTCAACCTCCACAAACTTTAAAGGAATCTCCATCTCAATAATCTCTTCTCCCGGCATTCTCTAAACATAAAATAGGCAAAAGGGAAAGAGTTGGAGTTGGTGGCTAAACTTCTAAATTTTATACGTGGCCAAAATAAAAGATATAAATGACGTAAGGAGCAATAAAAGGATGTTTCTGTTTACGCAGAATAACCGGCATCATAACTCGTTGAAGCATACAAATTCCATTGATAAAATTGCATAACTCAGTCTTAACATAGATAAGAATATAGAAAGATTGATATTTACAAGTTTGTGCCAACGACGCTAGTAAAATTATCATGTCTTTATCATTGTCCATACAGTATGGTATTTCGCATCAACGCTTTGAGATTTACTATCTTTATAGCCTAGGTTGTTGATTGAAACTGTTTCCCTTGTAAATAATACAAGATATATTCTTTATTTTATATAAAAAATATCCCTATAGTTATACCTCTTTTACTCGCCAAATAACAAGTTTTGATTCAAAGCAAGAAAGTCCATAAATGTCAAAGTAGGTAAAGAGCTAACCGTTGACATCTGTGAGAATGGAACAAACCCTTTAAGGCCTTCAACTTCAGCCACCATACCACCTTTATTTGAATCAATAAGCTGCCGCACAAAGTACACATAAATGGATAAGAACAGTTTTCTTTTGCTTCATTTTGTAAACTTACCTTAATCAAGATTACTAGAAATTCATATCATAAATATTTGCATATTAGTAATAAACACAAATATATGATAAACATTGGCCGATATTGAAATTTTGAGTAAGCAAAACTCACCTTACCCTTGACAACAACATCTTCTGTCTGAAGTTGCCTACATCGTTCCCATGCAAGGTCAAACTGGACAGATCTTAAACTTAAGAGGTAACCATCAGCTTCATTTTCTTCAATGATTACAAACTCCTCTTTCGCGCCAGGAATTAAGCCTATATCTTCTACATGCCTAATTCTGCGGATACATGCCTCATTTAGTGGCAAGTATGCTGCAGATTTTGAGATAATGTTAACAAAAGCTCCACTAGCATCAGAGCCAAACACAATGCCAGTAACCTGAAACCAAACCAGCAAGAATCACCAATCTATTTCAGATTACATCAAAGAATTATCCCCCTAAGAACTCACTTGAATAATCTTTTCAACAAACATTTGGAAAAGTAAAAGTTTAAATACATTAAGTCTTTTAAAAATAGTTTCCTTCATAAATTAGAAAAATTAGAGTAAACTGTCATTTTGATCTCTAAATGTGTCAGCCACTCTCACTATAATAGTCTCCCAATATATCTAAATCCCAAACACATTCCCAATTGTCTCTTTTTGTTAGTAACTTTATTTTATGGACCAAATTGACTAACGAAAGATACATTTTATGACTAAACTAACTAATGAAAGACACATTCGAAGACTAAACTAACTAACCAACAAAAGACACATTTAGGAATGGTCTCATATTGAAGTACCAAAATGACTGTCAACAATATAATTATATAATGCGAGTTTTTCTTAGTTAAGAATCAAATCCTTTACTCAATACAAAAACTCCAATGTATAAGAATCAAATCCTTTATTCAATACAAAAAACTCCAATGTGATAGGGTCTCAAATCTTTTAGCATACACCTTACAAGCACCTATTTTTGTTCATACACAAACAACAAACAATTTCCTCACAAAAATTAGGTTATCCACACACCCAAAACAAATGTCAATTCAGGCTATGAAACACTGGCACCGGAAACCGACACTGACATGTCGACACACATAGTAATTTGAGAAAATGAAATAATTCAATGTCATCTCCAATACGGGGACATGCCTAACCCGAGGAGTGTCTGTACTTGATAGAATTCAACAACACCTCTTTTCATCAAAAACTAAAAAAAATTCCAAAATTCAATAAAAACAAACACTTAAACAGAAATTCACAACAACCCCACATGAAAATTCAACCAAAACAATAATAAATTTAACAACTTTATAGCAAAAAGAGAGAGAGAGAGAGAGAGAGAGAGAGAGAGAGAGAGAGAGAGAGAGAGAGAGAGAGAGAGAGAGAGAAAAACAAGAACATACCTTGTTACCAATTTCAGTGTCTTGATGATATTTTTCAATAGTTTGAGTGAATTGGTCGAGAGTGAAAGGAACATCTTGCAATGGAGCAGTACGGCAACTCTCATAAGCATGTTCAAAAAGGTTTGAAAGTTTTGATCTCTCTTTGTTCTGTGTGCTTGAAATTGCAATGGAACATACAATAGGAAGAACACCGCGTTTTTGTTTCAGTGGTTGTGTTGGTTTGTATAGGAGTGGGGTCCACTTGAGACCATTGAGTTGTTGAGTCAGAGATGCCATAGCCATGAGAGTGTCTCTCTCTTGCTCTCTCTGGTTCTGGTTTGTTGAACGAACACTCTCTGTTCTGTTCTGTTTCGGTTTTTTATTTTAGCAGATAGAAGAAAAAGATGATAGATAAGGTGTGATGATATGTCAAATGGAGGTTTTATTTGTTTTTATTTATTTATCTGTATTTTTTTTTTCATGTTATCTCTTATATTATAAGCTTGTTCCGTTTTGCTATTCTTAACCCTAATTTTTTTCCCGCTCTTTTTACCCTAAAATATTAAAATAAATGTTTAAAAAAGGCCTCACTGAGAATCGAACTCGCAACATTTAATATCTATTTTGTGTTTTTTGCCACTACACTACATCAATCAAGTTGTTATTATTTTGCAATCAACATGTAATAAATATGGAATCTCTCACCATGTTAAATATTTATTATATATTATTATTATTATTATTATTAGCTTTCTACTAATATTATTATATATATATATATTATATTATATATTATTATTATTATGATTATTATTATTAGCTTTCTACTAATATATATATATATATATATATATATATATATATTATATTATATATTATTATTATTATGATTATTATTTTTATTATTATTATTATGTTATTATTTTGCAATCAACATCTAATAAATATGGAATCTCTCACGATGTTAAATATTTATTTATTTATTTATTATTATTATTATTAGCTTTCTACAAATATTATTATATTAACTTTCTACTATTATTATTATTATTATATATTATTATTATATAATACTTGAATACAGGTAATATGTCTAATGTCTACGGAAAAAAAGCTTTAAATATATCCCATATATTATTATTAATATATTATATATATATATATAACATAACAAACTCTCAAACATTTACGATCACTTATTTGATATACATACACAACATAACCAACTCTTTTGAAATATATCCCATATTATTATATTATATATACAACATAACAAACTCTCAAGTATTTATGATCACTTATTTCAACTCTTTTGAAATATATCCCATATTATTATATTATATATACACCATAACAAACTCTCAAAAATTTATGATCACTTATTTGATATACATACACGTTGATTTCACGTTGATGATTCACGTTGATTTTTTTTAGAATTCAAACAATGTTTGTTTGAGAGAAAGTTCAGTTTTTTATCTTTGAAAGTGTCTATGAATTGATTTATTTACAAATAAAGTTTCCCTATGTTTGTTTGAAAGTTTTTTTATATTTGTATTTTTATATATGTCAATGCAGGTTTTTAACGGTATATTTTACAGGTTTGCAATTGTCGTTGTTTGCAGACCGGCTCCTTTGTTGTTTCCTCACAAATTTCATCTATTATCTCCTTCATCCCTCAAACTCACATCTATTATTTTGATTCTGTGGACAGGTTCTCTTTCACTGCTACAATAAAAATGGTGAATCTTAATCCTTTTACTAATCTTTCTCTAAATTTATTGAGAGGTTTGAAAATAATTTTATCTCTTATATTATAAGCTTGTTCCGTTTTGCTATTCTTAACCCTAATTTTTTTCCCGCTCTTTTTACCCTAAAATATTAAAATAAATGTTTAAAAAAGGCCTCACTGAGAATCGAACTCGCAACATTTAATATCTATTTTGTGTTTTTTGCCACTACACTACATCAATCAAGTTGTTATTATTTTGCAATCAACATGTAATAAATATGGAATCTCTCACCATGTTAAATATTTATTATATATTATTATTATTATTATTATTAGCTTTCTACTAATATTATTATATATATATATATTATATTATATATTATTATTATTATGATTATTATTATTAGCTTTCTACTAATATATATATATATATATATATATATTATATTATATATTATTATTATTATGATTATTATTTTTATTATTATTATTATGTTATTATTTTGCAATCAACATCTAATAAATATGGAATCTCTCACGATGTTAAATATTTATTTATTTATTTATTATTATTATTATTAGCTTTCTACAAATATTATTATATTAACTTTCTACTATTATTATTATTATTATATATTATTATTATATAATACTTGAATACAGGTAATATGTCTAATGTCTACGGAAAAAAAGCTTTAAATATATCCCATATATTATTATTAATATATTATATATATATATATAACATAACAAACTCTCAAACATTTACGATCACTTATTTGATATACATACACAACATAACCAACTCTTTTGAAATATATCCCATATTATTATATTATATATACAACATAACAAACTCTCAAGTATTTATGATCACTTATTTCAACTCTTTTGAAATATATCCCATATTATTATATTATATATACACCATAACAAACTCTCAAAAATTTATGATCACTTATTTGATATACATACACGTTGATTTCACGTTGATGATTCACGTTGATTTTTTTTAGAATTCAAACAATGTTTGTTTGAGAGAAAGTTCAGTTTTTTATCTTTGAAAGTGTCTATGAATTGATTTATTTACAAATAAAGTTTCCCTATGTTTGTTTGAAAGTTTTTTTATATTTGTATTTTTATATATGTCAATGCAGGTTTTTAACGGTATATTTCACAGGTTTGCAATTGTCGTTGTTTGCAGACCGGCTCCTTTGTTGTTTCCTCACAAATTTCATCTATTATCTCCTTCATCCCTCAAACTCACATCTATTATTTTGATTCTGTGGACAGGTTCTCTTTCACTGCTACAATAAAAATGGTGAATCTTAATCCTTTTACTAATCTTTCTCTAAATTTATTGAGAGGTTTGAAAATAATTTTATCTCTTATATTATAAGCTTGTTCCGTTTTGCTATTCTTAACCCTAATTTTTTTCCCGCTCTTTTTACCCTAAAATATTAAAATAAATGTTTAAAAAAGGCCTCACTGAGAATCGAACTCGCAACATTTAATATCTATTTTGTGTTTTTTGCCACTACACTACATCAATCAAGTTGTTATTATTTTGCAATCAACATGTAATAAATATGGAATCTCTCACCATGTTAAATATTTATTATATATTATTATTATTATTATTATTAGCTTTCTACTAATATTATTATATATATATATTATATTATATATTATTATTATTATGATTATTATTTTTATTATTATTATTATGTTATTATTTTGAAATCAACATCTAATAAATATGGAATCTCTCACGATGTTAAATATTTATTTATTTATTTATTATTATTATTATTAGCTTTCTACAAATATTATTATATTAACTTTCTACTACTATTATTATTATTATATATTATTATTATATAATACTTGAATACAGGTAATATGTCTAATGTCTACGGAAAAAAAGCTTTAAATATATCCCATATATTATTATTAATATATTATATATATATATATATATATATATATAACATAACAAACTCTCAAACATTTATGATCACTTATTTGATATACATACACAACATAACCAACTCTTTTGAAATATATCCCATATTATTATATTATATATACAACATAACAAACTCTCAAGTATTTATGATCACTTATTTCAACTCTTTTGAAATATATCCCATATTATTATATTATATATACACCATAACAAACTCTCAAAAATTTATGATCACTTATTTGATATACATACACGTTGATTTCACGTTGATGATTCACGTTGATTTTTTTTAGAATTCAAACAATGTTTGTTTGAGAGAAAGTTCAGTTTTTTATCTTTGAAAGTGTCTATGAATTGATTTATTTACAAATAAAGTTTCCCTATGTTTGTTTGAAAGTTTTTTTATATTTGTATTTTTATATATGTCAATGCAGGTTTTTAACGGTATATTTCACAGGTTTGCAATTGTCGTTGTTTGCAGACCGGCTCCTTTGTTGTTTCCTCACAAATTTCATCTATTATCTCCTTCATCCCTCAAACTCACATCTTATTTTGATTCTGTGGACAGGTTCTCTTTCACTGCTACAATAAAAATGGTGAATCTTAATCCTTTTACTAATCTTTCTCTAAATTTATTGAGAGGTTTGAAAATAATTTTATAAGTGTTAGTTGTTTATCTTTATAATTACATTTTTATATTTTTTCTTACTTTTTTTTTCCTACAATAATAGGACCTTTAAATCATAATCCTGCAACGGATCGAGAGAAGTTGATCCATGTTTTTTAGATGCTGATGTTACTTCTGGCATGTTGGTATCATTTGTATATTGATGTTTTTTGTATACTGATGTTTAATTTTATTTGTTTTGTTGTAAAAAGTTCCAATTTTTTTTTGTATACAGAAGTTGATCAATGTTTTTCAGGTGCTGATGTAAATCCTGGGAGATGAAAGAGATGTTCCTTTTTACATGACGGAACCATACTTCATTCATAATACTTAAACTTTATGGTTAATGTTGTTCTTTTGAGTTGGAACCTTATCAATTTTATTTTATTTTTAGTTTTTGTATTTTAACTTTTCAATTAATTTGATTATTATAATGGAAAATATGATTTTGAAGAAATACAAAAGTTTCCAGCCATTTGAAATTCATTGTCTCTTATGTTGACTTGAATATATTTATTGTTTTTATACTTTCTTATATTTAGGATAACAAATTTCAAATAAATTAATATATTCGAACAACAAATAGAACATTGGTTATTCTTATAAAAAATTGAACATATTGGTTATCAATTCTGATATTTTACTTTTATTCAATAAAATTGCGTCCAACTAAAAATATAAAATCTTGCCTTGGCAAAAAAAAAAAAAATCTTGCCTTACAAATACAAATATATAACCAGTTGTTATGGCTTATATGATAATTATGCAACATTTTTTATTTTTCGATTTACTTTTCGTTTTTAAATATATCCCACTTTGTCAACAACAAATATTCTGTCTCGCAAAAATAAATCATAACAAATAAAATATAAAAGTTGCCTTAAATATATCCCATTTTTTCGATTGTTATTTTATTTTATAATCTTAGACTATTTTATGTGATTTCTATATGTGATTTTTTTATAATCTTAGACAAATTTAAATCGTATAACTGCCACTCCACAAAACCCGTGCAACGCACGGGTTAGAGTCTACTATATATATAAAATCCACTCTAAGTGCTATTGCATTTGAATTGAAAATCTCACTGATTGTGATATATAGAAAAAATATTCAAATTCAGAAATTAACCGCTCTCATGGCTAATATCTATACTTCATTGACCGCTCTTTCTCCTGGAAAAAAAGATTTAAAAGTCAAAGTTCGCGTGACAAATATGTGGACAGTTCCTGATAAACACCGTCTTAATATAATAAACACCGTATTGATTATCGAGAAGACGGTAAAAATACGAATAAAACTTTTAATGTAGTCTATAAAGAAGTATTTCGTAATATACCATAATTTTTGTTGTATGAACATTTATCCAAATTTATTGTCGAACTAATATTTAATGGTACTCGATTTTTTTATATATGTTTTAGTGTTAAAAATTTTATATTTTATTTTTTCATATTACGGTTAATTAGACCCGTGCACCGCACGGGTCGAAGTTCTAGTGTGAAGTAAAATTTGGACCAGAAATTGTGTTTTTTTTTAACAAGATTTAAATTTACTATCTTGTTAAAATCATACTCTACTTTAGAGTTTTTTTTTGTATATAAAAATGAAAAATTTAGATTGAGATCTTAAAAGAAAAAATTCTGGTACATTTTTAAAAAAAAATTAATTTGCATGAGGTAAGTTTAAAAATTTCTAATCAATAATGAATGAAATTAAATTAGGCTTTTTCATATACAGTATAAAATAATTACCCATGAACAAAAGGTAGACGTGCAAAGCTGCGCCGCTAATCTTTTTTGAATAGCAAAACACAATCTTTGAAAAACTACATCTCTAGACCTAGACATCACGACATTATAATGCATGACCTTTTGAACTCTTTTCAAAAGGTTTATAGCCTCTCGTGCTAGAAATTGAAAAGTGTCGAAAGCAAACGGTATAAAAGCGTGTTCATTGTCAGAGCATGTTTTTTTATGTTTGACCATTTTGCTTGAAAAACTTTGAGGGTTGTCCGTCCCACGGTAAAATCATCAACCCCTAGTCCCACAAGTGGGAAAATTCCAGTCAAATCTACACAAACATGTTTCCCACCTATCCATCCAAACAACAGAACATCCACTTCCCGAATTGTCGATCTCGCTTCTTGTGGGTCCGTCAAGAAGTTCACTAGAGCCTCTTTCTTAACAGAGATTCCCCCACGCCTAAAAATATCAAAAATCACATCTCTTAACAATCAATTGATTTTTTTTAAAGCCACTAAGTTTGGTCTAGTGGTGAGGGATTTGAGTAGTATGTGAGGTCGTGGGTTCGATCCTCAGCTCCAATGTAAACAAAAAAAACAATCAATTGATTTTTTTTAACCAACAATCAATTGATTTAAATGGTAATTTTTGTCAAAAAAAGAAAATTAAATGTTTTGACCTCTTAAGCAAGCAGGTAGTCTCAAGTTCGATTTTTAATTCTTACGCAGGGGCGTCTCCGAGTTTTTGGAGGCCATGTACAAAAATATAAAAGTGGCCCTTTAATAAAGAAACGTAAATTTTTTTATAAAAAAAACATCATCGATTTAAATTGCAAATAACATAAAAAATATAATCAATCTTGTAATTAACATAAAAAAGATTCGTTGTCTAACAATAACAACAAAATACAATATAGCTACTTAAAACGAGTCATTCTTCCAACACTTTTTGAAGCAAATTTATCAATCAAGTCTTCGTATTTTATGTCACTGTACATTATTTTTTTCCTTTACAAAAATTGAGCCTGAACCTAACAGTATTGTAGTATTGTAATATAATTATTTTTTACACCCTCAAATTTACTAATACTATTACCCTATATAATATTTTTTGAGGCCCTATGCCATGGCACATGTTGGCCATGGTATAGAGCCGCCCCTGTTCTTACGTATGTTAATTTTTCATCTTGACAAAACTTGAACTCTGAACCCTGAACCTTCAACTTTTTAACTCTTAGTTCAACTAGCTTAACCAGTTGAACTATTCATTTCAACCTTTTTAAAAGATTTTTTCTTTTGTCAAGTAGTTTAATGATTATAAATTCTACCCTTTAAGGTTGATAAAACGGGGAGTCCAGGATTCGAACCCTAACTCTGCATATAAAATATGATATCATGATCAATTGAGTCAAACTTACGAGAACTGATTTAAAAGATATTTATAATGAAGGTTATGTAATTTTGATATCAATACATTTATATATAAGAATTTAAATAACTTTATAGATTTAAAAGATTCTTTTTTTTGTCAGGGGATTTAAAAGATTTTAAAGAACCGGAAAATGACTAAAAAAAATGATGCAGTTTGCACTTAATTGAGAAGGTTGCATTTAACTACTAGACAGCTCAAGCTCAAGCATACAAGCAAATCTCAAAAGTAAAGGAGTGCTAACAACACACTCTCTAACACACACATACTAAAACACACTTTTTTATTGGTTGAAATTTACATGGATTCCATAAAAAATTGTGACCCCATATAAAATTTATGAGACCCATGTAAATTTTAACCAATAAAAAAGAGTGTGTTAAGATGTGTGTTAAATAGTGTATTTCTATCATTATTCCTCAAAACTAGTGAACCAAAGCTATTATCCTCAAATAAATGATCTCTTGTACCTATTTTACTCTAAGCAAACCAATCTCCAAACCAAATATGATACTTTAGAAGCACTAAAAGTTTTAGACATAATAACTATATAAGTGTCTCTAATTGAGTAACTATTTGCTAACTTCCAATCACCTAAATCTAATTGACAAATTTCATTGTCATGCTCTAATGTCTCGATTTTTAATCTCATATCTATTTATGATAGTTTTTTTTAAGAAGGTAAATTAGTTCATCCAAATTAATACTACAGAGAATCAAATCTGAGACCTTAAGAAGAAATATACTCTCAGGTTCCAAGTCAACATCACCAAACCAATCCAAATAGATTTCTATTTATGATAATTATATACGAAAGGCCATTTCTCTATTGTTATTTTCCACTCCTATTTTTCTAATTCCTAGCCCACAGGATCTATACACTTTGTCTCCATTTATCCAATTAATTTTTCTCTCTTCCTTATTTCTTTCACATAAAAATTGTTTGAAGAGAGATTATAGTTTATAAATGCTATCAGTTGGAGCCTTGATAAAAAAGTGATTAAATTGAAAAGCTAACAAAATTGATTATATTATTACAACCCGACCATCGATAAATAACTTTTTATTCTTCCAATTTGATAATCTATATTTCACCACTTTAATCACTGATTGTCATGATGACTTCTTTCTCGGGTTTACACCAATTGAAAGGCCAAAATACTTGAAAGAGGTAGAGCCAATTTTATGGTTTAAAATATTGGCCACCTCATCAAGCCAGCTTTGGGGTATATATGTTTACTCCTACAAGTAAACTATTGTTAAAATTAGCCTTTTAAGTCTGGTATAACTATAAGTTCATTAACGTATTGTAAATGAGTAAACCTCTAGACACCATTTTTAAATTTGGAGCTCTTCAAAGTTAAACTCCGTTTTAACTTTACACAGAAATCGACATTAAATTCATTTAAAGAACACATTTCGTGCAAAATGGGCTAGGTTTAGCATAATACAAACATTGGTACGAAATCAAAAGTAATCTTTTTAAGAAAATGTTAATAGTGTCCTTAAAACATTGTTTGAGAAATTAAAAGAGGTAATCTTTGCATAGAAAAATGTATATTTATTACTTTGATAAATATTTGTCTTCTATTTCTAAGAATATTTTTAAACTCTTTAGCAACTCTTTATTTTTTGGAATAAAAAAAAAAACAATGTCTTTTTTTCCCTCTCTTTAATAATTTCCTTAAGACTAGTTAGCACGATTAATCTTTTTGTGGGAAAAAAAAAACCAAAAATTTATTACACCATTTGTCCCTTATTATAATAATTTCTAACAACAACTGTACGCATTAAAAAAATTATTGGAGTAATAATTTTTCTGAAATGTGTTATTATTACTAAAATATCCTCTATATAAATGTATTCATTATTAACTTTTTAAAAAAATATATTTTAAAAAACTTTATAAATATATCTAAAAATTTAGTCTTGAACACATTTTTCTTTTTTTATAAAAAAGTCTTATAATTATAATTAAGAACGAAGAATGGAGGCAAATTTATCATATGAACAACCTCACTACTTACAACAAGATAGTAATTGATTGGCTACTCCGTCAGTTCGTTGTAGAATTATTGAATATCTAATTTAGATACATCAGTTATTGAATATATGTGAAAATTGAACTATTGCTTATAATTAAAGAGTAAATCAATAAAAGAGAGATAGTTCAATAAGTCTGATAAAATGAAATTTTTAATTAATACAACCATTGACAATTGATAAATTCAGATTATTCAGTATTTTGACAGAAACACGTGCAATGAGACAATATGGATAACGAAATGATGGGTTTTCCACATCTTATGAATGCAAGGGCATGTTTAAAGTACATAATTTAACACCCCAAAATCAGTTAACTAGAAAAGTTCAACCATAAACAACAAAACTCGAGGATTAGTTGGAAAACATTATAAATCTAATCTTTGGTCATTGAAGTTTATGATAAGATTAATGAAGGTTTAAGACGAATAAAAAAGTCCACATTGGTTAATACGTTCATTCAACTTTCTCATCCCACACAACAAACAAATATTATGGTTGCAAATTCGTGTATAACTCACAAGTCTAAATCATTTCTTATTTACACATGTAACAATAATGTGAAATCTAATCCGCCAAAACTAGTTTTTGCTACATTTGTGATTTGTCTCTAACAAATGCCAAAATAAACTAGAAAATCTCAGTAAGTTAAATATGCCTCAACCACCAACCCTCTCCCAACTATCCTCTTCAGACCCTACAAAACTGCTGGCTGCTCTAACTCTACTACAACAGCCTACCAACATTAATCAATTTTTCTTCATAATAGCTGAATCATGAGAACTGTATTTACATTCAGTTACTTTCAAGCAAGCTCCTCAATTTGTTCCGAGCCTCCTCGGACAGTGAGCAGGCTCTGAATCTTCGTCTCTGGGGTGAACATGATTCAACAATGGTTTCGACAGGAGACAAACAAATAACAATAACAGTAAGATTGTCTGTTGTGTGGAGGCGCAATGCTTCTTTTACTAGCTCTCTTGCACATTGCTGTGGGTCATCGTGCCTTCGTAAACCACGACGAACAAGACTAACTGCCTCCTGGCTTGACATTACATCCCAAATGCCATCACAGCCAATGATCAAGAACTCGTCTTCCTCAGTCAACGTGACCACCTGAACATCTGGTTCGGCAGTAAGAGGTGATGCAGAACCAAGCGGTAATTTTAAGTCCCAATCCCCAAGTGCACGAGTGACAGAAAGATAACCATTGAGATACCCATCATCAATGTAACCGCCCAACTCTTCCACTCTCTTGCGCTCTGGTAAATAACTTGGTCTGTGGTCTTGAGACATGTCAACAGCTACTCCACGCTTACAAAGAACTGCTCGACAATCGCCAGCATTAGCAACCAGCAAATGCCTTCCAAGTATAAGAGCAGTCAGTGCTGTTGTCCCGCACGAACTACTAATAGTCTGCTCATCAGCCAAAGCAAGGTCGGCACCTAGAAAAGCTTTCCGATGAGAATCTTCCAATTTCTTCAGCAGAAGTGCATCAGTATCATACGTTTGCAGCATAGTAGTATCTTCAAAAAACAACTTCATAGCATTGTTCTTAACAAACACAGCTGCATCAGGCCCTCCATGCCCATCAAAAACTGCATAAAAAGCACTCGGTGTAGGGTATTTAAACACAAATCCAAGGTGGGCAGCTAGATCGTCTATTTGAATGTGTTCATCATCCATCGATCCCCTCGGTCCAATATCAGCACAGCTACCAGAACGAACATTCGGTTTAAACCTTGCAACAGCATCCTCTAAAATCGAATCTGTAACCATCTCCGCACAACTCATAGTCTAAAATAAAGGCGAGAAAAACAAACACAGATCAGCACAAAAACATTCCAACAAAAAATCATAAAGGGATTTAAGAAAGACATTAACAGACAAAATAAAAGCTTGACTACTAAGCTACATTCACCAAGGGCCATCGGATTAGCTTATTTTTGAGCTTATGCAAATAAACAACTTATGAAGATAAATCTTCGCCAGTAAGAACTTATGAATCAACGCAAAAGCTTATTTATTAGCCTAAATTATTTTTCATAAGCTTAAAACAAGCTAATCCAAACGGGCCCTAAGAAGGTCTATCATCATGATTCATGAAGCAATTGGAATCTGGATTTTACTAATATCATTGTCAGCTAGATCAACTTATTCATACAAATTCAAACATAATATTAAGCCAGCTACATCAAATGAATCATAGAGTAATACGTTTATACAAGATCTCTTTTTTACTGTATCCCTTTCCCTATGATTCATACCCAAATGAACAAATCATAAGAACACCCAATTCCAAATTCTAGCTGCAAAAAAGTAGAATTTCATCTTCATCAAATCAGACAAACAAATCAACGAACACACAAAACTCATAAAACTTGATTCACATTTGAATCCAAACCGATCAATAAAAAAAATCAAAATCACCGATTAACAAAACCCCAACACATAATCAACCCAATTACCAAAATCATTCACCGATCAAAAACCAATAATACAAAAGGAATCATGATTCAAACAAAAACCCAATAACTCAATCAAAAAACCAAAAAAAATAAATCATAACTTGATAAAAAAACATACCGATTCAAAAAGTGACTTTTCGGTTGAAATCGATTCAGACGAAACCCTAACTTGGCTAAAAATCGGAACAACATTAGAAGCAGGTGAAACATCAACCTTGACACCATTCTCTTGAGAAACGCATAGATGATACTTAACATCTAACACGCTTTGTTGATAAATGATTTCCGTTTCCAAAACCATATTCTCAACTTCTTCTTCTTCTCGATTCGTGCTTAATTCAATCTTCAACACAAAATTGATTAACTAGGTTTATGAAATTCTTCGATTTGGATTTCAATTTGGGGGTTTGAAATAGCGGTGTGATGAAATTAGGGTTTTCTACAGTGAGAGAACGAAACTTCGATACGCGTTTGCGTTTTAACGTTTTTTGGCCACAAATTAATGCGTGTGATTATTTATAAACAACGCGATTTTACTTTTTTTACTTTCACAGTGGAACTGAGTTGAAAGTACTTTATTACCCTTGGAGTTAGATGATGTTTGTATATGGTGTGAAAGGGTAATTTGGGAATAATATTGGACTATGATTTGCTATGCTGGCATATCTTAATGTGTGATGAGAATAACACAAAATATGATCTTTCAATCGAATCTTACAGGTGTCAGGTTGGTATTAATTACTGATATGATTTTTTTTTTAAAGATAAGATAAATAGATAAATTAGATTTTTGTCAGAAATAAAAAGATAACTTAGATTTTTTATTTGTATATAATATTTATAAAGATATTTTATACTGTTAATTAATCATATTGTGAAATTAAAAATATTGGTTTTTGTTTATAATTTTTTTTAAGTCGTTAATGTGATTGATTTATGTTATTGATTTTTTTTACGGCAATGTATATAAATTAAACTTTGAAAATTTTTGAGTGTTAAAATACTCACAATTTCTAATTGAATGAAGATGTCAATTATTGTAGTTTTTTTAGAGTGGCTAAATGAAGTAAATAAACACATTTTTAAAATTGATAATATTATGTAACAATAAAAATTGATGATATTAATTAGACATTTATAAATCATAAAAGGAGTAAATAAATACACATTCGTTAGAGATATCAAATAAATTAACTATAAAGTTTAGATGAGTTTTTTTTATTATAAATCTTATATATTAAACATTATTTATAAACCTATCAGAATTATCAATTTATATTGAAATAAGATGTATATCTAAATATGTCAATATCTTTTGAAGAATGAATATAATCTCTATTTAAATAAGTTAGTTATATGGGACTTTAAAGAAACCATGCCTTAATTTATATTTTACATTGAATAACCATATTGTTAAAATAACTATGCTTCGTTGTGCTGGTTGCTGCAGAGTGCTAAGAGGAGAACATGGCGAATGTATCAATGGATTTTGAAAGAATTTGGCTGTGTGTAATATGTATGTTGCAGAACTTTGGGGGTGTCATTGATTAGAGATTGTTCGAGCTTGTGGATTTCGTAATTTTGAGTTACAGGTTGATTCACGTACAAGTAGTTGTTAATACTTTTGCGACATATTAAAGTAGATCCTCCAATAACTGAACACTAATTCACAATATCAAGAGGTTATTAGAGCTAGATTGGGAGGTTTCTATATCACATATCTATTGGGAAGCTAATTCTATTGCAGACGCTTTAATAAACTTGGCGTGCATTAACCATGTTGACACGGTGGTTTACGAGAGTTGTCCTCCTTATGTTAGGAATTGCTTTCATGCCGATATATTTGGAGTTTCTACTCCTCACTTAGTTGTTATGTTTTTCGCGCTTATGCCCTCTTGTCAAACAATTTTTTTGTCGAAGTAGTATGAAACAAAAGTTATGCATAAAATCGGCCAAACTCTGTACTACTAAGTCCCTTTCCTAAAAAAAATAAATAAACATTTATGCATAACATATTGGTCGTTATTGTTATTATTATTATTATTATTATTATAAGTATAATTTGAATGAACATTTGTAAAAGAAAAAAGATTCTAATAAAGTTAATGGATGATAAAGAATCTTGTTTTTGTTAAGACGTGGCATAGCGTGCGTGTGCTTGTGGATTTTAATTAGATAATCCATAAAACACACATCTCCTTTCCCTTACGTTGGGTTTATTTGCTTGATATTGCGTACACAACAAGTAATTGTAACCAAAAGTAATAAAATACTGTACTACTCATGGTTAAATAAATAAATAAAAGAGAGTAAACAAAGGATTTTATTTATATTTTGACAATATAATTTTTTTTACATATATTCAATCAAATCATAACCTACATATTTAAAGTTATATTTCGGGTGATACTATTATTTGATTTTAATAGTATTGATTACATGTGAAGCCACTGAGTTTGGTTTAATGGTGAGATACTTGACTAATATACTAGAGATCACGAGTTCGATTCTTAACTTCTTTGTAAACCAAAAAAAATAAATTGATTACATGTGTGAAAAAATTTACACTCTCAATATATAACAAACAAAAGGTAAAAATAAAATAAATGAATAGTATAGTTATGCATATAAAATAGTTGAACGAGAACATTCATTCAACCTGGTTTTTTTAATTATGAAGAACAAGAGCTAAAAACCTAAAAATGAGAAACAACAACAAAAAATATTAAACACTAGGGACATTCTTCAATTAAATATTCTAAGATGGCTTGGGAATCAAAAGTTGGAATGAAGTTATAGTCTCGTCTCTCTACAATTAAGCTAAGCTTAATCTTTGCAAACCTATTGGCCATGGCTTCACGAATAGAGGTGAAAATAGGTTAGACGGAAGTAGACTTTGTCACGCTTAAGTGTGACGTGTTAAAAAATTGAAGGTATGAGTCTATCTGTTATAGGCTTATATTTTAGGTTGAGTCTGACATTTTGAAAGTCTTATATGATTTGTTGGTATTTTAAAAATGTATTTCATATATATATATATATAAGTAATTATATTTATGTTTAAATATACTAATGAATTAGACCAATAAGATTATACTCTATTTTGGTATATGACATCATATTTCAATTATTGTTTATTGGTTATAATAATACATTTATATATGTGTAAAATTAATGTAGATTACTAAAATACTCTTAGTCAAAAATAAAATAAAATAAATTAATGTTTTCTCTCTTTCATATCTATTTTCTATATTGTGGTGCTTTCTCTTTACATTGATGATTATTTCTTTCTCTATTTTTTTTTCATTCTCTATCTTCTCAAGAGTGTGGATACTACTTAGAGTCGCAGTATATACGGCGCCTTTACTATGTACTTCCGTTTTTATGGGTCTCTGCTCGTTTTGTGCATAGACCTAATTATCTATTTATAAATAATATATTTGCCAAAGAACGCTAAATTTTTTTTTGACTAACATAGATGCTAAATTTTAAAGCTATATAAATAAAACTTATTTTATTGGTAGAGGGGAAGTTCAGATCAAGGACGGATCTATATAGTGTAATGTGGGGGCATGTACACCTACACTGTTTTGAAGAATTTTTCTCTGGAGTGGTATAATATGCTGTTATATGCTTATATGTTCACATTTTGAATAACATTGCCCACACTCGTGGATTCTCTAAGAGCGGCATTCACATAATCAGAAAGTAGTGACGAAGGGTCAGGTAAAAGTGCTAACATGCAAAGAACGAAAATGCCGACAACAACCTTTCTTTGTTTGTTTGACTTACAAGTTGCCCAGCCCAACATAAAAAAGAAACATATTCGAAGAAAGAAAAAGTAAATAATAGTTTAGCTTTTTATATAGAGAGAAATATATATATATATATATATATATATATATATATATATATATATATATATATATATATATATATATATATTTTAATTCTCATGTTTACCTGCAGTCTTTCATATCTATAAGTATAAACTAATTTTATAAAATCGAATTTGACTCAATATAAAATTATAAGATGGTATAAGATCATATCAAAGATATATCGACCAACTGATATTATGTCATCGTTATTCAACTTTAAGTCATATGCAGATGTCTAGTCCTAAACATAAAAGACGTGCTTTAGAATTCTCACATGAAATATGAATTGACAAAAAATGTATAATAAGCAAGTGCTTGATCCTTGCCTCTCTCTCAATGGATTTTTTTGATCTTCTTGTGGTCGGACTCGTCGGGATTAGAAGTGTTTATTTTTTTATATTGTTGTGTCATTTGCTTACATGTGTATAACTTGTTAGATATTAGTGGAGTGTACTTCTGATACTTCTTGTATTATGAATATTATATTGTAATTTTATTGTTTATTTATATATAATATTAATTTGCCATTTAAAAAAAAAAAGTGCTCTTAAGACTCAAGCCAAAATTCTAGGAGGACAATAACTTGCTCTTACATATTATATTTATATAGAATCCTCTCGGATAAATAGAAATCTTATTGATAAGACTTTTTACCATTGTACCCAACATATAATCCTACTTCTCAATATACACTTCTTAGAATTGTGGCACTGCTTATAATTGAATAATCTAAATTCACTTGCATTTCTTTAAGATTTGGATAACTTTAGGGGAAAAGGGTTTAAAGAAGATTTTTTTTGAATTAAAATGGAAACTTCCTTTGATTAGTAAGCAACAAATATAGGAAGGAATGAAGAAATTGCACGCGTATCTCATGTGAAAGGAGAATAGGCAAGTTGTACCATCAATCTATAATAATTTGATTTTGATGGACATGTTAAGTTAAAATATTTTTATGGGTTTAATTACATTTTTGGTTGTGTTAAGAAAAATCAAATATTTATTAGTAATATTAAGAAGTCAAATATTCTGTTAGCTATAAATAAGGCATTTGTACAGCTGTGTTATTATTGGGGTAGCTATCTTTTCCTTAATGGGAGAGAAATTATAGGGTCCTTCTTGTATATATGTTACACTGATCGATGAATAAAACAACTATGAGAACTATTACTTGAAACTTCTATATGGTATCAGAGCTAACACCGACTGCCGTATAATATAGGAAGCGGTGCGTTTTTTAGTTTCTGAGTAATATATTTCTCATGGCTACTTCCGATAAAGGCAAATCAGATAAAAGCAAATCGGAGAATCTAGGAACTTCCGCTGCTGTCCAATTTAATGATGCGCTCACCCCAGAACGACTTGACGGCACAAACTATGTCGAATGGTCGTTGAATGCGCAGAACAAAATCAGAGGCAGAAAACGATGGGGCTACGTTTCTGGAAAGAAGTCTGCACCAAAAGACCAGAATTCCGATGAATATGAATCATGGGAAGATGAAAATTGCTTGGTCAAGTCTTGGCTTTTGGACTCCATGACAAAAGAAATCAGATCCCTTTTCATTCGCTTAGCTACGGCAAAGGAGATCTGGGACACCGTGAAAGAAACATACTCAGTCGACCAAGACGCATCAAGAGCATATCAATTGTATCTGTTGTGAATTCGGTTAAAATCACACCAATAACCTTAGTGTGTGAAGCAATCCGATAAAGCAATCAAAGTAAGTGAGAATAAGCAATCAAAGTAAGTGAGAATAAGCAATATCAATACTAAAAAAATTAAACCGCGAAAACGTAAAGAACACAATCACAATTGTTTACCCAGTTCGGTGTTAATGAACCTACTCTGGGGGAGAGGGCAGCTCTCCGTTCCACTATCAAACTTTGTTCCTTGATTACAAAAGATTCTCACAAAGGTTACAAGAATTAGAAACCCTAACTCTACCCTTGTCCCAAATCTCTCCCCGTGACCAAGAGATTTCAATGATATGTGTTTACAAGATGAAAGAGATGATAACCAACCCTAAGAAATATTCCTAGCCTTTTGTTGTTTGGGAAAACCCTCAAAAAACCTCTTTTCAACCGTGACGGCACAACAGAAAACGCACTTGTATATATAGGGTTCTCGCGCCTGCGCGCCGCGCCACCACCAGGCGACACCCTTTTTCTACTCAGCTGCCTGCGCGACGCGTGACTGGGGCTGCGCGGCGCGCCAGCTCCAGAACCTGTTTTTCTGCTTCATCCAATTTCAAGGTAATTCTCCACAAATCTCCACCTTGCCTTTAAATTGATGGCGGTGCCAACTTCCCACCAACCACCATGCTGCCCACTCCAATCTTCGTCTACTCTTCAAAGTTAATCAAGTCCAAGCAATGCTTGAACTTGACTCTTGGTAATGATTTGGTGAACATGTCTGCTGGATTCTCCTCCGATGCTACTTTCTCCACTATGATTTCCTTTGTCTCAATCATATCTCTAACAAAGTGCAATCGGATGTCAATGTGTTTAGTTCTTTCATGATACACTTGATGATTCGCCAAATGAATGACACTTTGACTGTCACAATGTATCTTCACACACCCTTGACTAATCCCCATTTCTCCAATCATACCCTTCAGCCATATAGCTTCCTTGACTCCTTCAACAAGAGCTATATATTCCGCTCGAGTTGTTGACAAGGCCACAACTGACTGTTGATTAACCTTCCACGTTACTGCTGTACCAAATAGAGTGAATACAAAACCAGATAAAGACTTTCTAGTATCCACATTGCCCGCATAATCCGCATCCACATAACCCTCCAAAGCATCTCTTCCTGGATCAGTTCTTCTTCAGACCTCCCTTCAAGGACCCATTAAAATACCTCAGAACCCACTTCAAAGCTTGCCAATGAACTTGGCCCGGATTTGCCATAAACCGACTTACCACACTTATTGCATAGGATAAGTCCGGTATACTACAAACCATGCCATACATGATGCTTCCAACTCCACTTGCATAAAGGGTAGTTTCCATCTTCTTTCTTTCATCCTCGGATTGAGGACACTGTTTTATTGACAATTTTGAATGGTGACCAAGTGGTGTATTCACTACCTTAGAATCTGTCATTGTAAACCGCTCCACCACTTTCTTCAAATAACCGTACTGAGATAAGAACAACTCACCTTTACTCCGGTCTCTCACGATATCCATGCCAAGTATCCTCTTTGCATTACCAAGATCCTTCATCTCAAATTCACCATTTAGTTTCTCCTTGAGCTTTAGAATCTTCTGCTTTACAGAACCTGCAATAAGAATATCATCTACATAAAGAAGAAGGTAGAGAATGATTTTCTCATTCCTCTTCATCATGTACACGCAATTGTCATAGTTGCTTCTCACGAATCCAACCTTTAATAAGAATTCATCAAACCGACGATACCACTGCCTTGGACTTTGCTTCAACCCATACAAAGATTTCTTCAACAGACATACTTTAGAACTGTCTTCCACAAAACCTTCAGGTTGTTGCATGTAGATGGTTTCTTCTAACTCTCCATGTAAGAATGCGGTCTTCACATCCATTTGTTCCAACTCAAGATCATACTGGTTCACAATAGCCATAAGTACCCTTATAGAACAATGCTTCACCACCGGTGAGAAGATTTCGTTGTAATCAATCCCCTCCACCTGAGTGAAACCCTTTGCTACAAGTCTCGCCTCATACCTTGGTGCTTCAACTCCAGGAATGTCTTCCTTTTTCTTGAACACCCACTTGCTACCCACTACCCTTTTATTTTTAGGTAATGGCACAAGTTCCCAAGTCTGGTTCTTCTCCAATGATAGCATTTCCTCATTCATTGCCTTTAACCAGTCCTTGCCTTCTATGCTTTCTGATGCTTCCCTGAAGTTCTTTGGTTCCGAGTCTTGCACCTCTTCAGCTGCATTCAAAGCATAACAAATAAGGTCAGCATAACCGTATCTATTAGGTGCACGGATATCTCTTCTTCTCTCCCTATCTCTAGCTAGTTGATAGTCAGAAGTAGATGCATCATCACTTCCACTTTCTTCAGGGACTAGAGTCTTCTCCTCTATTTCCCTCCTATCAGTGAAAGACTGCACCTCAAACTGGAAATTCTCCACCCCCGTTTCTGGACTCTCATTCAGGTCTTTGCACTTCATCCCCATCCGGGTCTCATCAAAAGTGACATCCCTGCTTATTATAAACTTTGATCCTCCCGGTCCCATCTTCCACAGCTTGTAACCTTTCACACCATCTGGATAACCAATGAACACACACTTCACAGCTCTAGCATCAAGCTTATCTTGCTTAACATGAGCAAATGCTAGAGCTCCAAAGATTTTCAAGTTGGAGTAGTATGCCGGCTTGCCACTCCATACCTCCATAGGTGTCTTTAGATCAATTCCTGTTGATGGACATCTGTTGATCAAATAGGCAGCAGTATTAACTGCCTCTCCCCAGAAACTCTTGGGTAATCCAGCTCCCAACAGCATACACCTCACCCGTTCCAACAAGGTCCTGTTCATTCTTTCAGCTAGACCATTCTGCTGCGGTGTGTATGCAACGGTTCTATGCCTCTTTATACCTTTCTTCCTGCAAAACTCATTAAATTGCTCTGAAACAAACTCCAGGCCATTGTCAGTTCTTAAAACTTTCAGTTTAGTTCCAATTTGATTCTCTATCAGGGTATGCCATTCTTTAAATTTTTCAAAAGCATCACTTTTATTTTTAATGACGTGCATCCATACCCTCCTAGAGTAATCATCAATAATACTAAGAAAATACGAACCTCCACCATGAGTAGGGACCGACGCTGGACCCCAAAGGTCCGAGTGAACATACTCAAACGGTCTACTAGACTTATGAACTCCCACCCCAAACTTCACCTTGTGTTGTTTACCTAGTGTACAGTTATCACAGAAATCTAGTTTGTTCAATTTTTCTTGTCCTAGCAAACCTTGTTTTGCTAGCTCAACTAAACCTCTCTCACTGACATGCCATAACCTCAAATGCCATAGTTTAGTTATGTCTGCATTTTCAACACTAGTTACTAATGCATTAAAAATAACGGTGGAACCTTCTAAAATGTAAAGACCATTCATTTTAGACCCTTTAGCTATTACTAATGCACCATGGGAAATTCTCATCACACCACGTTCAATTCTAGTGCAATACCCTAGATTATCAAACATGCTTATCGAAATTAAATTTCTCTTAAGTTCAGGGATATACCTCACATTTTTCAAAAGAAAGTCGCGGTCATCATACATTTTAAGACGAATAGAACCAGTACCTTGAACCTTGCACGCCTTATTGTTACCAAGACACACAACTCCACCTTCTTTCAATTCCAAGGTTTCAAAGTACTCCTTTCTTGGACAAATGTGATAAGAGCATCCGGAGTCCATGACCCAGCTATTCTCCGGTTCCCAACTAGTAACTGTCAGTGCACCTGCACTCTCATAACCTTCCTCTTTACTAACAGCAATCTGAGCCGACGAACTATCACTGCCCTTTCTCTGAGGACAGTCCTTCTTGAAGTGACCCGGTTCATGACAATGATAGCATTTGAACTTGCTACCACCATCACCCTTTGCCCTAGACTTAGACATGTGCTTCTTCCCTTTCCCTTTACCTCTGTTTTCACTTCTGCCCCTTGAGACATTCAGACCTTCTCCACTATCATCAATTTTCAATTCATTGAGCTTTGTCAGCTCCTTGGTTCTCAAAGCCGCTTGGACTTCATCCAAGGTGATAGTGCCTTCTTTGCCATATAGCAAAGCATCCTTGAGATGCTCAAGAGACTTAGGTAAAGCACACAACAAGTGAAACGTCTGGTCCTCATCTTCTATCTTCACATCAACGTTCGCCAAATCATCGATAATCTTATTGAACTCTGATAGTTGCTCCGACACCGATTTATTCTCCACCATACGGAAGAAATAGAGTTGTTGCTTCAGACACTGCTTATGTGCCAGGGACTTAGTCATATATAACTTGTCAAGTTTGGTCCACATAGCAGCTGCACTTTTCTCCTTTGCCACCTCCCTCAGCACCTTGTCTGCAAGACATAAGATGATAGCACTTAATGCTTTGCCATCCATCTCGGCCTTCTCCGTGTCTGAGAGAGTAGTTGGCATGGCTACCACTCCCTTCAACGCCTCATCGCACTTTTGTTGAGTAAGTATTGCCCTAACCTTCACCTTCCAAAGACTGAAGTCGTTACTCCCATTGAACTTTTCAATGTCCCACTTAGAACCCATGATACCTTAATCGTTTGATCCTTGCCCCACGGTGGGCGCCAATTGTTGTGAATTCGGTTAAAATCACACCAATAACCTTAGTGTGTGGAGCAATCCGATAAAGCAATCAAAGTAAGTGAGAATAAGCAATATCAATACTAAACAAATTAAACCGCGAAAACGTAAAGAACACAATCACAATTGTTTACCCAGTTCGGTGTTAATGAACCTACTCTGGGGGAGAGGGCAGCTCTCCGTTCCACTATCAAACTTTGTTCCTTGATTACAAAAGATTCTCACAAAGGTTACAAGAATTAGAAACCCTAACTCTACCCTTGTCCCAAATCTCTCCCCGTGACCAATAGATTTCAATGATATGTGTTTACAAGATGAAAGAGATGATAACCAACCCTAAGAAATATTCCTAGCCTTTTGTTGTTTGAGAAAATCCTCAAAAAACCTCTTTTCAACCGTGACGGCACAACAGAAAACGCACTTGTATATATAGGGTTCTCGCGCCTGCGCGCCGCGCCAGTAAGGCTGCGCGGCGCGCCACCACCAGGCGACACCCCTTTTTCTACTCAGCTGCCTGCGCGACGCGTGGCTGGGGCTGCGCGGCGCGCCAGCTCCAGAACCTGTTTTTCTGCTTCATCCAATTTCAAGGTAATTCTCCACAGTATCGTGAGGTAATTTCTACTCAACAAAATGGTGGGTCTGTTATTACATACTTTGGTAAATTGCAGAGGTTATGGCAAGAGTATGATGCTATTAATAATTGTACAATGGAATGCACTAAAGATGTTGAGAAGTACAACAAGATGATTAATTCTCAACGTGTTTATGTATTTTTGGCTGGCTTGGATTCACATTTGGATGGAGTTCGTGGTCGTATTCTTGCTACCATTCCCTTCCGAATGTGCAATTAGTTTATGCAACAGTTTGTGCAGAGGCAAATCGCCAAGAAGCTATGTTAGGCTGTGAATCTTCTGAGGGGTCTGTTTTTGCTGTCAAGAAGTATCCTAAGAAAGGTGTCCGCAAGTGTACTCATTGTAATGGAGATAATCATTTCGTGGAGGGATGTTTTAAACTCCATGGCTATCCGGATTAGCATCCAAAAGGCAAAACTACTTCAAATAACATGACAGAAGATATCAAGGCTCATCTTTCTACTGCTGCCGGATTCGTAACCAAGTCAGGTATATCTACCTCTGCTCTAAATCTTTCTGTTATTACTAAGAATAGCGATTGGATAATCGATACCGGTGCTACTGACCATATGACTTGTGATCGACACATGTTTACTAATTTCTCTTCCAATTGCTCTAAAACTGTTATTATTACTGCCAATGGGGTCAAATCTCTTATTGAAGGTGTTGGTACAGTTATCTTGTCACCCTCCTTATCATTACATGATGTTCTATTTGTTCCCACTTTGAATTGTAATCTTATCTCTGTCAGTAAATTAACTAAATCACATGAATGTGTTGCTATGTTTTATCCAACCTATTGTATTTTTCAGAACATGCATACCAAGGAGAAGATTGGCAATGGTAGATATAGTGGAGGACTGTATTATCTTAAAATGGTCTCACAACCCCATAAAGGAGCTTTGGTCCATCTTGCGAGTGATCGTATACAAGATAAAAATAAAAAGGAAATTTGGCTATGGCATAGACGACTGGGACATCCCTCTTTTAGTTATCTAAAGAAATTATTTCCGTCGTTATTTCATAAATGCAATATTTCAGATTTTCTTTGTGAAACTTGTGTAATGGCAAAAAGCCATCGTGTTGTTTTTCCCTTAAGCAATAAAAAAGCTGTTTTTCCTTTTTCCTTAGTTCACACGGATGTTTGGGGTCCTGCCCCACAATCTACACTTAATGGAAAAAAATGGTTTATAAGTTTCGTTGATGATTGTACTCGGGTAACATGGATATATTTACTTCAACATAAAAGTGATGTGTATGATGTATTTCGTTCCTTTCATCAAATGATAGTAACTCAATTTAACACATTTATAAAGGTCATTGGATCCGACAATGGAGGGGAATATTTTAAGATAGAACTACTAGAGTTCTTGAACTCTAAAGGCATTTTGCATCAAACAACATGTCCTTATTCACCCCAACAAAATGAGGTGGCTGAGAGGAAAAATAGGCACATATTAGGGGTGACGAGAACACTCCTAATAGATGGTAATGTTCCATCTTATTTGTGGGGTGAGGCTGTGAACTCGGCAGTTTATTTAATTAATCGAACCCCTTCTAGTGTGCATAACTTTAGAAGACCTCTAGATGTATTGTCTGATCATTGTGTTCTCCCTCCGATCGTTCATTTACCACCTCATGTTTTCGGATGTGTTATATATGTTCACTTACACCCACATCAACGAACAAAACTTGAAAAACGAGCTATTAAATGTGTCTTTGTTGGGTACGGATCAACTCAAAAAGGTTATCGTGCTTATCATCCTCCATCCAAAAATTTTTACATTTCTATGGATGTAACTTTTCATGAAGATAATTTTTTTTATGTTGATTCTACCCTTCAAGGGGGGAATGAAAGTGAAGTGCAGTATCATGATGTTAGCATGTTTGACATTTCACGAGATAAATTATCTTGTCAGGATCTTTTTGCAGGTAGTGAACCACTCCTAAATATGGACACATCACCTTTAGATAATACAATGTCCTCTGATTATGATCGACTAGCTCAATCTTCTCAACAAGACCAACTTGATTCTTCAGAGGTACTTTCTGATCCTATCTTTGTTAATACAAACATAGATGAAGTTAATCGTGTCAATCCTGTTTGTAACTCCGGAATTGATTCTTATTTGCATGAAACTGGTCATGAAATTGACCCTTGTTTACATGAGACCACCAACACACTTAACACCGAACCTACTATTGTCCAATATAATCTTCCACCCCGTTCTAACCGTGGTCAACCTCCCATCAGATATGAACCAAATATTCAATCCAAAGTTAAATATCCCATTAGCAATTATGTGTCATCTCACAAGTTATCTAAGTCATATGCATCATTTGTATCTCAATTATCATCAATTTCTATTCCTAGTAATGTACAGGAAGCTTTAGCAGATCCTAGTTGGACCGAAGCAATGGTTGAGGAGATGGCAGCTTTAGGGAAAAACAACACTTGGGATCTTGTGACCTTACCAAAAGGAAAGAAAACAGTGGGGTGCAGATGAGTTTTTACAATTAAACATAAAGCTGATGGAACTATTGAGAGATATAAAGCACGACTAGTGGCTAAAGGTTACACTCAGTCTTACGGTGTAGATTCTCAAGAGACATTTTCACCTGTAGCCAAGCTCAACACTGTGAGAATACTTTTGTCACTAGCAGCAAACCAAGATTGGCCTCTTCTACAATTTGATGTGAAAAATGCTTTCCTACATGGAGAAATTTTAGAAGAAATTTATATGGATCCACCACCAGGTATGATAGATTCAAATGAAGCGAAGGTTTGCAAGTTAAAAAAGGCCCTATATGGATTAAAACAATCCCCAAGAGCATGGTTTGGTAGGTTCACTAAGTCTATGAAGGCTTTTGGCTATAAAGCAAGTAACTCTGATCACACCTTATTTTTGAAGAAAAGAGAAGGTAAAGTTACAGCCTTGATTATATATGTAGATGATATGATAGTTACAGGAAATGACCAAGATGAAATTTCTAGTTTGCAAAAATACCTCGCTTCTGAATTTGAGATGAAGCAACTTGGAAACGTAAAATATTTTTTGGGTATTGAAGTAGCTAGATCAAAACATGGTATTTTTCTATGCCAAAGAAAATACACTCTTGATTTACTATCTGAAACTGGATTGCTTGGGTGTAAACCAGTTGATACCCCAATTGAACTAAATCATATGCTCTTTCAGTGCTCAAACTCAGCCAACATAGACAAAGGGAGATACCAAAGGCTGGTGGGAAAACTAATTTACTTGTCTCATACACGTCCATATATTACATATGCAGTGAATGTCGTTAGTCAATTTATGCATGATCCACGTAAGGCTCATATGGATGCTGTTGAGAGGATTTTGAGATATTTGAAGTCCAGCCCCGGTAAAGGAATTTTATTCTCAAATCATGGACACTTGAAGGTAGAAGGGTATACTGACGCTGATTGGGCAGGTTCAAAAAATGATAGAAGGTCTACCTCTGGATACTTTACATTTGTAGGGGGAAATCTTGTAACTTGGAGGAGTAAGAAACAACCAGTAGTAGCAAGGTCTAGTGCCGAAGCAGAGTTTAGAGGCATGGCACTTGGAGTTTGTGAATTTTTATGGGTACGAAATGTCCTATCAGATTTGGGTTTTAAACCAAAGGATGCTATGAGGCTGTATTGTGACAACACATCGGCCATTGCAATTGCTCATAATCTGGTGCAACATGACAGAACAAAACATGTAGAAATTGATAGACATTTCATCAAAGAGAAACTTGAAGCTGGAATAATCTCTTTTCCCTTTGTAAGATCTGAATTGCAGTTAGCTGATGTTCTCACTAAAGGAGTGGCAAGTAGGGTGTTTAATGAGTCTTTATTCAAGTTGGGAATGTGTGATATCCATGCACCAACTTGAGTGAGGGTGTTAAGAAAAATCAAATATTTATTAGTATATTAAGAAGTCAAATATTCTGTTAGCTACAAATAAGACATTTGTACAGCTGTGTTATTATTGGGGTAGCTATCTTTTCCTTAATTGGAGAGAAATTATAGGGTCCTTCTTGTATATATGTTACACTGATCGATGAATAAAACAACTATGAGAATTATTACTTGAAACTTCTATAGGTTCCTTAGCTTTATTTTAGGTTTCAAGTTGATACTTTATCTTTTAAATGTTTCAAGTTGATACCTTATCTTTTCTGCAGGTTTCAAGTTGGTACCTTCCGTCAATTTTTTAACTATTACGGTTAAATTTGGACACGTGGCAATTTTTTGGACATATAAATCAACGACACGTGTCCAAATTTAACGGTAATAGTTAAAAAATTGACGGAAGTTATCAACTTGAAACCTAAAATAAAGATAAGGAACAAAAAGTGTAATTAAGCCTATTTTTATGCGAATCACTAATAAGAAAAAATTATTCTCATTCACCAAAAAAATAAAGGAAAAGAAAAAATTATTCTTTCATATTGTATCATTAGATATCTTTCCAAAAAAAATAAAAAAATATCATTAGGTATCATTAGAGTATGGTGTAGTGGAATGATTTGATGAAATCTTGATCGATATTGAATGACAGTATACAATTATTTTACACTCAGGGGCGGCCCTAACAGGTTGCAAAGTGAGCCACCGCGTAAGACCTCAAATATTTAGGGTCTCTAATTATTTATATCAGTCTATTAAATTTTTCATACATGTCCTAAGTTCGATCGTTGAATTTGGACATGCAATTTCGATAAAACTCTTAAAGAGAGCCTCTACAATTTGAACAATTGATCTCTGTAGTTATGCGCGACAAATATTCGATTTGAAAAAAAAAGTCAATCCTCAACATTATTCAAAAGTTAAGCAATTTGGTGTCAATTAATCCCCATAAGCTTGCTGCAGAAAGAAGATAAGTAAAGGGTACAGAAACAAAATGTCAATATGTACTTTTAAACACATTTTCCACACATATGAAATAGACAACGAAGGTAGGTAACTCCTATTCTCCACATGATTTAAGTCTTTGGGATCACTTTTATTTATTTTAAAAAAGGTTTTTATTTTTTATTTGTATTTAAAATTAAAAAAAGCTCCTAGGGACATCTTACCGGCAAAGTTATTGTATTTGAGCAAACTTAGTTGATTTTGTTTTTAATTGGCAAAATGTTAGTATGGTTAATTTTCATGTTTTATTTTATTTTTTATAATTTTATTTTTTATAATTGGTTTAATTTTCATGTTGATAATAAGGATAGGCATTGAAAGATTGTTGTCCGGTGCTAGTTATAATATTTATCAGTGATAACTTGCTTTTATTGGAATAATATGAACTTTTTGGGTGATATTTTTCATTTTAATAGTAGTATTTATAATAAAATTTTATTAAAGCTCATTATACATTTTTAAAATTAATTAAAGCTCATTATACCTATACATAAAAGTAAAAAAAATTAGTTAAAGCTCATTATACATTTTTAAAATACAATAATTTTTTTTTGACATGAAATAAAATTTGCAGGCTATAATTCATAGGGCTGCCAAAGTGCGGTAAAATTACCTGTGATATTATGCTTGAAAACTATTTTTCTATTATTTTAAAAATATTTACTATGTAGCGACCATTTTAGAGTACGGTAAGATTACTTAGAGTGCTTCAAGCCTTAACCACATCTACGCCGCCATTTGCTTCTTAGCAACCTCTCTCGATACCTCGTCACCTAGATACAAAATGATATATAGCACTTGTAGCCTTTTCAATCATGTCGGCGGTGTTCTGACATTCTCCCCACTAAGCATCTCAATATCCCACTTGGAGTCCATTGATGCTCTTGAAAAACTTGAATCTATACCCTACGATGGATGTCAATTATTGTGAATTCGAACCTCTTCACAAAACAATAATCACAAAAGAGTAGAGCAAAGTATTCCAAGAACAATCAACAACAAATCAAGCTAAGTAATTTAAACCAAACAAGCAAAAACACAGACAAACATAAAACCTCAAGCAAGAACAAGTAAAGAAAGAACAAAGAACACTAGGATATTTGTATCCAGTTCGGTCCAATAATGATCTATGTCTAGGGGAGATAGCAGTTCTGCATTCACTATAATTTTTTTTTTTACAAATAGATCTCAAATGAGTTACAAGAAATTGTCTCTAATTTCTACCCATGTTTTTCAACCTCACATGGACAAAGATGAACAATAAATCTCACTCTCAAGGTGTTTATAATGTGTTTCCCAATCCTAGATTTGTCTCTCTAAATCCAAAGACACATAAAAAAGTCAGAAAATGAAACCTTTTATACTGCTATTGGAAAACGCTCCCTGCGCATACATTGTACGCCCCACGCAAGCCCGACGCGCCCACGCACAAACGACATAAACCAGGAACACGAAATCAACAAAACTATGCACCCCACACAAAGCTCCACGCGCTCCGCGCAATGGACAAAACTTGAACTTCCCTATGATTAAGAAACTTGAGATTTTGAGGCACACACAACAAACATAGTTGATAAGTGCTAAAAAATAGTGGTTATACCTATACATTTTAAAGCACTTATTGACTTGTTTTACAGACAATTCATATAAAAAACCCAACTAATTGTAAATATTAGTTTTAATTATAAAATTAGCCATTTATGTTATTTTTACCTATAATTTCAACACTTTTTGTAGGTAATTTTGGATTTAATTGATTTTGGAATGAAGAGTAAAAATTTTGAGTCTGAATTTGTGTTGTGGCTAAGCGAAGATAAAGCAAGATAAGTCAGAAAGTGAAGAAAATCAGATGCTGTCACCGTGGCTAAGCGAGATATTTGTGTCTAACACTACAAAAAACTTGACATATAGATACGGCGAAATGTTGTTGCTAAAGGTATAAAATTCGTGGGTATAGGCCATAAAACCTATACCCACGGGCGTTTTGTTCCGTCTACTTTATCTCGCTGTACCCATGGCAATTTGCCGTTGCTATAGCCTATAGCAACAACATTTTTTGGCGTTGGACTAGCCTAGGAGATATACCCACGAACATTACAAACTATTATAAATCGGTTTACCCACGAATTTTTCCGTTGCTATATGTTTAAATTATTATTTTTGCATCTTTTTTTTTTGACAGATTGTGCATTTTTTAAAAATAATAATAATAATAATTTTCCGATATGCATGTTTTCTACACACCAAGTCAACTATAATTATAAAAGAGAATTTCCATTATATTGATTAAAAAAACTAATAAGTCTTACAAACTAACGGAGTACATGAAAACACCAAAACAATGTCACCTAACTAAACCTTCCAAAATTGAAATTGCACCAAATAACTTAAGAGAACTACTAGTTACTTCTAATCATATCCATCCCAAAATTACAACTCTAAAAACATACATATGTATGACATCCCTACCAAACATTAAACTCCAACGGCTTACAGCCCACAACAAAGTACATGACATTCCTACAAAGCAATAAACAACAACAGTTTACATTGTTTATTTCTAATCTCTCTCTTCAATCTTCGCCAGTGTATGGACTTTGAGAATCTGTTTGGTATGGGGCACTAGAAGCATCTGTAACCTATAGGAAATAAATGAGATCAAATTACAAACTCAAGTTAATTGATGTTTTCATAATATTCGAAATATGAACACAAAGAGTAAAATAAAGTATACCTGTCTTGCAGCTCGTAAAATGTCATTCACATCTTCTCCAACAAATCATTAATGACAACACATTTGCCAACACCACATTTGTACTATCTTGATTTTCCATTTGCTTAAGTTTATCGCGCAACTCTTTATTTTCAGAGAGAAAGAAGCTTTCAATTTTTTGGGTTTGGGAATCTTGCCAATACATCGTGCAACTTTTGATTAACAACTATGATAATGTTTTTTTACGGTCAATGAGACATCTAAATACTATCAATAATTTATATAATAAATAATATTAATTGATTACTTCCGGGTCATTGAAGCATCCAATAACCCATCTCTTATATTATGAAAGAATGAAATTCAATTCATATCAATATCACATCGAAGTCATCAAGCAACTTTTACATTATGAGTAGAGTTCATAATCTTTTTTTACATTCAATGAGGCATCCAAATGCTATCAACAATTTATATAACAAATTAATAATATTCATTGATTTCTTTTGGGTCATTGAGGCATCAAATAATTCATCGCTTATATTATGAACGAATCAAATTCAATTCATATCAATATCACATCGAAGACATCAAGCAACTTTTACATTATGAGTAAAGTGTTCATAATGTTTTTTTTACGGTCAATGAAGCATCCAAATACTAGCAACAATTTATATAACAAATAATATTATTTGTTTCCTTTCGGGTCATCGAGGCATCTAATAATCCATCTCCATATATTATGAATGAATAAAATTCAATTCATATTGATATTGCATCGAAGGCATCAAGAAACTTTTACATTACGAGTAAAGAGTTCATAATGTTTTTTACGGTCAACGAGGCTTCCAAATACTAGCATCGAAGGCATCAAACAATAGAAGTACACACATGATAGAGAAAAACCCCAACAAAATTGAAGAAGAAAAGTGTGGAATAGAAACCTTACCCAAAATCAAACGTAGAGCTTATAGAGGGGAATGTTGATCTAATCTCTAAAACACCTTTCACTGAGAAATCAAACCCTAATCAAAATAAAAACCATTAGCCATGGATAGAAATCGAAAGAAGAGAATTAAAGAAAGGGATTCATGCGAGAGTTCGAGAGAGAAATAGAGAGATTGATATTGATGAGTAGCGATGTTATATCCTGCTTTTTTTTTTTGTTACGTATCCTGCTTTGAGTGTTCCTTTCTCTCTCTTTTTGTTACTTATCCTGCTTTGAGTGTTCCTTTCTCTCTCTTTTTATTTTTATTTTGTATATAGAGTATTTTTTGTTTGTATGAAGTCAGTGTTGTTTTCTTTCTCCATAAGTTCCTTAATTTTTAGTTATATATATTTCCTAATATGAGTACTCCCTCCGTTCCTTTTTATTTGTCGTTTTAGAAAAAAAAATTGTTTCAAATTATTTGTCGTTTAGATAGTTTAAGGTTATATTTTGTCTATACCCCCCTTCCAATTTTTTTTATTGACTAAATTTTATATAATTTTTTTATTGTATCTTTTTTTTTTACTAAACTTTTTCATATAATCTTTTTATTGTTTTTGTTTTGTTCATATTTTTTTGTTTGTTGTTGTTTTGTTCCTATTTTTTTGTACATAATATATTTAAAAACTAAAATAAAACTAGGATATAATAGGAAGATAAGGTACAAAAATACACTTTCGTAAATTTTCTAAAACGACAAATAAAAATGAACGGAGGGAGTACTGTACTTCTGAAAAAAAATATATAATACTATACAATACAAGTAATAAGATTGATTTACCGTAAAAGGTACTAGATTTGATATAGTTGTGAGGGATATGCATGAGGTCCTAGGTTAAATCCTCATTGGAACCATTGTAAACAAAAAAATGATTACCACCAAATTTATTAATAAAAAAATAAAAAAATATTGAAAAAAATATAAGATAAAAAAACAAAAAAATAATATAGAAAGAATATAATGAATCTATACATAAAAATAGAAGAAAAAAAAAAGAAAAAAACATCTGAATCTATACATAAAAGTAGGAACAAATCTATATCCGAAATTAAAAAAAAAATATGAATCGCATAAACTATAAATGTATAAACTTATCCTTTTCTAATTTTTAAGTTTCAATTTTTTTTAATGAAACATATCTATACCCACATTTAATAATTTTTCCCGTGGGTAAAGGACTGCTATACCTACGACATATGTGGTTGTCACTAGAAACCTCCGTTGGTAAATGATAATTTCCTTGTAGTGTAAGTGAGCTGAGGCAGTTTAGATAAGCTGAAATGTACTTCAGAGTGAAGAAATCATTGTGGTCAAGCGAGTCGCTTCGCGGCTAAGCGAGCATCCACTTTTTTGCCACTTATAAAAGGCAACTAAGATTTCATTTTTAAGCCCAATTCCCTTCTTACACACTCAAAACTGTAAGAAATAAATGAAAGTATTCTAATGTTACATATTAGAATATATAGCATATTATAATTTCCACTATTGTCATGATACGCTATATATTCTAATATGTAACATTAGAATACTTTCATTTATTTCTTACAAAAACATCACAAAACAGATGGTGAAGACATAGTAGAGATATAGAGCAGCAAGGGGGAGCGGAGGAACCAACATTCGTCATTTTTCATTCTCTTCCTTGTATTGTAAGGTTACCATGCTTATCAGTAACTAATTCTCATTGTTATTGTGATTAAGTTTAGATAGCTATTATTCTTTTGTAAACTCTTAATCTAACTGGTTATATATATGTATTTTGTTATGTTGATGATTTATTTCTATGCTTAATGCTTTTACGACATAAAACTCTGAAATTGATATTTTGATTTAGAAAGTGCCAGACACGACCTTTTTACTTAAAGGATTTGAAATAAATTCATCTATGGAACTTAACACCTAGATATAGTGTTAATTTCACAGTCACAATACTATAGAGTCGTAATGCCGTCATATTGATTAATCACTCGAGACATCAAGGGTTAATAGGTATAAACGATACTCTCGTCGTGCTCTGGACATGGAAACATATGTGAGCGATATGTGAAAACATAATTGAAATCTTGAAAAATATATAATTGATTAAGAGGTTACATTAGAAGAGTAGTTAACGATATCTAATCTTAGTAATTTTATCTCCTTGTTATTTCTTTCTTGAATTTATTTGTGTTGAAAATTTGATTGTTCACAAACACATAATTGATTTATATTTAAAACAATATTAATGGTTGAACAACACTAATGTCAAACTAGTCCCTGTGGATACGATAAACAAAAATACTCCTTCTGTCCTGACTGTATAAGGCAAAAAAACACTTATTAGAAAAAACCAAAACGTGATAATTTGAAATATATTTTTTTGGATTTTTTTAAAAATAGTTGTACGAGAAGATGCAAAAATAATTTTATCGGTATTTCTTCCCTCATTTTTTATGCATGCATGATAGTTTTTAGAGAAGAACAAACAACAACCAAAAGTCTCTTAAAAGCCACAACTGATATGGTTTACAGGGTAATAATAATGGGTTTAAGAAGGAGAAAGAACGTTATAGTCAAATTAAAAAAAGAAGAAATAACATTTATAATCAATTTTTTTTTTTTGAAAAAGATTTATGTAATCAATGTTTAAAGATTGGAAAAAATCTATAACCATTTGAAAAGATCGAAAAGACATTCATCGGTGATGCTGTTTGTAGAAACCAAAAATGAAAATTGAATAGTTAGTGCGTTATTACTACTATTTTATTAAGATCTTTTGTCTTCCTAATCCTTTCCAATGCTCTCCATTAAATTAATCACATTATTTACCACACTTATATATAGTGAGTTATCTTAATTCAGTTTCAACCAAAAGCTAAAATTTCAATCAAGTTATTAGTATTATTATTGAAAAAAAGAAGAAAATGACAAACAGTTTCAGCTCAGCATCAGGTGGAAACCAAGAGGGATCATGGAATGCGATGATTCAAAGCATTGTACCATCATCTCGTACTCGTGCAGGTGCAAGTAACCTCCTCAACCATCCTAGGATTTCCAGTCTTCCACCAACCAATCAGCCAAATATGCAATTTGAAATCAACATGTTGGGAAACATGACAGACAGTAATTTCTACATACCAGATGCTACAGGAGACAGCACTGGTATGGCTTTCCGTGTAGCCTATAATGCGGCTAAGAAGTACCATACAAATATTAATTATGCTACGGAGTTATCCGTTTGTGTGGGATCTATGCTGTGCTCAGTGGTTCCTGCATTTAGAAACTCTGTGGAGGTGGCACTCAACGAAATAGGCATTAGGCCTCATTTCGTGAGTTTACCTTCCGAGGCTTGTCAAAACAGTATAGTGATTTCCGAGGTTCCTGCACTTGACTGGTCTTCCATTCTTGTTATCTTTGGCTATTGTATCCTTATTCTTTTCAACATTAACCACAAGTTATTTGTTTTATGGGCTGGCTGAGCAGGCCACAGTCTCCTCACTAACAGGATCGATGAACTGCGCACAAAAGTTCGATGCCCTCATAACTATCATTCCGGTATACCATTTGACCAACCGATTGAAGCTTCAGTTAGGACTATGCTTGGTACTCATGCTCTTCGCAATTCTATTATTACATTCCTCATGGAGAACTTCAATCATGCCGATCCACAAATTAGTAGTTTGTGTCAATATTTAAGCTATGTATTATCCTGGTCCGGTGATTATGTTTAAGACTAATTCCCCAGTTCTTTCTGACTCACGAGTTGTTGCTGAGGTGGAAAATTTGGAAGAACTTACTAAAGCAATTGCATCACACATATCCTCAGTATTTCAATCATTTATGTTTGACTTCAGAACTTTTCTATTTGGATGTTTCGAGATTTCCGAATCTAGTTGCTGTGGCCAAAGTGCTGGAGAAGGGAGATGGTGTGGTGGCAGGTTTGTCTTGGAAAATTTCGGGGACGAATGAAAATACCGTGGTAGAATTGGTGAAACTTCACCGAGCAGCTATGGCACAAAACCGAGTTTCAACTGTTACCCATATTCAACCAATTGTTGAGATCTGAATTGTGTAGAGCTGAATATGATTTGGCCTATCTATCTGTTGTTAGGCTTTTGAAATTTTTATTATCAGTATTCTCGAATTATTGTTTTCTTTGTTTGGTACTTCAGTGACTGTTTCTTGTTGTTTCGTCATCATAGATTTCAATTTTAGTTGCATTATATATTTCATTCTACTTCTGAATAATATACAATGTTAGGAGCTTTTATCACTAGTATATATGATCAGCGTTTAATTAATACTTACCTCATCTAAAACGAATATTATTTATGTATTATGATGATATAGTTAGTATTTCACTTAGATGAATCGAATTTTGGGACGATAATCTGATGATGATCTCATTGGTGATGATCGGATCTTCTTTCTTGTTCTAACTCAGTCTCGGAAAAGTCAAATTCTCTTAGCCAAAGTTTTATGAAACAACTAGAGAATATCACAGGACCACTATTGGTTGAGCCATTAGGTCACTTGTTGAACAGCAAAATTAGTTTAGTATTTATAATAATTATTAAACTGAGTGATTCTGAAATAGAAAATTATAACCAGTTGCCATTTGGCTGCAATGTTTTAGTCATTGGAGATTTCTAGTAGTACACAGTTGCATAGAACTGTGTCTTTTTTTAAATGATTTATCTTGCGAGGGGGAAGATAGCTATAGCCAAGGGTAGATCGTGGCTTCTGCGACCTGGAAAGCTTTATGTAAAGATTGATTTAAGGAATCACAAGAAATAGGCTTCACCGCGATTAGTCCAAGCAACTGCACCTCCGATGCAGGCTTTATACAACAACTGATTCGGACTCCTACACACGAGGTCATCACGCGTGTTCCCACCCTAGAACATATAACTTCTCGACACATTGAGCGTGGTTCACCTTCACACTACAACACACTTGAGCCTCTATACCGCAACAACCTGTACAAGGAGGAAAAACAAGACCAACTGGTGACTGGGGAGGAGGGTGACAAACTTGCTCACCAGGAGCACGAGAGACGATGATGGAAATGTCATCCTACGTCTTGGTGGTCAAGAGTTAGAATTTCAAAGCATTGTCATGACTATTATTATTCCGTTATACCATTTGACCAACCGATAGAAATTTCAGTTAGGATTATGCTTGGTACTCATGCTCTTCGCAATTCTATTATTACATTCCTCATGGAGAACTTCAATCACGCCGATCCACAGATCAGTAGTTTGTGTCAATATTTGAGCTATGAATTATCCTGGTCTGGTGATTTGCGTGTATTCACTCTTATGAATGAGAGGCTGGTTAAGGCTAAATCCCCGGTTCTCTCTGACTCTCGGGTTATAGCTGAGGTGGAAAATTTGGAAGAGCTCAAAAGAGCAATTGAATCTCATACTTATCCTCAGTATTTCAATCATTTATGTTTAACTTCAGAACTTCTCCATTTGGATGTTTCAAGATTTCCAAATCTGTTTGCGGTGTCAAAAGTGCTGAAGAATGGAGGAGATGATAATTTGAGTTATTAGTCTGGGGAAATTTCAGGTGCAAACAAAAAAATAGTGATGGATTTGGTGAAACTTCACCAGACAACTTTGACACAAAACCGAGCCTCAATTGTCACGTGTATTGAACCAATCGTCGAGATCTAAATTGCGTAGAACTGGATATGGTTTGGTTTATCTATCTATTACTATCTGGATTGGAACCTAGCTGGATGTGTGAAGAGTGAAAATGTTATGTCTTAGTATTTTTTTTTTTGATATTTGGTACGCTTAATTATCAGTATTCGAGTTATTTTGGTGATCTGTTTGTCATGTTGATCTGCAATTCAAAAGTTTTATTATTGTTTTCTTTGTTGGTATGTTTCTTGTTGCTTCGTCATGGTTGATTTCAATTTTAATTGCATTATGTATTTCATTCTACTTCTGAATATACAATGTTAGGAGCTTCTATCACTATTATATATGATCAACATTTGATTAATACTTAAAATCATCTAAAACTAATATTATGTATTGGCAAAGTTTTAAGATGGCAAAGTATTATGAGTTAAATTTTTGGACGATAATCCGATGATGATCTCATCGGTGATGATTGGATCTTCTTTCTTGTTCCAACTCGGTCTCGGTAAAGTCAAATTCTCTTAGCCAAAGTTTTATGAAACTGCTAGAAAATATCACCGGACCACGGTTTAGCCATTAGGATAGATCAAGGCTTCTGCGACCTGGAAATATTATGTAAAGATTGATTTCAGGCATCGCAATCACCGCAATTAGTCCAAGCAACTGCACCACCAGTTCAGGCTTTATACAACAACTGATTCAGACTCCTACCCATGAGGCCACCACGTGTACAATCAATCAAAGGAAAGAGAGAAATATAAAGGAACAAAAGTATTTGAACAAAAACAAATCACAAACCCACGATGCCGGTACCAAGAAATATCAAATTAAGCAACCAAATTAGTTCAAATCACCTCAGAATCATGAAAATATAGCAAACAATTTGGCTGAAGCAATTATCAAGCAATGGAGAAAATTTTCCATTTTTGAACCTCACTAAATTCTTCAAGACAAATTCAAATGCTCCAACAAAAATTCAATAAGCAATCATGCCATAGCAGGTACTATCAACATATGCTATATTTCTCTACTAATTACACTCACAATCCCAAATCAAAGTGTAAGCCTATTTAACCACTGAAAGAAAACTCAAACAAATCAAAAGGTTACCTTCCCTATGCATACCAAGGCCCGGAAATATTTAGACCCACCATTACAACTTGCATTCCAATTTTTTGTTAGCAGCAGAGACACAATGGTGTACACAACAGATAAAATCAATTAACAAAGAGAAAAACAAATACATTTCCAACGTTTTAGGATCAAACCATGTTCCAGATACCATGCAAATAATACGAAAGCGAAGAGAGAAATACATAGGAACAAAAGGAGACTGTTCCAATACTTAGGGAGCACCCCTTACTATGTGTTTTCTGGGTGCGCCCGAACGGAAAGCAGCGACCAAGATAATCCACACACTGCCCCAGAAGGTATGGCCTCGTCATTCCAATACTAGATTTTGGTATGATAGGAAGGTGAACCAATCAACTTCAACAGTTGAAAACAGTGGGGTGGGATGTGTAGTTAGTTGAGCTAAGAGTTAAGGTGTTGGAGGTCAAAGGTTACAAGAAAACTAACATAACAATGTAATACTGTATACTAACAATTTGCTATTCAAAAAAAAAAAAAAGTTGAAAACAGTAAATTGTAATGTTGGAATCAAATCTTTCCTTTTCGTTTTGACAGTAAAACTAAACAACTAGATTTTTTTTTGACAAATCTCACCATATTCGATGGTGATTGTTGGACAAAGAAAGTAATCAGTATCACATCTTCTCATCCATCCGAAGAATGAATGAAAATGTCAACTTATTTGGGATCCTATTTTGTCAAATTAATTATGGCTTTCAAGCATGGTTGTAAAAACCGGACCGGACCGGACGGTTCAACCGGGAACCGGACCTGTTTCCGGTCCGATCAGACCCTAAAACCGGAGCGCACAAGAACCGGACTGAAAACCGGAAAATCGGCTTTGAACCGGTAAAAACCGGGAAACCGGCGGTTCGGACGGTTTTGCCGGTCTGGGTAGTTTTTTTTACTGATCAAATCAAACGACGTTGTGAAAAACGGGAAAGGCAAGGAAGGACGTGTTGCTCTGTTTCCAGAAAATATCAAATCCAAAATAATTAATATTCTCCAGTTTAATTTCTATAAACATCTCATTGTATTTGATTTAGTAGACATATTGGTGGAAATATACTTACTTTATTAGACTAACTTTGAGAATTATCAAAACAAAACAAAAAAGAAGAAGAAAGAACAGAATGAGAAAGTGAGGCAGGTAGCTGACGGCGCATCATTTTGAGAAGGAGAGATATCATTCTATTAATTAATATATATATATATATATATATTATAATGTTATTAGGGTTAGCAATTGTATTATAGTAGAATGAAGGTATATTGGGCCTAGCCCATATATATAAGATTATAAGTCACACATTAAGGTCCGTTTGGCCCGGCTTTTTTAGCTCTTAGAAGCTGATTGAAAACTAAAAGTGAAAATAAGAACTTTCAAAAACAGAGCAAAAGTTGTTTGGTAATTATTGTTTTTTTTAACTTCAAACTTATGTTTAATCTAAAATTTGTTTAGTAAAATATATTTTTTTAAAAAAAGATTTGTACCAAAAATAAAAAATTTAAAACAAGATAATAACAACTAATAATATTTAAATGAAAACAACCTAAAAAATAATAAAAAAAGCCTTCAGTGGGATTCGAAGCGGGATCATTGCAAAAAAAACTCCGGATTTTTTTTTAAAAGTAGGTTTCAACCTCTTTTTCTAGAAGCTCATTTAATCCAATTTTGCACATTGAAAAAATCTGCTTTTTACGGTTAAGAGCTTTGTTAAAAATGTGTTTGACCCAACTTTTGATTAAAAAGAGAATTTAAAGCTAAAAAAAGTCGGGCCAAACGGAGCCTAACAGTATAAAAAAAGCTACATGATATATTATTCATCCCTTTTTATTTGTATTAATAATTATATCATGTTAGTTTTTTTTTTTTTTTTTCTTTTTGTATGATATACATGCTAATTTTGTTAAGTAGGTAAGATAATTTGTTTTGAATTATTTTATGTGTAATGTTTTAATTTTAAATGTTGATTTATTATATTTTATTTTTGTAAAATTATGAATAATTCTTTGTTTATTATTATTTTACATATTATTTAAAAATATAAAAACTACAACTATAACATCTAGTATTTTTTTTGTTTGTTTTAAGATTACTAGTAACTTTATTACATGTGATATTGTTGTATAAATATTAAAATACCAAACAACATATTAAAAAGTACAAGATATTTTATAATGTGGTTTTTTTGTAAGTGTAATGTGAAATTCAAATTAATATGATTTTAATAGTATAAAACTATGAATATTATGTAATTTTTATTAAATATTGTTTTATATATTATAAAAACTATATATTTAATTAAAAACGGTCCGACCCGGTTGAACCCCGATCCGACCAATTGAACCTTGAACCGGTAAGCTCACCGGTTCGATGACCGGTCTGGTTCTGACAACCTTTTCAAGCACCTTTCATTTCTTAGTACATGAGTCCCAAAGTCATCAAGTTGTTTTCCTTATCATGCAACACATAGAGTGGAAATTATTTAAATTAATACTCGGTAAATTAATAAACTCTCTAAAATAATAAACTGACTTGGGCCAATGTAAAAAGGTTGAAAAACTCGATAATAATAAGATAATAATTTTTCGGGAAATTCTTTTATAATTTTCGGTCCCAAGAAAATTATAAATAATAATTCATAGACACTGAAAAAAAATATTACACTCTATTGAATTATGATTCAATAGTTGTCTGTTTTCCTTTAAAGTTCAAGTCTATTTGGAGCAATTCAAAAGTCATTATTGATTTTCAATGCATATGAACACAGTAGTTATTAATTTACATTGAGTCCCAAGGTTCGCTGCAACGTAATTCTAAGAGGCATAGACTAATTTGTCTTTGTGTTTGGTATGTACAATATAATTACTTAAAAACTCTTTAAATTAATAATTATTAATTTATCGATAAATTAATAACTCTCTAAATTAATAAATTTCTCCAGTCCTGATATTATTAATTTAGAGAGTTTCTACTATATATATATATATATATATGCAGTACACACCTTCCTTGCTACAAACCTATGCATATCTTCTTTCCCCTATCGTCTTCTGAAGTTTTGATTTTATGAATAACTTTCTTCAACCACTCCTTTGTTCCTCCAAGTTGTCTCATATCATCGAGTCACCGACCATTTCCTCATAATTAGCTTCTTTGGTGAAATTATCCTCGCTGTCCACTATGTTTTCCTCCTCCATGACTTTTATCAGCTCGAGAAGTTCACTCGGAGTAGCTGCTAGGTCCAGCATCGTGCAACGAGCATTAACGGCTTCTTTGCCAGTAAGTACATATGAAGGTACCTGATGAGAGAACCGAAGTATCTCCTCCCTCAGAATGATTTTGATCTATTTATCATCAAAGTGATGGTGAAATACCCAACCACCTTGACCAAAGGAATAACAGTTACGTCGTGTTCATCAACAAAATCCTCAAGTACTTCAACCATATAAAATTTGTGTATCACATCACTTGAAGCTTGCTACCAAGTATCGAAAATGAGCAAGCTTCAAGCTAACTGATGTGATACAAAAAATTGATATGATTGAAGTACATAAGGATTTTATCGAAGAACATGGTGTAACTGTTATTCCTTTGGTTAAGGTGGTTGGGTTCAAGGTGGTTGAGTATTTCACCATGAATTTGATGAGAAAGAGATCAAAATCATTTCGAGGAAGGAGATACTTCGATACTCTCATCAGGTACCTTCATACGTGCTTACTGGCGAAGAAGCCACTATAATGCTCCAAAAGGTTTCAGGGTGATGGAACCAACTTGTACTCCAAGTGAACTTCTCGAGGTAATAAAAATCGTGCCGGAGGAAAACATAGCGGACAATGTGGATAATATCACCAAAGAAGCTAATTGTGAGGAAATGATCAGTTATATGAGACAACTTGGGGGAGCAAAGGAGGGGATGAAGAAAATTATTCATAAAATCAAAACTTCATAAGAGGACATATGATAGAAGATATGGATATGCTTGTAGCAAGGAAGGTATTTACTATGTAGCACGATTAATTTTGGTTGGGATTTGATTGTGTAATCGTTGCCACAAAAAAGATAGCACATTAAGAGGAGTCAAACTATGCCAAAATTGTCTGAGTCGAAAAACTTGCTCAAATTATTCTCGCTGTCCACTATATTTTCCTCCTATGTGACTTTTATTAGCTTGAGAAGTTCACTTGGAGTAGTTGTTGGGTCCAGCACGGCACGTGCAACAAGTACTAGCGGCTTCTTTGCTAGTAAGTACATATGTAGGTACTTGATGAGAGAACCAAAGTATCTCCTTCCTCGAAATGGTTTTGATCTCTTTCTCATCATAATGATGGTGAAATACCCAACCACCTTGACCAAAGGAATAACAGTTACGCCATTTCTTCGATAAAATCCTTAAGTTCTGCAACCATATCAATTTATTGTATCACATCACTTGAAGCTTGCTCATTTTCAATACTTGGTAGCAAGCTTCAAATGATGTGATACACAAATTTGATATGGTTGAAGTACTTGAGGATTTTGTTGAAGAACACATCGTAACTGTTATTTCTTTAGTCAAGGTGGTTGGGTTCAAGATGGTTGAGTATTTCACCATCACTTTGATGAGAAAGAGATCAAAATCATTTCGAGGAAGGAGATACTTCAGTACTCTCATCAGGTACCTTCATACGTGCTTACTGGCGAAGAAGCCACTAATGCTCCAAAAGATTGCAGGGTGTTGGACCCAACTGCTACTCCAAGTGAACTTCTCAAGGTAATAAAAATCGTGCAGATGGAAAACATAGTAAACAACGTGGACAATATCACCAAAGAAGCTAATTGTGAGGAAATGGTCAGTGATATGAGACAACTTGGGGGAGCAAATGAGGGGTTGAAGAAAAGTATTCATAAAATTGAAACTTCATAAGAGGACATAGGATAGAAGATATGTATAGGCTTGTAGCAAGGAAGGTATGTATTGTGTAGCACGATTAATTTTGGTTGGGATTTGATTTTGTAAATGTTACCACGAAAAAGAAAACACATTAATTAGGAGGAGTCGGACTATGCCAAAATAGCTCAAACTAGAGTCATGTTATTGTGTGAGTTGAAAAACTATACCTATGATGTCAATTAATTTCTTGTTGAGTGTGCATGTTCTTGTAGCAGCTTCTTTGAAGGGTAAGAAACAAAGAATTGCAAGAATAAGTTATTCTGGTAACAAAGAGAACAAAGAGTCCATGTTATACCTCTTTGCCATGATTAAGAATATGAATTACGATATAAATACGTGTAAGGTTAGTGTTGAATAACAATGATGGATTATATAGAATTGAAAGGATGCAAGTTTAAATTATATACATCATTGAAACTTGCACCCTTTCAATTATATATAATCTATTTTTGTTATTCAACACAATAACCATACACACATTACTATCGTAACATTACTATCGTATAATTCATATTCTTAATTAATCATCACAAGAGATAATATGGACTTCTTCTGTTTGTTACCATATCGTTTTTTCGTGCAATTCATTCTTTCCTATACCCTTCAAAGAATTGCTGCAAGAACATGCATACTCAACAAGAAATTAATTGACATCAAAGATGGACATTAATACGACTCTAGTTGTCTACATAGTGTGATAAATGTTCATTCTCCATGCGTTTAAACCAAATCTATATTTAAAATGCAACCAACTTTTAACATCTCTTCAATCCATAGTCAATAACATCATAGAAAAATGTAGAAAGCAAACAATTACCTATATTTTCAAGGGTTAGAATATGTGTTATTTACTTGAACAAATCATCATTGAATGTTGAAAACAATTTCAAATCTTTCACAAAAATAGCATCAGTTGTACCTACCTATCCAAGACTTCAAAGTACTTTTGCTTTCTCATCTCAAAGATCATCTTCACGGAGTGTTGATTTTTATTGATTTTGATAAAACCATTAAAGTACTTGTCACACTCATTCTAATCTCCAACAAGGTTCTTGCTCCAGCCTAAAGAAAAACAAAAATCAAGAGCTACCACTTTCTCATCTTTGAGGACAAATGAAATCATTTAAACATTAGAAAAACAACAACATGAAATATTCTAACACATTTACACAAATACTTAAATAAATTCAATACTATAACCAGTGTTTAAGATATGAGAAGTAATTAAGAAGATAATAGTAACAAAAATAATAGTAATTATGATAAGGGTTTTAAATAAGGTTTTGCAATCGAGAAGATATGAGCTAGCCACGACATAATGGTTTTGATGTTGCAGAAAACACAACATGACATCAATTAAAACTAAAATTGATTGCGATCTCTACAATTTCATAGATCCATTAAGGATTTAAATAGATTTATGCAACTGCAATCTAGGCCATGACACAACAACTTTTATTTTTCAAAAGTGCTATGAAACATCGATTAAGACCACATTTGAATGTGATTCTCCAAAATATATCAAGGATCATAACCCGATTGAATTGTTAATGTGAATACTATTTAAAATTATGATGAGAATGATATGATGATGATCAAGATCACTACTTGTCCAAGGCTACTTTTGTTAGAGGTAGATAGGCATCCACGAACTGCCTGAATCTGCATAACTGGACTGCAAAAGAACCGAGCAGGGCTGATCAAATCGGGTCTAACGGGTAAATTCACAAGTATGGTCTCATATGGTGGAGACTGAACCAGCAAAGTTATAGAAGAAGCACCTTGAAATTGTACACATTTATGAGTTGTTGTAGATCCAGCGCCGCAAGTAAGTGGAAGAGAAATTAGTCAAATGACTGGTCAAAATTGAGAAAACATTTCTTCTTTTATGATAAATGTTGGCCGTTGGATTTAATTCGATGAAGATTGATGACATGGATGGTGAAGATGATGAATTTAGTGTTTCTTTTTGGTAAACGTATAACCTAGCTTTTTACTTTATTTGGCTCTATGAGACTATGACTTGAAATAATCAAATTAATTCTCCTTCAACTAGAACCCATCAGACAATGAAAAATCATAGACAAGGTCATTCATCTTCTAATATTTGGAATAATTGCTTCAAACCATGAATGCTTAATTACTTATGAGAAAGAGAGACATTTAATTACCACAAAACATTCTATAATATTTTTTAATTGAAAATTATAACTCGCTATTACTCATTTCTTTCACTTCCCCAAACACTATTCTCTCTCTTTAGTTTGAAATGTCCAAACTCCTTCATCTCTATGTTTTCTTCAACACTTCTTTTCAACAAAAAACACAACCCTTTTATCTTTTTTCTCCATAGGTTCATGATTTATTACACATAGAAGGCCACTGACAACTCTGCAGTGTTGCTCAACAACAGTTTGCAATTCTGCATGCTCCTTCACATGTGTTTATATTGTTCTCATGTTTGCAAATAACCCTTCATTTTGAAAGTTCATGTTTACAATAACCATTGGTTCTAAAGAGAGAAAAATGCAACCTTGCTGCAAATCTGTCTATGTAGATCTAGTGACAAACCACATTATACCATCCATATCACTGTCATTGTCGTAATAAAAAGAGTATCAATCCATGCAACTGAGAAGAGACAATGTAAAACTTATTTATAGAGATTAGAAAAATAGAAATTAAGACAAATATGAAGGAAATATATTGGAAGTTTGATTTGATTTTATGAGAGATTGATCAAGCAAATAAACTAAGAAAATAAATATATATCAAATAAAAATAATCCTAGGATCATAGATTTCATCATAAGCAAATAATTCCTAATCCAATTTTTTGGGGCCCAATTTGTGAAATTTTTGGGGCCAAAATTTTAAAGGTGGAACTCATAAATAATTGAATGTGTAATTTTGTTAACAATACAATTCTAGTTGTTTAGTGGTGGAACTCAAAATATTACATTAATATACAAAAAAACAAGACGGGGGCTTTATTTTTTATAATTTTTACGTGATTTATATTTCAACGCATACATTCATATGGGGGTCTATTTTTTATTGTAAATTACGGGAATATGTATTTCTACTTATGCATTAATACATACGATTTTTTATTTTTTCTTATAATTTCTACTTAGAACTATATTTTTTTTTTCTAGCTCAACTGGTAGAAATATCGAAATTGCTAGTGTCGGACGACATGACCGGGGTTCGATCACTGGTCACTCCACTTTGTGTGTGTGAGTTTTCAATGGCTTTGCCATTTCGTCTATCAACCAAAAAAAAAAAAGAACTATATTTTTACTCATATATTAATATGAAGACCTATTTATTTTTTAATATTTACGGTATCTATATTCTTGGTCATATATTAATAAGGAGACTTTTTTTATTTAATTTCAACGGGAATCTATATTTCTGCTTAAATATTAATAGGAGAATCAATTTTTTGTTGTTGTTGTTGATTTTAGTAATAATGCTCCAATACAAGTTTTCCCCAATTTAATAACAACAAATGACAACCTAAAAACTACGTGTGAAATTGAAGAGTTAGACGGAACATCTGATGATAATGAATGGCAGAGACAAAGGATATACAACAGAGAGAAGGAGTTGCGATTGAGAGAGAGGAAATACGACTGAGAAATTAAGAAGTTACAGTTTTTATCACAGAGTTTTAATTAATAATTAAATTATATAAGATTGTAAATATTTATGTTTTTGTCATTAATTATCTTCCGTTAGCAATTAAAATTTTAATTAAAATAAAATTAAAATATATTATTTATAAGTCAATAAATCTATAAACGTATTTTTACTCATGCTTGACATGAGTCTGGATACTAGTTTTATTTAATTTAAACACTTTTATTTTCGATTATATGTAACAAATGCACTATATCTAGAGGAGTCAAAAATAGGCTGGGCTGATGGGCTGGCCCCTTAGCCCATGGTCTTGGATGGGCAGGGCTAGCCTATCGGACTTTGGGTGGCCCATTAGCCCATCATTTAATTGATAAAACATATTTATGCCATTTTTGTAAAATATATTTAAATGCGTAAACTTAATAAAAGCGGACATATTTAACTAAAATTAGAGTTTAATTAATATTTAGTGTTGATGTAAAAAGTATTTACACTTGCATAAGATATTCTCTATAAAATTGGTAATTATGAATAACGAATACATCAAAATGATATAAAAAATATTGAATTAAAGAGGAGTGCTAACAAAATACCTTCTAACAAGTACGCGTATCCTAACTATGAGAGACAGTGAGAGAGTGAGTGGCGGCACTCCTAGGGCAAACCTAGGGCGGCCGCGTCGGTCATCGCCTTCACCGGAAGTAAGGCACAAACGGGGGGGGGGGGGGTGATACGGATAGCGGGGAATGGACCGAGGTGAGACGACGACGTCGGAAAGCGTTCCGACAGATGGATAGAAGTCATGACAGGTTAAGACAGAGAAGACGACACTGTAGCGGATCGATTTCAAATCCTAGGAATCATTCTTTAATCAATACTGATAGGTAGTTCTGGGATCAGACAAACGTGCATGTTTTTCATCCTGTGGTTAGGCATAGGTCGCGTTACAACAAGGAGGGAGCACGTGATTATCATCGACCTGGTTCAAACAGCAAGCACCGTCTGGAGTATCCGAAGCACTCGCGTTCGCCGTCTGCTAACAAAGGAAAACTCTCACGCCATGATCACCGATCTGCTTCACCATAGTATTATCGGTCTGCTGATGATAAAGTCGCTCTTTATCAACCTGGTTTTCATGCCCAGAATAGACAACTTTCAGATCAAAATCGACAGGATTTTAGTTAGAGTGAAGCGCATCAGTCTGACGAACGACGACGACTAGCTCATTGTGATTTTCGGAGGCAGAAGCTTGAGGATGCGAGATGGCGGCAGGAGCTGGAAATTGAAAGCCAGAAGTGATCCGACGATACGAGTAATACACGAAGGAAGGAGGAAGATCACCATGGACAAGGAGATGTTATAAAGTTAGGCACTGCTTATAAAAGGTACGTATCCTTCTATTTCACAAAATTCCCGGATCAACTTTCAAATTTTTATCTTAGGAAGGGTTTCGAAGTTTGTGGAATGTTGGAGGATGTGTACGTGGAAAATAAGCGAAACATATACGGCGCACCTTACGGCTTCGTAAGATTTTCTAATGTGCGTAATGTTAACAAGTTGTCAAAGGCCGTAAACGCCGTTTGTTTTGGACATTACCGCATCCGCGCTAGAGTGGCTAGGTTTGACGCAGGAAGGAAGCCGGGGCCGATGAAGCTTGGATTGTCGAAGGAAGGAGGATGCTTAGAAACAAAAGCTGGTACTCACAAACCTTCGCGGTTGGAAGGAGCACAAGGGGACGCCGATCATATCGTATTGACGGGAGAGAAAAAGAAAAATGGAGGCAAGTCTTTTGTCAATTCCATTAAGGGATGTCCTGTTTCTCCGGAGGAAGTTCGCGTGGGTAATATTGTCATTCCGATAAGGGCACGTTAGGATTTGGCTAGTAGCAAGGAAGCCCCAGAGCAAGGGGTTAGGATCTCTGCAAGAAATTCGGCAGTTACAAAAAATGATCGCAGAGTCTACATCCGCAACTTTAGAACTAAGCCCGATGACATGAAGTGGGCCCAAATTGGTGTGGTGGCTTCAATCATAAATGGCGAGGCGGTTCCCGTGGTCCAGAACAGAATTACGGATGCAGGGTTCAATGATTTGGTTCTTATCCCTATGGGGGATTATAAGGTTTATGTTCAGAGTTTGGCAGGAGGTGACGCTCTAACAACTGTTAACAATGCCAAAGATTTTTTCACTCTCTTATTCTCGAGTTGGAAGCGGTGGGAAAATGATGAGTTACCATATCAGAGGGGTGCATGGGTCTGTTTGTATGGCATACCGTTGCATGCATGGAACGTGGATTTCTTCAAGCTCTGTGCTCTTGATTGTGGTCGATTTTTAAGGGCGGACAGCTGCTCCGCTGACAAAGACAGACTTGATTTTCCCGGGTCCTGATTGCCACGTCTGACCTAAAAATTGTCAATAAAGTTGAGAACATTTTGGTGGATGGAACGCTTGTGGAGATCAAGATAGTGGAAGAATGGGGATATGCCTTAGGAGAGTACACGTGTCTCTTTGAGGATGGGAGTGAATCAGAGGCATCTCAGTCCGACAACGAAGCAGGGCAAGGAGATCTGGATATCAGACGACAAGCTGATATGTTGGTTGAAAACATAGTGCATGAGTTGGAGGGGGAGGATTAGGAAGGTAACGAGTTACAAGAGAAGATTGTTGAACAATGCTCCAACCAGAAAGATGAGATCCCATCTGCCGAGGAGGAGAATGTAGATGAAGAGGTGCAGATTGCGCACTCGACTGACCATGCCGTGATATCAACTCTACCGAGCCTTGATCTCTCAGGTGACAATGAAGATCAAGTTTTTAGGACAGGTGATACTCCCCCGGAGTTAGGACCGCATGTTAGTTCTACTATCCGCCCATGCACTTTTTTGGAGACGGGGGGTCGGAGGGGGCAGACCCGGACCCTAGACATAGCAAACATACAAAGTCTTGCCCTCCAGGCGCAAATCGATCTATCATGTCGGGGCCTTGGAGCTTAGATTGGTTACAAGGCCAGAATCATAGGGTGGCAGGGGTGATTTTCTCGGCTCGTAAGAAGTCGAAGAAGGGAGAACTAGCTGGAGTCAGATAGCATACAATTGGGCAACAAGATCCTAGAAGGAGGAAAGCAGGAGGTTTGCTTCGTCACTCGCTTTATAGCCTAAAAAAAGTAGTTAGGCTACCAAGCAAGGATCGAAATGAGGTTTTAGAAGTTTTAAAGAAGAATGTGCGTCGACGTAGAGGTGGGAAAGGAACTGCCCGGTCAAGCGACTTGAATCGCCAAGCGTTGTCTGAGGAATCTACATCGTCGGTTTCTGTCAACAACAATTGGAAACATTGGGTGGTTATGCAGGGTGATGATCAGGCTGCTGAGGATGACGTTCGGGGGTTAGGGAAAGCTATAGGGGTTAATTATAAAGGAGATAATGAGAACATGTTCATAATTCTTTCTCACTCGGGTAAAGGTAAGCAGGCGTCGTCTGGGCATGTTGTCACGACCCAACTCACATCGTGACCGGCGCACGAACTAATACTAGTTCGGCAAGCCTAAGGACCAAACTTAACAACAATAAACATGAAATTTCCAATATGACACTTCACTTCAAAATAATATTTACTGAAATTTCGACAGAGTATCGTTTGTATTTTTCAACATTTCTAAAATCAGAATAAAACCTGTTTTGCAACATACAACATCAGCCAAAATTTCAAGAAATACATGTTTAAATTTATACATCCCAAAGTATAGATATTCCTAGACTTGAAATAGCTGCAGATATACCGACTCAACATAAACATAAACAATCATCGAAGGAAGCCTACCAATAGAGCTACAATCTGGAACTTTTAATCAATTACATGCTTTCTACTCTTCTGAATCTGAAAAAAAAATAGAAAACGAAGGGGTAAGTCATGAGGACTTAGTGAGAGACAACAACCACCACCAACTAGAAGGGAAACACACAAGGGCACGAACGATTATTTTTCACAAATCTAATTTAAATTTACAAAGGTAGCAACCATGCAAGAATATAATTAATCCATAATCAAGTTTTCACATGAAAATTTACTAAACTTATAGCTTTATCCAAATAAGACTATTCAAAATTTCAATGTCATAAAGAGGTATGAATCAAATCAACAATTTTATAGGAAAGTATAAAAATCGGTATAATCAAAATAATCAACCTTGAAGACATATAAATTTGATATAATTAAATGGAATCAAAATAACAAACTTTAAAAAAATATAGAAATCCGATCAAATAAATAAAATCGTTGCGAGTGAATCGAGAGACGGCTCCATCTCGTTGATAGCCCTTTCCAACTAAGAGTGGCCTCTCACTTAGTGGCGGCTCCATCTAATGGATAGCCCTTTTCTCATCGATTCCGAAAACTCATCATCAAATATATATCAGTCGTTTCAACTCTAAAACCGAGAGCTAGCTCCATCTCGTTGATAGCCCTTTCCTCCTAAGAGCGGCCTCTCACTTAGGGGCGGCTCCATCTAACGGATAGCTCTTTTCTCTCGATTCCGAAAACTCAAATCTATCGATTAGGGAGTCTACATCTCGTTGATAGCCCTCTCCTCCTAATGGCGGCCTTTCCATAGGGGTAGCTTCATCTAACGGGTAATTCTCCCTACCGAATCACATTACTAGGTGCACCTAGGTCTTCGTCATTATAACCGTAATTTTTAAAACACATCTCTTAAGACACGTTTCACCACATTTCCAAAACTTTTGTCGAAATACATAAAATCCAAATGGAATTGAAAATATTCCACTTTATTACCCAATAAATAAATCAAATTCAAACGGAGAATATAACATTTTTTCAAAAACGTCTATCTCAAAACCATATTTCTCAACATATCAAATTTATGCCAAAGTGCATAATCAAATCTCAATTTCAAGTACTATGCTCAATAGATCATAAGTAAATCCAAACAGAGACCGTATTAATATCGATAACTTTAAAAATTAAATAAGGATGATGAGAGAAAAATGTTTGAAGGTTGTGTTCCCCGATTTTCATAAATACTTTAACGTAGAAAATAAGCAAAGTATCAAATAAAACAATAATTAAAATATGTGATAATGATTATCATCAACTCACAGATATGACGAAACAACTAAGTTTGCTCTCCCACCACTCCTAGAGAAGCATGTGAAGCTTCCGGCGCCCTATCTGAGCATCAATAACATTTTCTTAAGATTTATAAACTCATTATAGAACTTTGGTAACAATAGATAACCATGAAATCCTCTAACATATACTCTAATCTCTAAAATTAATTTCTAACAAACTAATCATGCTTAAATTTGCACCAATTGCATTGTAAGTTGATAAATATACCTCCAAAAGTCTCAATGAACCACTTTCATAAATGGGTATTCTTCATCTTCCTCAAAGCAAAACCCTAACCCCAAAATTCTACCAAATAATACTTGTGCCATGAGATAACTTTGCTTAGATGTGTAGTGTTTCTTGTGGGTGTTTGATGTAGATGAGATTGGCTGCTTTGACGAAAGAAAGTAGAATGGAAAATGGAACTATAGAAAACAGGAACAGAGAAGAAGAGAAAGAAATTGGATAGGTGGAAGTGTGAAATGAAAATGGGGAATGGATCACGTGGGTTTTGGTTTATTTCTTATATTCCAATTTTTTTTTTAATTGTAGTTACTTTATTATTTAAATAATACGGTGCGTTTCACATGTGCAGGGTGGGGGAGGACCGAAAGAGAAGGAATGTTAGTTCTGTTGTTTATCAGCTGAGAGGGGGTGGGGAGTGTTTGTGATGAAGATTATTTCTTGGATTATTAGGGGTTTGGGTGGTTTGGATAAGAGGAAGGAGGTCCGTAAGGTGGGGGATCAAAACCCTATTTTTCTTTGCATTCAGGAAACTAAATTGCATACCTGTGATGTTTTTCTTTGCTCGGCTCTTTAGGGTAATTCACCTCACGATTTCTCCCATCGCCCTTCGGTAGGGGCATCAGGGGGTCTTTTATCTATCTGGGATACGACTGAGGTGGAGGTGTGGTCGACTGAGAGTCGAGAGCATGTCTTGTGGTGTCATGGACAATTTATTAAGTCAGGTGAGGAGTTTTCCGTAGCAAATGTCTATGCGCCCTTTGATGATTGTGCGAAGCAAGGGTTGTGGGATTCTCTTTCTGTTCAGATTCAATCTTTGGGGAGGCAGAGGTTGTGCGTGTGTGGGGATTTTAATGTTGTCAGAAGCCGAGAAGAGCGTCGTTCGCCGAGGGGTCGACAACGTTCTAGGGATCATATCCATTTCTGTCGCTTTATTGAGGATAACACTTTGGTAGATCTCCCGTTGAGTGGCCGTAATTTTACTTAGTTTAAGGGGGATGATCTCTCTATGAGCCGTCTTGATAAGTTTTTGCTCTCCGAGGATTGGTGTTTGACTTGGCCAAATTGTAAGCAGGAGGCCATGATGAGGGGTCTATCTGATCATTGTCCTCTTATTTTGTCAGCTAATGAGGAAGATTGCGGTCCCCGTCCTTCGAGGATGCTTAAGTGTTGGAAAGACATTCCTGGCTATAATTTGTTTGTGCGTGATAAGTGGAACTCCCTTCAGGTTGACGGCTGGGGTGGTTTTGTTCTTAAAGAAAAACTTAAGATGATCAAGGCGGCTCTGAAAGATTGGCCCTTGACACATACTCAGAATCTTCTAAGTCGGATTAATTCTCTGAAAGCCTAACAATCAGCCCTTGACCAAAAGGGGGAAGAGGACGTGTTGACAGATTCTGAGCTAGCGGAGCTGCATGGGGTCACATCGGACATCCACTCGCTTTCCCGATTGCATGCTAGTGTTTGTTGGCAGCAGTCCCGAACACAGTGGCTAAAAGAAGGGGACGCAAACTCCAAGTATTTTCATTCAGTTCTGGCTAGTCGCAGGCGGGGGAATGCTATTTCTTCAATCACGGTGGACGGTGTTACTTTGGAGGGTATGTCTCCTATTAGGCAGGCTATTGTCTCATATTTTGCATCTCACTTCAAGTCCACTAATATGGATAGGCCCGGGGTTAATAATCTTCTCTTCAAAGCTTTGAGTCCGGTGGAGAGTAGTAGCTTAACCAAACCCTTTACAATGGCAAAGGTGAAGGATGCCATATGGGACTGTGATAGCTACAAAAGTCTTGGGCCCGACGGGATTAATTTTGCCTTCATAAAAGATTTTTGGAATGAGCTCCAGGGGGATGTCATGCGTTTCATTTCAGAGTTTCATAGGAATGACAAATTGACCAAAGGCCTAAATTCCACTTTCATCGCTCTGATTCCTAAAGTTGACAGCCCCCAACGTCTGAATGATTTCCAGCCCATTTCACTTGTGGGTTGCCTCTACAAGATTCTGGCGAAGGTTTTAGCGAACATAATGCGCTTGGTAATAGGTAGTGTGATCTCCGAGTCCCAGACGACGTTTGTAAAAGATAGGCAGATCCTTGATGGTATTCTTATTGCGAATGAGGTGGTGGACGAGGCGCGTAGGTCTAAGTAGGAGTTGATGCTGTTTAAGGTCGATTTTGAAAAAGCCTATGATTCAGTCGATTGGGGCTATCTAGACGCTGTTATGGGTAGAATGGCTTTCCCAAGCATGTAGAGAAAATGGATAAAATAATGTGTTTGCACGGCAACTACGTCGGTTTTGGTCAATGGCAGCCCAACAAATGAGTTTTCTCTTGAACGGGGTTTACGACAAGGGGATCCTCTTTCTCCTTTTCTTTTTTTATTGGCTGTTGAGGGGTTGAATGTTTTGATGAAGGCCATGGTTGAGCGTAATCTTTTCACTGGGTAGTGGGTACAGTGTTGGCGATCGTGAGCCGCTCTCAATCTCGCATCTCCAGTTCACCGACGATACGCTTCTTTTGGGGGTTAAAAGTTGTGCGAACGTCCGTGCTCTGCGGGCTATCCTTGTGTTGTTTGAGACTATGTCTGGTTTAAAAGTTAATTTCAATAAAAGTATGTTGGTTGAGGTTAATTCCCCGATTCCTGGTTAGGTGAGGATGTGTCCGCTCTGCGTTGTAAGGTGGGAAATGCTCCTTTCCTTTATCTAGGTCTTCCTATAAGGGGGTGATCCGAGACGTCTTGGCTTATGGGAACCGATGTTGGATCGCTTAAAGAGTAGATTATCTGGGTGGAACCGTCTGATTCTGCTCAAGTCTGTCTTAACATCTCTACCTATCTATGCCCTTTCCTTCTTCAAAGCTCCCTCAGGTACTATCTCTTCTATTGAATCTCTTTTGATTAAATTTTTTTTTTGGTGGGGGGAGTGAGGATTTTAGGAAAACTTCTTGTATCAGTTGGAAAACTATTTGTCTCCGTAAGGAGTATGAAGGATTGAGGGTTCGGCAGTTGAGGAAGTTTAACTTGACCCTATTAGAAAAATGGTGTTGGAGGATGCTAGTGGATAGAGAGGGATTGTGGTTTAGAGTTCTGGTAGCTCGTTACGAGATGAAGAGAGGGAGATTGAGAGATGGGGGGGAGGGGAGGGTCCTCGTGGTGGAGGGAGATAATGCGGATTAGGGATAGTGGAGGCGGGATAGGAGACACATGGTTCAAGGAGCATCTTTCGAGAAAGGTCAGATACTTTTTTCTGGACCGATCCTTGGGTGGAGGGGATTCCTTTGTGTGTGCGCTTTGGGCGCCTGTTTGACTTGGCGGAGACATAGTCGTGTTCGGTGGTTGAGATGACTTTATTAGGTTAGGGGGTTGGGGGAGAGGCGTGGGTGTGGCGGCGGCAGTTGAGAGGGTGGGAGGAGGTGATGTTGGGGGAGTGTCAGTCTTTACTTCTTAACATATCATTGCAGGCACAGTCTCCGGATAGATGGCAGTAGCAACCTGATCTGGACAAAGGCTACTATGTTCGCAGTGCCTATAACCATATGACTGCTCAGGATTTAGTTACTCTTCATGCAGCGGATAGTCTCATTTGGCATTCTCAGGTTCCCTTAAAGGTGTCCATTTTCGCGTGGCGTCTTTTGCGTGACAGGTTACCCACAAAAGCAAACCTGGTCACTCGAGGCATTTTATCTTCAGAAGCTCACTTTTGCGTGTCTGATTGCGGAGTGGTTGAATCAGCTCAACACTTATTCCCCATTTTATTGGATAACAACGTTTTCTTTCATATTTACATATTTAGCTGGTACAGTCGTTTCTCCTGCACCACTTTCGGCTCTCTCTGGTCACTTGTCAGTTCTTGGATTTGATCTTCCTTGGTGGATGCTCACACTATATCTGATCACTTTGTCCAGTTCACTCAATCAGCAACGGGTACTAGGGCGCGTCGCTCTTTTATGCAACTCATCTGGCTCGTAAGCGTTTGGGTTGTGTGGAACGAGCGAAACTCCAGACTGTTTATTGGATAAGATCAAGATTTTTTCCTATAGGTGGTTGAAGGCGACAAGTTGTACTTTAGCTTTTGATGAATATTTTAGCAAGTATACTAAATGCTGTCAAGTAATAAAATTTATAAGATTCGTATCCACGGGGATTGTGATAAATCAACAATTGTAAACTGAAATCATACTTATGTAAATTGACAATAATATAAAAAAGGGGGATTTGTTTGTTTGGATTTGTTGCCTAAATAAAATATTTAGACAAAAGATTTAGAAAAGATTCAAATAAAATATTTGAATTGACTTAGGGTTTTTAGAGAGAGAGACAAGCGATTGGACCTTTTGGTTCATCTAATCCTAATTCATCTCGGTGATTTCATGCTTATTAACGAACTTACAAATTTAGTTTTACGATTGATTAATATAAGTAACTATGGCCATCGTCTTGGTAACATAATCCTCTCCCTTGATCATGAATCCCAAATCTCAATGGTGATTTATGATCAAGTGAGGAATTCGCGCTTTAATCTTTGATCTCAATTAGTAAACCAAAATCTCTTAAGTGAAAACCGCTTTTACAATAATTCCTAGATCAATAATCTATTCCTATTCTCATAGTTAAACAAATTATTAACATCATCACACAAGTTATCAAATCATGTAAAACATTAAACACAAGGAAAAATTGATGAAACTAACTTCGTAATTAATTAATAAACATAAAAGAAATCACATGGATTGAGATTATTCGGGATTAGAATCCCCTAAGGCCAATCATAAGGATTTATCCGGACATAGCTAAACACAAATTAACAATAAAGATGAAAGAAAACATTACAAGGAGCTCTGAAATTTTCTTCCCAAAGTCTTCTGTTTCTCGCCGTAAAATTTTGTATCAAATTCTACTTCAGAAATTCCAATATATAGGTTACGCGCCTGCGCCACACGCAGGAAAACAAAATGTAATGGTGAAATTCAAAATTAATTGCGCCCCGCGCCACGCGCAATACCTGGATTTTTCACAAATTTTTCTGCTTTTCTGGTGCTTTCAGCAGCCTTGTACTTGACGTAACTTCCACTTATTGTTATGCAAGAACATAATAAAAACGTACTAAAACCTCGTAAATAGGTCTTGGAATAGGTAGAAATATAGTAATGACGTGTAGTCATCAGCTTTAAACTACCATAGTTGGTGGTCTAATCCTTTGCTTTGTTTGGGCCTTGTATAATTTTTCATATTCCTTACTCACTAACACTTTTGTAATATTCCACGATCTTCCTCGGTACATATTGTGCTGCGGAGATTAATGGTTCCGTTGACTCCAGGAGTAAGTCTTCTTTGACTTACTCCGTTTAATAACTCGATATCGGTATTATATTTCTTCAATCCAACCGTTGAATTCAAAGATCTCATTGAGTAGATCAACTTCACAAATTTTTATAAAAAATCAAAATCGTTTGATACTTTTTCTGATAACTTCAATTGAACGTACGAAAAACTTTTAAATAAACCGTTGAATTTCAATAGTCTAAATACATAACTACATTTTTTGAATTTTTATAAAAATTTGTGGAGTTGATCTACTCAATGAGATATTTGAATTCAACGGTTGGATTGAAGAAATATAATACCGATATCGAGTTATTAAGCGGAGTAAGTCAATGGAGACTTACTCCTGGAGTCAACGGATCCCTCCTCATATATATATATATATATATATATCATATCTCATTTTGGCTTCTTAAAAAAAAAAACACACCTTCTAACACACTCTTTCCAATACACTCTATCTAATTAGTTGAAATTTAAATGAATCCCACTAAATTATGTAGGCTCCACATAAATTTGGTGGGACCCATTTGAAATTCAACCAATTATAAATAGTGTGTTGAAAAAAGTGTGTTAAATGGTGTGTTGCTAGCATAATTCTTGAATTAAAAGTAAAATAAAATGGGTCGAGCTTGCCTATTAACCCACAAGGGCCGAGCTTGATAATTGCTAGTCCAATAATCGGGCCGGTTCAGTCTAGTCTATTTATTTTGTCAAACCCAGCAGGTCGAACTGGGTTGGGTCGGGTTAACCATTTGACCGCTCTAACTATACCAGGAATTTTTTTTTCTACCCCTACAATTATACCTCTACGCCTACAAAATAATTTTATTTCCAATTTTACCTTTTGTTTTTTTTGTTACAATAATTTTACTCTTTCTAATATGAGATTAAAAGAAATTTGACTTATAGTGACAGACACAACTGTCACTAAAAGTGAAAAATCTGTAAAATGATATCACTTTAAACGTTATCGGTGCTCTTTCTCAAATTATACCGATACAATATTGTCAACCGGAACACATTCTCTACGAATACCGATGTACTAATTTGAATACAAGTAATTTGACTTATAGTGACAGACTAAACTGTCACTAAAAGAGAAGAAGAATAAACGTCCCCCAGATTTTTATCCATCCACAAATAATTGACTTTTAGTGACAGTTTTGTCTGTCACTATAAGTCAAATTTCTTGTATTCAAATTAGTATACCGGTATTCCTAAAGGAAAGTTTTCCGATATACAATATTGTACCGGTATTCTTTGAAAATGAGTACCGGTATTGTTGAAAGGAACTCGTTTTACATATTTGTGACTTTTAGTGACAGTTTTGTGTGTACATAAGTCAAATTTCTTTTATTCAAATTAGTATATCGGTATTCCTAAATAATGTGTTCCGTTTGACAATATTGTATCGGTATACTTTAAAAAAGAGCACCAATAACGTTGAAAGTGAGATCTTTTTACAGATTTTTCGTTTTAGTGACAGTTTTGTCCGTCACTATAAGTTAAATTACTTTTAATCTCAAATAAGAAAGAGTAAAATTATTGTAGCAAAAAAACAAAGGTTAAAATTGAAAAAAAATTATTTTGTAGGGGTAGAGATATAATTGTAGGGGTAGGGAAAACAATTTCCACTATACCAATGAAACATTACAAGATACGGTATAGTATGTTATAAATTGAACCTTATATAAATATAATCCTTGCATATTCATTTTTTTTAATATAAAAATAACTATATTTGTCCCCGTGAGCTTAATTAGATCAGTTGGTAGGGACATAACACAATATGTGCAGGAGCCCGGGTTCGAACTCGGAATACTCCACTTATTCATCTTTAAGGTGAATTTTCTAGCCACTAGACTACTTGACCAAAAAAAAAAAACTATATTTTATGTTATTGTAATATTGTTGCATAGGAAATTATTTGGTGAAAAGGATGCTACGAAATGTATGGGATTTTGAGGTTGACTCAAAAAATGATTGACGTTGTATGCTATTAACATAGGTACATAATTTGTTTTTGATGCTACGAAATTGTTTTTAGTATTTTCAATTTGAATGAATGAATCCTTATTTTTAGTAAAAAAAAAAAAGACAATTAAGGGAAATATAAACTCATTTTTTTTTTTTGAATGGCAAGGGAAATATAAACTCATGAACTGCCATTTTCGTATTTTTCTCTTCCCTATTTTTCTTTCAATCTAAATACATCATGGAGAGCAAAGGGGGCATTTAACCTCATTGATTGTAGTTTACTCGTGGCATGAAAGATGGAGAAACGTTACTCAACTTAAATGGTAAGGTTGACCTCAAATTCAAAGTATGCCGATGGATTGGAGTGTAAGCGGAGCAGAAAAATCTAATTGAATCGACGATCTAAACCAATCCAAACCGAAAAAAACCGATTCTTATAGTTCGAATAAAAAATTAAACCAAACCAATTGAAAACCGATGTGGTTTGGTTCGGTTCTCGGATCCAATTTTAAAAACCGATGAACAAACCGAACCAAACCAATATATTATTAAGTTTTTTTTTTACAAAATACATATTATTATTAAGTAAATTTTTTTTAGGTACACATCTATTGAAAAAACAAAGGGAAAATACATTAATCTCCCCTTAGCTTTGTGTATATGTCACTAACACCCCCTCTATTTTATGACTTGCCAGAGACATCCTCTGCCGTAATAACTGTTAAGTCTCTGTTAAAAAAAAACCCTTTTTTTTTTTAATGACATGTTAGTTGTTAATATATTACATTATATGTTAGTTTTTCTCGTTGCCAAGACTTGAGCCTTGGACCTCTAACTCCTTTAACCCTTAGCTCAACTAGTTCAACCAGTTGTGCTACCTCTCTCACCCCCATTAAAAAAATGGCATATCTTCCATTCTCATATTTATTGTTCTTTGCAATTGTGTTTCTTTTGTCCTTTCATATTCCAAGTTAGCGCATTCCCAAAAATAAAACAGGCACAACTACTTATAAAAAAAATCTTATGCATACTCACATCACAATATAAATCTTAACTTAGAAACTCTCAGACTCAATCTCCTCATAGTCACAGTTGCAAAAAACCTCACGCTGCTCTCAGTTCTCATCACTCAATATTGCGCAAACAAGACAACACTCTCACGTTGTTCTACTCTAATAAATTTTATCTCAAACTTTCAAAAAACAGTAACCTCTAATGTCAAGTGTTGCCAGAATACGTCTTTTACTAAGAGTGAAGTTAAATTATTTAATGAATTGTAATTTGTATTTTTTTTTTTGGTGGAATAAAGGGGCAAAGCCCCAAAAGAAAAGGACTACACAGTTACATGAACATTCCTAGGCATGCAAGCCCCAGATATGTCGTCAAAAAGCATACTTTGGAGCTCTCTAGGAGGAGTCTCCAAAACATGAATGTCAAAAGAATCAAGAGAGTAACTAAAATTTGCAAGCCAATCTGCGCTTCTATTTCCCTCGCGCCAAGTATGAGACACAATGATTTGCCAACTCAAAGCAAGAAGATTTCTAATGCGAACCACCAAAGTGGGGGTGCTTCCATTGAGCTTAATCCTTTCAGTCACCATATCTATCAGCACTTTAGAATCACTTTCAACATGGAGATGAGTGATTCCCTGACTCCAAGCAAGGTTCATTCCTAAATACATGCCCCACATCTCTGCATGAAGTGCATCACAAGATCCAATTTTTCGAGAGTAGCCCTTGATCCACTTGCCATTCGAGTCCCTTAACAAACCTCCACACCCAGCAAGGCCCACCCTATCATTTTGAGAACCATCACAGTTGAGCTTGATCCACCCTTCTTGAGGTATTTTCCAACCAATGTAGATAGTGTCACTTTTTCGATTGCTTCTTGTGTCTTGAGAACACCCTTCAATCTCTTTTGCCACCTTGAGAGTAGCAAAAGTTGGTTCGTGCGGGCGTTGAAAGCCTTCTTCAAAAATTGATTTGTTTCTCCATGTCCACAGGTGCCAGCACGCCACCATGAAGGTTGAAATCCAATCCACCTCATAAATTCCATTAAAATGGTTGGTGATATTCTTGAAGATCCAATCCCTGCAAGATAAAGAAAAGAAATTAGAAATGTATTTCGAAGGAATTAATTTGAGCCATACCTGTGTTGCATTTGGACAGTCTCTTAATACATGAATAATTGTCTCATCTTTGGTTTCACAACTGTGACATAAAGGAGAAATGCCAACACCCCATTTACTCCTACGATAGTTAGTGAGAAGTCGCTCATGGGCAGCCATCCAAATGAAATTTTGAATTCGATGAGGGCCTTTCCAAGACCACAAAGCCTTCCACTCTCCAGCTAAAGGTTGATAATACCCTTTCTGAAACTTATAAGCGCTCTGAACTGTGAAGTGTCTTGTGGTTGTTCCTCCCCACCCAATAGTATCTGGACCATCCAGATCAGTAGGCGCTGGAATAGCTAAAATCTGATTTACAATATTAACTGGGAGATTATCATTAAGAAAGTTAAGATTCCAATCTCCTGTCGAATTCAAGACATCACGCACGCTGAGAGTTGTATCTATGACGGGTTGGCTGGTAGTATTAATGAGTGAGTCGCCACTAAGGGTCCACTTGTCCAACCAAAAGTTGATATGATTGCCATTGCCTAAATTCCACACAATATTCTGCTGAAATTTGTCCCAAATACCAGTTAAGGCTTTCCAAAGAGGGGAATCGTAAGATAAAGATGTTATGGTAGTACGGAGATCATTGTTTCTACCATACTTACTATACAACACCTTGCACCAAAGATCATCAGGGCGGTTAATAAGATTCCACAACATTTTCATGAGGAATGCCTCATTCATTTGGTGAGGGCACTTTATCCCAAGGCCTCCATCCTTCTTAGGAAGACAACACACATTCCAACTCACAAGATGCGGTTTACGAACTTGATCAGTATCTCCCCACAAAAAACCTCTCTGTATTTTCTCCATCTCGTCACAAAGAGTCTTGGGGAGTTTAGCATATTGCATGTGGTAGTACGGAATAGAGCTGAGCACAGATTTTGATAAAGTAAGCCTCCCAGCAAAACTAAGACAGTGTTGCTTCCAACCACTCAACCTGTTTTGAATCTTTTCTATAATATGGTTAAATTTTCCCCTTGTGGTTCTTCCAGGCGCAATGTTAGCACCCAAATATGTTCCCAAAGTATTGACCTGAGTGAAACCAGTATAATTTAGAATGTCTTCCTTAAGTTGTTGATCCACATTCTTAGAGAAAAAAATCTCAGTTTTTTGGTTGTTAATCTTCTGACCAGAAGCTTTACAAAAAAGATCCAAACAATGCATCACACAATGAGCTTGTTCAATAGAAGCTTCTGCAAAAAGAAGAAGATCGTCAGCAAAAAGAAGGTGCGAAATTTGAGGACCAGATCTACCTGCACGCATGGGTTTCCAGTACTTAGCCTCCACCTGGTCTGCAATAATGTGAGATAAACGATCCATACAAATAACAAACAAATAAGGGGATAACGGGTCTCCTTGTCTAATTCCTCTGGATGGCAAAAAAGTATCAGTTTTTTCCCCATTCCATAGCATTTTGTAAGAAGTGGAAGTAATACAATGATGAATAATACTTATGAGTTTAGGGGGAAACTTACATTCTGAGAGACAGTTCTCTAAAAAATTCCAATTAAGGCGATCATATGCCTTTTCAAGGTCAATTTTAATGGACATAAACATCTTCTTACCTTTCATCCTAGCCATTGCATGTATCATTTCCTAGGCTACAATAATATTATGATGGATAGTGCGACCCGGTATGAAACTGGATTGGTAGGGGGAAATGATGTCATTCAACATGGGCTTAATTCGGTTGACAATAACCTTCGTGATAATCTTATATATCACATTACATAAAGCAATGGGGCGGAATTGAGTCACTAACTCAGGCCTGTCAACTTTAGGTATCATCACAATAAGAGTATTATTAATAGAAGAGATGAGAGAAGGATTTCCCCAAACCTGATTAACATACTGATAAAGAGAATCTGCAATAGTGTCCCAACAATGTTGAAAGAACATAGCAGGGTAACCATCCTCGCCAGGCGCTTTATGTGGACCCATGTCAAAAAGCGCTTTCTTACATTCAGCCAAAAGTACTGGAGCACTCAGAGTATTATGATGGGCCTCCATACTCATAGGATAAATAGCCCATGAAATAACTGACTCGCGAATTGGCTCCTCCTCCTGAAATAAATTAATATAAAAATTTCTTACCATATTTTTGAGGTTGTCAGGATCATCAATCCAAACACCATCCTCATTACGTAAGGTAATGATTTTGTTACGTCTCCTTCTAATAATGGTTTTGGAATGATAATACTTAGTGTTGCGGTCGCCATCTGCAATCCATTGCCCTCTAGATTTTTGAAACCAAAGACATTCCTCTTGGAAAAGAGTGTTGGCAAGCTGCTCTTGAAGCTCTCTCTCTAAGGTGTCGAGAAAATTACTGTAACCATAGTTGGAACTATTCTGGATGCCATTCAATCTTGCTAACAGTTCTTGTTTCCTTTTAAAAATATTTCCAAAAGTCTCTTTATTCCACTCTTTAAGTTGAGGAGTAAGATCATGCAGCCTATGAACCAAATTACTCCCTCCACTCCATTTATCCTTGAGAAATTTATGGAAATCTTCATGTGTGACCCAAGCAGCCTCGAAACGGAAAGGCCGATTTCTACCAACATTTGGATTCCCTTCAAAAAGAATAGTAATGGGATGGTGATCTGAATGGATACGAGGAAGGACTTTAGCATAACCCTCATGGTATCTCAGTCTCCAAGCAACATTACAGAGGACTCGATCAAGCTTCTTGAAAACTCTGTCTCTCCCATTCCACTTAGGACCTCTCCATGTAAATCTTGTTCCAACAGTAGTCACTTCAATAAGCTTGCATTCATTGATCCAATTGTTGAAGTTGTGACATTTTCTAATATCTGTCGGTGCTCCTCCTTTCTTTTCATCAAGCTTCGCAATCTCATTGAAATCTCCAATCATCAACCAAGGGATATTAATGGTGTCAGCAAGGTTACGTAATTTTTGCCAAGTTTCATTTCTCTCATTATCTCTAGGGCTAGCATACACCACAGTAAGAATCCATGGGTCACCGTCTTTCTCCATAACCTGCACATGAAGAAAATGAAAATTATTTTTAATTAATTGAACTTGTATATCCGATCTATTCCACATTAACCAAATGCCACCAGAGAAACCCCGAGCTTCTGCCACTATATGGTGTTTGAAGCCAAGACTCTTGATGGTTTTTCGAGCAATGTGACCACTACATCGGGTTTCCTGCAAAGCAACCATGTCAACTCTATTCTTCATGCAAAAATTATTGAGTGCTCTACAATTCCAAGAAATCACTATCATTAAAAATAAAAATAAAAACAAAGAGCCCAAAAAAAAAAAAAAACAAGGACTCATTAGTTCAATATCATCATATGAGATTCATGTGCTAATCTCATATTCTCGTTCTTTTGGTCTGGTTCAACAAACATGTTCCCTCCCTCATTGCTATTCTCTTGCACTTTCTCCAAGTTATTGATGTTGGAATTGTTGGAAAGAGATTGAGAAATTTGGACTTGAGTTTCATCTTTCTCAGCATGGCTCTCAATTTTGTGATGCCTCATATGAACTAGAACTTCTTGAGAACTATTTGTGTTTGACTTTATTCCAACTTTCACAAGAGGTTTGTTGGACTCCACATGTTTTCTAGGGGGCTTATTTTTTTCTTTCCCAATTGTGACCCCCCCTGTATGTATCACATATGAGGGACTATGGTTGTTTTGATTACCATTATGAGGAACTAATGAATTGTAATTTGTATTTTATAAACTTATTTGATGAACTTATAGGAAAAAAATATATCGGAAAAAAATAATAGCATGAAATACATCGAAAAAAAATGCGCTATAAAACCGATTAAAGTATCCGAACCAAAACGATGAGTTTGGTTCGGATTCATTTTTTGAAAACACTAAAAATCGAACCAAACCGAACCAATCGAAAGTTCATTAGTTCGGACATAGGATTCACTCGAAACCGTTCCAATTACACCGCTACCAATGGATGGACATTGTTGGCCATCTTCCATTTGATCCAATAAAATTTGATAAAAACAATAATTAGGATCAAACATGAGAAAGTTAACATGTAAGACAAATGTTAAGAAGCTAAATATAAAAATATCTGTCTAATGTTCGTGAATTAAATTTTGTAAAAGTTTAAATATCATTTCTTTAAGGTAAATTTTTCATTTTTTAGTTCTTTAATTTATGATCTTAGAACACTTTTTTTTTTTTGAACAGCTGCACTTAAAATACATGTTAGCAAAACTTATACTTATATTCTATGTATGTTTTTTTTTTTTTTTGGTATAGATATTCTATGTATGTTACACCGGAGTAAAAAAAAAAAAAACTCCTTTAATGAAATACGGTCTTCAAGAAATACAAGTAGTAAAGCATATTACGCTTAAAAGCTTATGCCTCTAATTTTTTTTAATCACATGAATTAGGCTGTCAAATAAGTTAATATACTATGAGATATTTCAGCAACCAACATGACATCAGCAGCATATTTTGGGAGCAAAGAAGTATCCTTATAAAGAGGGTCATTTGGTGTATCTCCTGAGAGACACTCCCAAGCATTAAAATCAATAGAATCTATTTCTGAAAAATTATAGCTAGATATTTTCCCCTTTTGAAGAGTTCTTCAAGGGATTCAAGTATAGAAAGGGCACCTTGTTTGTTACCAAAATGAAGTAAACATACATTGTAATGGTATGTTAAATTGAAATTACCACGACTTTGTTCAATAAGCCAGTTGAGTAAATTGACGGTGTTGGTCGCATTGGCACGGAGAACGTCAATGGTGTATTGTGTAAGACTAACGAGATCTCTGCTTGCACTTGGCTTTGAATTGAGAAGATTTGAACAAAATGAATGATTTGAAACGTTCTTACATATGATATCAACATCCACAACTTTGAATTCGAATTGAGGTCAACCTTACCAATTAAGTCGAGTAACATTTCTCCATCTTCATGCCACTAGTAAACTACAATCAACGAGGTTAAATGCCCCATTTGTTCTCCCTTATATATTTGATTCGAGATAAAAGAAATAAGGAAAAGAGAAAAATACAAAAATTGCAGTTTATGAGTTTATTTCCCTTAATTGTCTTAAAGACCAATTTCTTGAGTCAACCTCAAAATCCCATACATTTTGCCTTTAAATAAAATGCCAACAACCGCTAAACCATAAGTGTATCGTTAACAATTACACATTCAATTATTTATGAGTTCCGCCTTTAAAAATTTGGCCTCAAAAACATCACAATTGGGTCAAAAAAATTGGAGGCGCAACTCTATAGAGCTGTCTGCCCTGAATATATACTACTATACTCCTCAATTTATGGAGCTCTACGAGTGCTTCATACTATGAAGCTCTGACACAGCTATCAAAGGGTGTATCGTTGCACCCGACACGTGTTCCACACGGATATGCGTATGACACATTTTTGAAGTATTCAATAAAAGAATTTGAAACGCAACGGACAAGAATACAACATCTTATTTCAAATAACATACATAGCCCAACTCAAAATTTTCAAGAATTTCTAATTTTCTTTTTGGTATTTTACCTTTCATATTCCACTTCCCCACTATAATAATATTCCATGTTTTTTCATCTTCTCGGTTTATTTTCATCTTCGTTGCACGCTGTTGTTTCTGTGTTTGTTGCATCTCCACCGCTGCGTTTTCTTGTTTCTCACAGTCACTCATAGGTATGTGTTTGTGTGTTTTGTTTGATGTTCGCTTGCGGCTTTTTCACTAAAATGTCACACTTTCAAATGGAAAATATCAAACTACCACACTTTGAATTTTTTTTTCTAAATTTGTGGTTGTAATATTTTAATTATATAAGTTAAATGTTAAGTGTTCTACTACTAATTTTGTCTCTTTTGAATTTTTTTTTCCAACATTTATCATTTTATAAATTAATTAATTTTAAGATAAATCTTTTAGAATTTTTAGGGTTAGGGTTAGTAAATGTTAGAGTTAGAAGGGTTAGGGTTAAAAAAAAAAAGAACAAAAAACCAACAAAGTACCGCCACCTAGTGTGGCTGGAATAAGACAAAAATGAATAAAATTTATCACAATAGTATACCGCCACATCTTGTGACCGAGAAAACAAAAATTAAAAATAAAAACATTTCTACACAATACCACTCACATCATTTTGCTGGATTAAAAAAAAATTTTTAAAAAATTGAGTGTTGTACTATACCGCCACATCCTGTGGCTTGCAAAAAAAAAAACGCAGGGTGTACTATACTGTTACGGAGGTGGGGGAAGTAATAAAGAAAAGTCAAGACTACGATAGTTTGGATTTTTTTTTTAAAGTGTGATAGTTTAGTATTTTCCATTTGAAAGTGTGGCATTTTAGTGAAAAAACATGCATTTACTACCTTCCATTTGATGTTTTTGTGTTTGTTATTCACTTTTTCCCGAGTTTGTAAACTTTGTACTGTAACTTTGTTTTTCTGATGTTTGTGTGTTTTGTTTTTCACCTTTATTATTCGATGGCCGGTGGATTTTGTGGTTCAGTACTTTTACCCGGTTCATATACCTTAGTTTGTATTTTTAATGTGTATTATCCAATCAATAGAATCTTGCTGCCCACATGTTTTGTAGTGTAGTGTGTTTTCTAATTTTCGAGTCAAGATCTTCTCTATTTATTTTTCTCTTCATTTCCTCCATTTAGGAGAGAGATAGACACATAAAAAGTAAAAAATAATTAATAATGGTGAGACCCACTTAATGATATGATCTACCACCTATTTTTTGTGTCTATCTCTCTCCTAAATGGAGGAAATGGAGATGAAAATAAATGAAGAGGATTTTAACCCTTTTCTACTTACTTTAAATTTTAGTAATGGCAATTCACAAGTTTAGTATTATTTATGGGAGTTTTTATGGTGAAGTTGCCCTTTTTGACTTCATTGGTGAAGTCAATTATGTGGGCCAATAAGAAAGTGCCATGGGGAATTGTATAAATATTATTATTATTTTTTATTATTTTAACTTTGTGCTCTCATACTAGAGTTTTGAGCTAAGTGTGAAGGACTTTGAGTAGAGGTTTCAAAGCTTTCTATCTATTTTTTATTTTTTCGAGTTGTGAAGACAGCCTTGATAGTTGATACTGAATTTTGTAATTTACTCGGTTCTTTTTGTTCTGTGATTTCAAAATCTCTCTTTGGTGGTGTTATCCTAAGACTTAGGCCCCGTTTGACCCGGTTTATTTTCCACTTTTCTACTTCCTTTCAAAAAAATTTAAGAAGTAAAAAATTGTTTTTGACCCTATTTCTACGTAAAATAAATAGAGAAATAAAGTAAAGAAGTTAAAAGTAAGGAGAAATAAGGTCAAACATAATTTTTTACTTATCTACTTCATTTAAAGAGAAATAGAAAAGTAGAAAATAAGCCGGGCCAAACGGAGCCTTAGACTTTTGGACAAAGGTATTTCTTCTGTTTCTTCAAACAGATTTTTCTCAGCTTCTATTAAGGAAAAACTATTTGTTGCTAGACTTCTGAGTATAGGTGATTCTAGAGTTACTAGAGGTGTGAATAATTCATCAATTTGAATTGTATATTTTCCCATGAATTCTATGCTATGATGTGAATTACTCAAAGCATAATTGATCCTATAACAGATTCTAAAGGGATGATTAACTCTTTTCATAAAATATGGGTTTTTTTAACTTATAATGAAAAACTATAGATCTATCTAGATCAATTGTAAGTTTATGTCAAACTTAATCTTTCCATATTTTAAATTACAGTTTCCTTATGCAATTGTTTCTTGTCTTTTATCTAGAATTCTGGAGTCTTCTAGGGCTATTTCTAGAGGTGAATCAATACCCTTCATAAAGTACTTTTGATCAAAATTTGAATGGTTGATATATGAACTAACCAATTTTACTTGTTTTTTTCTAAGAAAAGGTTTCAATTCTTTTCTTGATTTGAGTCTTATCTATAGTAGATATGACTATATTTCCACTAGTGGCTTCTTCTATCTTATGTTCTAGCATGCCATCAGCAAAATAACTAGACGTACCTTCTAAATATGAAACTTCATTCATTTTTATCTATTAATCATGAAATATCTGAATTTTTCTAAAAAGTCTATACCAAACAAAATTTATTTTGGTTGTTCGTTTGATTAGAATAACTAATTGAATTACTTCCAGATCTTGAGATTTTAAACAAATAATAGTACTTTGTGACATACTTTGGTAAACTTGCCACAAAATTCCTTTGATATATGTGACCATGTATCAATTAGAATTGGTACTAATCTTTTATCTACTATTCCAATAATACACTACAACACAATTGGGATTTAGTAACATTTGAAAAGTGTTACTAAATCTCAATAAATGTTACTATTTCTCTTTAGTAACATTTGTTCAAGTGTTACATAAAGCCCATGTTACTAAAAGGCTTTAGTAACATTTTGAGGTATGATCAGTAACACTTAATAAATGTTACTAATTGATATATTTTGCACCACTTAAGTATCATTAGTAACATCGAAAATATGTTACTAAAAGATTCTAGTAACATTTAATAAATGTTACTATTTGATATATTTTGCAACACTTAAGCATCATTAGTAACATTAAAAATATGTTACCAGTTTATATTTTTTGCAATATATAAAAATGTTACTAAACTATATACATACCTCAAAAAATTTAGATTAACTACAAATTTCCATTCATCATCATCGTTGGCTTTAAAGCTAGAAAAAATCAAATACAATTTTGGCCATAAACAAGATTATTCATCCAAAAGCATTTTAAAAGAGGAGCATTGTTGGCAAATTCATCTATTTCATTAATTTTGTATCACAAAAGTTGCATTGATACAAAAATGAATTCATAACACTTGATAATTAGTAACATGCATTGGTTCAACTTCATTCTTCTTTTTCAAAACTTCTTCAAGTGTTCAAGGCTGTAAAATTGATCACCAATTGCTTCTCTTTCTCTGTAACACAAGTTTTAAAATAGAAAAAATTAGCCAACATTCACAATTTTGAATTACAAGCATCACCTAGTCACAGTTGAAATGTTGAAATAGATATAGCACTAATCATTAACCATCTACTTATCTTAATTTTAAAACACAGTAATGTAGAATAGTCAAATTTTCCATGATTAATTTTAAAAAGAACTCAGATCATGGTATCTTAAAAAAAAACTCAATTCATTGTTTCCCTTTGAAGCAACAATTAATGTTCCCTAGATGAGAATGTAGCAGCCTCTCAGTATTACAAGTGCATGCAATGCAACAATTAATTTCTGCACCATTAAGTTAACAGAGGCTAATAAACAAAACAATGGAGATGAGCATTAATCAGAGAACTTAAAATCATACAAATCACAGTTTGCTTCAGAATATGATCCATCTGAGCTCTTCAAATATGTCTATATGTATTCTTCAATCATACATGACACAAGTGACGCAATAAACATGGCAATGAAGGAAAAATTGGCAAAAACACATGTCACTGTTTCCATAAACAAAACAATGGCCACAAATTAACATACCCGTGTTTCCATGGCAATATATATCACAATGAAGAGTAAGAGAAGTATCCACCACTTCCAAAATTTGTTAATATCTCTCCTTGTTTTGCCTCTAAACATCTCCTGTAAACATGTAGAGTACTAATAGAGAAAACCAAAACATGTAGCATGAACTTAATGCATATTAGATTGGAACTCCAAATACAATACATATATCTTTAATTAAACGTGCCTTTGGAACTCCAAATCCTAATACAATGAAAAGATAGATGTTTGAAAGATAACTTACCTACTTCCTCCTTGCTTTCAATATTGTAAAAGGGATTGGATCAACCAAGTCCAATATTTACAGGATCCATGTTTGAAATCAGTTCCAAATCCATCATTGATTATTATGTTCTTCTACTCCAAGAAAAAACAAACATCTCAATAAAAAACAATAAAATGTTGAAGCTACAAGTAAATAATTAACTAATTAGAAGTATGAAGAGTAATTAAAATGCACTAATACCTTTGTAATTTCTGAAGCAATTATTATTAACACCCCAGTCCATGTAATCATCAGCTATTAGTAATATTATTATCTGGAATTAACCGAGAGTTCATGAGAAAGAAATCCAATTTTCGCGATCAAAGAAAATGGAGAGAGATCAAATTGAGCTGAGGAGAAGAAAGATCGGCTTGTAATTATGTAACCCTTATCAATTTGAAACACAGATGACAAGTTAATAGCATCAAACCTTCAATAAATTGAAGCACCCTACAGCAACACACTTGTTAGCATAGCCTTAAAGTGAGCCACATGTGAAAGTTACTATCTCAAATAAGCATGTATTATTAAAGTTTATATGATGATAAGAAGATGCAGGGAAGAGAAAAAAAACTAGCTTACATCTTCTCACATTCTTCATTTAACAACTGTCATTGCTCAACAACTAGAGCAGGAGCAGCATTTTATGATTGACTTATAACTTTATAAGCAAAATTTTTGTGTGTGTGGAGGTAACATAAGAAATTGACCTATAAAAAAGAAATATAATGTTAGAAGAAATTGACCTATGACATAGAATATTTCAAATTTAAATACAACCACTCAAAAATCTCTTCAAGTGAATTTTTTTCCTGTTTGTTTAATGGAAATTATAAGTCTGGAAAAGTAACTCAAAAAAAAAGAACGCGATATCGCAGAGTACTCTCTCATGAACGAACGAACGAACCCTAACAACGCTCGATCTCAAGATCTCGATCTCTCTCACTCACTATCGTCATCTCTCAAGATCTCGAACTCTTCATCTCTCTCAGTGATGGATGGCGAATTCGAACCCTAGCCTCCAATCCCTTTCAACTCAGTGAACACAAATTGAAGCTCTCTCTCCTCACGAATCGAAGCTCTCTCTCGTTCCTCTCCCTCCAATTGAAAACGCAAACAGGTTCATTAATCTAAATCTAAATCTCAATTGAATATGTTATTGTTTTGTCTCTATTTCATAATACAGGTTCTTGCCAGATTTGTTTCCTTGGTTTGTTATGACCTGATTTGTTCTTCCTATTTGTTTTATTTCTAATTTTTTCAGTTTTATGGTGTATCCATGACTCTCATATTTCTTCATGTTTGGCCTGTTTTTGTTGCAGGGGAGTTTCATGTCCGACCTATTTTTGCATACAAGGTATGTTTTGCTTAACAAATGAAGACAACTCCTACAACATATGAATATGGAAGTGTTTTCACAAGAGTCTTCTCACACACATAGTCCCCAAGCTTAAGGCTTAAACCAATGAGATTCAATCACTCAGCCATTACATACAACCAATGAGGGACGGTCAGAATAAAGTTTACAAATCATTTTCAGATATAATTGAGGGCAAAGAGGGAAGATTTCGAGAGAAAAGAAATTATGTTTCTATCCCACTAATTCAAAATCTCCAAATATAAACCAAAGAAAGCTTAGATATATACCTTAGAAGTGATAAACAGAGAGAGAATGCAAATCAGAATAAAGAAATAAAACACAGATCGATCAGAGAAGGTTAGAGCACAAATCACTTGGAGAAAGAGCGTGAAAGCGATCAACGAAAAAGAGCATTTATCTATACCTATAACAAGTCTGCTAAATTTGAATTAACAAAATTCAAATAATTAAATCATCGAAGAGGAACTTACTTTCAACAAGTTGACACCAAGCTTTCAACATTGTACTCTTTGGCATTGTACCACAACAGAATTTCATTACTACTTTTGATTCTTTTTACTCTATTGTTTCTCCAATTCCAATCATACAGAATTACTTTGTCTCCACAATAGGTAGCAATTATCAGTGCATCATCATCAGAAAAACACATTGGAATTAATCGAAACCAAGACCTGTGTAGTTCAAAATCTACTTTAAGATCCAGATAACTAATTTGAAGGAGTTGAGTCCAAGACTCTTCAAAATGTGATCAATTTCATTCATTAAAACCATATTTTCAAAGTTTTCCACAATAGAAAGTGTTCAATTTGTGATCAATCTCATTCATTAAAACCTATCTTGCTTCATTTCATTTATGATCGGTGTCCTTTACATAAAGTTTGGTTGAAGCATTTTATCAAACAGAAAATAGGCAATGAACCATGAGGCACAACAACAGCAAAATAATACAAAAAATCACTTCAATCAACAATTTTTCCAAATGCCAACGTATAAAACCAAAGTGAAAGAAAGAAAGCAAGATGTTAGAACAATGAGATTACCTCTGGCGGAGAGGATGGTGAGACAAACCATGGAGAAAGCAAACCGAATCAAGGAAGTAAGTGAGTGAGTAACACTGAATCGAGTTAGGGATTTTTAGAGAAAATTGAATCGAGAGGTAAAATTGCAGAAGCGGGGATGTTTGAATCGATGAATACGACACCATTGGAGGAAGGAGGTGGTGCCGATACCCGAGAGTAAACGAATTGAAACTTTGATGAAATCTCTCTTTCTTTGTTCTTCCCAGGATTGATCTTAATCCACGCGCGATGAAGCTTGGAAGCGTAATGAAATCAAGAGCAAGCCGTTTGCTTCGTTTTGATCATGGTTGATAGGAGGTGGAAGTGAGGCGATGCATTTCATTAAAAAATGAAGGTTCAATACAAAAGGGAATATTCTCAAACCTATGAATCTAACCTAAGAATTGGCCGCCCTAACAAGAGTATGAGCAACCAAATTCGCTTGCCTCCTAACAAACTTAACCTCAAAGTTTATAAAAGATGACATAAGACTAAGATATCATGAACAATTAACAAAAACTCAGAGTTGCCTCTACGCTTCATATGAATGACATCCATCAAAACTTTCGAACCACTTTCAAATTGAACTCGATCCAGTCCTCGATGTCTGGCTTCTTCCATTGCTAAAAGTAAAGCTCATGCTTCTCCTTCTACAGATGAAATCACAGTTTGCTGCCATTGTGTCATATCAGCCATGAAGTGCCACTATTATCGCGAAAACACAATCCCATCGAGGTCCTTCCAGATCCAGACACAAAGGCAACATCAACGTTGCATTTTACCCAGTCTAGAGCTGGTTTCTCCCACCTTACTAAGTCTGCTTCTGTAGTCCCGCTCACATTATTACACTGTAACTTATGTACTGAGTACTAATCATTCCAAGCATCAAAAGCATGTCTTCCAATTTGACGCGGCATCTGTACATTATCATTCCAAAGCTTATCATTACGATTTTGCCAAATGCACCAGAGTAACATAGCCACTCTACCAACAGTATCACTACTTTCATTGCCGCAAACAGCGAAAATACGGTCCATAGCATTAGTTTGTTGGTGCGTAGCATTATGTAAGACAGACGACAAACCAGCTGCACTCCAACTATCCCGGGCTACTGCACACCTAAAGAATATGTGAAGTTCATCCTCAATCTCCTCATCACAAACAGGACAATTGAGAGTACATTCCACTCGTCTTTCCAACAATCGAGAACGAGTCGGGAGACATCCTCTACATAAGCGCCAAAGTAAATGACGTGCCTTGTGCGGAGCTTGAGCTTTCCAAATACCATTCCAATTGCCGATAACATGATATTTGTCGCTACCTATTAAGTAACGCGTAGCTAACTTATACCCGGATTTCACTGAATAACACCCATTTCTTTCCTCCTCCCAGACCACTTTATCCTCACGGACTGAGCTAACAAGCGGTGTTTCCAGAATCTTCTCCGCTACATCCCTTGAAAACAAGTTTCGAACCTTAACTATATTCCACGCTTTATAGTTTTCGTGTAACAAATCTCTGACAGATAACTGATATACACCTGCTGGTTGAGGCAAGGGCACCCATCTATTAGCACTCCCATGCAACCAAGGATCATGCATAACACGAATATTATCCCCACTCTCAATCCGCCACCTACATCCAAGAGAAAGAATTTGTCTAGCTTGACACATACTACGCCATGCAAAGCTGGGATTGTATCCCAATGGTGCCTCAAATAAAGAGGAACGAGGAAAATATCTGGCTTTAATTAACTTTGCTACCAAGGAGTTCGGATTCTGGACGATATTCCAAACTTGTTTTGCAACCATAGCCTTATTAAAAGCTTCAAAATTACGAAAGTCTAAACCCCCATAAGCCTTCGGGCAAGCAAGTCTCTCCCAATCTAACCAATGAATACCTTTTGTATTATTATTATTAGTACTACCGCTCCTCCACCAAAAAGCATTTATCATTTTTTCAATATCATCAATAAGTGAAGCAGGAAGAATAAACATACTCATTAAATAGGAGGGTATTGCCTGCAGAACCGACTTTATCATGATTTCCTTACCTGCCTTAGACAGCGCACGCCCTCTCCAGGAATTAATTCTTTTCCAAATACGATCCTTGATATATGAAAATATTGCTTTTTTACTTCTGCCAACCATGGACGGTAATCCAAGATATATACTCGTACCCAATACAAGTTTGACACCAAGGATACGAGAGAGATCTTCTTTAGCTGCCTGAGACATATTCCGACTAATAAAAACTTCTGACTTAACTAGGTTAACTTCCTGACCTGATGTTGATTCATAAGTATGTAAAATCCTCATGAGTTCATTCACCTCAGCTACATTAGCCCTACAGAATAAGAAACAATCATCTGCAAACAAAACATGAGAGACCTCTGGAGCACCACGACAAATCCTCACTCCATGAATGTCACCCCTACCAACAGCCTGGTGAATGAGAGCAGTTAATCATTCTGTTACCAAAATAAATAAGGAGATAATGGATCACTCTGTCGCAATCCTCGACCTGGCGAAATAGGGCCAACTCGGTCAGAATTCATCAACACCGAGTAATTGACTGAACTAACACACATCATAACCCACCGAATCCAGACATCAGTGAACCCCATCCTAGTCATAACTCCGCGGAGGAAACCCCATCCACCTTATCATAGGCCTTACTAATATCAATCTTTAGTGCCAACTCACCTCTTCTACCCTTTGTCTTCCTCTTCAAAGCATGGATAACTTCTGTGGAAATAAGAGCATTATCCAGGATCGATCTACCTTCCACAAAAGCTGACTGCTCTTGAGAAACACATTTATCTAGACAACACTTCAGTCTGTTGGCTAACACTTTAGAGATCATTTTATACAAGACATTACAAAGCGAAATAGGGCGCAAATCCTTCATTGATGTAGGATTGTCACATTTAGGAATAAGACAAATATTTGTGTCATTGAGACTGGTAGGGAAATATCCCCTCTCTAGCCAAGTAGAGGCGGCATTAAATATATCATCACTACACTGCTCCCAAAATCTCTGATAGAAAGCTGGATTAAACCCATCTGGTCCAGGAGATTTGTCTGGATGCATCTGAAACAACGCTTGCTGAATTTCAACTTTAGTAATAGGCGCCGTCAGAACGAGATTATCATCGTCTGTCACTCTCGGCTGAATAAGATTAAGTACGGGGTCATGATCTCCATCTCTTGGCTTGAAGAGAGTATCAAATTAACTCTTGGCCACCTCACAAAGTTCCTCCTGAGTATGTGTCTCTGTACCATTATCAGCAATCAACTTTGTGACCTTCTTCTTTTTGCTACGCACAGTTGCTGACATATGGAAAAATCTAGTGTTCGTATCCCCCTCTTGGAGCCAATGCATTTTAGCCCTTTGTTTCCAGTACCCCTCCTCTTGTATCAGCAAAGTGGCATGCCTCTCCGATAACTCTTGATATTGTATACTGCCCTCTTCATCCTGGTTACCTCGTAGCTCATTCATCCACCTAACACATTCATCAATCTCCTCTTTAAACCTTATCCTTTTCTTTTTTCCCCACCTTTGAAGCTTATTAGCACATCTAGTCACTCGGTCAACCACCTCCAGATTCTCTCTCCCCCCCAACCCTCAACCAGCACATCCTCTAAATCAGGCTCCTTTAGCCAACTATTCTCAAACCGAAAAGAATGATTGATATGTGTCCTAATAATAGGCTTACATTGTAGCAATATTGGACTATGATCTGAATGTGAAGCTAGAAGATTAGTTAACCTCACTTGGGGAAATAACTGAAGCCAACTAGTGCTAGCCATAGCCCTATCTAACCTTTCTTCAATCACATGAGGGGTATCTCGACTCTTTATCCAAGTAAACTGATGACCCTCAATGTGAATATCTGTTAAATCACAATCACTAACTGTCTGTCGAAACCCCATACATAAACCATTCGGGTGAGGATGAATACCTTTTTTATTAGCCTGAGAGAGTAAGTCGTTAAAATCACCAATAATACACCAAGGAATAGAAGACATATTACCTAAAGCTCGTAAGAGATCCCAAACAGCACGACGCCTACTCCGTTCAGGATACCCATAATAACAGGTTAGCCTCCACTCGCCCCACTGCTCATCTTCCACTAACATATTAATAAAATTACGCGTGTAATTAAGCACTCGGCACTTACTACTATCCTTCCAGAACACATCCAAACCTCCACTTCTGCCCTCCACATCAATAGCTAAACAGGAATCAAATCCCAAAAGAACACGAATGGATTCAATATGTCTATTATGCGATAAAGTCTCAGACAGGAATAAAATATCTGGCTTGTGTCCCCGGGCAAGCTTTTTTAGATCTCGGGCCGCCCAAACCCCGACAATTCCAACTAAGAATAATCATGAGTGAAATTTATTTTAAAATGCACTGTATTAGTAGTAAGTAGTAACAAAGAGAGTGTTACAGAGTATCTCACACTTTGTGAGAAATGTTACAAAATCACCAATATTAGTAACATTTTTTATAAATGTTGCATCTGAGTGTTACTAAAAGTCAAATATGTAGTAGTGATATGATATTGAAATGTGTTTTTACAGTCTAATAAAGATATATTCATACTTGATTTTTTGTTCTTTGTGAAGTTTGTTAATTCTTGGTTTTGCTGTAGTTGTATATAATCTGATGAGTATATTATGTTTTTAGATGATCCCTCCAGAGTATTATGTAACATCCCGATTTTTTTTTTAAACTAGAGAATAATAATAATTTAAACTTTTATCAATAAATGTACAACAAGAAAATTGTTTTCATTTAAATTACATATTGAGAAAACCCATATTTTTATCCCCGCGCGCACAAGCAACATACTACTTCACATTCATCTTTAGTACCTTAGGCGCTTTACTTCCTATTCGAACCTCTAGAACGCTCAACGAACCCACTGTCACCGGAATTAAGTTAGAAAATAAATTAGATAGTTTGTTATTTTAATTAGCTAGTTTAATTTTAGTTAGTTGTTATTTTCCTAGATATATGGATCGATTCCAATATCTTTAAGTTGTTATTATTTTAATTAGTTATTATCTTAAGTTGTTTTGTTATTTTATCTATTATCATGCAATGAGTGGTAAAGTTTGTTACCAACTTGCCTATATATAATCATCTAAGTGAATGGAATAAAATCATCAAACTCATAACAAATAAATTCTTCTCTTTACTACTCAATATTCTATTTGCATACTACTTGCATAAGCTCAATAGTATCGGGTTCTATTCTAAATTACTAGAATCCCTACTTTAGGCTTTGGGTTTTATCGGTTTATCCCTAGAATCCACTTTTCCCGTCTCAATTGGTATCACGAGCCTTCCATTCAGCGCATAAAATTTGCTTTGATCGAAAGTACAATGGTGATGACTGAAACCAACATCGGAGAACTCAACAAGAAGGTTGACGAACGTCATGAAGAAGTTAGCGCTCGTTTGGAAGAATTAAGTGTGGGTATGGATGAAATTCGCAAATTCTTGCTCTCTAAGAAAAGCGATGAAGACGAGAATTCTTCACACTGTAACAAATCCTCCAAAGGTGATCACCGTAATGGTCCTCAACAACATTATGCCACACGTATTTCAAAGATTGATTTCCCAAGGTTTGATGGGAAAAAGATGAAAGAATGGCTTTATAAATGCGATCAGTTTTTTGCATTAGATGCTACACCGGACAATTCAAGGGTTCGTTTAGCATCAATTCATCTAGAAGGCCCTGCACTGCAATGGCATGTCAATTATATGAAGTCCAAATTCAATGTTTATCCATCCTGGACTGAGTATGTGATCGACGTCACACAACGATTCGGAGAAGTCTTTGAAGATCCGTTAGCAGAATTGATTAACATAAAGCAAACCGGAACTGTTCAAGACTACATTGATGCTTTTGAGCTCGCTTCAACACAGGTTAATCTCTTCCCTGAACAATCTCTAAGTATTTTCTTGGCTGGATTAGAAAATACAACACAAATGCATGTTAGAATGTTTCACCCAACTAGTGTAAGTCATGCCGGTAGGTTAGCTAAATTCCATGAAGCATCAAAACTTTCTTCAAAATCCCACAATTTTCAAAATAAAACCAATTCATCTACTTATAGCAAAACTACAATCATTCCCCAAAAACCATTACTTTCCACCCCTGCCCTAAACACAAACCGAACTTCAAACACCAGCCACACCACCAATTCTTCAATCCAAAAACCTACTAGAATTTATTCCCCTGCTGAGATGTCTGACAGGAAGGCAAGAGGCCTATGTATGTATTGTGATGAACCATATACTCCTGGCCACCAATTTAAACACAAAAGAACACAACCTATGGTAATGGAATTAGATGATGATGAAATTACACCTGAAATTAATGAAGAGACTATTGTTGACAGTTCTATTGGAACTGAATCTCAAGGTGAAAATATACAATTATCTTTGCATGCGCTAACTGGGTTACCTTCTTATCAAACAATGAAAGTTTGTGGATCACATAACCAAAAGACACTTCAAATTTTATTAGATAGTGGTAGTACACATAACTTCTTGGATTTAGAAGTAGCCAAGAGATTGGGATGCAAACTTGAACCTGTTACACCAATGATTGTGACCGCTGGAGGAGGAAATAAAATACAAGCCCCTTTTATTTGTAGAAATTTTTCATGTCAGCTCCAACAGACAACGTTCCTAGTTGATGTTGTTGTTCTACCGCTCGGCTGTTATGATCTCATATTGGGAATACCTTTTCTCAAAGCATTAGGCCCTATTTTGTGGGATTTCTACACTCTCCAAATGGAATTTAAATTCAACGGAAAAAGATTTGTACTAAGGGGAGCTAAGCCAAGCGGCATAAAAGTTGTTGGCAATAAATCTTTTAATCACACTTTACAACAAGGAGCTCAACTATGCTACCTTAGTATAGACATAATACAATCTGAACCTGCAACAACATGTTTTCAGTTAGAAACGACAAAGACCCTCCCTCTTGAAATTGCTCATTTATTGAATTCCTATGCTGACTTATTTGAAAGCCCAAAAGGATTGCCACCTTCCAGACCTGGGTTTGATCACCAACTACCACTAAAAGAAGGAACTACTCCATTCAATAGCAGACCTTACAGATACTCATCCATACAGAAAGATATAGTGGATGGATTAATCGAAGAGATGATGGAAAAAGGGTGGATTCAACATAGTAATAGTCCATTTGCTTCGCCGGGGGTTCTAGTTAGAAAGAAAGGTGGACAATGGAGGTTATGTGTTGATTATAGAAGACTGAATCAAGCAACAATCAAGGACAAATTCCCTATTCCATTGATAGAAGATCTCATGGATGAATTAGGGGGGTCTGTAATTTACTCCAAATTGGATTTACAATCAGGATACCATCAAATGCGTATGGCAGCTGGAGAGGAATACAAAACGGCATTTAAAACACATGCCGGACACTTTGAATATCTTGTGATGCCCTTCGGACTCACAAATGCCCCTGCTTCTTTTCAAGCATTAATGAATAGGATATTCCAACAATACTTACGGAAGTTTGTGATCATATTTTTTGATGACATTTTGATCTACAGTCCGTCCATAGAGACTCATGTAATGCATTTAAACAAAGTGTTTCAAGTCCTCAGAGAACACCAATTATTCCTCAGAAAAGAGAAATGTTATTTTGCTACAGACAAAGTAGAATATTTAGGACACTTCATTACCAAAGAGGGTGTTTCAACAGACCCAAATAAGGTACAAGCTGTGTCTTCTTGGCCTCTTCCATCTTCAATCAAGCAACTAAGAGGTTTCTTAGGCCTTGCTGGATATTATAGGAGATTTGTGCGGGATTTTGGTAAAATTGCCAAACCCTTAACCGACATGTTAAAAAAGGATTCTTTCCATTGGTCCCCTACAGCAACACAAGCCTTTTATGATTTAAAGAATGCTCTTATTTCAGCTCCCGTATTGGCTTTACCAGACTTTAATCAACCTTTCACCTTGGAAACCGATGCATCTGGCAAGGGAATTGGTGTTGTTCTTATGCAAAACAAACATCCTATTGCTTATATTAGCAAGGCTCTTGGATTGAAACAACAAGCTATGTCTATATATGAGAGAGAATTACTTGCTATTGTGTATGCTATTCAAAAGTGGAGCACATATCTAGCCTATAAACACTTCATCATAAAAACTGACCAAAAAAGTATAAAATTCATGCTCGAACAGCGGTTAAATACTCCTTTTCAACAAGTATGGATGGCTAAACTCATGGGCTACGATTTTGAAATACAATATAAGGAAGGATTGACAAATGTAGCTGCAGATGCATTGTCTAGAAAATCAGGAGCTGAATTATTACCCCTCTTGTTGAGCAATGCACATGAGGATTTATTACAAAAAATCAAGACTTCTTGGACTCAAGACACCACTCTCCAAAATCTCATTCAAGAATTGCAGCAAGATGCAAAATCTCACTCTAAATTCACTTGGTGTAGAGGCGAATTAAGAAGAAAAGGAAAATTGGTCATTGGATCAGATCCACACTTAAAGCAAATAATTCTTGGTTGGCTACATGATTCACCATCTGGTGGTCACTCTGGAAGAGATGTTACAGCTGCCCGAGTTAAATCACTTTTCTATTGGAAGGGGTTGAACAAATACATTCAACAGTATGTGAGGAGCTGTGATGTGTGTCAAAGATGCAAACCAGACCTTGCTGCTTACCCAGGCCTGTTGCAACCACTACCAATTCCTAATCGAGTTTGGGATGCAATTAGCATGGATTTTATTGAAGGATTACCCACTTCATTTAAGAAACAAGTCATATTTGTTGTTGTTGATAGATTAAGCAAATATGCACACTTTATGGCCTTATCTCATCCTTATACAGCTCTTGATGTTGCAATACTTTTTCAGGATCATGTTTTCAAACTACATGGTATGCCTAGCACTATTACTAGCGATAGGGACCCTATTTTTCTCAGCAAAGTTTGGAATGAATTTTTTCAGTTACAAGGAACCTCACTCAATAAATCCACTGCTTACCACCCTCAATCGGATGGTCAAACTGAGGTGGTAAACAAATGCCTTGAGACTTACCTAAGGTGTATGTGTGCTCTCTTCGATTAATCCATCCACTATATCTTTCTGTATTGATGAGTATCTGTAAGGTCTGCTGTTGAATGGAGTAGTTCCTTCTTTTAGTGGTAGTTGGTGATCAAACCCAGGTCTGGAAGGTGGCAATCCTTTTGGGCTTTCAAATAAGTCAGCATAGGAATTCAATAAATGAGCAATGTCAAGAGGGAGGGTCTTTGTCGTTTCTAACTGAAAACATGTTGTTGCAGGTTCAGATTGTATTATGTCTATACTAAGGTAGCATAGTTGAGCTCCTTGTTGTAAAGTGTGATTAAAAGATTTATTGCCAACAACTTTTATGCCGCTTGGCTTAGCTCCCCTTAGTACAAATCTTTTTCCGTTGAATTTAAATTCCATTTGGAGAGTGTTGAAATCCCACAAAATAGGGCCTAATGCTTTGAGAAAAGGTATTCCCAATATGAGATCATAACAGCCGAGCGGTAGAACAACAACATCAACTAGGAACGTTGTCTGTTGGAGCTGACATGAAAAATTTCTACAAATAAAAGGGGCTTGTATTTTATTTCCTCCTCCAGCGGTCACAATCATTGGTGTAACAGGTTCAAGTTTGCATCCCAATCTCTTGGCTACTTCTAAATCCAAGAAGTTATGTGTACTACCACTATCTAATAAAATTTGAAGTGTCTTTTGGTTATGTGATCCACAAACTTTCATTGTTTGATAAGAAGGTAACCCAGTTAGCGCATGCAAAGATAATTGTATATTTTCACCTTGAGATTCAGTTCCAATAGAACTGTCAACAATAGTCTCTTCATTAATTTCAGGTGTAATTTCATCATCATCTAATTCCATTACCATAGGTTGTGTTCTTTTGTGTTTAAATTGGTGGCCAGGAGTATATGGTTCATCACAATACATACATAGGCCTCTTGCCTTCCTGTCAGACATCTCAGCAGGGGAATAAATTCTAGTAGGTGTTTGGATTGAATAATTGGTGGTGTGGCTGGTGTTTGAAGTTCGGTTTGTATTTAGGGCAGGGGTGGGAAGTAATGGTTTTTGGGGAATGATTGTAGTTTTGCTATAAGTAGATGAATTGGTTTTATTTTGAAAATTGTGGGATTTTGAAGAAAGTTTTGTTATTTTGAATTGGTTTTGATGCTTCATGACGTTCGTCAACCTTCTTGTTGAGTTCTCCGATGTTGGTTTCAGTCATCACCATTGTACTTTCGATCAAAGCAAATTTTATGCGCTGAATGGAAGGCTCGTGATACCAATTGAGACGGGAAAAGTGGATTCTAGGGATAAACCGATAAAACCCAAAGCCTAAAGTAGGGATTCTAGTAATTTAGAATAGAACCCGATACTATTGAGCTTATGCAAGTAGTATGCAAATAGAATATTGAGTAGTAAAGAGAAGAATTTATTTGTTATGAGTTTGATGATTTTATTCCATTCACTTAGATGATTATATATAGGCAAGTTGGTAACAAACTTTACCACTCATTGCATGATAATAGATAAAATAACAAAACAACTTAAGATAATAACTAATTAAAATAATAACAACTTAAAGATATTGGAATCGATCCATATATCTAGGAAAATAACAACTAACTAAAATTAAACTAGCTAATTAAAATAACAAACTATCTAATTTATTTTCTAACTTAATTCCGGTGACAATCTCAATAGTATCGGGTTCTATTCTAAATTACTAGAATCCCTACTTTAGACTTTGGGTTTTATCGGTTTATCCCTATAATCCACTTTTTCCGTCTCACCCACGAAGAAAGAAGAGCAAAAGATGGATTTGAGAAGAAGGGCGAATACCAAATCATTTGAAGGGTATCAATTATCAAAATGTTCTTCCATTGGAATGGTAGGAGAAAATTTTATGTCTTGTCCATGATGTTGATTTCACGAGTAAACCAATGGCATGACTTTGAAAACAATAATAATAATAGGCTTTAGGTAATTATGGTTAGAATATAATGGTTGATGATTAATAGGTTAATTATATGGTATTAAGACAATTGAAATGGAATCAATGTGAAATAATGCACCCAATCGAAACGGGTTTGAAGGAAATTAAGGAAATATTTACTTGACTCATTCATCAATACTTGGATAGACTAAAAACAAGAAGAATGAAAACGTGTTCCATTAAGATCCTCCTATTAATTCTCTTAATTTTTGTTGACTAGCTATTTATTTTCCTTTTCATACTTTCCCTTTAATTTGGATTCTTTCTATAACTTACTAAACCCTCAATTACACTACAACAAGTCACTAGGCATAGAATCATAGGAAAAATGTGTGATATGAATAAAATAATAGCGACAGTTAATTAACCTATTTAAAATAATCACTAAATAAAATTATCCATAGGTAATTAATATAAATCGTTAAATTATTCACAAATAAAATAAATTATATGACTTTATAATAAATTAAGATAATTATAAAAAGGAATATATAAAATTTTGGGGCGTTACATATTACCTCAAGGATCTAGATCCTGCAAAGTCTTATCTCAAGAGCTACTTCTATATCAAAAGATATAGGACGGAAGAATTTATTCTTCAAAAAAATACTTGTAGTATTAATTCCTTGAAAACCGTGATTACAAATGAGCTCTAATGCTCTTATTTATAGTGAAAGGCTCACAAGATAAGTCACATGTCCTTTTCACGACAACACACTAAAGTAGAAAGACAAAATAGACATACTTATTACATGATAAGTATCTATCTAAAAGTGGTCCCTATCTGACCCAGATGATAAGGTACCACTGTACACTTTTATTGTTTACATGACGTGTGTACTAGTGCTAGAAACTTCCTTAGTATTTTCTTTCGACAGTTCTTTTGGACGGTTTTTACAATTGTGTCCCTTGTAATACTGTGAAATATATCTACAACATTCTTCTTGAATCACCTTGGGTAATTTTTCTTGACCTTCCTTGAGTTGACCAATTTTTTCTTCAAGGTTTTTGACTGCCTCGATATCCTTTTCCTTTGCAGGTTTCCTTGAGTCGCTATAAACGACCACTGTTGAATCTTCATACACAACCCCGTAGCTGGTTTGAGAAGATAGTCTTGTTACTTTCTGGTGAAAGTATTTGATTTGCTTGATGTAAACATCGGGATGTCATTCACTGCTTTCCCTCCTTATCACTGGATATTGGTTGTTGGAAATGTTAATTTTGATGAGGTATAAGGGTTTATTTATTAATTCAAGGGTATTCTCATCGTACCATGGATATGTTGAATCTATCTGAAGGAAAATCTCTTTTCGTTTTGCAAATAAATTGTTGAATGTACCAGAAATATATTTACATAGATGTAAATTTTCAGTATCCTTTATCAGGATTTTAGAAGCACTGTAATCAATGCTTTTTGTAGTATCTGTCCCTTCTCTTGAAGTTTCAGATTCTTTTGATTAAAGATCTTTAGATTCTTCAATTTTATATCCCTTCTCATTAAGAGAAAGTTTTGCTTTACCATTGGGTAAGGCTCTCATACAACCTACCCAGGTTGTTTGTGATGCATCTGTCTCTACAATAAAAAAAATCTTCTTTTGTTGGATTATAAAGTTCAGGCAAAACTTGAATTTTTTCTTTAATTGTTTTTTCTTTAATGTCAGAATCTGTTTTAGTCCAAGACCATGATATGTAATTTTTTCTGAAATTTTCTTTTGTAAATGCTTTCTTTCTTTTGCTAAATCCATGAAAAATCCTTCATTAGAAATATAATTTAAAGATCCAAGAAATCTTTGGATTTTCTTTCTATCAGAAAGCTCATTTGGAAAAGCTTGTATTTTTTCTTGAGTGTGAGGTGCTAAACTCAACTCTCCATTTTCTTTTAAGATAAGACCAATGTATTCTATCTCTTTTTGTAAAAGCTTTGATTTCTTTTTTGAAATTATAATACCTTTTTCTTTTATTCTTAAAAGAACAGTTTCTATGTCTTGAAGATGTTGTTCCTTACTTCCTTTTGTAAAAATAAGAATGTCATCAATATATGCTAGACATATATGGTCCAATCCTTGAAGAGATTGATCCATAAATCTCTGATATATTGATGGTGCCTGTTTTAGACCAAAAGGTAAAACATTTCATTCAAAATGTGTTTGAGGTGGACATGAAAAAACTGTTAATGGTTTTGTTTATTCAGCTAGTCTTAGCTGGTAATAACCAGACATTGCATCTAAGGAAGAAAACCAATTACATCCTTTTACTTTTTTTAAAATGAAATTCTTTCTTGGTAATTTATAAGAATCTCCAACTATTGCTAGGTTGAGTTTCTTATAATTGATCACCATTCTTCTTTTACCTCTTTTTATTTCGTTGTGATTTTCGACATAAAAAGCTGGTGCGGAATGTGGGCTTGATGAAGGTCTAATGAGATTTTTTTCAAGTAAATCCTTACATTCCTGCTGGAATTCCTCAACGTCTCTAATAGAATATAGAATTCTATTTTGGAAATTTATTTCGTCGTTAGGATTTTTAAGTTTAATAACTATAAGTTCATGATTAGTGTTTTTGAGACTGTCTAAAGAGTTATCTGAACAGACTTTATCTAATCTTTCTTCTATGCTAATGTGAAAAATTCTCTCTTCTCAGGTGGTTATAAAATCCTGAAGATTTCCTTTTATGAGATTTAAAATCTCATTTCTAGTAACTATTTTAGTAGTTATTATTTTGTTATTCTTAGGATTTCCTAAGTCCTTCCATTGAAGTGATATAGTATCCATTCTTTGAGTAAAATGTTCGTATAACTTTAAAAAGTTATTTCCTATGATTAGGTCTAATCCTGAATCATGGAGGTAGATTGTTCGGATAAAAAACTTATATCCTTCAATTTCTATAGATACATCCCTAAGGTTAAACCATATCTGATGTTTTGATTTGTCTGCAACTATTATTTCCCTTGATTTGATTAATCTTTCCCAATTTCTAGAGATAGATTTTTTCCCAAAATAAAGAGTTGCACCTGTGTCTATATATAGGCCAAAAGGTTCTTATTTTTTAGTACTATTTTAATAAATGTAGCACTTGAGTTTCCTTTACGAAGTATGTTCTTTGACATCTACACATTAATATTTTAAAAAAATGGGGAAAAATATTTGACAGCTGTGGGATTTGAACCCACGCCCTTTCGGACCAGAGCCTAAATCTGGCGCCTTAGACCACTCGGCCAAACTGTCTTAGTGTTATTTTTAATTATATTAATTATATGAGGAATGTTATTTAAACATCAAAAGGGGACATCTCAACAATATCAAGGGGAGTCACATGTATATAATCGGGGAGTTCTTCAACACATTTGGTTAACTGACATTAACCAAATTTTATCTCCAACTCCTCAACTATTTTGTTTACGAGAAATTAACCAAATGTGTTGAAGAACTCCCCGGTTATGTACACGTGACTCCCCTTAATGTTGTAGAGATGTCTCCTTTTTTAATGTTTAAATAACATTTCTCTAATTATATGCATTATTAGAGTATCTACTCGATATAGAATCACATACTTTCTGTTTTAAGATAGCAAATCTAGCAATTTTAGATTAACATAATCATTCTAATAAATGCATTTTTTTATGTTGAGCTTGAGAGAAGCCGTAGACGGTTAGAACTTCTTCTTGAGGATGTTGCATGTGATTATCATCCTTTGGATTATTATGAAACAGCTGAGCAACTTTTGGAACCTCTACTTCTTTGTTATGAATCTCTAGTACTCTTTCTCCTTCATTCTTGTTGAGAATAGTGGCTTATTCTGTTTAGTGTATAAGTTTAGTTGTACTTAAACACACTTAGGGTGCGTTTGATCTGCTAAAAAACAGGGGACTGGACAGGACAACTTTTATTGTACCCTGTTTGATTCAGAAACTGTTTATGGGACTGGACAAATAGGCAGTAAGGGACAGGACAAAAACAAGAATTTTTGTCCCCTACTGAACCACAATACAACTTTTTGTCCACCGTACAACTATAAAAAATACGAAAATACCCATTTTATTTTTTAATATAAAAAATATTATCTCTCTATCTCTCTCTAATGCAGTTTTGTCCTGTCCTGTATTATCTTGTTCTGTCCTGTACTGTGCTGTTCTGTCCTGTCCAGTACCTACTGTTTTGCAAATCAAACGCACCCTTAAAGTGTATAAGCAGTAGTTAGTGCTATTCTTTTGATAACCATTCTTTGGTGCTTCATACTTGTACATATATAAAGAGTTGTAACTCTCTGATTCAATTCATTCAATAAAAAGAATCAATTTTACATTTTCTGTTATGAAATCTCTCTCTCATCTAACTGATTCTTAACCAACTCAACATGGTATCATCGCAATAAGATCCTTCCGCTTCCGCCGTTATGCCACCGCGAGTTGCTCCTCCGCCACCGGCGGATCCTTCCACCGATCCTTCAAGTCCGTTTTTCGTCCACTCCGGTGACGGTCCTTCTTCCGTCAAAGTTACGCCGCTCCTCAACGGCACCAATTACCATTCTTGGGCGAGATCTATGCGCCGTGCTCTTGGAGCGAAGTTGAAATTCGAGTTTCTCGATGGCTCGATTCCGGCACCGGTTGATGATTTTGATCCGTCGTATCGAGCTTGGAATCGGTGTAACATGCTTATTCATAGCTGGCTTATGAATTCTGTTGATTCTTCAATTGCACAATCTATCGTCTTCATTGAAAACGCTTCTGATGTGTGGATCGATCTCAAAGAACGATTTTCTCAGGGAGATCTTGTTCGTGTTTCAGAGCTTCAACAAGAAATCTATTCTCTTCAACAAGATTCTCGCACGGTAACTACTTTCTATTCCGATTTGAAAACTCTTTGGGAAGAATTGGAAATTTACATGCCAATTCCGATTTGCACTTGTCACGTTCGTTGTTCTTGTGAGGCTATGCGTGTAGCACGCCACAATCATCACCTTCTTCAAGCTATGAGGTTCCTCACTGGTTTGAATGAATCTTTCAATACTGTTAAATCTCAAATTCTGCTTCTTGATCCATTGCCTTCAATGACTAAAATTTTCTCTATGGTACTTCAATTTGAACTCCAAAATTGCTCGCCTATTCTTGATGATTCTAAGGTCTTAGTCAATGCTTCTGATGCTCGTTTTCATCGTTTTGGTAATGGTCGTAATGGTTCTTCTTCTTCTGGATCCAAGCGTTACTGCACATATTGTCATAGGACTAATCACTTTGTGGAGAACTGTTTCCAAAAGAATGGCGTTCCTCCTCATATGATGAAGAATTACTCTGGATCTGCTCATAATGTTGCAGCTGAGGGAGGTGACATTGGTAATACTTCATCTGCTACACCACCTACAGCTCCTTCTCTTACTCAGGAACAATATGATAAGCTTCTACATTTAATTCAATCTTCATCTGGAAATCAAGGTTCAGGTCTTGCTACTTCTAATCAGGTTAGCTCCTTCCAATCTGCTGGTCATTCATCAGCAGATACTCAAGGTAAAAATTCTCACAATTTCCTTTATTCTTTCACATGTCACAATATTATTCTTGACACATGGATCTTAGATTCAGGTACCAGTCATCATATTTGTGCCTCACTACATTGGTTTCACTCCTACAGTGAAATTGATCATATGGTGATTAAATTACCTAATGGTAATCATGTCACCACCAAATACTCAGGCACAATTGTGTTTTCTCCTTCATTTAGTATTACTGGTATTTTATATGTCCCTGCATTTAACATCAACTTGATCTCTGTTTCCTTATTATGTCATGATGCACATTGTTTAGTTAAGTTCACCAACACTACTTGTACTATTCAGGAACAGAGATCCCTGAAGATGATTGGTTTGGCTAAAAAGAAAGATGGTTTATACTACTTAGTTCAGACAAACAAACTTGATACAACTCCTATCCATAGCTTACCTCAATTTTCTGTTTCTGCAAATAATGTGTATCTCCCTGATAGTGCTATTTGGCATTTTAGGTTAGGTCATTTGTCTCATTCTAGAACTACTTTACTTCAATCTAAATTTCCTTTTGTTAATAGTGATTCTAGTGCTGTGTGTGACATATGTCACTTTTCTAAACACAGAAAACTTCCCTTTGTACCAAGTGATCATAGAGCAATAAAATCTTTTGATTTGATTCATTTTGATATTTGGGGCCCTATATCTGTTAAATCAATTCATAATCATGTTTACTTTCTAACTGCTGTTGATGACCATTCTAGATATACTTGGCTCACCTTAATGAATAATAAATCTGAGGCTAGGTCACATGTTCAAAATTTCATTAAATTCATTGAAACACAACATAATCACACTGTCAAACAAGTTAGAACAGATAATGGACCTGAGTTTCTTATGCCTAGTTTTTATGCTTCTAAAGGTATACTCCACCAGACCAGTTGTGTGGAATCACCACAACAAAATGGTAGGGTGGAGAGGAAACATCAACAAATTTTAAATATAGGACGAGCTCTTCTTCTTCAGTCAAACTTACCCAAATGTTTTTGGTCTTATGCTGTGTCTCATGCTGTCTTTATCATGAATAGAATTCCTACCCCTATCCTAAATAATAAGTCTCCATATACACTGCTTCATCAGTCTGATCCTGACCTACACACTTTAAAAGTGTTTGGTTCACTTGTCTTTGCTTCTACTTTACAAAATCATAGAAGTAAATTAGATCCTAGAGCTAGAAAATGTGTCTTTCTAGGTTATAGACCAGAAGTCAAAGGAGTTGTCCTTTTTGACATCCAAAATAAAAGTATTTTTCTGTCAAGGAATGTGACCCATCATGAGCACATTTTTCCATACAAAACTTTTTCACCAACTATACCTTGGAACTATTACCCTTCAGATAATAATAAAGATTCATCTAACATTGACATAGATCCCATCCCTTCTCCACATGATAGTGATATAATCCTAGATACTAATGCCATACCTTATCAGTCCTCTCCTCAACCAAATTCTGTTGGTACATCTTCTGATATCACTCTCTCTGAACCAGTCTCTCCACCCACTAACACCACTTCCCCTATCAAACCCATCAGACAAAGGAGGCCTCCATCACATTTGTATGACTATGTTTGCTATAATTCATCTTACAATTCACCAAAAATAATTACTTCAGGTACACAATCAAAATATCCTATCTCTTCTTTTCATTCACTGACACAATTGTCTCCTTCACACAAGGCATTCAATATGTCTATCACACATTCCACTGAGCCTCAAACCTATGAGGAAGCTAGCAAATCTGAACATTGGTTAACAGCTATGAAAATTGAATTGGATGCATTAGCTAAAAACTGTACTTGGAAGATAGTTGAGCTTCCTCCACATGTTAAGCCCATAGGATGCAAATGGGTGTATAAAGTTAAACACAAAGCAGATGGAACTGTGGAGAGATATAAGGCCAGATTAGTAGCCAAAGGATACAATCAAGTTGAGGGAATTGACTATTTTGAGACATTCTCTCCTGTGGCCAAACTTACTACTGTTAGGACACTTTTAGTTGTAGCTTCAGTTAAAAACTGGCATCTACATCAGTTAGATGTTAATAATGCCTTCCTTCATGGTGATCTTCAAGAGGATGTTTATATGCAAATACCAGAAGGCATAACCTACAGTGGTTCTAATCTAGTATGTAAATTACAGAAAAGCTTGTATGGACTCAAACAAGCTAGTAGAAAGTGGTATGAAAGGTTAACTGCTTTACTAATCCAAGAAGGATATACACAGTCTGCATCTGACTATTCTCTATTCACACTATCAAGAGAAAGTCATTTCACTGCCCTGCTTGTGTATGTGGATGATGTCATTCTTGTAGGAAACTCTATGAAAGAGTTTGATAGAATTAAAGCTGTACTTGATGGAGCTTTCAAAATCAAAAACCTGGGTCAATTAAAATACTTTCTTGGTTTGGAAGTAGCACATTCAAAAGATGGCATTACCATTTCACAAAGAAAGTACTGCTTAGATCTCCTCAAGGATTCAGGTCACCTTGGTTCTAAGCCTGCAAACACACCTCTTGATACATCTATTAAGTTACATAGTACTGCAGGAACACCATACAAGGATATCTCTAGTTACAGAAGGCTGGTTGGAAAGTTGCTATACCTGAACACTACTAGGCCTGACATTGCATTTGCTACACAGCAACTCAGCCAGTTTATGCAAGCTCCAACAGATATTCATTTCAATGCAGCTTGTAGGGGTATTTGAAAAACAGTCCAGGACAAGGTATTCTCTTTAGCAGAAAATCAGAGCTGCACCTTATAGGCTATTCAGATGTTGACTGGGCAGGGTGTATGGACACCAGGAGATCCATATCAGGCTATTGTTTCTTCTTAGGAAAGTCTATGATTTCTTGGCGAGCAAAGAAACAAGCTACTGTGTCCAGATCTTCATCAGAGGCAGAGTATAGAGCATTATCTTCTGCTGCTTGTGAGTTGCAATGGTTGCTTTATCTCTTTGCAGATTTACAGGTCTGACTTACAAGAACACCAAGTCTCTATTGTGATAATCAAAGTGCAGTTCATATTGCATCTAATCCTGTTTTTCATGAGAGGACAAAACATCTAGATATTGATTGTCACTTAGTTCGTGAGAAGGTTATGAAAGGTGTTCTGAATTTACTACCTGTGTCAACCAATGATCAAATGGCGGATTTTTTGACTAATGCTCTACCTCCACCAAAGTTCCATGAGTTTATTTCCAAGCTTAACATGATCAATATATATCATGATAAGCTTGAGGGAGGTTGTTGAGAATAGTGGCTTATTCTGTTTAGTGTATAAGTTTAGTTGTACTTAAACACACTTAAAGTGTATAAGCAGTAGTTAGTGCTATTCTTTTGATAACCATTCTTTGGTGCTTCATACTTGTACATATATAAAGAGTTGTAACTCTCTGATTCAATTCATTCAATAAAAAGAATCAATTTTACATTTTCTGTTATGAAATCTCTCTCTCATCTAACTGATTCTTAACCAACTCAACACTTCTTTTTTCGGAAGAGTTTGTCCACACTCCATCATTGCTATTTAACTCTCCACATCTTCAGCAATCATGTGGTTCTGGGGTGCTAGCTGATGGTCGACTTGCTGATCTCATAGAGTTGCTACACTTGTAATGGTTTTAATGAAGCTTGACTTGCGCCAGGTCCGATTTATATATCATGTTTATGTTTGTTTATCATTGTTTATGTAATCAGCTATGTCCTGAAACTTGTCGTTTTACAGGAATCAGGGAGACATGCTGAAACGCTTGATGCGATTACAATGTATTTGGATATGGGTGCTTACGGTGAATGGGATGAAGAAAAGAAACTGGATTTCTTAACAAGGGTGCTCAAAGGGAAGAGGCCACTAGTTCCTGTTAATATGGAGGTGAGACACTCGAAGTTTTAGTATACTCAACTCAACACGTGTTTAACAAGCTGGTAGCTTTATATCATGTTCGATGGGAAAGCTTTTTGATGTCCAGTTCTGTTGTAGACCGAAAAGCTAAAATATAAGCTTTTTGTTTCTATTGTTGCTTATGCTTTTCATTGCTTTCTTAATTGTCTCGTGATATTGAGACGACTGACTGCTAGATAAAAATCACTCTATTTTTTTCAACTAGTGCTGATCTAACGTAATCAAGATCTCAACTAGTTATGATAATTTCAATGATTATGGCTATTTATTATTGGTATCTTGAATTTTTTAGGTTGCTTCTGATGTTAAAGAAGTCTTGGATACATTTCGAATTGCTGCCGAACTAGGGAGTGATTCCCTTGGAGCCTATGTGATCTCTATGGTGTTGAAGTTTGTCTAAAAAATTGAATGGATGAAGGAGCAGTGCAGGTTTTAGATCAGGTGGTGGCGCGTCGCGCCCGTGATCCTTGCACGTCGCGCAGTGTGCTGCTGCTGTTGTTTCTGGAGTTGGCGCGTCGCGCGTCCTCCTTTGCGCGTCGCGCAAGTGCACGATCCTATATATAGGTTGTGCGTTTTCTGATGTTTTAAAGTGTGTTTTAGGATTTCTAAGGCCAACACAAAGACTAGGGTTAACAGAGAAAGATCTTGGGAAGACTTTAGGGTTGGAGAAATATTCTATCACCTTGGGAAACACTTGTAATTGAATTTCTTGGTCACGGGAAGAAATTCGGGACTTGGGTAGAATTAGGGAATTTCTAATTCTTGTAACTCTAGTGGTGAATTTCATTGTAATCAAGTGTTCTATTGACTAGTGGAATGGAGAGGCGGTCCTCCCCCAGAGTAGGTCCATTAACACCGAACCGGGTAAACAATACGTTTGTTTTTTTTACGTTTTCACGGTTTACTTTTGTTATTATTATTATTATTATTATTGATGGTCCTGCTTGTTTTGGTTGCTCACTTATTTGCTCCACACATCAAAGGTATTGGTGTGAGTTAATCGAATTCACAACATGTGGCCTCAAGTGTAAGACTAATTACTACCATTCTTAACTTATGAGTACAATTTGTTCTATATCAATTATTGATTCCAGTTATGGAATTGAAAATGTGTTTTGACAGTCCTCAATTCCTTCTATATAATCAGTCAAGTGTGTTTGGATAGAATTTATTTTCTAATTATTATAGGCATTGAAAACATAGTATATTAAATTAAGGAATTGGTGTTGGTATTGACACTGATAATATGAACTTTTGCTTGAATATCAGGCAAGTGATGTCCTTGCAGTAGAGCTTTTTCAGAAGGATGCACGACTTGCTGCTATTGGAGAGTTGGGAAGAGCATGTCCTGGCGGAACGTGAGTAGAAAACCTTAAGTGGAAGTTATCAATCTTTCTATTAGCCTGATAAAAATCGTGCCTAAGATTTTACTGGTTGGACATAATAAAATCCAAAAGGGGCTTAAATTAACTACTTATTATCGTTTTTACTGGTTAGGGATTTGATAACCCAAGGAAAGTGGTATGTACTATGTAGCATGATTAATTTTGGTTGGGATTTGATTGTGTATACGTTACCATGAAAAAGAAAACACATTAGGAGGAGTCGGACTATGCCAAACTAGCTCAAACTAGAGTCGTGTTATTGTCTGAGTTGAAAAACTATACCTATGATGTCAATTAATTTCTTGTTGAGTGTGCATGTTCTTAACAGCTTCTTTGAAGGGTAGGAAACCAAGAATTGCAAGAATAAGTTATTCTGGTAACAAAGAGAACAAAGAGTCCATGTTACCTCTTTGCCTGCATGATTAAGAATATGAATTACGATATAAATATGTGTATGGTTAGTGTTGAATAATAATGATGGATTATCTAGAATTGAAAGGGTGCAAGTTTAAATTATATAGATCATTGAAACTCGCACCCTTTCAATTATATATAATCCATTTTTGTTATTCAACACAATAACCATACACACATTACTATCGTATAATTCATATTTTTAATCATCGCAAGAGATAATATGAACTTGTTCTGTTGGTTACCAGAATCGTTTCTTCGTGCAATTCTTTCTTTCCTATACCCTTCAAAGAAGCTGCTGCAAGAACATGCATACTCAACAAGAAATTAATTGACATCAAAGGTGGACATTATCACGACTCTAGTTGATCTAACATCTACATAGTGTGATAAATGTTCATTCTCCACGCGTTTAAACCAAATCTATATTTAAAATGCAACCAACTTTTAACATCCATAGTCAATGACATCATAGAAAACATAGAAAGCAAACAATTACCTATATTTTCAAGGGTTAGAAGATGTATTATTTACTTGAACAAATCATCATTGAATGTTGAAAACAATTTCAAATCTTTTACTAGAATAGCATTAGTTGTACCTACCTATCCAAGACTTCAAAGTACTTTTTCTTTCTCATCTCAAAGGTCATCTTCACGGAGTGTTGATTTTTTTATTGATTTTTATAAAACCATTAAAGTACTTGTCACACTCATCCTAATCTCCAACAAGGTTCTTGCTCCAACCTAAAGAAAAACAAGGTTCAAGAGCTACCACTTTCTTATCTCTGAGGACAAATGAAATCATTTAAACATTAGAAAAACAACAACATGAAATATTCTAACACATTTACACAAATACTTAAATATATTCAATACTATAACTAGTGTTTAAGATATGAGAAGTAATTAAGAAGATAGTATTAACAAAAATAATTGTAATAATGATGATTATGATTAGGGTTTTAAATAGGTTTTGCAACCGAGATATGAGCTATAGCCACGACATAATGGTTTTGATGTTGCAGAAAACACAACATACATGACATCAATTAAAACTACATTTGATTGCGGTTCTCCACAATACCATAGATCCATTAAGGTTTTAAATACTGCGATCTAGGCCATGACACAACAACTTTTATTTTTCCAAAAGTGCTATGAAACATCGATTAAGACCACATTTGAATGTGATTCTCCAAAATATATCAAGGATCATAACCCGATTGAATTGTTAATGTGAATACTATTTAAAATTATGATTAGAATGATATGATGATGATCAAGATCACTACCTGTCCAAGGCTACTTTTGCTTAAAGGTGGACAGGCATCCACGAACTGCCTGAATCTGCATAACTGGACTGCAAAAGAACCGACCAGGGCTAATCAAATCGGGTCTAACGGGTAAATTCACAAGTATGGTCTCATATGGTGGAGACTGAACCGCCAAAGTTATAGAAGAAGCACCTTGAAATTGTAAACATTTATGAGTTGTTGTAGATCCAGCGTCGCAAGTGTAAGTGGAAGAGAAATTAGTCAAATGACTAGTCAAAGTTGAGAAAACATTTCTTCTTTTATGATAAATGTTGGCCGTTGGATTTAATTCGATGAAGATTGATGACATGGTTGGTCAAGATGATAAATTTATAGTGTTTCTTTTTGGTAAACTATAACCTAGCTTTTTACTTTATTTGGCTCTATGAGACTATGACTTAAAATAATCAAATTAATTCTCAGACAATGAAATATCTTAGACAAGGTCATTCATCTTCTAATATTTGGAATAATTGCTTCAAACCATGAATCCTTATGATAAAGAGACATCTACCACAACACTCTATACCCACATCCTCAAGCAATGTCTGCATACACATCCTCTTATGAGTCTTATCTTCTTATTCATTTCATCTTCTTTTTCTTTTTTTGTTTTTTTCAATCTATTTTGGTTGATAAATTTTTTAATGGTAGAGTTTTCTGAGTTAATTTTAATGCTCGATCTCTTCACATGCTATAATATTTTTTAATTAAAAATTTATAACTCGTCATTACTCATTGTTTTTGCTTCCCCAGAAACTATTCTCTCTATCTTTAGTTTGAAATTTCCAAACTCCTTCATCTCTTTATGTTCTCTTCAACACTTATTTAAATAAAATACTGCTAAATATGCATATTTTAGTTCTATCAATCACCCGCAATAACCTTGATTCAATCTGTAGTCTTTCATTGTACGTCATCTTAGCATGTTCGTGCATGTGAGAGGAAAAAGAAGACGATGAAGAACATAATAAAAGATTCTTTCACGTAAAAATTCCAACAACTTTTATTATTTCTTCATCATCTTAGCATGTTCGTGTATGTGATACCAACTCACTTGTGGTAGCTCTTAGCTCAATTTATTAATCCAATTCCAGTGAGATACTCCCAAATCAATTGCTCTGTTCATCTGTCTACCAAACTACCTATAAATTGTGTAATTCTAGTTAATTGTGTAATTCTAGATCATCAAGAAGGACTCGTCTTGTTTTGATTGTTATGTAGCAACTTTTCATTAAAGTAAGCTGTTGTGTAACCACTGAATGTAACCATTCAATAATGAGATGATCATTATTGATATTCACAACTAGAAAAATGACATTTAGAGTCGGCCAAAACCGACGCTAACAGGCATTTAGCGTCAGAGTAGCGTCGAAGTCGGTGTGAGGCTAAATCACTTGAAGCTAAGTACTAGCGTCTGCTAATGGGCATCCGACTCTATATTAGCGTCGGCTAAGCCGATTCTAAGTCCGACTTTATTCTCATCCGACGCTAAGAATGCTAATCTCAAAAAAGCCAACCAAAGCTTATAGCCTTGGTTAGCCGACTCTAAAGTCAACTTTGAAAGTCAACAAAAATTCATTAGCGTCTGTTTGACCGACACTAAATTGCAAGTTTATTTTTTGGATTACTTGAAATTGTTGCCTTGTCTTGCCCATAATACCAAGAAACAACAACACATAAAATTTAACATAATTACATAATGCATTAACATAAACACATTCAAAGTAACAATGTGATTATCTCCAAATTAGTCTTAAACTACAAAGATTTTGCCTACAAGATTTCCATGATCAGCTTGAGTTTAGGGGCAATTTTTGTTATCGACAGTCCATTTTAATTATTTTGTATACTACTCTATGTTTTTACCAGAACATAAATTTATTCCCTATGTTAGTCCAGAGTTAGTTTTGGAATAAAACATAAAATTTTAGAAATATTAATGAGAAAAATTTGTTTCATTGATCTGTGTGATTTTTTTCTTTGTTTAAATGCATGGAGAACTATGAAGCCCGGATACGTGATACGATACTGATACGATACGAATCCGATACGGCGATACAGGAAACATTTTAAAGATGCCACTATAGAGAATCATCATTTATCACACTATAGAGATGCCACTACAAGAATACCTTGCATTTCCTACACAATATTTTGTAGGAAATGAGCACAAATTCGTAGGAATTGTTACATTTCCGACAACATTTCCTACAAGCACCTTTGTAGGTATTACATGTGCTATTCAGACGACATTTCCTACGAAACATGTGTCAGCCTTGCAGCTTTTGGCAGGACAGTTCCTACGAATATTTTGTAGGAAATGTATTTCATATTAAAAATAGGTATTTTCGCCAAATAAATTTTAAAATAAGTGCGCCAAATCCGAAATTAAATTTTTTAAAAAAAAAATTGGATTTTCCGCCAAACAAATTTCAAAATTTGCCAAAACATTTCCGACGAATATTTGGTAGGAAATGTAAAAAAAAAAAATTGGCTGGAAAAATTCAAATTTTCAAAAATTGAAAATTTGAATTCTACGGCAAAAAAGAAAAAAATTTCAAAATTGCGCCCAAAAATTGGAAATTTAAAATTTGCACCAAAAAATTATATATTTTACTAAAATTATAAATATGAAAAAATGCATTAAAAAGAAAGAAAAAATGTAAGAAAATAGAATGATGAAAGGAAAAATGAAGAAAGAAAATAGAATGATGAAAAAAATGTAAGAAGAAAGAAATTAGAATGATGAAAGAAAAAATGAAGAAAGAAAATAAAATAGAATGATGAAAAAAAATGTAGGAAGAAAGAAAATAGCATGATGAAAGAAAAAATGAAGGAAAAAAAGAAAATAGAATGATGAAACATAGTGTTTTTAAATAAATGTTGAAAGAAAAAACATTGAATAGATTGAAGAAAATAAAGAATGAATGTTAAAATATAAGTGTTTAAGATGTTTGTATGAAAGTGTTAAATGGAAAAAGTTGAATGTATTGAAAGAATATGAGAGTATGAGAAAGAGTTAATGAATGTGTTGAAGAAAAAAAATTGAAGTGGGAAAGATGAAAATGTTGAAAGAATAGAAGAAGAAAGTGAAGTGGGAAATATGAAATGAAAAGATTGAAAGTTGGAAGAATGAAAAAAATATGTGTAGTAGATAGTGATGTATATAGAGAAAAATCTGAATGTATAGACATATCGTAATAACAGTCTTATCGAAAATCTAGTCCTAATTAAAGAGTAATGAAGTTTGACTAAAATTATAGATTTTGGCTAGATATTTCGAATTGTATCAATTCGACCGTTCAATATCACCTAATTGGACTAACATACAAATGAGAAAAAAAAAATTTGTTCACCGGACTCTATATGTATACAAAGATCGTAATAACAGTCTCATTGGAAACCTAGTTTTAACGAAAGAGTCATGAAGTTTGACTAAAATTATCGATTTTGACTGGAGATTTTGAATTTTATCAATCCGACCGTTCAATATCACCTAATTCAACTAACAAACGACTGAGACAAAGAATTTTGATCATAGGACTCCGCATGTATAGACAGATCGTAATGACAGTCTCATTGGGAACCTAGTTTTAATGAAAGGGTCATGAAGTTTGACTAAAACTACCGATTTTGACTGGAGATTTTGAATTTTTTCAATTTGACCGTTCAATATCACCTAATTGGACTAACAAACAAATGAGGAAAAAAATTTGATCATCGGACTCCGGATGTATAGACAGATCGTAATAACATTCTGATTGAAAACCTCGTTTTAATGAAAGGGTCATGAAATTTGACTAAAACTATCGATTTTGACTGGAGATTTTGAATTTTATCAATCCGACCGTTCAATATCACCTAATTCAACTAACAAACGACTGAGACAAAGAATTTTGATCATAGGACTCCGAATGTATAGACAGATCGTAATAACAGTCTCATTGAAAACCTAGTTTTAATGAAATGGTCATGAAATTTGACTAAAACTATCGATTTTGACTGGAGATTTTGAATTTTATCGATCCGACCGTTCAATATCACCTAATTCGACTAACAAATGACTGAGAATAAGAATTTTGATCATAGGACTCCGTATGTATAGACAGATCGTAATGCCAGTCTCATTGGGAACCTAGTTTTAATGAAAGGGTCGTGAAGTTTGACTAAAACTACCGATTTTGACTGGAGATTTTGAATTTTATGAATCCGACAATTCAATATCTCCTAATTCGACTAACAAACAACTAAGAAAAGTATTTTTGATCATCAGACTTTGGATGTATAGAGAGATCTTAATAACAGGCTCATTGTAATGAAATGGTCGTGAAGTTTGACTAAAACTACAGATTTTGACTTGAGATTTTATCAATCCGGCCGTTCAATATCACTTAATTGGACTAACAAACAAATGAGAAAAATAATTTTAATCACCGGACTCTAGATGTATAGACAGATCTTAATAACAGTCTCACTGGAAACCTAATTTTATTAAAAGGGTCATGGAGTTTGACTAAAACTACTGATTTTGACTGAATATTTTGAATTTTATCAATCTGACCGTTTAATATGGCTTTATTAAAACTATTGTCCTGTCTATATTTTTTAAATAAATTATAATTAATTTGTACTAATCAGTTGAATTTTTATTTAGAGGATGTCAAAAGTTAATAAATTTTTTTTTTAATAACAAAAGTTAGTAAATTTATCTTATTGATTTATGATAAACATTAAACTTTATTATAATAATTTGATAATATGATTATTTATGTTTCGTTCAGTGAGTTTAGGGCTCAATTGGTAGGACATTGCATTTTATATGCAGTAAACCGGGGTTCGAACTCCGGTCATCTCACTTATCCACCTTATAGCAAAAATTTATAGCCACTAGACTACATGACAAAAAAAAATTGTTTATATATTTTTTTTGTTGGTAGACGAAATGACAAAGTCATTGGAAACTCACACACACAAAGTGGAGTGACCAGGGATCGAACCCCGGTCATGGCATCCGATACTAACAATTTCGGTATTTCTACCATTTGAGCTAGGATTTGTGGACAAATTGTTTGTGTTTCTATTGTTCCTATTCTTATACGTATTCATCTTATTATTCTTTCATATTTTTTATTGAATAAACTTTCTATAATCATTTCCTCTTCGTTGTCCCTTCGTAGGACATGTTCACCCCGAGATCGTCACCGACCATTTCTTGCATATATCGTTGACATTAATTCAAATGAGTTAGTTTCTATTTTTTATTTGTCACCGTGTAAAAATAAGTTTTTTATTAACTAATTTTTTTTATCAAAAACTATATATAATATAATAACATTTATTTTAGAGTATTGCTATTTAGTAAGAAATATTTACATAAGAAAGAGAAGAATCCACAAATTTAGGAAATTTGACCAATCAAAAATTTGCTAACCATACATAAAAGAGAGAGTGATTAAAATTTGACCAATTAAAAATTGCCACATAAAAATCTTCTATTTCTTGCATCAAAAAATTCTTACTAAATAACATTTGCCTTTATTTTATGATACGTGTTCGCTGCAATTTTATTTAAAAAAAAAATAAAACAATTCCGACGAATATATTTGTAAGAAATGTTTCTAGAAATTTGTGCCACGATGCAAGACGCAGCCATATATATTTTTTATTTTAAAATAAAACATTTCCTACAAAAATGCTTGTAGGAACCGTTCCTTGGGACCCACATGCCAAATCAAAATATAATTCCTACGAAGCTGCTCGTAGGAAACGTATATTGAAAGCTGCAAAATGCTCAGAAATGAGGCTGGCCCACCACAAAACTAGTTTTGGTAGGAAATATTGGTAGGAAATGCAAGGAATTCTTGTAGTAGTGTGCTATATACAATATATAAACTAGTGCTGGTCATTTTTAGATTCCCAAGTTTCTCTTTAGAAACTCAAAATAGCAATATTTCACATCTCATAATCCCAGATGAAAATTAGTCACACATATGCCAAATACCATACAAATCAACTATATGCATGCATATCAAATTGGTCTATATATATATATATATAGATATATATGGAAAATGACAAAGACATTATTCACAACAATCAACTTTTTTTTCTTTGAATTTTCATCAAAGAAGAAAAGTTGATTGTTGTGAATATAGTCTTTGTTATTTTCCATATATATATATATATATATATATATATATATATAGACCAATTTGATATGCTTGGTTGATATGTATGGTATTTGGTTTATGTGTGACTAATTTCCATTTGGCATTATGAGCTATAAAATATCACTTTTTTGAGTTTCTAAAGAAAAACTTGGTGTATGGTATTTATCACTAGCTAGTCTGTTATTTTTCATAGACAAATTTGATATTCTTGGTTGATTTGTATGATATTTGGTGTATATGTGGCTAATTTCCAAAAATCATGTCATTTACCATTTTTTACGATGACTATATATAAGATTTTTAGATATTTTAATTGAACTTTACAAATATAATTAAGATGTGGGACATAAAGTTATAATCTCAATTGTTTTACTTTTTACACGGAATTGATATAATTTTTCACACATCTTTTTAAATATTTTACAAAAGTAATTAAGATGTGAGACCTAAGATTATAGTCGAAGAAAATCTATATTTAAAATGCAACCAACTTTTAACATCTCTTCGATCCATAGTCAACAACATCATTGAAAACTTAGAAAGTAAATAATTACCTATAACTTTAGCCAATTAGAAAATGTGCTTCCTTTAACAAATCTTTGGTGAATCTTGAAAACACTTTCAAATCTTTCACAAGAATATCATCCGATGTACCTACCATAAACATCTTCATGAAGTAATCTTTATTAAACCCTACCATAAAAGGAGAGTAAGGGTTTAGGTTATGCAACCACTTAATCCTAATTTTTTCCCTCCTAAACCCTACCTTAATTTAATGACCATCCAACTACCACCTAAATTTGAATTTCAAATACACATTGTTTGCCACTGTTTAATAATAATATATATTTAAAAAAAACTTTTCTATTCCCTAAAAATTTGGCATCTCTTCTCTCCTTAATCTCTCTCCAAATCTCTCACTTTCTCTCTCAATATTTTTTCTCTTCTTTCTCCAATTTTTTCTATTCACGTTATTCTTTATTTTTTGTTCATCTTTCTCTCTGTATCTTTTTTCTAATATTTTGCAATTCTTCTCTGACTCTTCACACGTAATTTTTTTATTTCTCCACATCACCAAATATTCATTATTTATGATTTGAGGTTTTTTTTTTTATTTTGTTGTTCTTTTTTCTCTTTTTCATCTTTCTCTTAAAAAGAAGATGCTTTAAAGCTTTGATTTTGATAGTGGTGGGTTCTAAAGCTTTGATTTTGATATTGGCTGAGTTTTTTGAGATGCTTTAAAAATTTGATTTTTATGGTATTGGGTTCTAAAGCTTTGATTTTGATGGTGGCTAGGTTTTTTTTAATTTATTTTATGGTGGCTAGATTTTTGTATTTTGATTTCATTTTATTTTTTTACTTGCAAATTGTAAGAATTTAAATAGTATATTTGATTCAACATAAAATCCGTGCAACGCACGGGTTGGAGTCTAGTTTTTATTAATTTTGATAAAGTCATTGAGGTGCTCTTCACACTCATCCCAATGTCCAACAAAAATTTTCTCTTCAAATTACTTCAAAATGAAGAAGAGGGCAGATTCTTGCTCTAGCCTAAACACAAATAAAAATCAAGAGCCGTCACTGTATATCTTTGAGCAAAAATGAGATCATTTAAACATTATAACAAAAATAAACAACAATAAAATATTCTAATACATTTTCACAAATACTTAATTAAATAAAATCAAGACGGACTAATGTTTAAGATATGATAAGTAATTAAGAAGATAGTAGTAACAAAAATAATTGTAATAATGATGATTATGATTAGGGTTTTAAATAGTTTTGCAATCGAGATCTGAGCCACGATTTAATGGTTTTGATGTTGCAGAAAACACAACATGACATCGATTAAAACCACATTTTGTTGTGATTCTCCACAAAAGCATAGATCCATTATGGTTTTAAATATAGTTCTGCTACTGAAATTGTTACACATTTATGAGTTGTTGCAGATGCAGCGCCGCAGGTGAGAAAATAGTGAAATGACTAGTCAAAGTTGAGAAAATATATTTTCTTTTGTGATAAATGTTGGCTGTTGGATTTAATTTAAAGATTGATGACATGGATGGTCAAGATGATCAGTTTTGTGTTTCTTTTTTTTCTTCCCCTCTTACATTCTTGTATCTTTTTCCTTTTGGGGTTTTTAGTACATCTTGTACTCCCCCTATTTGGTTATATTGTAACTCGAATTTCCTTTTTATTATTAATATATATTTATTTTGCCATTCAAAAAAAAATAAAAAACTTTTTAACTACTTAAATTAATCTTGTCGATGTTTGTGTGTTTTACGCTATTTCTTTTTTCTTGATCTCTCTTCACATACCTACGATTCTTTTGCTTTTTTTTTTGTAGAGAAACTAGATCAGACTGTTGAGTCTTACATTTTGATGCAATGTATTAAATTTTACACCTCTAATTTACTAATACTACTATCCTATATATTTTTTGAGGCCTTCATTTTTAGAAGGTTTTATGTCATGACTCATATTGCACATGCATATGAGCCTCCCCTGTATGATTTAAAATAATCAAATTAATTCAACTCTTAGGACCCATCAAATCAGACTATGAATATTTATGAGAAGGAGAGACATCTACCACAAAATATTCTATGTCGACCTCCTCAAGCAATGTTTGCATGCACCTCCCATGTCTCTCTTATGAGTCTTATCTCCTTATTCACTTCATTTCTTTTTCTTTATTTTTTCCAATCTATTTTGGTTAGATAAATTTTTGAATGGTAGAGTTTTTATGAGTAAATTTTCATGCTCTCATCACATGCTATAATATTTTGTCATTGAAAATTGTAACTCGTTATATATGTGTAAATTTGTAATAATTGTAACTCATCATCGTTTGATATGTTATTTGTTAAAGAAGTCTCACATTGAGATGGTTTGAATATGTGTCTATAAAATAGAGGCAATTCTCACTTTACAAGTCGGTTTTGGAGAGTTTTTTTGTTTTAACAGCAAATACATTATTAATTAATCAGGTCTCTGCACAATGTGTACGAAGATCGGTAGAAGAAGAGCTACAAAACAAATGTGCCATATATAGGCGGAACACCGATGAAAATACTAAAACAGAAACCACCTAAGAAGGTACACTTCTAATCCCATTCTTAGAACGACACTCCTCAGCTTCCAGACCACCAGAGAAAACAGCAACCCGACCCGAAAAGATGTCACTAGACTCTAACTCCCAATCTCGAATCAAAAGTGATCGGCCCATCAAAATACAAAACACAACTCCTTGACTCGAGTTGATGGGCAACAGTAGAATGAGAACGTAGGTAGATAAGTCTCAGCTTGCAGCCCGTCTCCAGACCAGACAACACCAACGCGCAAAAGGGGTCAACTAGATACAAAGGGATGGCAATGGGTGCCCATGGGTGAGAGTTTTACAATACCAAAATCCACACTCAAAACAATCACCCAAACCCAAAGGCTGTATGGGTGACAAATCAAAACCTGCACCCACACCCATTGGGTTCGGGTTTTTCCACCCAAACCCAAACCAACAACAAAAACATGCATAATTAATTATCAGTCCAAACTCAGCCCGAATAAAATGCAAAATTTAGCATAGTATTTAAATTACATAGTTCAACATAAGTAATTAACATAGTTTGGTGATATTAGTAATTAAATTACATAGGTCAACATAAATTACATAGTGAGTGAAGTGAAGAGTAATTCGTGTGAACTGTGAAGGAAATTGTGAACCCTAATTTTGACACTTATATATATACTTAGGGTTAATTAGGTAATTTTATAAATGGGTGGGTGTGTGGGTTTCGGGTGTCACCCAAACCCAGTCAACTCTGGTTTCGTCCGTTGACTTGGGTTTGGGTTCGGTGGGTCTACTGGGTTTGGGATTCTCCTAGGTTTTGCCCGTTGACTTGTATCATACAAAGCAACCTACAAATCTCAACAGATTTAGAAATCAACAGAGACTCAAAAAGAATCCTGCAAATCTCAACAGATTTAAAAGCGGTCAGAGAGCAGGAATCATAGAAGACTCCCACACAGTATCACCCACACACCAACGACGCCAAATCCAAACACCACAATAACAACTCATCACCTCACCACCACCTCTCCTCATCTCCAAACACCAAATAGAACACAATGACTAAGCAACAAGTGTACAACTCTGTCACCGTGTCATATTTGCTTGCCATGAAGATTGTGCCAACCTATTTTACTAAGCTCATAGAGCTGAAAGTTCAAACAAACAGCCATCCACCAGATAAATCGGAGAAAACAGGAGAGGTGGAGAACCGGTTTGTAAGAATTACGAGATGGAAAAAGAAACTCTTGTCAAGAATCATAGAATTATAGTGTCATAGATGATATACATCGGATAGAAAGAGAGGATAGTCATGCTCATGAATCAAAAATTCATAAGAGTTTATATTTATTTGATAAAAAATGGTAAAATATATACATTAGTGTTCTATTTATAAGATTCAATTAACTAACTAATTGAATAACCAACTATAACTAATTTCTAACTAATTAATTAACACCAACAAACTCTAACTATCTTAACAACTCTCTTGTAAATATCCAAAAGAAAAATGCGTAACAATGGCCAAGCGTGAATTTCCTATCGGGCCAGCCCAAAATTTACAACTCGATCCAGTGTGTGTCAAATAATGAAAATTGAAAGTTTATCAAAAAAACAAAAAAGAATAAAATTGAAAGAATGCAAATCGAGTTTACTTAAGCAATGCACATTTATAATAAATTTATTGTAATCTTGATTACATCAACCTTTTAATTTGTATTCCTTTCCAATACTATTTGATTCGATGGACTCCATATATACACCCACTTTCCAATGCTCTCCATTCAATTAAGCACAATTACCACACCTTAGACCACACTTATATATATATATATATATAGTGCGTTTTACATTGTTATAGTGCTAAACTCTTTAATCTTCCTCTTCTACTCTTGAGTTCTAGAAAATGAGTAACCATGATTCTACCAAAAAAAGGAAAATAGAAAACCATGATGAACAAAATGGATTGATTCAAAGCATTGTCCCTTCAGCTCCTACTCCTACAAATAATCTCAACCTTATACCAACAAATAACCCAAATATGGATTTTCAAATCAACAAGATGGGAAACATGACTGACTGTAATTTTTACTTACCGGATGCAGGTGACAATTCTGGTTTGGCTTTCAGTGTTGCGGTTCAAGATGCTTATTTTAGTAAAGATAACAAGAACACATGTGCTTATGTCGGATCAATGTTATGCTTAGTAGTTCCTGCTTTCAAAAACTCTGTGGAGGCAGCGTTTGATGGAATCGGCATTAGGCCTCGTTTCATAAGCTTACCATCCGACGCTAATGAAAACAATATTAGCATTTCCTCTTCAAATTTGGACTGGTCTTCCATTCTTGTCGTCTTTGGCTATTGTATCCTTACTCTTTTCAAAATTGACAACATCAAGTTATTCAATCCAGACTCTGATTGGACGACGAAAAGGCCTGTCTTAGACAGAATTGAAGAACTGCGAGCAAAAGTTGGTTGTCCAGGCAAATATCTGAGGATACCATTTGATGAGAAGTCACAAGATGCAATTAGGACTATGCTCGGCACTCATGCTGTTCGCACTTCTGTTATAAGCTTTCTCATGAACAGCTTCAATCATCCGGATTCACAAATTAGTAGTTTATGTAATTACTTGAGCTACACGATATCCTGGTCAGGCGATATGCGTGTTTTCACTGTTATGAATAAGTGGTTACTTAAGACTAAATCACCTGTTCTCTCCGGCTCTCGGGTTAAATTAGAGGTGGATAATTTGGAGGAAACTATTAAAGCTATTACATCGCACACTTATCCTCAGTATTTCAGTCATTTGTGTTCAGCTTCTGAACTTTTTCATCTTGATGTTTCGAGGTTTCCAAATCTATTTTATGTCGCATTAGTGCTCGAGAAGGGATGGGATGATGTCGATATTGAATACTACTGTGACCACATTTCAGGGGCGAACTATAAAACGGTATGTGAATTGCTTAAAGTTCACCGGAAAGCTATGGCAAATAACCGTGTCTCAACAAGACGTATGCCTACAATCCCTGGAATCTGAATTGTGTTGGAACCTTAAGACCAATTATTACTTCACTATCTATTACTTGAAATGTAGCCTACTACATTTGAATTTTGAAGTCATGTTATGCTTAGTTCTGTTTTATTTTTTAGACATAATTACCTCTATGATCTTTAAGTTTAATTAATATATTTTCAGATTCATCCTTTTAAGTTTTATTGTCTTCATTTTAGTAGTAGTAGTTTTTTACTTTTGATAAAATTATTCTTGTATATGTTATGCTTTTAAAATTTAGTTTTTTCATTATTAAATTGCACTTTTAAAATCAGTCGTATAATTCCCGCCTCTATCAAATAACAGTTTTGAATTTAGTTTTTTCATTAATTATTAAAATAGAAATTTTGTTCAAAATGTATACATTCACTACAAGAAAAGCTTATTTTACAAACAGAATTTAAAATCACTTATTGGCAGAAAATTCCGCCACAAAATTATTGGCGGAAAAATCTGTCAGAAAGTAATAACAAATCTGCCAATAACTTTGTGAGAAAATTTAAAATAATAAAAAAAGATATAACATACATATTGGCGGATATATCCGCCAGAAAGTATAAAATAGAGATTAAAAAAATAGAAAATATTTGTGGCGGAATTTATCCGCCAGTAAGTGGTCATTGTCAGATGCATTGATACGTGCGTTGAAACTTTATTGCTAGCTGTTAACAATTCATATACTCTCTCTCAAGCTCTCAGTGTCATAAATGGTTTTAAATGAATAAATTACTATTACAATTGTGATTCTCTCTCTCAAGCTCTCATCAATTGTAATACATGAGTGGGAGAATGAAAAAAAAAACAAGAATACAAGTACAAGTATTCTTCTTCCTTCCTCACGCAGAAACAAAATTCACATTGGTTGGGTTGCTTCTTCCTCTCACCGCCGGCGGCTCTGGCGCTTGCCACCGCCGTTGCCGGTCATCCCCTCTCTCTCTCTCAAGCTCTCATCTCTCTCAATCAATACCGAACCCCAAAACATCTTCTCCCTCAAATCAGTTCTATCTCTAAAAATTAAAATATCACAAACAGTTCTTCTCTCTCAAACCTCCAATTACACATAAACTCTTCTTCTCAACACCACATAAACAGATCTGGGTTTTTTTTTCTTTACCTATCAATCTTCCAACATATAAGCAAAGGATTTGGGTTTTCTTTTCTTCTGATTCTCCTTGTGTATATGATTTGTGTTTTTCTATTTCTTCCTTCCCAATTTCAACTTAACAGGTTTTGTTTGTTTGTTGTACCACGGTTTAAAGATCATTTGCTTTGTAATTACTGATAAAATTTGATCTAGACTTGCTTATCAGGAAAAACAAATCTAGACTTTCATTTTTTAAATGGTTTTATTTGATTAATATCATTTACTGGCGGAAATTTCCGCCACTAACTTGAAATTCTGACACGCACTTACTGGCGGAAATTTCCGCCACTAACTTGACAGATACTATCCATCAACTTTTTGACGAATTTACTGGCAGAATTTTCCCTCAATAAATTTACTGGCGAGTGATTTACTGGCAGACCAATTCCGCCAGTAAATTTGAACTTACTGGCGGAAATTTACACTTACTTAGGGAATTTGGACGCCAGTAAAATTAGTTTTTCTTGTAGTGATTCAATGTCTCAAGAGTATAAAAAGTTGTATTTTCAATATTACTTTTATCTTTTATTTCATTTTTTGGTATGCTTAACAAGTTCCCGCACGACCCATTATTAAATTGCTCTTTTAAAATCAATCATAACTATGTACTCTCTCCGTCCCATATTATAAGCAAAAAAAACCAACTTTTATCATTTACAAGGTTTACTTTTACTTATTCTTATAAAATTTACTCTCTCTTTTTTTTTCTCCATAATCAATAACCAATCAAAATTCTTTTTACATCTTCCAATGAAACTTATTTCAAGAAAAACACAAAAAGTCATACTTCAAACTATTACATTTTACTTTTCTTAATAATAATTAATTTTTTTTTACTTATATAATTATATTATGGGATGGAGGAGTAATAGATTACCCAAATAACAAATCCAAATTACAAGAATATTGCTCCACTATGCAAGGGTCTAAGACTAGTAGTATGTATATATTTAGTTGATTTTGCATATATACATGTGTTGATCATATTTATTAAAGGAATCTTTCATTTTCCCACATGTATTTATTTCATTATCACGATTATAAGAATTAAGTCTATTTTTAAAATTTAGTTCTAATAATTATAATTTATTATTTATGGGTTAAACAGGTTTTTACTCCATGTAAAATGTCGACCCTCTAAGTTTAGTCCCTACTTAATTTTTATTAAATTTTAGGTCCCTAGAAAATTATCCTACATTCAGTTTTGGTCCATATTCTTAAGACAACGTGTATTTTTTAATGATTAAACTTAGAAGGTCCCCATTATAGGAATAAAAAACATATCTAACCCTTTATTTATATTAACATACACAGATGCACATGCGCACATGCGAATGCATGCGCGCACACACACATACTAAATAAAACTATTGGTGCCCCTAAAATTTAGTGCCTTGTACAATCGTTCCTCTCAAACACCCTCTAGATGCTAATTTATACTCACCTAAAAATATTAAGGTGTAAATTAGCAATGCACACATTTTCTAATTGTATAAAAATATCCATTTTTCCTATTGTAATGACAATGTTGACACTTTAAATCTGTCACACATACAATCAACTTTTTGTCTTTGAATATTAAGATGTAAATTATCAATGCACTCAAACAAGTGATATTTCACAGCTCATATTGCCGGATGGAAATTAGTCACACATACGCCAAATACCATACAAATGAACCAAGCATATAAAATTGGTCTATAAATATGAAAAATAACAGACATTATTCACAAACAATCAACTTTTCTTCTTTGAATTTTCTTTTGCTTTTATTCTAGTCACTACACCTTGACTAGACAAAAGATGAGAATTAGTGATAACTAATCAAAAGAAACTAAAAACTTGTTGAAATTGTTTGTGATCATCGGTACTATATATAATGGTGATCATGTTCATGATTCTTGAGGTTGACCCATTTGATGAATTTTCCATTTAGCCCATTTTTTTTTGGTAAGTAAAATTTGAATTATAATAAGTACAAGGGGTACTCGACCCTTACAATTGATTGTATGGATGTGTGTCATATGTGAAAAAATATCTAATGGCTGAGATTAGCTCCCAAAAAATAGACGATTATTTAAGAGTAAACATCCATTTTGGTCCCTTATAAATTTTTGACAGGATAATTTAATTCCTGGCAAAAATAAAATTTAAATTAGTCCTTGACATTTTTATTTTGAGCACAAATTAGTTTCTCTGTTACAATAAATCAGGGATTAGTTTGTCTCAAGTATAAAAATATTAGGGACTAATTTTGATTTTATTTTTATCAGGAACTAAATTGTCCTATCAGAAATTTGCAAGGGACCAAAATTGGTCTCACTCAATATATAATTCATTTACTAATATAGCGCAAGTATTTTTCAAATGACCAAGAAAACTACTTGGAATGGATATTGTGTTATCACCATCATCAAATAAATATCACCACAAATGTAACATTAATTAACAACTACTTCCCACTAAACTCATCAAATTAAGCCAATTGCTAGTTGAGAGAAGGTTTGTTGTCTAATCAACTATAGGAAAGTTTAAGTGGCTTTTTAAGATTTTATTAGCAACTTATATACGCAATAGACAACGTTGTTAACTTCGATCCTATATATAGATCATCCCTTCAAAACAATAAACTTCCTATATATATATATATATATATATGATTCCTCCTAATTAAGTATTTATTTTTTTGACACAACCTCCTAATTAAGTTAAGATACTAAATTCTACACTAGGCATATTCTACACGATTCAGCCGTAGGGATATCTCAAGAAACCTATACTAACGACAATAGTTGTAATTGTCGTAGTTAATAATTGGATTAATTGGTCTATTGGTCCCTTAAATACATTTTAGGTTTCACAATGGTCCCTTAAAGAAAAAAATGTCCGGATCGGTCCCTTAAAGACACATCCGTTTGTCACATTAATTCTTTCCGTTAAATTTTAACCACAAATAAATAAGGTGGACCAAGATTGTAAATGGTCCACCATAGACCTCATTTAAAATGTTTGATTAAAACCATTTGATCTTTTTCTTTAAATTTATGCCTTTGGATCTTGCAAATCTATGATATCTAATAATAAACCACCAACACTTAATTTATTTTATTTTTCTTCATCTTCTTCCTTATTCTCCTTCTTCATCTTCATTATATTCATTAAAAATCCAGAAAATCATCATCAACAAAATCTAAAAAAAATTAAAAAAAATCATAAAACAACTAAAAAATTCATTAACAAAAAAAAAATCAACAACAACAAAATCCACCATTCCCAAATTTGCACATCATTCCCAAATTACATTTCATCTTTCCATTAACTCAGATTTAAAAGAAAAAATTTGCATCAACAGCAATCAAAATTTCATGCCTTTCTCTCAGCTTTCTTTCTGGCTCTCCATCCTCTCTATTTCCATTTCATCTTCCCTCCCCTAACAACAACAGCAACGATGAAAGTCTAGCGGAGAGAGATTGTGTGGGGTTTGCGGTTGTGCATGGCGGATTCGCGATGGAGGAGGTGGTTGCGGTGGTGTTCTGTTTGTTCTGATTTGCAGGGGAGGTGTTCTTTCCTCTGCTTCTTGCTTGTTCTGATTTTATGGTTATGGGTGGTTTGATTTGTAGAGATTGAGAAAGAGGAAGAGTTTGTTTTGTTTTCTCTACCTCTTGGTACTTATTTATGTTCTTTGATTTTGATTCTTTTTTATAAGAGAAGAGATGAAGAAGGTGAAAGGTGAGATATGATTTCACTATTACCTTGAAGATGAGATCTGGTTTTTATTTCTTTTTGGGTTTGATTGTAGATCTGGATTTTTTTTAAAGAAGTTTATGATGATGATGATGACGATGGAGAAGTAGAAGGAAGAAGATGATGGAGGAGTAGAAGGAATTAGGTGTTGATGGTTCACTGTAAGATAGAATAGACTTGTAAGATTCAATGGCTTCCATTATAACAAAAAAATCAAATGGTTAAAATTTAAACAATTAATAAGGTCCATGGTGGACTACTTACACTGTATGAAGTCCATAATGCCACATCAATCAAGTCAAGAAAAACTAACATTTTTGGATAAAATTTAACGGAAATGACCAATGTGACAAACAAATATGTATTTAAGGGACCAATCCAAATCTTTTTTTCTTTAAAGGACCATTATGAAACCTAAAATGTATTTAAGGGACCAATAGACCAATTAAGCCTTAATAATTCTCACAAACGTGTCGGCGTCACTAGATTTTTTAGGTTTTAGGTTTTGGCTCTTTCCTACAGTTTTCAAACTTTAGATTTTTTTAACGGGAGATATATTATTGGAAGTTTTATGTCAAAAAAATTGTAAATATATTATTAATCAGGTATTTTAACCCTACAGTTAACCCTTTATCTCAATATGTAATTTTGAAATGACTAATATAGTGGTGTCTGAATGAGCCACATAAATGATATTATGAAGAAATAAAGATAGTGTTAATCGGAATTCTGAATGTAAATGTTATGTATTCCTTCGCAATTTTATTGAGAGTATAAAGTGTTTTTGAAAGAATTAGGTAAATAATTTTATTGTGTCATTTTCTTTCTTGCGGTTTATTTTTCTTGTGATTAATTTTCGTTCTCGCTTTATTTGGTTATTTTAACTTATTTGCACCACACATCAAGGTTATTGTATTGGTGTGATTTTAATCGAATTCACAACAAGGTATTTGATCGAATTATTGAGTCGCTAGTTGGATCGCATTTTAGCTTTTATTATTTAATAATTATATATTAAGTAAAACAATTCACATTATTTTATGTAACATCCCTAATTTTATAAACTTACTTGTGAGCATTTTAAATAATTTATATTAATTTGTTAAAAATAATTTTTTTCAACTCAAATTAAAGGGAATAATTGTTATAACTAGTACTAATTATTTTTAACTAATAGTTTGTGAGGAAAAAATCGATGTTGAGATAATTTTTATGATGTTAATTTTAAGGGAATTGCTGATTTTTACGAAAAAAAAAACATAAGAACAAAGAGAAGAATGAATCATGGCCGTACAACTCCACAGTAAACCATCCCATGATTTCCTCTAAACTTCGTATTATATAGCAACTTTGATTTTAAAAAATTGGTACTCATTTCTTGCATTTCATGTACCATTTTCCCGTTACATATAGCATCGCCCTAATTTTAATTGTGTCAATGTACGGTGTGGTTGTATTTTGATAATCTTTTTTATTTTAAATATATTTTAAATATATAACAGTATCCTTAATTTTAAAAAATAAAAATCCTCTCCAAACATAAACTTATAGAATATAGGTTTCCCTAATACTTATGCTTGCTTTTATTTAGTGAAATTTCTTGGAAGTTTCACAATTCACAATATTGTTAATTCTTCACCGCATTTTCTTTTGATACACTCAATAGCTAAGAAAACTAGAAATAGTGCTACAAGTCTAATGTAAATAAATTAGGCTGTGGTTACAATTTTGGATCCAAAAAGGAAATGCTTTCAAGGTCGATTAAATTCATCAAATTATGACAATTGCTAGTTGGGAGAAGGTTTGTTGTTCTAATCAACTACAGGAAAGTATAAGTGGCTTTTTAAGATTTATTAGCAAATTATATATATTATACGCAATAGACAACGTTGTTAACTTCCTATATATAGATCATCCCTTCAAAATAATAAACTTCCTATATATATATATATATGATTCCTCCTAATTAAGTTTTTTTCTATTTTTTTAACACAACCTCCTAATTTTTTTTAATGGCAAATATATATATAAATATAAAATAGAGCAAAAGTCACAAATACACGGGGAGATCACGTGTGTATAAGGGTGTGCATGATTTGACAAAGAAAATTGTTTTTCCAGCTCCCGTGTTTCTTTTATACCAAAAAATTTATGGATTTTCTGTTCCCTTTGTTAAAAAGTTTAGTTTATGTTTACTGAATTTTTTTTTCCTTGAAGAATAATTTCGGGTTATGTTTACCGAAATTTTTCAAAATTTGAACTAAAAAAATTTCGGTTTTTACGTCCCGAAATTTTTTTCAAGGGCAAAATGAGATTTTTAGAAATTTTTGGGGTATAAAAGAAACAGGGGGCTGAAAAATAAATTTTCTTTGACAAATCCGGTCCACCCGGTCAAATTCACCTAGTCCCACTCAAAAAATTGAGTTGGGTTGGATAATTGGGTGGATATCACTTTCAAAAATGAAAAACCTATAAAAAATATGGGTCCCGGGTAAAACCGGACCCAACCCAAAAAACCTACCAACCCACTAGTGCTTTCTTTTTCTAAAATATTTTTTATTAAAATACAAAAGGTTTTTCCATTTGATTTTAAATATTTTTTATAGTGAAAATATGTTATACTATATTTTAAGAAAATAAAAAGATTGAATATGTTTTATAAACTAATAGGATGATTCATCGCACTATATTAAAAAATAAATAAAAAAGATTGAATAATTTTTATAACAAATTTGATGATTCATCATTATTTGATATTAAAAAAAAATCATTAAGGTAAACCACTATATACAACCCGTAAATTAGTGAATTTACACAATAAATGGATGATTATTTTTTATAGTGAAAAAAAAAACCACTATTTTTCAAAAAGATACAACGGTTGAGTTATTTTTATAAAAAAATATGATAATTTGTCAGTTATATATTTAATATTAAAAAAATAGGAAAATAATTTGGGTAACCCACTACCCAGTGGCGGAGCCAGGCCCAGGCTGTCCCAATTATAATTTTTTTTTGAGTTCTTATTTTAATCTGAAAATTTGAATTTTTGAGTAAGAATTATTAAAAGTTAAATGTATATTCATATTTCTCATGAAATTTTGAGCAAAATGGTATTTGACATGTCCAATTTAGTGCAAGAATGAAAAAAACGATTTTTGAGGTTTTGGTGAGCATGAGGTTGAAGATGATGAATAGTGTAACAAACGTTTCTTTTAATACATATATTAGTTAAACTATTTTACATAACTAGGTGTGTGTTGGTGTAGTGAAGTCCCTTTTGGTTGAACATGTAGAGAACTTGAGTTCAACTCCCAGTTTCCCTTCTTTACTTTTTACCCTTTTCTTTTTATATACATTGTTAAAAATTCATTTTCTTTTATTTGATTCATAAAAGTTTTTTTACTTCGTTTTCTTTTATTTGTTTATATACATTATTAAAAATATCTAAAAATTTCAAAAATATATATTTCTTTGTTTTCTTTATCAAAAATTCTAAAAATATCAACTTTGTTTCCTTTTTATATATGGTAAAAAATATGTTGCAATTCTACTTTCTTTTTAGATTAAATACTTAAAATTAATTACTTTTATTAAAATTTTGTGTATTTGTGGTTATAATTATGCCCGGACTTAATATTAATTCTGGTTCCGCCACTACCACAATCCAATCCAACCCAACCCATAAATTAGTAGATTTATCCAACCTGGTCCAATGTTGTAACAGGTCGATATTTTAATAGATCCAATCTGAAGTACCTTATGTGGTTCGGGTTTTGGTTTTGCTCAAACCCAACTCAATCCGGCCCACATACACCCCTAAGTGTAGGGGTGTGCGAAAGAACCGGTTCTAACGAACCGATTTATAAAATTGGGTGCATTTCTTTTTAAAATCCAAATTATTTTGGACCAAAACTGATTTGGTACCATTTCATAAAAATGGATACCCATTTTAATGAACCAATTTGTTAAGCGTCAGCGGTGCAACTTGTTGCTCATTTGCTAAAAAATTTGAAATTTTTTCCGAAAATTATCCGGAATTATTTTTATTTGAAATCGAAACTTTTGTCCTTGAAAAATTCGGGAACTTTTTTTTTGAAAATTTTTTACCCAAAAAAGATCGGATACTTTTTTTCTGGTAAAATATTGCCATTTTTTCCCAAAAAAATATCGAAAACTATTTTCCGAAAAAAATTCGAAAATTTTTTCCTCGATAAATTCGGAAATTTTTTTTCCAAAAAAAGATCGAAAACTTATTTCGGAAAAAAGATTGAAATTTTTTCCCGAAAAAAGATAGGAAATTTTTTCTGGAAAAAATCTGGGGCTTTTTTTCCGGAAAAAATCATGAACTTTTTTTCTGAAAAAAGATCGAAAACTTATTTCGGAAAAAGATCGGAATTTTTTTTTCCAAAAAATATATCGAAATTTTTCCTGAAAAAAGATCGGAAACTTTTTCCGGAAAAAATCGGGACCTTTTTTTCCGAAAAAGATCGAAAACCGTGTTTCGAAAAAAAATCAAAATTTTTTCCCCAAAAAAGATCGGAAAAAAATATTTTTTTCCGAAAAAAGATTGGAAAGTTTTTTTCTGAAAAAAAGATCGATTTTTTTTCCCCAAAAAATATCCGAAACTTTTTTTCCGAAATTTATCGGAAACTTTTCCGGAAAAAATCGGGATCTTTTTTGCCGGAAAAAACTTTGGAATTATTTTTATCTGAAATCGAAACTTTTTTCCTCGAAAATTTGGGGAATGTTTTTAGAAAATCAATTTTGCAAATTGGATATGAAAGAAGTAAACCAAAGCCATAGAAGATAGACAAGCAAAAAATTGATTCAAAATATTAATTGATTTTTATCTAAACCAATTTTGAACCAATTCAAAACTAAATTGAATCAGTTGTATAAGATAAAACGGTTTTAAATGAAAGTGGTTTTGGTTTGGTTCATGAACTATACATTTGGTTCAAGTTTGGTTCGGTTTATTAGCATGCACACCCCTACCTAAATGTGTACATATAGGAGACAAAGACTTAACTTGTAAAATGGTTGTCCTTTTGGGAAATCAATTGATTCAGGTTGAGAACAATCGGTGGGAGCTGCGTTTTTGTCTAAACATGTACTTGTAGATTTTGCTATTGAAACAGTAGAAGAGTTGTCATTTCTAACATCAGCTGAAGTATGAGATGAATTTAAGTTACTAGAAAATTCAGACCTGCAAAAGGTAAAGGAAAATATCCTCCAAATAATCTTGAGAGTCAGTATAGAAGGGAGTTGTTTCTACAAATTTAACATTTGTTGTACAAACATTTTTTGGGAATCAGGATTATAACATTTACATCATTTCTTTGTTGATGAGTAACCCATGAAAACACACTTAACAACGCATGGGATCAAATGTATCACGAAAAGTATTTTGTATATGCACCAAAACATATCACTACAAGAATAACCAAAAAAATTGAGGGCCATAAGCTCCCAAGAAGCCACAAATTTCGCCAACAATGCATGGCTTCTTGGCGGTCCAGAGCCCACGAGAAAACGCTCGCCAGGAATGGTTCTTGGCGGCCATGAGCCCCCAATAACATTTTTGGCGACCCAGAGCCCCCAATATGCATCCTGTTACATTGTTGGCAACCCTGAGCCCTCAATAAGTGGATTTTTCGCAGACTGGCTTATTGGAGGCCTATGGCCGCCAAGAAGCCATGGTTTCTTGGAGGTCCATGGCCGCCAAGAAGCCATCCGTAATTAAAATAATTAATTAATTATTTAATTATTTAAAATTCAGATTATTTAAATAATTTGATTTTTAAATAATTAAATATTTCAACAAAAAATAATAATTAAATAATTTATTTATTTTTTTAAATAATTAAGCGGAATATCATTAAGATCAATATCATCAATGTCAAAATCATCTATGTTAAAGTTCATCATAGGATCATTTGGTGGGTACTCCGGCTGAGATGGGTTCCTTGACATATTAGACAAATCTGGCCGATATCCTTCGCTACCACCATGGAGATTTCCTTGTGCACTACTTGGAAAGTTGGGGGGGGGGGGGGGGGTTGTTGTATTGCGGCTGGGGCGCATATGGTCCTTGAAACATCGTCGCCCTTGTCGCCGCCATACTCGCCTCGTATTGCCTAAGTTGTTGCTGAACAAGTTGTTGAACTTGTTGTTGAACTTATTGCTGAACTTGTTGCTCCGGATCTTGCTGATTTTCCTGTCTCACTTCTTCCCGAAGTTCTTCCCGGATCGCGGCCCTTAGTCGTTCTTCATACTGTTCATTGGTTTCTTGACTAGGCCGAGATCGTCTGGTACTCCTATGACTACCGTGAGAGGAGTCATCGGCGATATCACGTATTTCATATGAGTCACTTTGGAAAAAAGAAGACGTAGAACCAGCAGCAAAACGACGACCCCGTCTCATTCCACCGGCATATTGAACAAATTGAGCAGAAATAATCCTTCGGCGAATCTCATCATCATCTCGCAAATGAGGTGGCAGCGCTCTCTGTCCGGCGTCATATTCCTCAGTGTATATCGCCGTCAACCTCTACAAAAAGTTAAAAGAAAAGAATCAATTAATTATATTAGTAATTAATTAATTTAACACAGATAAATAATATATATATATATATATATACACACACACACAAATACTTACAGCAACTTCTTCCGCCCTTGGCCCGGCCCAATCATCACTGTCTGAATATATGTGCATCAAAGCGTTCATTTCCATGAAGGTAGGTGCATGCCCATATTTCTTGATGAATTGGATCCGAAGTGTGGCCGCAGACCTTGAGCCTCCAAGGTGAATGCAGGAACTTTTAGCTTGTTCGGTGTCTCTATTTTGCTTGTTCCTTTGACATTTTGATTGGTACTCAGGTGATGCCCACTTGGACACCAAGGTAGAGGATGAGCCACCTGCGAGCCATTTTGGCGGATTATTTGGATCCTTATCAAGCTTTTTTCGGGCATCAGAGAGCAAACCCGACAGACGTTTGGCTGCTTTTTTATTGAATATAGACTTGGTAGCGGCCCTGTGCTTTCTGTGCCATGTGACTTTCTCCTACATATAATAAAGAAATATGATTAATAAATATAATAGATTAAAGTAAAAAATAATTAAAAAATAATATTAATTTCTTACTATGAGTCCATTCCAGAACTGATTCCACGCGTCTTGATTCCCTTTCACAGCCGTCCAATTTTCAAATGGATGCTGAAATTTGGATTTTAGGGCATAGTTAACGTCCAATTTTCAAATGGATGCTGAAATTTGCGGGCTTAGATTACAAATAATTAATTAGTTATTTTTTAAAAATACTCACTATAAATAGGGCTGGACTTCAGTGCAGTTAATTAACAAGTGAACATGCGCCGAATTCAAAGCTTTGTCACCAGGATAAATCACTTTCTCTTGACCACTGTTACGTCCAGGCAAGTTGAATATAGACAAGTTTAAAGGGTGAGTTCTCCTTGGACGAGATGTTTCAGTTTCATTTCGGCGACTATTGCTTCAAGACAACGTGTCTTTGAAATAATGAGAACAAAATTGAATTGTCTCACGGTGTAAGTATGATGCACAAATTGAGCCTTCAACCCTAGCTTTATTTTTCACAAAACGTGCTCCATTGAATCAAACAAAGCAGGAGAAAATATTCTCTCCAACTTACACAAGATCAGTGGAATGTCATTTTCCATCTTGATTATATCAGCCTCTCTTAGCGTTGTTGAACACAAATTCTTAAAAAATTGACTGAGTTCAATAAGTGGATTCAATACATGTTGTGGTAAAGAACTAAATGCAATCGGAAGTAAAGTTTGCATAAAAACATGACAATCATGACTTTTCATCCCACGCATGCCTCCATGGTCAACATCAGCACATCTCGCCAAATTCGACGAATAACCATCTGGCATCTTCACTTCTTTTACCCATCGACAAACAGATTTTGCTTCATCAGGAGATAGAGTATAGTTCGCACGAGGTTTTAGAAATCTGCCATTCAATGTCTCCACCAACAACAGGTAATTACGTTTGCAATACAACCCTATGTCTTTCCTAGCTTTATCTTATCTTTAGTTTTTCCTTTGACATTCATTACAGTGTTGAATATGTTTTCAAACACATTCTTTTCAACATGCATAACATCAAGCGGAAGGAATCTTCTATGGAAGTCAAACCAAGTAGCCTTCCCACCTTTTTCTAACCAAAAAGATTTTATGTCCATCATGCAAATAGGACATCCTAGTTTACCATGTGTCCCCCATCCAGACAACATCCCATACGCGGGAAAATCATTGATGGTCCACATTAAAGCTCCTTTCATGTTGAAATTTCGTTTTTGACTGATATCATATGTCGGAACACCGTTCCACAACCTCTTCAAATCATCAATCAAAGGTTGTAAATAGATATCAATACCGGCAGTTGGACTAGATGGGCCTGGTATTACAGCGGCTAAAAACATGTAAGGTTTTGACATGCACATGTCAGGTGGAAGATTGTACGGGGTCACTAGAACAGGCCAACATGAATATGGAGTGGCTGATACTTGAGTATATGGTGTAAATCCATCTGAGCATAACCCAAGTCGAACATTTCATGGCTCCGAGGCAAATTCAGGATAAACTTGATCAAAATGCTTCCAAGCCATTCCATCAGAAGGATGTCGCAACTCACCTGACATTTTTCTCCTTTCATAATTTTCAGAATGCCATGTCATTTTACTGGCAGTTTGCATTGATGCATACAACCGTTGTAACCCTGGTATTATGGGTAAATAGAACATCGACTTTCTTGGGATTGGCTTCCTTCCGCTTGACCGAGAATTTTTTGTTGCACGATATCTTGGTTCTTGACAAAACTTACATTCAAGTAATGCACCGTCACTTACACCAAATTCGTTGTTATAGTACAACATGCACCCGTTAACACAACAATCAATTCTCTTCACACCGAGTCCTAACTTTGCCACTAACTGCTTTGCTTCATAATAATCTTTTGGCAAATCTTTTGGGTGGTCTAGTGTTACATCCAACATCAATTTCGTGATCAAATCCATGGTGTCTTCTGGAACTTGTCGGCACTTCATACCAATAAGTCTAATACACACTGTTAACTTCGAGTCTAGAGAGCCTTCAAACAACGGTTTATTTGTCTCTTGCAAAAGATCATAAAACCTCTGGGCTTCCTCATTTGGTCGTTCAACCTGAACATCACCATCATAATCATCTTCCTCCGGCTCGTGGACGTCATTCGACACATAAATCGGCACATTATACCCAAGGGCATTCGTTATCATACTGTTCATCTCATTGAAGGGATCATAATGCTGATAATTTTGTGGAACAACTACCGGCTCATTAATACGACTGGTCGAAGCACGTCCAAAACTCACAGGTGCGCTCGTGGAACCCTCCCCATGACTTGACCAAACCCAGTAATTGGGTTGAAATCCTTTCCTATATAAATGTTTCCTAATATCATCTTCGCTGCCCATACGGGTACACTGACAAACAGCACACGGACATCTAATTCCCCCTTCGCGTATGACAATCAGATTTTGTTTTACGGTAGTGATAAATAGTTCAACCCCTAGTTTAAAAAACTCTTTAACTTGTCCTGATCTCTTTCCATGATCATGCCTATCGTACATCCAACTACGATCCGTAAAATTCATTTCTGCGCAAGTTAATTTAATTTTAAATAATTAGATAGATCGTATTTGCTTTACGAAAGCAATTTGGGCATTTTGGATATTCGACTTTATTAGTACATATACTACGTACGTACGTACGTACATTATAAAGTAAAATTTATGTAATAATTATAATAATTCACAAACATACTTAATCCAAATTTAAATTTTATATATATTGACTAAATATACTAACTTTTTTTATTTTGACTAAAAATACTAACTTTTTTATTGATTAAAAATACTAACTTTTTTTTTATATTGACTAAAAATACTAACTTTATATTTATTTTGACTAAAAATCCTAACTTTATATTTATTTTGACTAAAAATCCTAACTTTTTTTTTATATTGACTAAAAATACTAACTTTTTTTATATTGACTAAAAATACTAACTTTATATTTATTTTGACTAAAAATCCTAACTTTTTTTTATTTTAACTAAAAATACTAACTTTTTTATTGATTAAAAATACTAACATTTTTTTATATTGACTAAAAATACTAACTTTTTTTATATTGACTAAAAATACTAACTTTATATTTATTTTGACTAAAAATACTAACTTTATATTTATTTTGACTAAAAATCCTAACTTTTTTTTTATTTTGACTAAAAATACAAATTTTTTTTTATTTTAACTAAAAATACTAACTTTTTTATTGACTAAAAATATTAACTTTTTTTTATATCGACTAAAAATACTAACTTTTTTTATATTGATTAAAAATACTAACTTTTTTTTATATTGACTAAAAATACTAACTTTTTTTTATATTGACTAAAAATACTAACTTTTTTTATATTGACTAAAAATACAAACTTTATTATTGACTAAAAATACTAACTTTTTTTTAAACAGAATTAATTTTTTTTAAATACAGTTTTTTTTATACAGAATTAATACTAACTTTAAAAAAAATTCGTTTTTTTTTTTATACAGAATTAATTTCATTTTTAAATACAGTTTTTATATTTAAAGTTTTACTCTTTAAATATATTAGCTTTAACACAATTTTCAGAAATAAATAAATAAATTGTTTATAAAATAAAATTACATTACTTACTTGTAGCGCTGAGTAGTGTCTGACTTGAAGCGCTTCCAACCACTGACTCCGATGACCACGAAAATTATCAACACTTGATAAATAAAAATTGTAAACAAAAAAATATTAGAACATATACATTTAAGTTAATAAAGCAAAAAAATCAAACTTTTTAAAATTAAAAGACAAATACTTACCACTTTTTGGATAGAAATGTTAAGTTTTTTCTACCAATAAAAAGAAATGTGAAGTTTAAATTTTAAAATTTTAGGATAAGTATGGAAAAAAAAATGGAAGTTAGAAGTATGAGATTTTAGAGAGAAGTTAGAGAAATTTAGAGAGAGTTTGGAAGTGTAAAATGAAGTGAAGTAGTAGAAATGAAGGGAAGAAATGAAGGGAAGAATATATAAAATGGGGATATGAACGTTAAGGAAATATCAACGTTGGGAAAAAAATTAATTTAAAAATAAGTCCATACATTCCTGGCGGCCATGGACCGCCCATGACCCTCAACGGTCATGTGATTCTTGGCGGCCATGGACCCCCAACATGCATGCTGTTTCCTGGCGGCCCATAGCCTCCAACAGTCCAATTTCAAAAATTTCTGCAGCACGCCACGACTACTTCGAGGCACACTTAGCATTAATTTATTCATTTTATTTTTTCTAATGGCTTGTTGGCGAAAATTATGGTTTCTTGGGGGCTTTTAGCCCCCAATAAATTATTGGGGGCTAAAATCCGCCAAGAATGTTGGCCAAGAAAATAAGGTTTTAGTGATGTACCCAAATACCTCCAAAATGAGACAAATCAAAATATTTTCCCTACAAAACTTCAAAAGAAGATTTGAAAGATAATACTCGACTTTGTAACTGGTTATAATATAATCTAATGCCAATACCCCTTGAGACCAAAATAATTTCGGAACATGCATTTGTATCATCAAAGAAGGAGTCTTTTCCAAAAAGTTATTCTTGCATTCAATTACTCCATTTTGTTGAGGAGTACCAACACAACTAGTTTGATGCATAAAATCATGATAATTTAAATATTGTGTCATGTTGTTAGACATGTATTATGTGCCATTATCAAAACAAAGAGTTTAATTTTTCTAGAAAATTGATTTAGGACAAGCATGTGAAAATCCTTAAAAATAAAAACATTCATAATTTCACTCTTAGAAAAATTCAACAAGTATATCCAAGTAAGACGAGAAAAATGATCAATACATGTAATAAAATATTTAAAGAGCCATCAAAAGATTCAATGGTAGGGTCCCAAATATCAGAGTGTACAAGCTCAAATATTTTAGTACTCTTAGATGAAGATGAAAAAAAAAGTAGTTTGGTTGACTTAGAACAATTAATGTGCTTTGTGTTTTGAAGGGCCCTTGTCCTTAGTAAACTTTAGTTTCTATTCTGGATGAATAATCCAACATCTTCAATTACATGCTCACGGTAATAACAATGTTGACACTTTAAATCTGGTCTCTTGCCTTTGTAGGAACCTTCTGCTTTGGGTTGGCGATTGATAGTAAAAAAGCACGAGCGTCAAATCTTCATATTCAGGTCCAAGACTTGCTAACAACTGAAAAACTTTGTCCTCTTCAACTTGTTATGAAGTATGACAACATCTATGGTGTGTGGACGATACACCTCAAGTTCATTCCACATCCTTTTCAAATTTTCATGTAGTTGACAAATGGCTTACCAGATTGTTGTAGGTTCACGATGTCTTGTTGGAGTTTAAAAATGCAAGTGAAATTCTTTTGTTGACAATACATATGACGAATTGAGGTCCATAGCTACACAACAGAATCTCAATAACTAAAAATCTCAACAAGAGGTGGATCCAAAAAATTTAGAATCAATGATCACACTAGTTGGTCTTTAGATAGCCAAGATGCATAATCTGTCGAAGATGATAAAAAACTAGGAAAACGGTTTTGGAATGATTTCTACTGATACCATGTGGAAAAATGGATCTAAGAGACGTATTTCCCATGTTAGTTCAGGGTTAGTTTTGGAATAAAACATAAAATTTTACAATTATTAATGAGAAAAATTAGTTTCCTTGATCTGTGTGATTTTTTTCAAAGTATTCCTTATAAGAAGGATCAGAGAGTGTATAACTCTTTCTATAGAAAAAGATGTTGTTGACTAAGGATTGAAGATATGTTCAAAGTTGGTTGCATTTTAAATATGGATTTGGTTTAAACGCATGGAGAATGATCATTTATCACACAATAGAGATGCTATATATATCACAGCTCATAATTCCTTATGGATTTGGTTTTAGTGCTGGTCATTTTTAGATTCCCAAGTTTCTCTTTAGAAACTCAAAAAAGCGATATTTCACAGCTCATAATTCCATATGAAAATTAGTCACACATACCCTAAATACCATACAAATCAACATGCATGCATATCAAATTGGTCTATATATATATATATGGAAAATAACAAAGACATTATTCACAACAATAAACTTTTTTTTCTTTGAATTTTCTTTTGCTTATTCTAGTCACTACACCATGACTAGACAAAGGATGCAAATTAGTGATAAATGATCAAAAGAAAATTATTCACTAATTTTCATCTTTTATCTAGTCATGGTGCAGTAATTAGAATAAAAGCAAAAGAAAATTCAAAGAAGAAAAGTTGATCGTTGTGAATATAGTCTTTGTTATTTTCCATATATATATAGACCAATTTGATATGGTTGGTTAATATGTATGGTATTTGGTGTATGTGTGACTAATTTCCATCTGGCATTATGAGCTGTAAAATATCACTTTTTTGAGTTTCTAAAGAAAAACTTGGTGTATGGTATTTATCACTAGCTAGTGTGTTATTTTCCATATACAAATTTGATATTCTTGGTTGATTTGTATGATATTTGGTGTATGTGTGGCTAATTTCCAAAAATTAAGCCATTTACCATTTTTTACGATGACTATATAAGATTTTTAATCATTTGATTTAAATATCGTTCAATTTTGAAATGGGGTTTTGATATTCTTGGTTGATTTGTATGATAGTTGGTGTATGTGTGACTAATTTCCTAGAACACTTTTTTTTAGATATTTTAATTGAACTTTACAAATATAATTAAGATGTGGGACATAAAGTTATAATCTCAATTGTTTTACTTTTTGCACGGAATTGTTTTAATTTTTTACATATTTTTTTAAATATTTTATAAAAGTAATTAAGATGTGAGACCTAAGATTATAGTCCAAGAAAATCTATATTTAAAATGCAACCAACTTTTAACATTTCTTCAATCCATAGTCAACGACATCATTGAAAACGTAGAAAGTAAATAATTACCTATAACTTTAACCAATTAGAAAATGTGCTATTTCCTTTAACAAATCTTCGGTGATTCTTGAAAACACTTTCAAATCTTTCACAAGAATATCATCAGTTGTACCTACATGTCCAAGGCTTCAAAGTACTTTTGCTTCTTCATCTCAAAAAAATTTTCAGAGAGTAATTTTTATTGATTTTGATAAAATCATTGAGGTACTCTTCACACTCATCCCAATATCCAACAAGAATTTTCTCTTCAAAATACTTTAAATTGAAGAAGAGGGCAGATTCTTGCTCTAGCCTAAACACAAATAAAAATCAAGAGTCGTCACTATATATCTCTCAACAAAAATGAGATCATTTAAACATTATAAAAAAATAAACAACAATAAAATATTCTAATACATTTTCACAAATACTTAAATAAAATCAAGACTGACTAATGTTTAAGATATGAGAAGTAATTAAGAAGATAGTAGTAACAAAAATAATTGTAAAAATGATGATTATGATTAGGGTTTTAAATAGAGTTTTGCAATCGAGATCTGGGCCACAACATAATGGTTTTGATGTTGCAGAAAACACAACATGACATTGATTAAACCACATTTTATTGTGATTCTCCACAATATCATAGATCCATTATGGTTTTAAATAGAGTTCTGCTACTGTGATCTAGGCCATGACACAACAATTTTTATTTTGTCAAAACTGCTATGAATCATAACCCGATTGAATTTTTAAATTGACTACTATTTAAAATTATGATGACAATGATATGATGATGATGATAATGATCAAGATCACTACCTGTCCAAGGCTTCAAAGTACTTTTTCTTAGAGGTGGACAAGCACCCGCGAACTGCCTGAATCCGCATATAACTTGACTGCAAAAGAACCGACCTAGATGGATCAAGCTAGGTTTAACGGGTAAACATGTGATAAGTATGGTCTCATACGGTGGAAACTGAACTGCCCGATGTTATAGAAGATGTTATAGAAGAATCACCCTAAAATTGTTACACATTTATGAGTTGTTGCAGATCTAGCGCCGCAGGTGCGAAAATAGTGAAATGACTAGTCAAAGTTGAGAAAATATATTTTCTCTTTTGTGATAAATGTTGGCCGTTGGATTTAATTTGGTAAAGATTGATGACATGGATGGTCAAGATGTACAATTTTATGTTTCTTTTTGGTAAACGCGTAACCAAGCATTTTACTTTATTTGGCTATCAGACTAAAAAAAATCAAATTAATTTGCCTTCAACTCTAAGGACCCAGATATTTTATGTTCCTACACATGTTGGCTCTAATTTGTTACGGTGTTCGTTTAATTCATATTGAAATATCATCTTCAATCAATTGCAGATTCAATCGATGATTTGGGCATCAACGTTGCAGATCCGGAAGCATGGGTATTCCGGTGACTTTAATTTTATCATATTATTATTTGTAGACATTTTTCCGTTGTATGCTATTAACACGGATGTTGTGAGTTTGTTCGCAAATTCATCATTTTTATTTTTAGCAATGTTGAATTTATATTTGCATTTTATGTACTCGATCGATTATTGAAATGAATGAATATCGTTATTTTTAATTAAAAAAAAACTCTAAGGACCCATCAAGAGTCTGACTATGAATATTTATGAGAAAGAGAGACATCTACCACAAAACATTCTATGTCGACCTCCTCAAGCAATGTTTGCATGCACCTCCCACCGCTTCTCCAATCGGCTAGAACTTTGACCCGTGCACTAATTAGCTGTAAAATGAAAAATAAAATATAAATTTCTTAACACTAACACGTATATAAAAAAGTCGAGTACTATAAAAATTATAGTTCAACAATAAATTTGGATAAATGTTTATACAACTAAAATTATGGTATATTACGAAATATTTCTTTATAGACTACATTGGAAGTTTTATTAGTATTTTCACCGTTTTCGTCGATAATCAATATTTTTTAAGCATTCTCTAGAAATAACTCTTCAAGTTGCAACATACAACTGACAGTGTAAAAACACAAATTTGTATTTTTTTTTTTATACAACGGACCACATGAAAAAGAGAGAGAAAATATTAGAGGAAAAAAAGGTTAGCATTTCAGAGCAAGCTTAGAATATAACTAGAACTTCGACCCGTGCGGTGCACAGGTCTAATTAGCCGTAATATGAAAAATAACATAAAAAATTTAATATTAAACATATATAAAAAATTCGAATACCATTAAATATTAGTTCAACATGCAATAAATTTGGATAAATGTTCATACAATAGAAATTATGGTATATTACGAAATACTTCTTTATAGACTACATTTGAAGTTTTATTTGTATTTTCACCGTCTTCGTCGATAATCAATATTTTTAATCATTTTCTAGAAATAACTCTTTAAGTTGCAAGACACAACTGACCATGTAAAAACACTGTCGACAGAAGATATATCTCAACATGCTTAAGAGATTTTCCCTAACTCTTATTAATATAGTCATCACAAAAGAAAAAAAATTAAAGTGATGCAATTTCCATGCTAGACAAATTTGTATTTTTTTTAAAGAAAACTTAGAATATAAGAGATACAATACAATAATAATAATAACAATAATAGGAAGCTAATAATAATAATAAATATTTAACTGTTTCAAAAAAAAAAATTAACATGTGAGAGAGATATACATAATTCCATATTTATTAGATTTTTAATACAAAATGGGACAAACTTATAATATAAGAGATAATAATAATAATAATAATAATAATAATATTGATTATCGGATCCCTCCTCTAATAGTAATAATAATAATAATAACAATAGTAGTAGGATGCTAATAATAATTTTAACATGGTGAGATATATATATATATAGAATTCCATATTTATTGGATGTTGATTGCAAAATTATATCAAATTGATTGATCTAGTGTAGTGGCAAAATGCACAAAATAGATATTAAAGGTTGTGGGTTCGACTATTAATTGGTGAGGTATTTTTTAACATTTTATTTGAATTAATTTTAGGGTAAAATGAACTGGGAAAAAATTATGGTTAAGAATAGCAAAACAGAACAAATTGGAAATAAATCTCTTATAATATAAGAGATTTTATGGTAAAATGAGAGGGAAAATGAGTGGAAAAAAATTAGGGTTAAGAATAGCAAAGTAGAACAAACTTATAATATAATAATAATAATAATAATAATAATAATAATAAATATTTAACATGGTGAGAAATATATATAGAATTCCATATTTATTATATGTTGATTACAAAATTATGTTAAATATATTGATCAAGTATAGCGGCAAATTGCACAAAATAGATCTTAAAGGTTATGGGATTGATTCATGGTGAAGTATTTTTTAACATTTTATTTGAATTAATTTTAGAATAAAATGAGAGTGAAAGTGAACGGAAAAAAAAATTAAGGTTAAGAATAATAAAACGGAACAAGTTTATCATTTAAGAGATTTTCCTATGGTAGATTACTCATAATTATCCGTTTTTCTCACCAACCACAGTTCAATGGCTATAATATAATTTAATTTATATTTTAATGTTTTCCTATCCTAATAAATGTATTCTCTCTGATCATTATTATAAGCAAAAAATTACTTTTTAGGTTCATCTCAAAAACAATGTATATATATAGTTGAAAATATGTAGTATAAATACATTACTTTTTCAATAAACCTAAAATGTATTCCATCCGTTCCTTTTTATTTGTCGTTTTAGAAAAAAATATCTGTTTCAAATTATTTGTCATTTTTAATAGTTTAAGATTATATTTTGTCTATTATACCCTCTTCCTACTTTTTTTTATTGACTAAATTTTATATAATTGTTTTATTGTATTTTTTTTTGCTAAGCTTTTTCATATAATCTTTTTATTGTTATTGTTTTGTTCCTATTTTTTTGTACATAATATATTCCAAAAAATAAAATAAAATTAGGGTAAAATAGAAAGATAAGGTACAAAAATACACTTTCTTAATTTGTAGTAAATTTTCTAAAACGACAAATAAAAATGAACGGAGGGAGTAATTTTTTTGCTTATAATAGTGACCGGTGAGAATATATATGTTACAATATTTGGTGTTTCTATCGATCAAAGTGCGTTTGATCTGCTAAAAAACAAAGGGCTGGACTTTTGTTGTTCCCTGCTTAATTTATAAACTGGTTATGAGACTGGACAAAATCGGTAGTAAGGGGCAGCACAAAAGCAAAAAAATTTGTCCCTTGCTGAACCACATGACAACTTTTTGTCCATTCTACAACTATAAAAAATACGAAAATATCAATTTTATTTTCAAATATAAAAATATTATCGCCTTATCTTTCTCCTACAACTTTGTCATGTCCTATACTATCATATTTTGTACTGTTCTGTCAAATACTTACTATTTTGCGAATCAAATGCACAAACACCCATTAAAAAATAAAAATAGAGAGAATCTAATTCCAAAAAAATGTTGAATCAATGTTAGTATCTTAGACAAATTCTGTGAGGTGGGCCTAGTTTTTCCTTTGAACTCTTGTAAAAAATAAATAAGAAGAGACAAACTTAGCTCTAGCTTTTGTAAAAAAATGAGAAAGTAAACCCTTGTTAGAATGAAACTAGAGAGTTGTTGGAACACAAACACTCAATTGCAATCAATTTCACACTCAAGAATTGATGCACAAAACACAACTATGCACTCTGGTTTAATGAAGCACACACAACAATGGAAGTTTTGAATAACTTCACACACACACTAATTTATATGATGAAGAAGAGAGTAAGAGAATAGGGAAATTTTATTCATCCACTAATGGGCCACACAAAGAATACAATCACTAATGACAAACACATCTATTTATAATTGCTTTACACTTAAGCAATTACACACTTAACAAGTAACTAACTACCTTTAAGCAACAAACAATTATGTTATTGACAGCTAAGAAACAATAACAAACTAACTAACACTAACTGCCAAGTGTCAAAGCAATTTTGCAGAGCCCGTGCATTTCGCTCAGCCAGAAATGGCTAGTCGGGCGAGAATACACATATTTTGAATTCTTCAAAATCTGTCTTGCTTGCAGAACAAGTAACCACTTAAACTAATATGAATTACTCACAACATTCCCCCTTAATTCATATTAGCTAAGCTTGTTACTCCCATTAGATCTCTTAACCTCTTGAACACTTCACTTTGAACACTTTTGGTAAGAATGTCTGTTAGTTGGACTTCACTTCTACAATGCTCCAATTTCAATAAGCCATTGTTCACTTGCTCTCTTAGGTAATGGTACCTCATTTCTATATGCTTACTTCTGCCATGAGAAATTGGATTCTTGGCCAAGTTGATAGTAGAGACACTGTCAATCTTTAAAGTGACAGAATCCATTCCTTTTCCTGCTATCTCTTCAATTAAATTTCTCAACCATATAGCTTGAGTTGCACACATTGAAGCTGCTATATACTCAGCCTCACAGGATGATAATGCTACTACTTGCTCCTTCTTTGAACACCATGAGATTGGTGCATCACCAATCAAAAACAAGTAGCCAGCTGTGGACTTTCTATCCTCCACATCTCCACACCAACTAGCATCTGTATACCCTACTAGTTTGCAATTCTTACCCACATCAGAGGCTGGAAACATAATTCCACAATCCATTGTACCCTTCACATACCTCAATATTCTTTTTACTGCAGCAAGGTGAGATACTCTAGGCTTATCCATAAACCCTACTCACAATTCCCACACTGTATACTAAGTCAGGCCTAGTATTACACAAGTATCTCAATGACCCTATGAGACTTCTAAACTTTGTCGGGTCTACACTGTCCTCTTCTTCAAATTTGGATAATTGGAGTCTGGGTTCAGCTGGTGTAATTGCAAGATTCCAATTAACCATATCAAACCTCTTCAAGATCTATGATGAATATCTCTTCTAGTGCATCATTAGACCTCTAGCACATCTTGCAAACTCTATTCCAAGGAAATATGATAGATGACCAATATCAGTCATTTCAAATTCCCTCATCATCTGTTTCTTAAAATCAGCAATGTATTCTTCATTGCTTCCAGTTATTAACAAGTCATCTACATATAGACATAAAATGATCACACCTTTATTTTTATCTTTTCTCACATATACTCCATGCCCAGTCACACACTTTGTGAAGCCTATCTGACTCAAATATCCATTTATCCTCTTGTTCCATGCTCTAGGGGCTTGCTTAAGTCCATATAGAGCCTTATGCAGCTTGTAAACCTTGTTTGTTTGACCTTTCACTTCAAACCCAGGTGGCTGCTTCACAAACACTTCTTCACTGAGTGGTCCATTAAGAAATGCACACTTCACATCCATTTGATGGATAAACCAGTTATTGTTATTTGCCATTGCAACTACTAGTCTGATAGTTTCAATTCTTGCCACTGGAGCATATACCTCTTCATAGTCAATTCCTTCTCTTTGAAGAAACCCTTTTGCCACTAGCCTTGCTTTATGCCTTGTAATTTCACCCTGTGGACTCATTTTCACTTTGTAAACCCATTTCACTGCAATATCCTTCTTCATGGGTGGTAGCTCAGTTAGTGACCATGTATTATTGCTTTCAATTGATCTTAGCTCTTCCCTCATGGCTTCTCTCCACTTTGAATTCTTCAATGCTTCACTATCATTGACAGGTTCTGAGTCTGCTAAAAATGCTAGATGTTCAAGGTCACCCTCTTTATTCACTTCATTGTCTTGAGTGATTTCACACTCTTGTAATCTAGCTGGAATTTGTCTTGATCTCCGTGGCCTTGATGATTCACTTTGATATACTCTTCTGATCACTTCTTCATCTTCACACATTATACTAACTGTGCTTTTCTCAATACTCTTCTTCCAGTCCCATTCTTTTGCTTCATCAATTAGAACATCTCTACTAATCACAATGGTCCTGTTGATTGGATCAAACAACTTGTAACCACCAGTATTGTGATATCCAACCAAAATCATCATTTAACTTTTGTTGTCAAGTTTCTTTCTTAGTTGGTCAGGTACATGTTTGTATGCTACTGAACCAAACACTCTAACATGACTGACATTAGGCTTTGAACCTGTCCAACACTCTTCTGGAGTAATACCTTCCAACCTCTTTGTTGGACATCTGTTCAACACATAAGTAGTTGTTGCTACAGCTTCTCCCCATAGCTCTTTAGGCAAACCTTTGCTATTTAACATGCTTCTCACCATGTTCATGATTGTCCTATTCTTCCTCTCTGCAATGCCATTTTGCTGAGGAGTGTAGGGTGGTGTGACTTCATGAATTATGCCATCTTGTTCACATAATGCAGTGAATTCACTTGACATGTATTCTCCTCCACCATCAGTTCTAAGCACCTTGATTTTGAAACCACTTTGTCTCTCCACTAGTGACTTGAATCTCTTAAACACTTCTAGCACTTCACTCTTCTTGTTTATTAGATAAGTCCATAGTTTTCTACTGTGGTTATCAATAAATGTCACAAAGTATTTGTTTCCACCTAGTGAATTCACTTGCAATGGTCCACACACATCAGAGTATACCACTTCAAGTAAGTTTTTAGTCTTTCTTTCTGCATCCTTACTGAAGCTACTCTTGGGTTGCTTGGCTTGCATACACTCTTCACAGACTTTAGATGGCACTTTGATATCTGGAAGTCCTGATACCATTCTCTTTCTTTGCATTTGGTTAAGATCTCTAAAATTTAGATGTCCTAACCTTTAATGCCATAGCCATTCACTTCTATTCTCTGATGTAGCCAAACATCTATGTTCCATAATGTCTAGTTCAATTTTGAATGTTCTATTATTTGACATTTGAACCTTCAAAATTAACTTTCCATTTGAATCATAGAGTTTCATCATTTTGTCTTCTATTACCACTCTGTAATCTTTCTCTAGTAATTGACCAACACTTAGCAAATTGCTTTTCATACCTGGAATGTAGAGTACATCAGATATCAAAGCATTTCCCCCATTCTTCTTTCTGATAGAGACATCACCTATGCCTGCTGCTGCTAGTGTTGAGTGATGTAGTCTCAAAAGAAGTATTTTTATGTATCGTCTCCACAGGGACTAGTGCGATATTAATAACCATTCAACAATAACCATTAGTTTTAAGTAGGGTTTTAGAAAATTGTTTGTTTCAAATTTAATTGCGAAAATCTCGTAAAGATTGCGATAAATCAAAGATTAGAATTCAGAGGAAAGAAATTGCCGGGATTAGACTTCACTTTATCAATCGTATATATTGATTCAATCAAATGATCATATACTCTAGTGATTAATTAACATCTTCACATATTGCTCAACAATGATTTCCGTGTCCGAAAAACATCGTGAAATCTATTGTGTCGATTAATGTTCGATCTCTCGACTTATCGACCCACACAATAGCATTAAGATTCAATATTAAAAGTGAATATTAAAACCTAAATCTATGTCTAGAGTTTAGGATTTTGATATGTGATTATCCTAGATCTATAGATCCAAACAACATATGTCTATATCATTTAAATCATATGAATATCATGAAAAACAAGGATATCACAAATATTAATGAATCAACTAAAATATATAAATCAAAAGATGAAGATCAACATATAGTCATGATAAGTTACATCTAATCCCAACAACAAAAGTTTAGCCACTCATTGTCATGGTGGTTAACTTACAAAGATGAATAGAGGAACAAAGAAGGAACATCAATCCCTTGATCTCTCAAGTTGAATGATCAACCTTCAAAAACCCTAGGCAACAAGCTTTTTTCTCTTCTCTGGTTTTTCTCAAGTGTACAAAATCAGATCCCCTTTTTCTTTGCTTTACAAGGCTATTTATAGAGCCAAAAAGGTAACTGGTCGATCAGCCACCATCTGGTAGCTCAGCTACCAACCTTGCTTAGTGATGAGGGTTTGCTGACACGTGTATAAGCTTGACTTGTTGCCCACTCTTTTCTCCTGGTCTCCATGGGCGAGCCTTGGTCGCTGCAGGCGAGCAGCATTCTGTTTTCTGAGCTTTTTCTGCTTAATGTTGGTCGCTGCTGGGGAGCTTTCGTGGCTGCAGGCGACCACCATTCTGTTTTTGAACCTTACAACTTGGGTTTTGCTCCTCTTTTTACCATGAAACTTATCAAAATGGTTAAGATTAGGATATAACACCTCTATTTTAGCAAAAATCAATATGTACAAAGTCTTGGGGGTTTTTAATATAAATTCTTTGAAAATAAGTCGATAAGTGCTGTAATTGAGTATGAATTTTAACTACTTTTCGGCACTTATCATTGAGTAATCTGCAAATTTCACTTTGCCCTTTGTGGTTTGATTGATTTTCACAAACCAATCTTTCCTTCCAGTCATGTGTGTGGAACACCCTGTATCTAAGTACCATTGATCTTTGTCACTTTCAATTTCCTCTTTCAATGTCACCATGAGAAGCACTTCATTTTCCTCTTTTTTAACTAGTTTGGCATCTTCACTTTGTGACTCTTTCTTGCCAGAATAACACTCATCAGCAAAGTGTCCATACTTTTGACAATTGTAACATTGAATGTTACTCTTATCAAACCCTTTGTATCCACCTCTACCACTTCTACCACCTTGATAACACCGAAAAATGCACTATTTATTTAATATTATTTGTCTTAATATTTTAATATTTTCTCTAAATTATTGTGTTATCAATAAAATAATTATTACATTTTATGAAAATACAGATGCAGCCGAAATTTAGCAAAACATGAGTTTTATGGGACTAGAAGTCAAAACAATATCCAACACACAAGTGCATGGCACTAGCCATGGCACTTGTGCCCAGCATGTACTTCAGCCAAGCGATGGGCAAGGCGCTGGCCACACACTCTATGACCACCATGTTGTGTTTTTCACGTGTGAAAAAAATAACAAGGACAAATATCAACGTGGTGGGTCCCACAAGTGAAACAAACTTCTCCTAAGCTTAATGGGCAAGCGCTGGTCATAAGGCTTGTGGCTACCAGCCACAAGCTATTTTCAAGGAGGCAGTTACAAGTCCCATATTTTTCCTCACCATGATCAAAAAAAATATCAACCGAAGCTCCTAAACTTGGGGAGAAAGGAACTCTATTTCCAGCCTATAAATAAGTCTTGTACTCAGTATATCTTTTTCGTCTTCTTTCACGCATTATTTGAGATTTTAAGCTTTTATTATTCTGGTGTTTTGCTTTCATTCCGGTTGCTATCTGTAAGTTACTCTATTTAACATATTAAATTCAGTTCAGTATTTTAAATTCCGATCAGTTTATTTATTTTTGGCATTGATACAGTACGTTGAATCTTTTATATTATTATTTTATTTTTTTATTCCGATCAGTTTATCAGTTTATTTATTTGAGCAATTGTTACATGAATGAACAGTGTATGTGACTTTTGCCAATATTACTACTTCTACTACCATATACTGTCACGCACAGTATATGGTATATAGTTTCTTTGTTTTTGCTTTGTTTTATGTTTTATTTGTTAACCGTAATTGTTACCCACTGCTACTAATTTAATTTCAGTTTCAATTATTTTATTGGTATCTGATATGTTCTTAATTAAATCAATTATTATTTATTTAATCGTAATGTTTTTACTTACAATTATGTCGAACTAATTTAATATAACTGGAATGTGAATAAGAAGCCGATCTGGGTTTAGTAATTAAGTTGCAAATTTTATTTTCAAACAAACTAGTTTTCTGTTTCAGTTTTTAATTAAACGATAGACTATAATTTTGCACGAAAGTGAAAATTAACTAAAGTGTAAGTCAACAGCGCGAGAGTGTGAGATTTATACTAGATAGTAAAAACTGGACATTAATTTTAAACACCGCGACAGCTCTTTAAAATTAATTAAACTGTATTAGTTTCCAAAAAATATTTTATAAACTAAATATGAGAGCGAAAGTGAAGTATTTATTTATATTTTATGATTTAGTTCAATAGCGCGAAAGTGTTAGACCTCAGTCTTTAAACTAATATTGTTTTGTGAAAACTAGATCTTTTTAATTAAATTGAATTGATTTTCAAAAAGTATTTTTATAAGTAAGTGTGAGAGCGAGAGTGAAGCATTTATTTTATAACTTTACAATATTAACCAACAGCGCAAAAGTGTGAGGAGCGTGTTTTTAAATCGATATCAGTTTGTTAAAAAGAAACATTATTTCTAAATGCAATTTAATTACCGAACCCATTGAAGCGACTTAAAGTAACATTCCAGTTAGTTAAATCTAATTATTTGAATTAAATCTATTATTTTTCTTTTAAAATCCCTTTCCAATTAATATTTAGCCTTAACCTTACATTATATTAAAAACGTAAGCGAAGTTTTGGAAAATAGTCCCTGAAGGAACGATAATCTTTTATAACTACACGATAAGTCTGTGCACTTGCAGAAATATCGCATCACACCTCTGCCTCTATTATTGTATCCACCTCTAGAATTTCCATGATTGTTATTATTTTTCTGGAAATTTGAACTCTCAGCTTGAGAATCCTTTGAATTATTGTTGTAATTTCCTCTTCCTCTGTTACAATTTCCTCTTCCTCTACCACCTCCGCCTCTATTTGATTGGACTTGTAGAGTAGTTGTTTTTCTTTTCTTTTGGTTTCCGGGTTATATAAAAACAAACAATTTTCAAAAATTTTGGCTCAAATGGGGACACAAAAGATCACTATCTCACAGGGTAGGTTAAATTTGGCCAAGTAGTTATACTCAAGAAGAAACATGGCCTTGATCATATCCTCAACATCAAGCATACTAGTAATAGCCAGATTAAGCTAAAATCAAATGAGCATACACAATTGCCGGCACTCAAAATTTATATGTAAACAATGGAAAGTTCACACATTCTCACCCAGCTAGGTTGGATAACACAAGTTTCAATCATATTCGACAAAAATAGTGAGAATCATCTTAGGACAAGTAACACACTTCAAAAACATGTTGAGTTTCTAAGACTATTTCAAAACATTTCTCAAACGATGACATACATCTCTATAAATCAAACTATCATGCTCCCACATTGATTTATCACAACCCTCTCTTCAATTTCAAAAACATGTGAGCTTGTTTTTCACAAAGTTATTCACAATATTTCGCATTCCTAAACTACTAATGCATTATACTACTAACCATCATGCATTTAAACTTTCAAACATTTAGCCATAACACTTAAAATTCTAACACATAACCACATGTTCATACTACCACAAACATCGAAAGCATAAGTTTCCACATAGTTCACAAAGGAAATTAAACTACTTAACTGAAATTAAATGACTGAATAATAAAAAAAAAACTGAAATTAAATGACTGAAAGATTTTAAATTTTTCACTCATTTTTGCGAGCTTTTCAGCCATCATCTTGTCTCTTCTCATTCATTATCCGAGCCCGAGGCAGTAGCCTCATCTTCATCATCCATCTCAATGTCTTCATTGTTATTGCCACCTCTGTTGCCAAAAGGATTCCTGTTCATCATCTCTCTTAGAGTTGTGTCATCATCAATATCTGTGTCTGTTCCTCCTCCAACATTAGTACCAGCCTCAGTACCGGCACCTGAACTACTACCCCCTCCTGGGATAAATGGCCTGCCCTCAGGCCACTGAACATAAGACCGGAACTGATCAGGTGACATTACTGGTTGTAGAACCTGAGTATTATATATGGATTGGTGAACCGCTTGCATTGCCCTAAAACCAACATCATGCAAATCCCAATTATATGTGACCATGTTATGAAAAGTGGTGGAATCCATGGGTGGGTAGCCGGTGGAGGGGAAAGTGTTGGGGTTAGTGGGTGGAGGTGCAGAAGATTGACCCCCTGCTGGGTCAATAAAGATTGTGGTGTGCCTATACTTGCACACCCGCCTAGCTTCTTCATCATCAAATTCTTTCAAGTTGAGGTTAATCTCCGGGGGAAAGGTCATGCGGGTCTGTTCATAGATCAAACCCATTATGAGGCCAGGAAAACCCAAAGCTGCATTGTTTTTCATTTTGGTAGTGCGAAGTCCAGTTACAACCATCTCACGCATCTCACTCGCAATGACACGAGCAATATCAATTTCCAAATTGTTCTCCATATATTACATGAATTGAAGCGCCTTCATTGTACCGTCGGAGGTGTGAGAGCGAGGCATAACATTGTGCAGGGTGAAGTGTAGCAAGAGTTGACTATTAATTGTTAGATCATCCTTCTTCGCACGTACAGGGTAGGTTTTCTGAGTGTTCCATATAAGTTGATGTCCGGGTCGTAGCAAGGACTGGGTTAGGGCTGAAACATCCCAATTTTCTTGGGCTACACTTTGAGTAAATGCACAGTAAGTATCAGGTGGAAGTTGGCTAGGTTGCCCAAAGAAATCATTGATGGCGTCTCTATCAAATCTTATTTCTCGCCCTCTCACCATGGTTTTAAACGTGACTGGATCCTCATCATCCAGTGGCATGGCGTTGGCATAAAATTCTCTGACCAAGTCAAAGTTAATAACGTCTGCCGGGCGAGCCACATCAACCCAACCCCGCTCTTCAATAATCTCAACAAAGCGTGCATAGTCGCCCGTACTTGTAAGCCTGTACACATTCTCTCCCCAAATTGTTCTCTTTTCAAGATCCTTGAACCGAGCAAATTGGATAGGACCCAGGAAACGTGTTGCGTCAAAGTTCACCCGGGAAGAACTCCCTCCTGTGGTTTGTTTCTTTTTTCCCTTATTCACTGCCTTTCTAGGTGCCATTGTCTGCACAATTCATAAAACAACCATAAAACACTCCAATGTGAGTCAAAACAGTTAGTAGAACCTTAAATAAAACAGACACATTGAATTTGGTTGCTTCAGATGCCATTTGAAAAAAAATCAAGGATGAAAAACAGTGGCATGGTCGCCAGTGGCGAGCTGTGGTCGCTGCTGGCGACCAAGATAGAAATCTGCCCCTGTTCGCTATGGCGACCAAATATGTGGAAAAATCAATTTTTTATGAAGAACAGTTATACCCATAACCCTATCACCACTCTAATCACTCAGAAATACAGAAATCCAAGCTTGGGAATCACATGCATTTAAATTTTTTCACAATTAATCACTTCCCAAATTAAGAACAAGAATACCCATGACCATAGTTCTTCAAACTCATGAAAAAATTTTAAAACAATCTCAGCACAAAAGTTGAGTTTCAACAAGAAGAACATGCATGCATGTTTAAAAAGTGAATTCCCAATGAGATTTGAGAAACTATCATGAACATTAATAGTTTTCAAGATTTGACATGTTCATGTTAGAATTTGGGAATTTTAGTTTCTATTTCACCCTAAATCTCCTCAAAGTCTAGATTACTTACCTCTTGGAATGATTAAGTGCAAGAAGATGGAGATGAATGCAATGAGTAGTGAAAATCTTTGAAGAACTTTGAAGAGTTTTGAAATTTGTTTGCAAAACAATCCCTTTTTTTGTTTTTCTCTTTGTGTTTTGGAGAGTGGTAAGTTTGAATGAATGGCAATTTAGGGTTTTTTATGAAGAACCATTGGGATGAGTGTTGACTCATCAAATGGGGTGATGAGTGGGCCAGCTGGCGACAGCCTGCAAGGTGCAGGTGGCGCCTTGGTCGCTAGGCTACGAGAATGGTAGCTGGGCGACCAGAGCAGAAAATTCACATTTTCTGCATCAGTTCAGAACACAGCTTGTCCCACTGATCTCCCTTTTTCTTATGCACATGTAACATGACAGTAAAAATATTTACAAGGTTGGGTTGCCTCCCAACAAGCGCTTGTTTAACGTCATTAGCTTGACGCCTTTTTGGATTAATCATGGATCGGCAAGTGGAATTCTAGTGGTAAGCCGATCAACTTCACCACCAAGATATAATTTCAACCTTTGACCATTCACAGTCCAAGTGTCTTTGGTTTGTGGGTCTTCCAACACAATCGCACCATAGGATTTCACCTCTTTGATTCTAAAAGGCCCGGACCACTTTGATTTTAATTTTCCGGGAAACAATTTCAATCTTGAATTGAACAAAAGTACCATTTGCCCCGGCTTGAATTCTTTGTTGAAAATCCTCTTATCATGATAACCTTTAACCTTTTCCTTGTATAATTTGGATGACTCATAAGCTTGAGTTCGCATCTCCTCCAGTTCATGCAGCTGCAACTTCCTCTTCTCTCCCGACACAGATGGATCAAAGTTCAGAAATTTCAAAGCCCAATAGGCTTTATGTTCCAGCTCGACCGGAAGGTGACATGCTTTTCCGTACACCATCTGAAATGGGGTGAGCCCTATAGGTGACTTGAAAGCAGTTCTATATGCCCACAGTGCTTCGTCGAGCTTTGAAGACCAATCTTTTCTTGATGTAGATACCGTCTTCTCAAGAATCCTTTTTATCTCACGGTTTGAAACTTCTGCCTGCCCATTTGTTTGTGGATGGTACGGCGATGCCACCTTGTGTCCGACTCCATAGTGTTCTAGGGCTTTTTCAAGCTGTGAATTGCAAAAGTGTGACCCTCCATCACTTATCAGTAACCTCGGAGTTCCAAAGCGAGTGAAAATATTCTTTTTAAGAAATTTTATCACTGTCTTGCCATCAGCTTTAGGTGATGCAATTGCTTCAACCCACTTTGACACATAATCCACTGCTACAAGTATATATTCATTTGAAAATGATGAAGGGAATGGGCCAACAAAGTCAATGCCCCAACAATCAAATACTTCAACCACAAGAATATTTTGTAATGGCATTTCATTGCGCCTCGAAATGCCACCGGTCATTTGACAATTGTTACATCTCTGAGCATGTTGATGTGCATCTCTAAACAAAGTTGGCCAAAAGAACCCTGCCTGTAGCACTTTTGCCGCTGTCCTTTCTCCATTGTAGTGACCACCATATGGCGAGTTGTGACAATGCCATAAAATACTGGTAGCCTCCTCTGTAGTAACACACCTTCTTAACAAGTTGTCAGCTCCTATTTTGAACAGGTATGGATCATCCCAAACATATTGATTTGCCTCACGGAGAAACTTCTTCTTTTGATGCCAATTGAAATCCTCCGGAATCAATCCAGAGGCTTTGTAATTAGCCATGTCAGCAAACCATGGCCTTTCTTGCATCATAAGTAACTTCTCGTCAGGGAATTCTTCACGAACCTCATGCTCATGTTTGGTCACCTCATTGTTTACCAAGCGTGACAAGTGGTCAGCCACCAAGTTTTCAGTACCTTTCTTGTCTTTGATTTCCAGATCAAATTCTTGCAATAAGAGCATCCATCTGATGATCCTTGGCTTGGAATCAGCTTTAGTAATCAGGTACTTTATGGCTGCATGGTCAGTATAAATAACAATTTTGGAACCAATCAGGTATGAGCGAAACTTTTCAAGGGCATACACTATTGCAAGCAATTCTTTTTCAGTGGTAGCATAATTAATCAGTGCCTCTTTTAAAACCTTGCTTGCATAGTGTATGGCATGAAAAACTTTGTTCTTCCTCTGGCCTAACACTGCACCAACATCATAATCACTAGCATCACACATTAATTCGAAATGAAGTGACCAATCTGGTGCTATGATTATGGGTGCAGTCACCAATCTTTCTTTCAGATCATTAAAAGCAATTAAACAGGAGTGATCAAAGTTAAAAGACTTATCTTTGTTAAGCAGGTTGCTTAACGGCTTGGCGATTTTTGAGAAATCTTTAATAAACCTCCTGTAGAATCCAGCATGACCAAGAAAACTTCTGATTCCTTTGACATTAACAGGTGGTGGGAGATTCTCAATGACTTCAATTTTTGCTTTATCCACTTCAATGCCTTTGGAAGAAATCTTGTGACCCAAGACTATGCCTTCGGTCACCATGAAGTGACATTTCTCCCAATTCAGAACCAGGTTAGTCTCAACACACCGCTTCAGTACGGTATCTAAATTCATCAAGCATAAATCAAATGATGGACCAAAAACTGAGAAGTCGTCCATAAACACTTCAATGCACTTCTCAATCAAGTCAGAAAAGATAGCTTGCATACATCGCTGGAATGTTGCTGGAGCATTACATAATCCAAAAGGCATCCTTCTGTAAGCAAAGATACCAAAGGGATATGTAAATGTTGTCTTCTCCTGATCTTCAGGGTTAACAGTGATCTGATTGTAGCCCGAGTAACCATCTAAGAAACAATAAAATTCTTGGCCGGATAGTCTCTCAAGCATCTGGTCCATGAATGGTAATGGAAAATGGTCCTTTCTTGTAGCTTTATTCAACCTCCTGTAATCGATACACATTCTCCATCCTGTGACTGTTCGTGACGGAATCAACTCATTCTTGTCATTTGTGATTACCGTCATTCCCCCTTTCTTCGGAACTACCTGGACTGGACTCACCCAGGCACTATCTGAGATTGGATAAATCATCCCGGCTTCAAGCAACTTTATTACTTCCTTTCTCACCACCTCTTTCATTGTTGGATTCAGGCGACGCTGAGGCTGCGCCACAGGCTTGTAATCCTCCTCCATCATGATATTGTGCATACAATAAGATGGGCTGATGCCTTTCAAATCAGACAGTACCCATCCAATTGCCTCCTTGTTTGTCTTCAAAACCTCAATCAATTTCCTCTCCTCTTGTGTCGACAATGAATTACTGATAATTACCGGCTTCTTATCATCTTCCTCAAGAAAAGCATACTTCAAGTGGGAGGGCAATGTCTTTAATTCAAGCTTTACTTCCACCGGCTTTAGTTCATCTGAGTTAGTCTTCAACTCCTCTATTTTAGCTTCAAGAGGAGGTACTTCTTCAAATTCATCAAGCTTTTTCAGGAATTCTTCAATTTCATTCTCTTTCTCGGGGTCAAGTTCATTGAAGGCTTCGGTTAAGGCTTGTTCAAGAGTTGAGCGGTTGTCCATTTGTATTCTTACATCAAGAATAGCTTCCTCAGTGGCATCAAGCTTACAACAAACATTTTTTTCTTTTGGATGCTTCATAGCTTCCCATAAATCAAAACTAACCTCCTCATCTTGGACTCTCACTTTCATAACCCCATCGTCTATATCGATCATCATACGTGCAGCTTTCATGAAGGATCTTCCTAGAATCAATGGCACATCATCATCTTCTTCTATATCCATCACGACAAAGTCTATTGGAAACATAAACTTGTCCACTTTTACTAGCACATCCTCAGCTATTCCTGACGGACGTTTAATGGTTTTGTCAGCCAACTGTAATGTCATTCTTGTTCCTCTTATCTCCAACCCGCCAATTCTTTCAATTACTGACAAGGGAATAAGGTTGATACTGGAACCCGAATCAATTAGAGCTTTTCCAACATTCACATTACCTATAGTGACGGGCAATGTGACTCTCCCTGGATCTTTCTCTTTTGTTGGCAAGGTCCTTTGAATAATGGCGCTACAACTAGCGTCCAATTGAATAGTTTCTTCCTCATTGATGATTCTCTTCTTTGTCAAAATCTCCTTCATGAACTTAGCATATGTAGGCATCTGCTCCAAGGCTTCGGAAAATGGGAGACTAATCTGCAATCTTTTAAAAATATCCAAAAACCTTGCATATTGCCTTTCTTTGTCTTTCTTTGTTGGAACTTGAGGGTAAGGCAAGTGCTGAGTAGTTGGATTCTTTTGCATATTCTTCTTGTCTTTCAACTTCCGGGTACTGTCTTCCTTCTCCCCACTAGCTTCCCCCTCACACTCATTTTTTTTATTTTTTTCATTTTTTTCATTTTCATTTTCAACTAAAACACCTTTATTTCTTTCTTCTTCTCCACACCTCCCTTCAGTCTTTTCTTCTTCTTGTTCTCTTGCATCAACAACAGCTCTTTCAGTTCGGAGATTATCACTGATGCCTACACCAATCTCTTTGCCGCTCCTTGTCATTATTGACTTGCATTGTTCCTTTGGATTCGGCTCCGTGTTAGCAGCAAAAGATCCTGGTTGATTATTATTGCTGGCCACTTGTCTTGCTATTTGGCCAATCTGAGTCTCTAAGTTTCTCAACACCGCATCGTTGCCTCTTTGGTATGTTTGAACGTCTTGCTGAAACTTATGTTGATGTTCCATAAATTTCTTCATTGTCTCCTCTAAATTTGAATTTTGGTTGTTTGTCGGAGGTGGTTGGTTGAAACTTTCATATTGTCTTTGTCTATTCGACGAACCAGCATCCTGTCTCCACCCCTGGCCATAATTTGCATTGTTGTTTCTTTGATAGCCAGCGTTGTTCTGATACTGATTTTGCCTTGGTTGATTACCCATGAAGTTCACCTCTTCCTTTGTCGGAGGACAATGTCCAGTTGCATGATCACCAGTGCACAATTCGCAAAACGCAACTTGTTTGGATTTTCCTGTTTCTTCTTGTAGACTAATCATTCTTGCCATTTGCTTTGACAACTGATCAACCGTGTTGGTGAGCAGCTTGTTTTGAGCCAAGACCGCACCTGAGGTATCGAGTTCAAGAATTCCAGCTTTCTTATGTACAGGATTTCTGCTGTAGTCTCCCTGACGATCACTAAGTCCCATTTTTTCAATAATTGTCGTGGCATCTGCAGCACTTAATGATAAAAGGGAACCACCTGTTGTAGCATCTAAAAGAAGCTTGATTTGTTGAAGAAGACCATTGCGGAAGATATGAATTTGAGTGAGTTCATCAAACCCATGATTAGGACACTTCCGTAACATTGACTTGTACCGCTCCCAAGCTTCATTAAGAGTTTCATTTGCTCCTTGAGAAAATACAGCAATAGATGTTTTGGCCTCCATGAACTTATGATGCGGGAAAAATCTCTCAAGAAACTTCTCCTCAAGTACATTCCAATTTGTCATGACAGGTGTTGGTTGGTCTAGATACCAATCCTTTGCTTGACCAATCAGTGAATGTGGAAACATTCTCATGAATACTGCTTCTTCTTCTGCAGCAGTGGTACCAAGCGAACCCGCAATCTCATAGAACTTCACAAGATGGTTGTACGGATCCTCATGTGGTAAACCTGCAAAAGGGTTAGCATACAAAAGTTGGAGAAGTCCAGTCTTCATCTCCGGTTGTCTTGCTCCACTTTGTGGTCTGGCAAGATGAGCCAACCTTCTTAGACTGTTGTGGCATGGCATGGCACCACCATTACCTTCCGGTTGTGGTTCTGGGATATCTGCCATATTTTCCTCAGCTACTGAAGATGTAGAAGAAATAGAGATAGAAGATCCTTCTTGCTGCTCTCTTTGTTTGGCTAGTTGTTTCTTTTTTCGTGTTTTATTGTTGTTTCTTCTGGCCGTCCGTTCAATCTCAGGATCGAAAAGTAGGTTGTCGGCCGAAACCTGTCTTCGCATTCACAATTCACAATCTAACCAACAAATTAGCCAACACGATGGATAATAAATAATTAAAAACAGAAATTATAAAGTGCAAAATTGCTTAAAACAATGAAAATTTGTCGCAATGTTTTTAATATCAAACGCCAGTCCCCGGCAGCGGCGCCATTTTGATGTAGTCTCAAAAGAAGTATTTTTATGTATCGTCTCCACAGGGACTAGTGCGATATTAATAACCGTTCAACAATAACCATTAGTTTTAAGTAGGGTTTTAGAAAATTGTTTGTTTCAAATTTAATTGCGAAAATCTCGTAAAGATTGCGATAAATCAAAGATTAGAATTCAGAGGAAAGAAATTGTCGGGATTAGACTTCACTTTATCAATCGTATATATTGATTCAATAAAATGATCATATACTCTAGTGATTAATTAACATCTTCACATATTGCTCAACAATGATTTCCGTGTCCGAAAAACATCGTGAAATCTATTGTGTCGATTAATGTTCGATCTCTCGACTTATCGACCCACACAATAGCATTAAGATTCAATATTAAAAGTGAATATTAAAACCTAATTCTATGTCTAGAGTTTAGGATTTTGATATGTGATTATCCTAGATCTATAGATCCAAACAACATATGTCTATATCATTTAAATCATATGAATATCATGAAAAACAAGGATATCACAAATATTAATGAATCAACTAAAATATATAAATCAAAAGATGAAGATCAACATATAGTCATGATAAGTTACATCTAATCCCAACAACAAAAGTTTAGCCACTCATTGTCATGGTGGTTAACTTACAAAGATGAATAGAGGAACAAAGAAGGAACATCAATCCCTTGATCTCTCAAGTTGAATGATCAACCTTCAAAAACCCTAGGCAACAAGCTTTTTTCTCTTCTCTGGTTTTTCTCAAGTGTACAAAATCAGATCCCCTTTTTCTTTGCTTTACAAGGCTATTTATAGAGCCAAAAAGGTAACTGGTCGATCAGCCACCATCTGGTAGCTCAGCTACCAACCTTGCTTAGTGATGAGGGTTTGCTGACACGTGTATAAGCTTGACTTGTTGCCCACTCTTTTCTCCTGGTCTCCATGGGCGAGCCTTGGTCGCTGCAGGCGAGCAGCATTCTGTTTTCTGAGCTTTTTTCTGCTTAATGTTGGTCGCTGCTGGCGAGCTTTCGTGGCTGCAGGCGACCACCATTCTGTTTTTGAACCTTACAACTTGGGTTTTGCTCCTCTTTTTACCATGAAACTTATCAAAATGGTTAAGATTAGGATATAACACCTCTATTTTAGCAAAAATCAATATGTACAAAGTCTTGGGGGTTTTTAATATAAATTCTTTGAATATAAGTTGATAAGTGTCGTAATTGAGTATGAATTTTAACTACTTTTCGGCACTTATCATTGAGTCATCTGCAAATTTCACTTTGCCCTTTGTGGTTTGATTGATTTTCACAAACCAATCTTTCCTTCCAGTCATGTGTGTGGAACACCCTGTATCTAAGTACCATTGATCTTTGTCACTTTCAATTTCCTCTTTCAATGTCACCATGAGAAGCACTTCATTTTCCTCTTTTTTAACTAGTTTGGCATCTTCACTTTGTGACTCTTTCTTGCCAGAATACACTCATCAGCAAAGTGTCCATACTTTTGACAATTGTAACATTGAATGTTACTCTTATCAAACCCTTTGTATCCACCTCTACCACTTCTACCACCTCTGCCTCTATTATTGTATCCACCTCTAGAATTTCCATGATTGTTATTATTTTTCTGGAAATTTGAACTCTTAGCTTGAGAATCCTTTGAATTATTGTTGTAATTTCCTCTTCCTCTGTTACAATTTCCTCTTCCTCTACCACCTCCGCCTCTATTTGATTGGACTTGTAGAGCAATCTCTGACTTTCCCTTTGCAACCTTTCTTTCATTCATCCTCTGCTCATTTGATTCTAGACAACCAAGTAATTCTTCTTTGGAAATTTCACTTATTCTCTTGGAAGTTTCAATGGCAGCTACCACATGATCAAATCTTGGTGTCAAAGATCTCAAAATCTTTGAAACCACAAATTTGGCTTCAATAACTTCTCCACAGTTCTTAATTTGATTCACTAGCCTTATCACTTTTGTAAAATAATCACTCACAGTTTCACTTTCCTCCATTTGAATCAAATCAAATTGTCTTTTAAAAGTTTGAAGCTTTACCTCTTTCACTTGTTCAGCACCACCAAAGGATTGAGCTAAGATATCCCATGCTTCCTTTGAGCTTTCACAATCTCCAACTTTCTCAAAGTTATCAGGATCTACACATTGATGTATGATGAATAAAGCTTTGTAATCCTTCTTCTTTAATTCTTTGTTTGATTCTTTGTCTTCATCAGTAGCACGAGCACCAAGGGTTGGAACTCCTTCAGTGACAAGATTCCACATCTCTTGGAATCGAAATACAACCTTCATCTGCTTACACCAGTTATCATAGTTCTTCCCTGTCAAGATTGGAAGATTCATGGGAAAGTGACCATTTGAATGGTTTGTTGACATCTTTGCTTCCCTTTCGTTTCAAGATCACCTTCAAGAAACGCTCCAAGATCAAACTAGAAGCTCTGGATACCAGATGTTGGAACACAAACACTCAATTGCAATCAATTTCACACTCAAGAATTGATGCACAAAACGCAGCAATGCACTATGGTTTAGTGAAGCACACACAACAATGGAAGTTTTGAATAACTTCACACACACACACACACACACACTGATTTAGATGATGAAGAAGATAGTAAGAGAATAGGGAAATTTTATTCATCCACTAATGGGCCACACAAAGAATACAATCACTAATCACAAACACATCTATTTATAATTGTTTTACACTTAAGCAATTACACACTTAACAAGTAACTAACTACCTTTAAGCAACAAACAATTCTGTTATTGACAGCTAAGAAACAATAACAAACTAACTAACACTAAATGCCAACTGTCAAAGCAGTTTTGCAAAGTCCGTGCATTTCGTTCAGCCAGAAATGGCTAGCCGGGCGAGAATACACAGATTTTGAATTCTTCAAAATCTGTCTTACTTGCAGAACAAGTAACCACTTAAACTAATGTGAATTACTCACAACAAGAGTGTTGTCAAAAAAAAAAATAGAGAGAGAAACATATAATAAATTAGGCAAGTTGGTAACCAATAAAATTCACAGACAAGTGCCATTTCATTCGTGAAACACGCTCTTGATGCAAGTGTTCGTGATATCAAGTATTTCCCTATTTTGTATTTGAAAATTGTAGCTCGTTATTAGTCATTTCACTTCCGCAACACTATTCTGTGTCTTTTTCAAAATGCTATAAATGTGTAAATGAGTAATAAATATTGTAACTGTTTGATATGTTATTGGGTCATGTTAACATGTGCCCTTAGGGCACATGATAAGCTACCTAAAAGTAAAAAATTTACTTTTAACGATACAAGACATTTAATGTTTAAGTAGTTGATGAATACACAAGATGCAATAAATTTTTACCACATTTGTTAACATCACAAAATCTGAATGACGACAACCTATAGGCAAACACTTCAATGATCCTTCACATCACAAAATCGTCCCACCTTTCTATCTGTACACTTTAAAAACATTATGAAAATCTCAATAGAAGCGGCTCCTAAAATGAACCATAGACAAATCACAAATACACGGCTATCCCACGTCTATTATGTTGTGCCTTGTGCGTATACGGTAATCTGACATGAATTATGGCAACACTTGTAATATGTGGAAGAAATGACAACCAAATACATCCTACAGCATCAACATAGTATTACAAATCCATATTAATGAAACAATCTTAAATATGCATTTCATACGAGAGAAAAATTAACAAGAGAAAAACAATTACATTTAAGTATAAATAAATGCATTTAGTATAGATTCATGACACAAATCATTTGATTTGCCAACCACACAACAAATAAATATTCGGCATTGAATTGTCTCTGATTTTAGAGCATCAAAAGCATGCTATAGAATGGCAGTCTAAAACTAGTTTGACAATGGCTAATCCTATGATATACAAATCAGTCAAAGCAGACCCAACAAACATATCACCATATATCCTCAACTTTATGAGAAACTCATGAATCATCTTACCTAATAAAACCTTCCTCAAACCGTTACAGAACTAACGTCTCTACCAATTCTCCTTCAAAGCAATAGCTGCCAAGCAAAGAATTCCATAAACAGTTTTGTGAGGCTTTTCGTCAAACAGTTTATGTGCATGATGAATTGATGCATATCTAGCATAAAAACATTGAGCTTGGTCACAATGAAACTATTATGAACAAGACCTAATTTCAAACATTGTGAATGCAATTGTGAAATTGAAAATAAGATGTAACAATTTCAGTGATAAAGAGTGAAAATAATTGATGAACCTTGAAGAGCGATCTGGTTATATAAAGAACGATGGTTGATTTTCGACGATGAAGAGCGATTGTTGATTCTCGATGATGAAGAGCAATTCCATGATTCTCGATGATGAAGAACGATTCTGCGATTCTTTTCACGATGATGAAGAGCGATTCACTGTTAGGAAAATCGAGAGCGTGGAAATTCAGAGAAATTGGGAATGAAGAGCGATTCACTCGTAGGGAATGAGAAGAGAAAAGCGCTAGTCTTTAAAATAAAAGAATTGGATTAATTTAGCTACGGTTAAACCGTGGCAAAGGCATTTCTTTACCCACAGGCAAAATAGTCGTGGCTAATAGACCGTGGCTAAAGAGCGATTTTTTTGTAGTGAGAGACATTCTTCACCTTACAAGCTGATTTTGTGAGATTGAATTAATCTTATTTATTTTTAGATTTTCAATTTCTTTTTTTTTTTTTGGTCAAGTAGCCTAGTGGCTAGAAAATTCACCTTAAAGGTGAATAAGTGGAGTATCCCGGATTCGAACTCAGACTCCTGCACATATTGTGCTATGTCCCTACCAACTGAAATAAGCTCACTGGGACAGAAAAGATGAGGTGAATTTATGGAAATTGAATGAATTACACGATAATGGAGTTGAATGAGTTAATGAAATTGAATGAGTATATGTATACGATTCTCTTTTTATCCTTCCCAGTTCCCAATATAATTTTAGGAACTCTTAAGATTTAATTTAATATTTTGCTCTCAATTGTTGCTTTCTAAGAAGGAATTTATAGAGTATTGGAATGCCCCGTCACTATCACTACTGTTGGAAACTAAATCAAGAAATTAGTAGCCGACTTGAGAAGCTACTTAAGATATATATTTACTCTCTCAGTTCCAAATATAAGAAAAAACACTTTAATGTAGTTTTGATCCCCTATTTTGAAAACCTGAATTTTTGATCTCCTATTTTAAAAAACTTGAACTTTTGATCCCCAACTCACTTTGGTCAAATTTTTGCTGATGTGTCAAGCTTGTTGATGATGTGAGAGTGTCCATGTTGACATGTCATATTTCATGTCATCAAATTTTTTTTTTGGATACTTCAATAATTTTTTTAAAATCAAATTTTTTTTTTTTTTTACAATAAATCAATTTTTTTTTTTGACAAAAAATCAAATTTTTTTTTTTATAATAAATCAAAATTTTTTTTAAATCAAATAATTTGTTGAATACTACATTATTATATATTATATGTATATATATATATATATAGATAACTAAAAATCAATAATTAGTAATAAAAAAACAAAGTACGCAGTAATAAAAAAACAGAGTGGAAACACAAAGTTGGTTCCCAAATCATGAAACCCTTAGAAGTGCAAAATCAGTTATAAGTAAATTAACATCGACCCACTTTGTTCTCTCCCTCTTAAACGTTGATCGACTTTGTTTTCTCCCTCTCAGTTTGATTCATCATCACTTCGTCGATTCATCATTCGTGAACACTTCATCAACAATAAAATTTGTAAGCATCTTATGAATATTACTAGTGTTTTGGTATCAAAGTAATCTACATATGAGATGTTAGATAATACTACTAGTGTTTTGGTATTTTGAATTCTACATGAGATGCACACAGTGCAATCGAACCTAATGCTTTGGAGAATTTTGGTATTTTGTTATCTTGTAATCAACATAACAGATGACCAATTTATGTGTAATTTAGTGATTTTTAATTATTTATTTAGGTAATTTATTGACTTTTAATTATATATTTAAGTAATTTAGTGATTTTTAATTACATATTTGGATAATTTAGTGATTTTTAATTATATATTTGGATAAATTAGTGGTTTTAATTCTATATTGGGTAATTTATTCATTTTTAATAATATATTTGGGTAATTTATTGATTTTTAATCATATATATTTTATTTATCGAGTAATATATATATATATATATATATAGGTTAATTTTAATTATTTAATTATTTATTTAATCATTTTATACGTTTAAAACATAATATTTGATTTAAATAAAATAAATAATGACATGGAATATGAGGTTGACACATAAATACTGCCACATCATCAATGAGGTTGATACATCAACAAAAATTTGACCAAAATGAGTTGGGGGATCAAAAGTTAAAGTTTTTCAAAATAGGGGGATAAAAAAATTGGTTTTTAAAACAGGGGGATCAAAAGTTCAAGTTTTTCAAAATAAGGGATCAAAACTGCATTAAAGCCAAGAAAAAATAAATCATTAAGCAAATATTTTAATTGGACCTCAAATGAATGAAGAGGCACCGCCACTTTCACCTCCTCACCGTTTCTTTATGTTAGCAAGTAGATAAGAATTTCTAGCTTAACTATCAAGAATCAAATGCCTATATAAAGGCACATTGTATGTTATGTTTATATCATAAGTTTGAAAATCATAATAGTAGTGAAGAAACAAATTCTCTCCATCTCTGTTCTGTTCTTGTTTCAAGTTTATATTTTTGTCCCACTGATGATATCAAATTGGTATCATAGCAAGTTAGATCCTGCAGGTGTTAGTATCAAAAATAGTTTGAGTGTGTGAGGAACAAAAGAGTTCTCATTGTGTCAAAAATTATTGTGAGTATATTCTGAGAGATATGGATACCAATTACAACTTTGTTTGGTCTGGTCCTAAATTAAACACATAGTTAGATTTTGATTATTGAGAGATGTTGATGTCAAAAGATCTCAAAGCTCATAATATTTGGAGCTTTGTTGAAACTGGTTTGCAAGAAGGAGCTGATGATATCGCTAGTAGAATGGACCAATTGGCATTCTCACAAATTCACAGGAATAGAGTATTCAATTTTTGGCAACATAGCAAATGCCAAAACTGCTAAAGAAGCAAGTGATATACTAAAGTTGTCACGTAAAGGAGTTGAGAAAGCTCCGAAATCAAAATTGCAATCTCTACGACGAGAATATGAAAAGTACGAGATGTCTAATTCAAAAATAGTAGAACAATATTTTTCTCGAGTTATAAATCTTGTCAACAAGATGAGGGTGTACGGAGAAGACATCCCAGATAGCAAAGTGGTGGAGAAAATTCTACGCAGCATGCCTTTGAAGTTTGATCATGTGGGGACTACGATAATTGAGTCCCACGATACCGACACCATGTTTGTAGCAGAGCTTCAATGAAGTATTGAAAGTCATGTCAACATAATATTGGAGAGAGCAGAAATAGTAAAAGAAGAAGTCTTAAAGAGTCAAGTGAATCTCAACAACGTTGAAGAGTAAAATCAAATGAGAGAAGGCAGAGGTCGTAATAATTTCAATATTGGTCGAGGAAATTTTCAAGGAAGAGGACGTGGTAATTTCAACCTATTGAGAAATAACAATTACAATCAACATCATCGAGGAAGAGACGGAAATAATTTTGGTTCTAGCTTTCGTGGAAGATGAAGAGGAAACTATGTCCAAGAGTGGACAAATTATAGTTGTTTTCAATGTGAAAAATTTGGTCATAAAGCAGCTGATTGTACCGACAACAAGTAAACATGGCTGAAAGTTCAAATCAATACACTGGTGAAAACTATGAAAATCCACACAGTTTATTTCTTGCAAGAAATACACTTTCGGAGGAAGAAAATATTTGGTATTTGGATACTGTGTGTAGTATCATATGTGTGGTAGAAAGGAATTATTCTCTTCTCTAAACGAAACGGTAAAATCTACCATGAAGTTTGGAAACAACTCAAATATTCCAATTTTGGGGAAAAGTCAAATTGCTATTAGATTGAAAGATGGATCTCAAAATTTTATTGGTGTTGTTTTCTATGCTCCTAGTCTACATCACAATCTATTGAGTATGGAACAATCGTCAAAGAAAAGGTACAACATGCATATTCACAATGGTTATTGCACGTTGATCGATAGAAAGAACAGATTTATCACAAAGGTAAAAATGACTCCAAACCGCTTATTCCCTTTAAGAATTCAACAAGAAATATTTCCTTGTTTGAGCTCCATAATTTCAAATGATGATTGGTTGTGGCACATGATATTTGGTCACTTCCATTTTTCTAGCTTGAACTACTTGTCACGAAAAGAATATGTTTCTGGCTTACCTGTTGTGAATATTCCAAGTGGAGTATGTGAAAATGTCAAATTGGAAAGAAGCAAAGAGAATCGTTTCCAACTGGAAAGTCTTGGAGAGCAAGGAAAATATTGGAGATAGTTCATCCAGACTTGTGTTCGGTTGAGATACCCACACCTGGTGGCTGCAGGTATTTTATTACTTTTATTGACGATTTTAGCAGAAAAGCATGGGTATATTTTTTTGAAGCAGAAATCAGAAGCTTGTGATGCCTTTATGTAGAAAAACAAAGTGGTTGTTGAATCAAAGCACGGAGAACAAACATAAGTCAAGAATACCTCTCTGGTACAAATTTCTTTGAGCATCAATTAACAACAAGAGAATGAGCCAATAGTAACTTCAAATGATTACGAAGAGGAGAACGAACAAGAGAATGAACATGTTGATCCAGCACCTGATGAGCCAGAAACATCAAATAAACAACAAAGGTCACAGATAGCCAAACTGCAAGATTGTGTTTTAGGAAACAATAATGACCCATCTGATGAAGAAATTATCAACTTTGCTTTATTTGCAGACTGTGAGCCAATGAATTTTGAAGAAGCCACTGGTGATGAAAATTGGATAAAAGCAATGGACGAAGAAATCAATTCAATTGAGAAGAATAAAACATGGGAGCTGATAGACTTACCAGCAGACAAAAAGCCTATTGGAGTGAAGTGAGTGTACAAGACAAAGTACAAACCCAGTGGTGAGATTGATCGCTTCAAAGTGAGGTTGGTAGCTAAAGGCTACAAACAAAAACTAGATATTGATTATTTTGAGGTATTTGCTCCTGTTGCAAGACTAGATACAATTCGCATGCTTATTTCGCTCTTTGCTCAAAATAATTGGAAAATACATCAAATGGATGTTAAGTCTGCATTTCTTCATGGTACTTTGGAAGAAGAAGTGTGTGTTGAGCAGCCTGCAGGTTATGAAGTAGTACGAGGAAAATAATATAAAGTCTATAGATTGAAGAAAGCATTGTAAGGCTTGAAGCAGACACTGAGAGCGTGGTACACGAATATTGATTCTTATTTTCTACATAATGGTTTTCAGATATGTCCGTGTGAGCACACACTATATATCAAATTCATTGATCCTGAAAATGTTCTTATTGTGTGCCTTTATGTTGATGATTTAATCTTCACCGACAATAATTCAAATATGATTGCATAATTCAGGGAGGCTATGATAAGTTGGTTTGAAATGACAGACGTGGGCCATGTCATATTTCCTTGGCATTGAGGTCATTCAACAAAATGATGGAATATTTATTTCTCGGAAAAAGTATATGCAAGTGATATTTTGAAGAAATTCAAGATGGTGCATTTAAAACCAATCTCCACTCCTGTTGAAGAAAAGTTAAAGCTAACAAAAGAAAGTGATCGAAAAAGAGTAGATTCTACCCAATATTAAAGTTTGATAGGAAGTTTAAGATATTTGACCGCAACAAGGCCATATATCGTATATGGAGTTGGTTTGTTCAGCAAGTACATGGAGGAGCCGCGTATTAGTCACTTACAAGGAGCCAAGAGGATTCTTCGTCACATCAAAGGTACTCTGACCGAAGGAATATTTTATGCTAATAATAGTCATGTGAAGCTTGTTGGATATACAAATAGTGATTGGGCCGGATATTTAGAAACAAGGAAAAACACGTCAGGGTATGCATTTCATTTAAGTACTGGAGCAATTTCGTGGTCTTCGAAGAAACAACCAGTTGTCGCGCTTTCTACCGCATAAGTAGAATATATAGCAGTAACCAGTTGTGCTACTCAAACTGTATGGCTAAGAAGAATTTTATAAGTGATGCACCATAAGCAGAATAATCCTACAGAGTTATTTTGTGACAACAAGTCGGCGATAACACTAAGTAAAAATCCAGTCTTTCATGGGCGGTCGAAGCATATTGATATTCGGTTTCACAAGATACGATAATTAGTTGATGAGAAAGACGTGGTATGATCGAATATTGTCCTACCGAAGAGCAAGTTGCGGATATTTTTAGAAAGCCTTTAAAGATTGAGTTATTTTGTAAGTTGAAGAAGATGCTTGGAATGATAAATTTGAAAAGCTTGATTTAAGGGAGGCAATGTTGGAAATTAAATCAAGAGACTAGTAGAAGACTTGAGAAGTTACTTGAGATATAATTGATGGGATTCAAATGCTAATTTTATGAACTCTTAAGATTTAATTCAATATTTTGCTCTCAATTGTTGCTTTCCAAGAAGGAATTTATAGAGTATTGGAATGCTCTGTCACTACTATCACTACTGTTGGAAACTAAATCAAGAAACTAGTAGAAGACTTGAGAAGCTACTTAAGATATATACTTAGTCATTAAGCAAATATTTTAATTGGACCTCACATGAATGAAGAGACACCGCCCACTTTCACCTTCTCACCGTTTCTTTAGGTTAGCAAGTAGATAAGAATTTCTAGCTTAACTATTAAGAATCAAATGCCTATATAAAGGCACATTGTATGTTATGTTTATATCATAAGTTTGAAAATCTTAATAGTAATGAAGAAACAAATTTTCTCCATCTCTGTTCTGTTTTTGTTTGAAGTTTATATTTATGTCCCACTGATATCAATACAGTGCCCTTATATATATATATATATATATATATATATACACACAAACACACTAGGATAAGTTACCCATGCATCGCCATGCGTTAGTTTTTACTTACAAAAATATAAATTATTTTATATTATGATATCAATTTGTTTATAGTATATTAATAATAAATTAGAATAAAATGTAAAAAAAAAATTAATAATAAATTTAGATGTACATATGGTTACCCTATTTTTGAAGATGTATATACTTTTTTTTAATATTACAGTTCCTATGAGAAATAATTGTTCCACCAAAAAATTAAAAGTGATATTAATTTCTATACACCTAGTCAAGGATCAAAGGACGAAATCTTGAAATTTTATTTTTCTACGTTCAAAATTAAAGTTTTGAAATTTTACAACTTACGTGTAGTTTATATTAAACATTCATTCATATACTCGTAAAATTTCCATCCCCGTGGTCTAAGAATGTAGTTCAGTTGGAAAATTTTGACATTATCGGGGGACCAAAATTCAAAACTTAGATTTTTCATTTTTCTATACATTGAGTCTAGCCACTAATATAATTTATAGAACTTCCACCCCGTGTATAAAAATTTGGATGCTCCATTCATCGTAAATATATCACAAATAATGATATATTATTACAAATCCAATGTTTTTACGATTAGTACATGCGAAGTTAAAATCACTAAATGACATTAATTTGCTTGGTAAAAATCAACAAATCTCGTGTCTTTTAGTTCTTCCATTTACTTGGTAGTTTGTGCATGCACTTAGGTTGTTAGAACTGTAATACGGAGTAATTGTTTGGTATTAGTTGTTATTGTTGATTTATATATGGAACGTTAAGATGGAAGTTATTTTGATTCAACAAAAGTGCAAAGACGCATTGAAGGCGAGGAATTAATGCCGAAAAACCTTACTCAAGCTCAAAAGACGGATATCTAGGGCTATGAGCGCTATCATTGTGTCTTGTTGAAAAGGTATTGGATGGATGTCGCTAAGGAGAGAACTGCGGCGGAGATGTGGACCAACTCTTTAGTTCATGGTTTGTGTTTGAAGGCAACAACTCAATGCATTTTGAATGGCATGGTCTCGATCCATAGTGGAGCAAATTACTGAGTTCAATAAAATCATTAATGATTTAGCTAATATTGAAGTGAAATTCATTGATGAAGATAAGCTTCTGCTCTTGTTGAGTTCCTTACCTAGATCCTGTGAGCAATATTTCAAGGATGCACTCCTTTATGACAAGGACTGCACTATTATCTTCAATGAGGTTCAATCAACTATTAAAATTAAGGATCTTACTAAGCTCAAAGACAAAATAAAGTACTAGTGTGAATGTCTTAAATGTGTCAAAGGGAAAAGGTGATAGTAAACGAAAGAGAGCTAAGTCAAAATCAAAAGACATTGACAAGCTGAAGGTCAATTATCAGAAGACCGAACACTTCAAGAAGGATTGTCCATAGTTGAAGGTCAATGAGGAATCTGTACATGTTACAAATGCCACAAATGAGAGTTATGACGATGTGGGTGCACTAGTGGTGTTAAGTTGGGAACAAAAAGTGGTTTGGATCGTGGACTTTTGATGGTTTTTGATGATATCCCGTCATATAATTTTTTTTGTAGTTATTTTATAATAGTTTAGTAGTATTTAAAAAACTTTTCAAGATATAGATCTATCAGAGTCTTTTAGCAGCGGATTAATAACACAATTAAGATAAAGACTGAGCAGAAAATTAGAGAGAGAGAGAGAGAGAGAGAGAGAGAGAGAGAGAGAGAGAGAGAGAGAGAGAGAGAGAGAGAGAGAGAGAGAGAGATGAGAGAGAGAGAGAGAGAGAGAGAGAGAGGAGAGAGAGAGAGAGAGAGAGAGAGAGAGAGAGAGAGAGAGAGAGAGAGAGAGAGAGAGAGAGAGAGAGAGAGAGAGAGAGAGAGAGAGAGAGAGAGAGAGAGAGAGAGAGAGAGAGAGAGAGAGAGAGAGAGAGAGAGAGAGAGAGAGAGAGAGAGAGAGAGAGAGAGAGAGAGATTTTATATTGGTTCCCCTCACAAATTGAGAGTATTCCAGTCCCCTTGCACTTCCAAGGGATTTCACTATCATCACTAAAGATTACAATCCTAGTGCTCAAGCCCACAAGCAAGAGACTTCCCTATTGCTCAAGTCACACAAGACAAGAGACTTCACAAATGCTCCAGATCACACAGCAGGAGACTTTTACAAATGCTCAAGTTACAACTAACAAGAGACTTTTCCAAATTACTCACACAAGAGTAAATCCTAAAATTCTAAGCTTAAAAACTATTACACAAAATAACTTTCAGAGGCTCAGACAGTTTGTTGTTCACTTAGTTTGAAAGATAATTTCAGTTCAGCGTATGTGTGTCTCTCTTGTGTATTGTGCGTACAATTTCCAATACACTAATATTCCTCTAACTCTACATATATATATGAGAGAAGAGAGAATTTTAGACGTTGTAGAATTCCGTTGAGACGAACAACTGTTGATTTCCAATTGCTTGAAACGTGGGTTTTGAATATCTTCCTAGAAGAAGTAATTACTTGACTTCTTGGCTTATAAGATTCAATACCAAGCAACTTCTGATCCATGTAGTTTCTGAGCGTTGTAGGCTTCTGAATGTCTTTTGACTTCTGAGCGTCTTTTGACTTCTGAACGCCTTCAGAGTGTAATGCTTCAGACTATATCAAAGTTTCTTCAGAGCTTAAATTAAATGTGCTCTTTAATAAATATAAGTTTGTCCCGCACACTCAATTTAAAACATTAGTAATACCAATTGTCCATTTAATACTTTGTTATCATCAAAACTTAAGGTGTTTTATAAATAAAACTAATTTTGTTCCAACAATCTCCCCCTTTTTGATGATGACAAACATAAGTATTAAATACAATTGTTGTTTGACAAAATTCAGCTATATTGACATTAGGCTTCTGAGTTTTGCAAGCTCCCCCTAAGTCTGATACTCCATAGGGTTAGGTTTGTAAGCTCCCCCTATTTTATATCTATAGTTGATTTTGATCAGTTTCAGAATTACTTTATTATATGACTTAAATTATTCATATTTTACTATGCAAAGAACAAGGTTTGTAAGCTTCTTCTCTTCATACTGAAATAATTTTTGAATAAGGTTGCACCCTTACTTAAAAACTATCTATGAATAATAAACTTCAAATAATAACTGTATTCTCCTTGCACAATATAATCTTAAGAAAGTAATTAAAGTCCAGATAATAAATTTTTAAATGAATGAAGATAACATCAGATGCGTTATTGGCAGTAGGATAAGATACGTATACATTAGGTTCTCATAGGATGTCATGTGAACGATTTCAGAGTTTAAAAAAAATATAACATATATTAAAACAAATTAAATCAGATTGCCAAAAAAAAATAACCAATACTCTTTACTCTTTTCACCCCGAAATTATAACTATGAGTAATATGTTGTACAATTGTAGTGTATTATTTGTTAATACTGCTTGAAATGGAATCGGAAACTGTCATTAAGAGAGAGAAACAGGATTAGTATTCTTTAAACTCATTTGGAATTGGAATAGATCAATATGGTCTTCATAGGAAATGGTGTTAGTAAAGCAGTAAATATAGTAATGAGAAAATTTGAATCGTTAGTGCTCTCGTTTATTAACATCTTTTGTATTCCTTCCCAATACTACTAATTGATGGACTCCATAATAGTATATCCACTTTCCAATGCAGTCCATTAAGTTATAGCACACTTAAGCTACTTTTATATATAGCACGTTATCTTTGTTTTGTTTAACCAAAATCTAAATTCACTCATCCATCCACATCTAGTGTTTTCTTGGAGTTATTATATTTTATAAAATGAAAAAAAGATCCATTCAATCATCCAGCAGCAGCGAAGAGGAAGAAAATGTGTTGCGTCGAAGCATTGTCAGTTCAACTCGTCCAAGAATTGGAAATGTTCCAACAACCAACAATCAGCAAAATATGCAGTTTGAATTCAACATGATGGGAAACATGACTGATTGTATTTTTTATGTCCCTGATGTAGCCGGAGACACCACTGGTTTGGCTTTCCGTGTTGCATATGATAAGGCCAAATCATATGATAGCGACAAGACTAACAAAATGTTACGTGCATATGTGGGATCAATGTTATGCGCGGTGGTTCCTGGATTCAGAAACTCCGCGGAGACAGCACTGAATGGAATAGGCATCAAGCTTCGTTTTGTGAGTTTACCATCCCAGGCACGTGAAAACAAAATTGTGATTTCTAATGTTCCTGAATTGGACTGGTCTTCCATTCTTGTCATCTTTGGCTACTGTGTCCTTATGTCACCATTAATGAACTGAAGGGAAAACTTGGGTGCTCTTCAGATTTGAATATACCATTTAATAAGAAGGATGAATATGCCATTAGGACTATGCTTGGCACTCGCAATCTTCGCGAAACTGTTATAGCATTCCTCATGAACAAATTCGATCATCCTGACCCACAGATTAGTAGTTTGTGTCAATATTTGAGCTACACACTATCCTGGTCAGGTGATATGCGTGTGTTCTCAATTATCAATGAGAGGCTAATTAAGACCAAGTCCCCTGTTCTCTCTTACTCTACAGTTACTGCTGAGGTGAATAATTTGGAAGAGACCATGAAGGCAAAGGCAATTGGAGCTCATACTTATCCACAATATTTCTGTTATTTGTGTTCTGATTCCGAACTCTTCCATCTTGATGTTTCGAGATTTCGTACTTTGTTTGCTGTTGCACTGGAGCTGGACAGAACATTCAATAGTTCTTATGATGGTAGTTTCATATCTGCAGGCGTTTCAAACGCCAGTGGTATGGAAGTAAAAAAATTGCTTGAACGGCACTGGGAAGTTATGGAAGAAAACCCGCGAGTCACCACAACTGGAAGACGTCTGCCTACAATTCGTGGAATCTGAATTGGTTATGGCTTCACTTATCTGTTACTTAGTCTCCGTTGAAGTCGTGTTTTTTTAAAGTTATTATAATTATCTTTAGTATTCGTCTTTAAATTCTTCAGTCTTTTGTTGTTTTGGTGATATTCCTGTTGAGTTTATCAGCATTTGAAAAGTTTTATATTTGTATCACGTACCGGTAGAAAATGCAATCTTTTGTTTGTCTTTGTCTTGTTGTCAATTTTACTGTTTTGATCATTATTAGGTACCTACCATGTCACCATAATTTTAAAGACCAATATGATCATCATAGATTGTGTAAGTGGACATTTTTGACCTTGTTGATTTAATTCCCTAGATATTCTTCTTTATTGAAGAAATTTCCATGGCTATATAAAGTGTTGTTACAATTTTATACCTACAAGAAAATACCCTAGGCCAATATGATCATAATTGTGAATTTTTTGTATTGATTGTTGCTACCTCATCCATAAAGAGAGACGAAAAGAGGTTTTATGGTGGATTCTTTAAAAAATTACAGAGTATAAAAAATCTCCAATGGATTAAAACTGTTAAATATTGAAAACCAAGTTGGGCTTTTTTACCCAAATGCCACACTTTGAAATCAAATGTACCAAACTGCCACACTTTGAAAAGAAATTTCCAAAATGCCACACTTTTAACTTTTCAAATTTACTTCCGCCACCCCCTATGGCGGAATTGTACACCACTTGCTTTTTTTTTTAATTTTTTTTTCCTAGCCACATCATGTGGCGGAATTGTGAAGGAATTTCTTTTTTTTTTTTTTTTTTCAAGCCACATCATGTGGCGGAATTGTGAAGTATTTTTTTTTTTTACTTTTTTTTTTTTTCCGTTTTTGTCTTATTATGTTTTTTTTCTTTTTTTTTTTGTTTTTTTAATCCTAAAAAAACCCAAAAAATTCTAAAAAAATTATCTTAACACTAATTAATTTATATAATGATTAATGCTAGAAAAAAATTTCAAAAGAGGCAAAATTAGTAGTACAACACTTAATATTTAACTTATATAATTAAAATAGTATAATCACAAATATAAATTACTAATAATTTATATTTGAACAAACATAAAAAAAAAAAAAAAAGACATGAACAAACATAGAAAAAATTAGATAATACAATTTCAACAAAAAAAAAGAAGAAAATAACTAGTGTTGATTAGATGGACCCGCAACATTTGGACAGTTCTTACGATAATGATCGGGTGTTTTACATAACCCGCAATTTCTTGGTTCTTTTGGAAAATCGTCCATTTCGGTCCTTATTCGAGTACTGTTTGGACGACCTTTTTTGGTTCTTCGCATATTTTCATTTGCAAATAATTTTATGCCATGAAAAGGAGGCCAGAAATCTTCGTTGCGAACAACTCCAAAAGGTTCTTTGTAAGCATTGAAAACAGTAGAAACGCTGTATTTTTCAGATATATAGACTTGATAGTTTTGACGAATGCTTGAACATGCAGCTATGACATGTGAACAAGGTAGATGTAAAACTTGAAATCACAACACTTGTTAAGCAAATCAACCATGAAATCTCCCATTGGTCGGCCCTCATTCTGGTTGACAGTTTCTTGAACGTAAAATGTTTGATCTTGTCGGTCAAAATATGTGACTCTGTGACTGTTGGACTTCTCCACTGCTTCATTAATCATCTTCATACATTTTTGTGTATATGCTTGACCAGAATTAAAAAGGGAGTAGTAACTAACAAGGAAAAGAAAGTTTGCTTAAGGAACAAGTTATTGAAGAATTAGTGTTAGATCATGATAGCTAACTGTTTATTGCTTGTACAATATAGTTAATTCCTTTCCTACAAGTTAGTTATACTAACTGATTGTTAGTTACAAGAGGTAGCTAGTATGACATAGTTTTTATCAAATCAATACACAAGATTGATAACTTTAATCTCATGATTTCTCTCTTTCATTGCCATCTTAAGATAAATTAACGTCGGTCATAATAATGGCCAAGTAGTATTAAATTGTTAAAAGTTAATCATTATGCACAAAATTATTTTTACCATTGGATTAATAAGTCTCACCACTAAAATGTGAAAATATGGTGTTATATTTTGATCAAATGGTAATACTAATATGGTTTACCATTGGATTAATAATCTTTTATATATACAGTCGTTTGATAACATTTTATTCTTACTAATTTATAATTTTTTTTTTGTTACACTAATTTATAATTTTTTTGATGGAAAATATTAATTAGTATTGAATAATAATCGTTAGTGCTCTCTTTTATTAAGAACTTTTGTGTTCCTAATCCTTTCCAATACTCTCCCATTAATTTAAGCACACTATTTAGTTATGTACATACACTTATATATAGTGCTTACTATACTTGTAGTTTATTTAAACCAAAAGCCAAATCATCACTCAAACTTACAGAAAAAAAATGAGAAACGATAACCAAGAGGAATCATCAAATGCAATGTTTCGAAGCATTGTCCCTTCATCTCCTACTCGAGGAAGTAACCTCATCGACCATCCTAGAATTACCAGTCTTGCACCAACCAATCAGCCAAATATGCAGTTTGGAATCAACATGATGAGAAACATGACAAACTGCGATTTCTATATCCCATGTTGAATATGTAAATTGATTTTGGGTTTGTTAGTGTTTGGGCCTTAGGAATTTAAAGCCCAAATTTATGTTGTAATAAGTCCAACTTCTAGAAGCCTATTTTAGAGAAATCTATGGAGCTCTCTAGAAGATAAGGATAAGTTAAGACTTTTGTAGAATAGTAGAGAAAATTCTAGAGAGTGGTTTATGACCATTAGATTAAGTTTATGGTGGCAAAATCCTAGTCATTGATTTAGGAATGCCACTAGTATAAATAGAGGTGATGTACTTGAGTTTGAATCAAGGCAAAAATTACAAACACTCAATAATAGAGGTGATGTACTTCAGTGAGAATTACATAATGTACTTAAACACTTTCTGCACCTATTAAAACTTCCATCCAACAAAGTGGTATCAAGAGCTTGAAGATCCTCCTAAAGATGGCGAATAATGGTGTTCCTCTCCAAGTCCCGATGCTCACAAAGAGCAACTATGACAATTGGAGTCTAAGAATGGTGGCTCTCCTTGGCGCACACGACGTGTGGGAGATAGTCGAGAAAGGCCTTGTGTTCCCGGAGAATGAAGGAACTCTATCTCAAACTCAAAAGGATAGTTTGAAAGACTCAAGGAAGAGAGACATGAAGGCTCTCTGTCTAATCTATCAAGGATTAGATAAAGACACGTTCGAGAAGGTCTCGGGAGCAAAGACGGCTAAAGAAGCATGGGAGAAACTCCAAACCTCTTACAAGGGAGCCGATCAAGTGAAGAAGGTACGTCTTCAAACACTAAGAAAAGAGTTTGAAGTTTTGCATATGAAAGAAGGTGAACTTATTTCTGATTACTTCTCACGAGTTTTGACGGTTACTAATAACCTAAAAAGAAACAGAGAGAAGTATGATGATGTAAGAATCATGGAGAAAGTTCTTAGATCGTTAGATCCAAAGTTTGAGCATATTGTCACCGTCATCGAAGAGACAAAGGATTTGGAGGTCATGACAATAGAGCAACTTCTTGGGTCGTTGCAAGCTTATGAGGAAAGGAAAAAGAAGAAGGAAGATATTGAGGAGCAATTAGTACTCAAGACACGAGTTGATTCACCTAGAGAAGAGCATGGTCGAAGCAGCCAAAGACGAGGTGACGATCGAGGACGTCGACGTGGTCGTGGATATGGAGGCGGACGAGGATGGAGGCCTAATGATGACAACAACAAAAGAGGAGAAATCTCATCAAGAGGTCGTGGGAGAGGATCTCCAAAACCAAGGTACGATAAGTCACGGGTCAAATGCTACAATTGTGAAAAGTTTGGGCATTATGCTTCCGAATGTAGAGCTCCTAGCAATCGTAAAGTTGAAGAGAAGACCAACTATGTTGAAGAAATAAGCCAATAAGATGGAACATTATTGTTGGCGCACAAAGACAATGAAAGAGGTGGAGATAATCAATGGTACCTTGACAGCGGTGCAAGCAACCATATGTGCGGGCGAAGAAGCATGTTCGTAGAGCTAGATGAATCAATGAACGAAAATGTGGCTTTTGGAGATGAATCAAAAGTGGAAGTGAAAGGTAAAGGAAATGTTCTCATCCGTTTGAAGAATGGAGATCATAAATTTATTTCCAATGTTTACTATGTGCCAAACATGAAGAGCAACATCTTGAGTCTAGTACAACTCTTAGAGAAAGGTTATGACATTCAATTGAAGAATAATAACCTTTCTATAAGAGATCATTCAAACAAGTTCATTGCTAAGGTGCCAATGTCAAGAAATAGAATGTTCATGCTCAACATACAAAACGATGTCGCGCAATGTCTCAAGATGTGCTACAAAGAGGAGTCATGGCTTTGGCATCTTCGATTTGGGCATCTCAATTTTGGAGGATTAGAGATGCTCTCTAAGAAGGAAATGGTTAGAGGATTGCCTTACATCAACCACCCCAATCAAGTATGTGAAGGATGTCTACTTTGCCTCTCAAGATGTGCTACAAAGAGGAGTCATGGCTTTCCCAAGGAGTCAAGCTCAAGAGTGCAAAAGTCATTGGAGCTCATACACACGGATGTGTGCGGTCCGATCAAGCCAAGATCACTCGGTAAGAGTAACTACTTCCTTCTCTTTATTGACAATTTTTCAAGAAAAACATGGGTGTACTTTTTGAAGGAGAAATCAAAAGTGTTTGAGAACTTCAAAAAGTTTAAAGCCCTTGTTGAGAAGGAAAGTGGTTGTGTGATCAAAGCCATAAGATCCGACCGATGAAGAGAGTTCACATGAAATGAATTTTTGAAGTATTGTGAAGACAACGGCATTCGGAGACAGCTGACGGTGCCAAGATCCCCCCAACAAAACGGATTAGTAGAGAGAAAGAACAGGACAATCCTTGAGATGGCGAGGAGCATGCTAAAAAGCAAAAGACTACCAAAGGAACTATGGGAAGAAGCTGTTGCATGCGCGGTTTATCTATCAAACCGTTCTCCGACAAGAAGTGTATTGGGAAAAACACCACAAGAAGTCTGGAGTGGAAGAAAGCCTGGAATTTTCCATCTAAGAGTCTTTGGAAGCATAGCTCATGCACATGTACTAGACGAGAAAAGAAGCAATCTGGATGACAAAAGTGAAAAGTACATCTTCATTGGTTATGACGACAACTCCAAAGGCTACAAGCTCTATAATCCTATTACGGGGAAGACTATCATCAGTCGAAATATCGTTTTCGATGAAGAAGGTGAATGGGATTGGAGATCTAGTAATAAAGATTACAACTTATTTCCACAATTTGAAGAAGATGGCGTAGAACCAGAGGAACCAAAAGAAGATCCTGCTACCCCGCCGGCTTCATCGACCCAGAGTGTTGAAGAAGGAGAAAGCTCAAGTGAAAAGACCCGTCACTTTAGAAGTTTGCAAAAGATTTACGAGGTAACCGAAAATCAAGACAATCTTACTTTTTTTTGTCTATTTGCGGATTATGAGCCTATGAACTTCCAAGAAGCATTCGAGAAGAAGACTTGGAGAACTGCCATGGACGAAGAAATCAAGGCGATAAAGAAGAATGACACATGGGAGTTAGTCTCACTTCCAAAAGAGCACAAGGAAAGATTGGTGGCAAAAGGATACAGTCAAAGAGCCGGCATCGACTATGACGAGGTATTCACTCTAGTTGCTCGATTAGAAACTGTTAGACTAATCATTTAATTGGCAGCTCAAAACAAGTGGAAGATACATCAAATGGATGTCAAGTCAGCCTTCTTAAATGGAGTCCTTGACGAAGAAGTCTACATTAAGCAACCACGAGGCTATGAAGTCAAGGGAGAAGAGGGAAAGGTCATGAAGCAGAAGAAGGCACTCTACGGGTTAAAACAAGCTCCAAGAGCTTGGAATGCTCGAATTGACAAGTATTTCCAAGAGAATAACTTCATCAAATGTCCATATGAGCATGCACTCTATATCAAAGCGCAAGGTGAAGATATTTTGATTGTATGCTTGTATGTAGATGACTTGATCTTCACGGGGAACAATCCGACCATGTTTGAAGAGTTCAAGAAAGAGATGACAAAAGAGTTCGAGATGACTGACATTGGATTAATGTCTTACTACCTTGGCATTGAAGTGAAACAAGAAGATCATGGAATCCTAATCACTGGAGAAAGTTACGCTAAGGAGGTACTCAAGAAGTTCAAGATGGATGATGCAAACCCAGTCAACACGCCAATGGAATGTGGAATCAAGTTGTCAAACAACGAGAAAGGAGAAACAGTGGATCCATCACTCTTTAAGACCTTGGTTGGATGCTTACAATATTTAACATGCACGAGGCCTGACATCTTGTATGTAGTTGGACTAGTCAGTCGATACATGGAGCATCCAACAACAACTCATCTAAAGGCGGTAAAGGGGATTCTCCGCTACATCAAAGGTACAACAAACTTAGGCTTGTACTACTCTGTTTCTGATGATTACAAGCTCGTTGGATATTGCGATAGCGACTGGGGAGGTGATGTAGATGACTGAAAAAGCACAAGTGGATCTGTTTTCTACATTGGAAACAAAGCCTTCACATGGATGTCAAAGAAACAACCGATTGTCACTCTTTCCACATGTGAGGCGGAGTACGTGGAGACCACTTCATGTGTTTGTCATGCAATCTGGTTGCGAAACTTGTTAAAGGAGTTGAATTTTCCACAAAAGGAGTCGACCAAGATATTGGTGGACAACAAGTCAGTAATAGCTTTGGCAAAGAACCCAGTCTTCCATGATCGAAGTAAGCACATTTACCAAGACGGACAACTCCACCTTCCTTAAGCTCCAAAGTCTCAAAATACTCCTTTCTCAGACACATGTGATAAGAGCAACCCGAGTCCATGAACCAACTCTTCTCTGGTTCCCAACTTGTAACTGTAAGTGCGCCCGCACTCTCATAACCTTCATCACTAGTAGCAATTTGAGCCGACGAACTACCGCTGCCCTTTCTTTGAGGACAATCCTTCTTGAAGTGACCGGCTCATGACAATGATAGCATTTGAACTTGCCACCACTATCACCTCCACCCTTTGGCCTAGACTTGGACTTATGTTTCTTCCCTTTCCCTTTGCCTTTGTACTCGCTTCTACCTCTCGCAACATTCAAACCTTCTCCACTATCATCTGTAACACCCAAACCCGTTATTTAAATATTTCTACCTTTATTAAAATCTTTTCATAATACGCAACAGAAAAATCATAATTTATTTATAAAATGTTTGGTCAAGGTATTACAACTTCAACATAATTAACTAATTGATTAATTAGCCTAAAACATCGTCTACAAAAATCATTTTTATAAAATATACATTTTCAAAGTAAATGCATTAACTTATAAAGGACCCTATATCATGAATACAACCCTTTCCCGTGTCACACTCAGAGCGGAGCTTCACCAAACACTTGGGAATCAAATAAGCATATAACCTGTAAACCTGGACCACCCAACGGTCCAGAAGTACACAAAACAGAGAGTTAGTAAATCATAACCAACAAAATACAAGTGTAAGAAATATCATTAACACTTCATCATATTATCATGCATAAACTAACTCTCATAAACATAATCATACATATTCTCTCAATCTTAAATCATACATAAGATTATCAATATATCACATTGAAATAACAATTATAATCAATGTTAAACCATATAACTCACTCATATAATCCACGTCACACACACAATGTCACATAACAATTACCACGTAATGTGCACATAATCCTAATGCAATCTAATGCCACAACTCATGCTATGTCACCCTAGACATATCTAATGCATGTGGTACCATCGTCTTTATTAGAGTATCTCACCTCTAATATCCGTCTTTATCGAATAAATATAATTCGATATCCGTCTTTATTAGAATCATAGATTCTAATATCCCTACTCAATACATGAATGCATGAATGATTCATGTATAACCACAAACACTTAATATAACACAATATTAAGTTTTACTCTATGATATGGAACACTATCCATATCCGTCTTTATCAAATAAAATTCGATATCCGTCTTTATTAAGATAACACAATACCATAATATACTTCTTTATCAAATAAAATTTGATATCCGTCTTTATTAAGATAACACAATTCCTTAATATACTTCTTTATTAGAATAAAACAATTATAATATTTTTCATTCATATATATACAAATCATACATTCATTAACGTCAACAAATCATTATTAATTAAAACATCTTTAACATTTGTTATTAATTAATAAAACTCAACTTCAATCATCGTTAATCAAACATCATCAACAATTCTTAAACATACAATTAATCTATGTTATAAACAAGTAATTGCATTTTAAAAATTATTAAACATTGTTTAAAAATCATTAAACATTGTTTAAACATTATTCTGTTCTGGCAATTTCGCCCGGCGAGACCCGACGAGGAAAAACAAAATATTTTGCGAAAACCGGCGAACCATTTCACCCGGCGAAGTAAAATCTCGCCCGCGAGCACTCAAGAACATGCTGGTTGCTCTGTTTCGGGAATTTGACCAAATCCACCTAAAAATCTCATTTTTGAGTTCCAGTTACTAAAAGATGTTGTTTTCAAGTACCCAATACACATATGATCATAAAAGTACAGCTTGATTCATAGATCTCCAACATTTCATGCCAAAAAGTAAAGATTTTCAAAGATTATACAAAAACTCATAAACTTCAACAAAACCTTACAAAAATCTACATATACCCGTTTTTACTCTTTGAAATTGTCCATACTACTTATTCTTAGTATATTAAACATGTTATGAGTGTTAGATTTCATTTTCATTTAGAAAAATCCCCCAAAAACCCACGAAAATTGAGTGGAGAAAGTTTGGGTTCGGAGAAATCGACATTCTTCCCTTTCTCTAGCCACTCACAATTATGAATACTAACTCTCTTACATTAGCTCGACGATTCTCGAATTTGGCTCTTGATTTTCTCTTGCCCTAGCCCTCCTCTTCTCCTCCTTCTCTCTTCTTTCACAAAATAGTCACAAAATGTGACTTTCTCTCTCTAATGTGGTATTTATAGCTCACTCCAATTTGTGAGGTCAAAAGCCCAATAGCCCACTAACACGCCCAACACACGTAAACTCTCATAAATTCACTCAATTAACTAATACTCTCGCTAATTAATTAATCGCCACAAAATAATATAATACTAATAAGCCACATCAATATATATAAATATACACATATATACAAATAGCGAATAAATGAAAATCGGGTCGTTACATCATCAATCTTCAAGTCCCTCAACTTAGTTAACTCTTTAGTTCTCAAAGCCGATTGAACCTCATCCAATGTGATAGTGCCTTCTTTGCCATAAAGCACACAACTAATGGATGCATTCCTTGAGATTTTCCCATGACTTAGGTAAAGCACACAAAAAATGAAAGGCTTTGTCCTCGTCTTCCAAGATCACATCAATGTTCGCCAAATAATCAATGATTTTATTAAATTCCGCAAGTTGCTCCACCATACGATAAAAGTATAGTCGTTCCTTCAGACACTGTCGATGTGCTAGAGACTTTGTCATATACAAAGCGTCAAGCTTAGTCCACATCATTACCGCCGAAGTCTCACGCGCTACCTCTCTCAAAACCTTATCCCCGAGACACAAAGTGATAGCACTCACCGCCTTATCATTCATCTCGGTTTTCTCATCCTCCGAGAGATGCGGTGGCATCTGTGTCGGTCCCTTTAACGCTTCAACACATTTTTGTTGAACCAAAACCGCCCTCATTTTTAACTTCCACAATTCGAAATCATTGCTACTGGTAAACTTCTCAATATCAAACTTCGAACCCATGGTGCCTAAATTCGTTTAATCCCTTGCCCCACGGTGGGTGCCAATTGTTGTGAATTCGAATCAAATACCACACCAATAAAACCTTTAAGTGTGTGGAGCAAACGAATAAGCAACCAAAATAACGAAGAACAATATTTCAACGAGCAATAAAACCAACGGAAAGTAAACAAGAATAAAATGATAAAAGACACCGATAAATTGTTTATCCAGTTCGGCTATAATGAACCTACTCTGGGGGAAAGGACAGCTCTCCGTTCCACTATCACACTTGTTCTTGATTACAATGAGATTCTCACAAAGAGTTACAAGAAAAATAGAGTATTTTCTACCCTTTTCCCAAATCTCTCTCCGTGACCAAGAGATTTCAATGATATGTGTTACAAGATGAAAGAAAAGATTATCCAACCCTAAGAATTTAATGCTAGCCCTTGTTGATGAAGAAGAACTCCCAAACCTATTCTTTCTCTCTCCTGGCGGCTGAAGAAGCAAAACAGATCCAATATATAGTACGCGCACGCGCGCCGCACAAGACAAGTCACGCGTCGCGACGGAACCAGAAACCCACGCCAGAATCTCCAACGATGATTGCGTGACGCGCAAAGCATGCCACGCCACGCACAGATATCAGATCCAAAAACCCAGTTTTCTTCAACATCCAATTTCAAGGTAATCTTCTACAGTTTTCTATGATACTTGATTCTCTTGCCGCTTTCAAATCTGTTGAGATTTGCAGGACTTTTTTAGAGTCGCTGGTGGTTTCTAAATCTATTGAGATTTGCAGGTCTCTCTGTATATGGTTGACCTTTATCGCGTCGGTGTTGACTGTTTGAAGGCGGTCTGCAAGCTAAAACTCACCTACCTAGGTTCTCAAGGAGTTGTTTTTGGGATTCTGATGGGTCGATCACTTTTGATTCAAGGTCGGGAGTTAGTGTCTTGTGGCATTTCTATGGGTCGAGTTGCTGTCTTCTCTGGTGGTCTGGAAGTTGAGGAGTGTCTTTCTAAGTATGAGATTAAAAGTGACCTCTATTAAGTGGTGTCTGTTTTAGTATTTTCATTGGTGTTCCGCTTATATACGACACATTTTTTTAACCCCTCATTTACAAGTCTCTGTTCGTCTTGTGCGGAGACTTGATTATTAATAATATTATATTTGCCGTTCAAAAAAAATAATTTATTTGATTAATAAAAAATTATATAAACCTTGAAAGTGCCCACAATATTATGAAAATATTATGAAATTGCCCACAATATTTTGATTGAGTACAACCATTTAAAGCTCATATGGTCATAATAAAAAATTATATAAACCAAAAGTGAAAAGAATTAAATTAGTAATCACGTGTATTTATGACTGGGAACAGAGCTAGTATATATAAATACCTTAGTATGGTTGACACTATATTGCTACAAAATCACACGAATGGAAAGATTAATGCAGGTGAGACTAGTGACAATTTTTCTTGTTTTATTGGGTAAAGTATCCAATATTGCAATTGCACAAAATACCACTGCAGCATTTCCTGCTGTGTTTGCATTTGGTGACTCAATCTATGACACTGGAAATAATAACAACCTTTTTACTGCATCTAAGTGTAATTTTCCTCCCTACGGAAAGGATTTCTATGGAGGACATGCTACCGGCAGATTCGGTAACGGCAGAGTTTTATCAGATTTAATAAGTAAGCAGTTTAAATGTAACAAGCATTCATAATTCAATATCATTTCATGTCGTAACTAACCACATAATTTTTAAAAAAATGGTTACGGTCACATATTTAAAATGATGTAATAGGTTAATAAAACATTTGTCTTTTTGCGTAGCTTCGGCTTTGGGAGTGAAAGAGACATTGCCAGCATTCTTGAATCCAGCTTTAACGGCACAAGACCTTCCTACCGGGGTATGCTTTGCATCAGGTGGTTCAGGGTTTGATGATTTGACAGCAAACATGCAGGGAGGAGTATTGACAATGGGAGCTCAATTGAAATTGTTCCAACAATACATAGAAAAGCTTAAAGCAGTTGTTGGAGCAGATACGGCAGCCGATATAATATCTAAAGCTTTGTTTATAATATCAGCTGGAAACAATGACATTATATTTGCTTATTCTTTTACTAGAAGAAGAGCTATACCTTTCAATATATATGCGGCTTCTTTAGTTAGTGCAGGTCAAAATTTTCTCAAGGTTCGTTCATATAAATCAATTAGCACTTCAATTATAATTTATTTTTAGGCATTCAAAGTTTCAAACTATATTGTCTCAAGAAATTATAATGTCAAACTCTAAATACTAAGCTGGCATTGAATTGATAACAGAGTCTATATCAATTGGGCGCACGACATGTGTGGGTTCAATGTACAGTGACATTGGGATGCTTACCAACTGTTAGATCAACATTGGGAGGACCATTAAGGGTTTGTGTAGATTATGAGAATATGTACGCACAACAATATAATGGCATGTTAGCAGCTGGGGTTGCAAATTTAGATTCGTTGATGTTTATACTCCCATGCTTCGTATCATACAGAATCCTTCGGCAGCAGGTAATGCAATTTTATTATTATCAAATTGATCACTAATATTAATTTGTTTGCACAAATTGACTAATTAATAAACAATGATATATAATTTAATTTTCAGGGTTCGTAAATGTTTGGAACGGTTGCTGTGGAACTGGAATATTTGAAATGGGACCATCATGCAATGCATTTACATTCCAATGTCCAAGTACAGAACAATACTTTTTCTGGGATGTTGCTCATCCTACAAAGAGAGCTTATCAAGCCACTCTTGCTCAATTGTTACATGCTCTAAACTATGACCTTAATAGTTACAATATTTCCAAAACACTTCATCCTTTGAATGTATCAAATCTTATCTTTTAATTAGTAAGTAAGTAATTTATCATATGGTGATTACCATAAAAAATAAATTACTATATGGACTATTAATTGTTTATCCAAAGGAATGAAATAGACAATTGATTTTGTATAACTATTACTAGGGGTGTAATTGGACCGATTTAGATCGATTTTGAGTGAATCCAATGTCCGAACCAATGAACCCTCAATTGGTTCGGTTTGGTTCGGTTTTTAGTGTTTTTCATAAATGATTCCGAACCAAACTCGTCGGTTTGGTTCGGATACTTTAATCAATTTTGCAAAAACTCTTTTTTCAGCTCGAACTCGGCTCGTTTAGAGTTCACGAGTAGTTCGGTTCGGCTCGTTAGGTTCAGTTCGTTTTCAACTCGAAACTCAACTCAACAGTTTGACATGAATATTTTTTCTACTTATTCTCCACTTTGTATATGCACTCCGATGTAAGACTATTTATTTTGTATATACTCATTTTTTTCCTCGTATTATTGTTAATGGTTTGTCTTAGTTTCTTTAAAGTATTATATATATTATAAATTATCTAAATGTATAAAATCAATTATATATCTGTAAACAAAAATCAATTATATAAATATAAATATATAAAATCATATATATAAATTTAAAATTATTTTTGAAGTATTATTTAAAAATATTTTTCGAAATGTTATATATATATATATGAGTCGGGATCCGTTGACACCAGGTGTCAAATAGTACTTTGACACCAAATCTCAACCGTCTATTTATTTAATCCAAGGGTCAAGAAATATTTGTTAAACTAACACCCATGGTCGTTTTCTCAATTGCCTCACCTGATCAAGTGCCCTTGTTTTTCTGCTCATCAAAATTAACGCAGTGTGAAAGAGGAACAATGGAATCACATAGATATGCACCGTCACGTAACCTTTTTGTCACTCCTATTCTTTCTCTTGGGTTTTGCTGCCGCCGATAAGGATTTAGGCATATATAATTCATGAATGCAATGATATGCACCGCCATGCCTTTGCTTTGTTTGTCTTTTTATTCTTATCAATACCCTGTTTTCTCATCATCATATTATTTAGGGATGCACAAATTTGTAATCTCTAAAATTATGTTCCTTTCTTTTAGTCTATGAATTGCACAAAATTGTTTTCTATTCAAATTATTCGATTAGTTTTCTATAAACTTTCAAGATTTATTGAGGAGAAAAATAAAAAAACAAACCAGATAATTGGAGACAGAAAACACTCCTAAACTGAAAATAGTACGTTTCAATGGCGGATGAATGAGAGGGATGCACCCATGGTGGTTGAGAGAAGAAGACTGCGTAATGTGAAAGATGAAGTTGTGTGGGATTTTGTCACGTGATACTTTTAGTGGTTAAATCTAAGCCTTTGGATTAAAATAAATCAACGGATATTATTTGGTGTCAAACTTGGTGTCAACGGATCCTAACTCTTTATATATATAATCGAGTCAGATATATTTTGAAGTGTTATATATATATATATAATCGAGTCAGCTCGTGAACCAAACGAGCCGAACTATATATAGCTTAAGTTCAGTTCATATAATTAGCGAACTTAATTTTTGACTTAAGTTCGACTCATTTGGTTCATGAACCAAGTTCAACGAATCAATTGTCAAATTGCGTCTCAAACTTTGTTCGAGTTGGTCGGTTCATTTTCACCCCTAGATGAGAGTGATGAGCAACTTAAAAGATGAGATTGTTTTTGCGTACGTATGTGTACGTGTTACTGTGAGGGAGAGAGAGAGTTTATCAGTTAGAGTTTGTTACAAGAAGTGAGAGAGGAAGATATTTATTTTTACAAGTTGTTGGGCCTATTTTATGTTTTAATAGTTGTGGGTTGCCTTAAAAAAAATTATTAATTTAATAATATATGTATATTGGTTTGGTTTGGTTCGGTTTGTTCATCGGTTTTGTGAGGGAACCAATATAAATTTTTGTTGTGAAAATTGAGTAATTCACGTGTTTTTCAATTTCTGGATATTTTGGCCCAGCGAGAAGAATTTGGCCCGGCGAGATTCACGGGATCAGCCTAACTGTCATGACAGTTGACAGTTATGAGTTAGTTAGTTTGTTAGTGGTTGCTTAGCTGTAAAACAACTGAAATGTTTGTTAGTTAGTGGTAGTTAGTTAGTTACTAGCTATGTTTGTGAGTTTGCTTAAGTGTCAAGTAAATTCTATAAATGCTTATGCATTTTCATTAGTGATTGTAACTTTTGATTTGGCCCAATTGTGGAAGAATAAAATTTCTCTCTTCTCTCTTATCATCTCTCTCAACCTCTGTGTGTGTTCTTCAATTTTCCCCAAATTCCAAAACCCCATTCTTGCGAATACAAAGTGTGTGTGTGGAAACAAGTGGTGCGTGTGAATTGTGATTTTGCTGCGCTAACAACTGGCATCAAGAGCCTGGTTCTTGAAGCATTCAACAATGGCTGCTTCAAGTTCTTCAGTTCCAATGGGTACATATGGAAATGGTGCTTTCCCTGGAAATCTTCCAATCTTGAATGGGAAGAATTATGATACGTGGTGCAAACAGATGAAGGTAGTGTTTGGGTTTCAAGATGTGTGGGATCTTGTGCAAAGTGGAGTGGAACCAATCACTGATGCTTCAAGTGATCTAGAGAAAGCCACATTCAAAGAATTGAAGAAGAAAGACTACAAAGCTCTCTTCATCATTCATCAATGTGTAAGTCCAGATAATTTTGAAAGAGTTGGTGATGCTCTATCATCCAAGGAAGCATGGGATAATCTTGAGAAAGCTTATGGTGGTGCAACCAAAGTCAAGAAGGTAAGGTTACAAACTTACAAAAGACAATTTGAATTGTTACAAATGGAAGAGAAAGAAAGTGTAGGTGATTTTGTCACAAGAGTTACCAAATTAGTGAATCTAATGAAGGGTTATGGGGAAACAATGAATGATCAATCTATGGTGGAAAATATTTTGAGATCTCACACACCAAGATTTGACATAGTGGTGGCCATAGAAGAATCCAAAGATCTCTCAAGCACAACAGTTGAAGAGATACAAGGAGTTTTGGAAGCTTCTGAACAGAAATTGAATGAAAGGTTATAAAAGGGCAAAAATGAAGTTGCTCTTCAAGCACACAATAATCAAGCCAAGAGAGGAAAGGGAAAGTGGTCAGGGAACAGAGGAAGAGGTGGATACCAAGGATCCAATGCTAAAGATAACCAAGAAAGTGGAAATCCAAATCAAAAGAATGGTGGAAGAGGTGGTTTTAATTGAAATTACAGAGGAGGAAGAGGTGGAAGAGGTGGTAGAAATGGTAGAGGTGGTTTCAATGGATACAAAGGTTTTGACAAGAGTAATGTGCAATGTTACAATTGTCAAAAGTATGGACACTTTGCTGATGAGTGTAGGTCCAAGAATGAATTACAAGATGATGAGGCAAGAGTAGCTAAGCAAGATGAAAGTGAGAATCCAGTAATGTTGATGGTTACAACTAAAGAAGATCAAAGATGTGGTGAAGAATGGTACTTGGATTCTGGATGTTCTACACATATGATTGGGAGAAGAGATTGGTTTAGCAGCTTTGATCAATCCCATAGAAACAAAGTGAAATTTGCAAATGATAGCACACTGAATGCAGAAGGTGTAGGTGTTGTGTGCTTCAGAAGCAAAAATGGTGATCAAGCCTTCATCAATGATGTGCTATATATCCTAGGTATCAAGTGTAATCTTCTTAGTGTAGGACAGTTAATTGAAAAGGATTATAAGATTGCTATAGAAGATAGAATGATGAAGTTGATGGATTCAAACAGAAAGTTGATTTTGAAAGCTCCAATGTCTAGAAATAGAACTTTCAAAATTGAACTTAATGTGATGAATCATATGTTCCTAGCTACTGCAATTGAAAGAGATGATTGGACTTGACATTATAGATTTGGTCATTTGAATTTTAGAGATTTGAATATGATGTCAAATAAGAGTATTGTGTCTGGCTTACCTAAAATTCAAGTACCAAATGAAGTATATGAAGATTGTGTACAGTCCAAGCAACACAGGGATAGTTTCAACAAAGACGTGAAGAGTAGAACCAAGAGTGTATTGGAAGTGATCTACTCAGATGTGTGTGGACCTATGCAAGTAGATTCAAATGGTGGAAATAGATACTTTGTATCTTTTGTTGATGATCACAGTAGAAAGCCATGGACTTATCTGATTAAAAGGAAGAGTGAAGTGTTTGACGTGTTTAAGAAGTTTAAGGATATGGCTGAGAAACAAAGTGATCATAAATTGAAGGTATTAAAGACAGATGGTGGAGGAGAATATGTGAAAAGTCTTCTCTGAATTTTGTGAAGTTGAGGGTATAGTACATGAGGTAATTCCACGCTATACTCCACAGCAAAATGGCAGTGCAGAGAGAAGAAATAGAACGATAATGAATATGGTGAGATGCATGATCAGAGGTAAGCATTTGCCAAAGGAATTATGGGGAGAAGCAGTGAATACTGCTTGCTATGTGCTTGTCATACCCCATTTTTTGACCGATTGATTTTGTTCGGCGTTTAAAACCTTCTTGCCCTCTTTGTCATTTCTGACGAAATTTCGGCAGAGAGGTAATTTAAAATACCTCATTTGTTGTTTCTTTTATATTTATTCTTTTTCTATTATTATTATTATTGTTTATTCTTTTTTACCATTATTTGTTATTATTATTATCTTCTTCATTTTTTTTAATTTTTATTTATTTATTTATTTTATTTCCTTTTTATTTTCTGTTTTTTTATTAATTTTCATTTTTTATATTTATTTAATTTAATTATTTTGTTTTTATTATTTAATTTTATTTTGTCCTTTTTTTTTTTGATTAAAAAATCAGAAAAAAATTGAAAGTCAACTCTCCCTTTCTCCATGCGCGGAAGGCTTTCTGCCTGAACAGTGTCCTTTTGTCCCAAATTGCAAATTTTGTCCAGGTTTTTGCTTAGTCCAAAGGTATCAGAGATCCCAATTTGTGTATATAGTAAACACTAATTAATGAACAGGGGGATCAATTTTTTTTGCTGAGCAAAAAAAACCCTAAATCTGAGAAACTCAAAGAACCCAGAATCAAAGTTTTTCTTTCCAAAATACAAAAAAAACAAACCCACAAACCTTTTCGCAAAACCAAATCTCAATCACGAACAGAAATAAATCAAATCAAAATCAAAGAAAAAACCCAGAACCGTCACAATCATCATCAACAGATCCAAAATCATAATCCAAAACGAACCCAGATTCAACCACCAGATTCAACCATCAGAACCACATCCAAAACAAAACCAACCATCAAAAACATTCACCAACAAACAGAAATAAAAATAAACCATTACCCATCTTTTTTTTTCCAGATCGAAACCGTGTGAGAAGAAGAAAAAATCGCAAAAAACAAACGCGAAGAGGAAGAAGAGGACAGAACCGAATCGAATTTTAAAAAAACCCAAAGTTTGTTTTGCTTTCCTTTTGTTCTTCCGATCCGGATTTTGGGGTTTGATTTTGTTTATTTCAAGTTTAGATTTGGGTTTAGGGGTGGGTTTTGTATATGTTTGATGTTAAAACATTTTTGAAACATGGAGTTTTGGGTGGTTAAAAATGGAGGAAACCGAGAGAGTTTGAGAGGAGGAAGAGAACTCGCGGCGGTGAGTGAGAGGAGAGAAGGAGAAGTGATTTTGTGATTTTTTTTTAGGGTTTTCTGTATATATACCCCTCCCTGATCCTATGCGCGCAGGTGCACAGCCTTATCGTGCACCTGCGCGCCTTAGCCTTTTGATTTCAATCTGACCACTCCTGATCTATATTCCCTTTGATCAAATCAGGGACGTCTGATCTATCAGACGGCCAGTATTAATCCTGGCCTTTTTTTTGTTTGTCTCTACACAGATGGGCCCTTTGGGCTGGGCTTCACTGTTCTACTGCTATTCACACCCCCTTGTTATTTCGTTTTAATGTTCACACCCCCCTGTTTCAATTTTATTTTTATTTTTTTAGCTTATGAGATAAGTGCTTTTGGCATAAGCTATTTTAGCTATTATTTCAGCCAATCAAGCATGATGTTGAGGCTTATTTATTTTTCTATTTATTTGATATTTAGATATTGGTAATATTATTTCATGTTTTTATTCTGTTAATTAATTTTATTTTTAGCTTATGAGATAAGTGCTCTTGGCATAAGCTATTTTAGCTATTTTTTCAGCCTTGTAAAGCATGATGTCGAGGCTTACTTTCATCTTTTAGTTCCGTATTTATTTATTTATTTATGTTATTTATCCATGCATATCATATTATTTCATTACATCCATTTATTTACCATTTTTACCTTTACTTTTATAATATCGTTATTATCACAATATTGAGTGTTTATTACTTTATTAATTGTCATTTACTTTTGCTCTTGAATTTAGGATGTAAATAGGCCAAAATGTAAACTCTAAATAAAAGTGCATAGCATACCCCCTCTCTTGCATCATTTCATATTTATCTTCTTGCAAAGATTTTAGAGTGTGATTAGGCCAATGTACACTATAAATGAAAAAATTGCATCTCATGCATATTTATTTTTATTGCTTTCCGCAAAATGTTAGCATATTAATTCCGAGGGAAAAGACACCGTTTTGATCAAAATATCATTACGGATTGTCTTCGCGCTTAATTTGCTTATTGCGACGTTAGTATTATTATTCGCGCTACCCTTTTTTATTAATTTAGAACCGAACATTCCATTTTTAAATAGTTAGTCATTTTATTCTCAAAAACGAGGTCAACACCTCTTCAAAAAATAATTAATCATTTTCTTCTCAAAAAAATGAGGTCAAAACCTCTTTCAAAAATATCAAACAATTCATTCTCAAAAGCATCAAAAATATTTTGTCATCATAACATTTTTCAAACTTTGGACTTTAAACCAAACGTTTATCGCGAAGACCTTGGATTTTAACCCAAGAGTTCTTTTTCATCACAAAACTTGGATTTTAAACCAAGTGCCTTGGACTTTAAACCAATGGCGTCTTTTATCGTGAAAACCTTGGATTTTAACCCAAGAGTCTTTTTTATCACCAACCTTGGATTTTAAACCAAGTGCCTTGGATTTTTAAACCAATAGGCTTCTTCCATCGCTAAAACCTTGGATTTTGAACCAAGTGTTCCTTTCTCTCGCCAAAAACCTTGGATTTTAAACCAAGTGCATTTTCTTCATTCATACATTTTTTATCATGCACAAGCCTTGGATTTTAAACCAAGTGCCTTTTATCACTCAAAACATTTTCTCAACAAACCTTGGATTTTAAACCAAGTGTCCGCGTCTTATTTCACAATCAAACTTCAATCAATTTAATCATATAGACTTTCTTCACAAATTAACATCAATCAAACTCACATTTTGCCACTTTTGGCTTTTAGTCTTTAAAACCATTTTCAAAACTCTAAAATCAAACAAACATATTTACTCGGCTTTTTACCCCGAACTACGGTGGTTTGATCCCTCGGGTACGTAGGCATGAGACTTGTCTCTCCAATCAATAAAATCAACAAAAACATTTTTCTTTCTTTTTCATCACTTTAAGCATTTTTTATCACTACTTTAATTTCCCACTTATACATTTTTACAAGCAAATAAAATAAAGCGCAAAGTTAGATTAAAAACAAGAGGTTCTTATAGAGTACTATAGATACTTAGGGTGCTAATACCTTCCCTTCGTATAACTAACCCCCGAACCTTGTTCTCTAAAAAATAGGGTTTTTTCGAATTTTTTCCCTTTCCCTCGGATAAATTAAAGATCGGTGGTGGAATATCAAATTGCGATTCGAAGTTAATTAATAACTCGATATCCAAAAATCACCGCGACAGTGCTCAACAGATGCCCAACCAAGAGATTGAATAATGTGACACCAGAAGAATGTTGGAGTGGAAACAAGCCAAATGTGAGTCATTTGAAAGTGTTTGGGTCTATTGCATATAGACATGTGCCTGATCAATTGAGAAGCAAACTAGATGACAAGAGTGAAGTCATGGTGCTAGTTGGCTATCATCTAACTGGTGGTTACAGACTCTATGATCCTATAAACAAGTCAATAGTGATCAGTAGAGATGTAATTGTTGATGAAATGAAAGAATGGGACTGGCATAGCAACAAGAAGAAGGATTCAGTTAGCATAATGTTTGATGATGTACACACACCACCAGCAGAAACAAATGAAAGTGAAGTAAGAAGGTAAACAAGGACAAGGACACAACCTGCGAGACTCAATGACTGCATAATCACAAATGATAATGAGATTAATGCTGAGGGTGATTTAGTTCACTTAGCATTCAATGTTGAAGCTGAACCAGTGAATTTTGAAGATGCAGTCAAGGATGAAAAATGGTTAAGTGCCATTAATGAAGAGATTGAGTCAATTGAGAGAAACAATACATGGGAGTTAGTTGATCTTCCACATGGTAAGAAAGCAATTGGAGTAAAATGGGTGTATAAAGTGAAACTGAATCCAAAGGGTGAAATAACTAGGCACAAAGCAAGACTAGTAGTGAAAGGGTTTTTACAGAAGGAAGGGATAGATTTCAATGAAGTCTTTGCCCCTGGAGCAAGAATGGAAACCATAAGGTTAGTGACAGCCTTAGCACATCACAACAATTGGTCTATGCACCAAATGGATGTGAAATGTGCATTTTTGAATGGTCCACTTGATGAAGAAGTTTATGTGGTACAACCTCCAGGATTCATTAGTAAAGAAGATGAATTCAAGGTGTACAAGCTACATAAGCCATTGTATGGGCTTAAACAAGCTCCAAGAGCTTGGAACAAGTGAATTGATAAGTTCCTAGGTGATATTGGCTTCAGCAAATGTGTGACAGAACATGGAGTGTATGTGAAGAATTGTGCTGAGAAAGGAACTATAATACTATGCCTATATGTGGACGATTTGCTTATTACAGGTAGTAATGAAGCTCACATCAGAGAGTTCAAAGTGGACATGATGAGAGAGTTTGAAATGACTGACCTAGGTCACATTTCATACTTTCTAGGAATTGAATTTCAAAGAACAAGTGAAGGATTGATACTACTTCAAAAGAAGTATGCTAGTGAGATTTTGAAAAGGTTTGAGATGGATCAATGCAATCCAGCTCTTACTCCATCAGAACCTAGACTTCAATTGTCAAGAGAAACAGAAGAGAAAGATGTAGATTCAACTGAGTATAGAAGGCTTATAGGTTCTTTGAGATACTTATGCAACACAAGGCCTGACATAGCCTATAGTGTTGGCATAGTTAGTAGATACATGGAGAGACCTAAGATGTCTCGTTTGTCTGCAGCAAAGAGAATCTTAGGGTACATCAAAGGCACAATGGACTATGGCATTGTGTTCAACAAACCAGACACGAAAGACATTGAATTGATAGGGTATACTGATTCAAACTGGTGTGGTGACAAAGATGATAGAAAATTCACTGCTGGATATGTGTTTTTGTATGGAGGAGCTCCAATTTCTTGGTGTTCAAGGAAGGAACCAGTGGTGGCACTATCCACTTGTGAAGCAGAATACATAGCTGCTTCATTAAGTGCTTGTCAAGGTGTGTGGCTTAGTAATCTAATTGATGAAATAAGCAATGTGAAATGTGATTCAGTCATACTCAAGGTGGATAACATGTCTGCAATCAACTTAGCCAAGAACCCTATAGCTCATGGGAGAAGCAAGCACATTGAGTTGAGATTTCACTACTTGAGAGAGCAAGTTGGAAATGGAAAACTCAAGCTAGAGCATTGTAGAACTGATCTACAAGTTGCAGATGTCTTGACAAAGGCTGTGACAGTGAAAACTTTTGTTAGATTGAGAAATCTAATGTGTGTTAAGTCATTGGAGAACATGAATTAAGGGAGAGTGTTCTGAAAATTGAGTAATTCATGTGTTTTTCAATTTGTGGATATTTTGGCCCAGCGAGAAGAATTTGGCCCGGCGAGATTCACGGGATCAGCCTAACTGTCATGACAGTTGACAGTTATGAGTTAGTTAGTTTGTTAGTGGTTGGTTAGCTGTAAAGCAACTGAAATGTTTGTTAGTTAGTGGTAGTTAGTTAGTTACTAGCTATGTTTGTGAGTTTGCTTAAGTGTCAAGTAAATTCTATAAATGCTTATGCATTTTCATTAGTGATTGTAACTTTTGATTTGGCCCAATTGTGGAAGAATAAAATTTCCCTCTTCTCTCTTATCATCTCTCTCAACCTCTGTGTGTGTTCTTCAATTTTCCCCAAATTCCAAAACCCCATTCTTGCGAATACAAAGTGTGTGTGTGGAAACAAGTGGTGTGTGTGAATTGTGATTTTGCTGCGCTAACAACTTTGTGTGTTCATCTCTTCCTTACTCTCTCTGTTTTGCTGATTGTTGTTTTGATTCCTCCGCGGCAAAATAGACTCTGATAGATTCGTAAATCTAGAAGAAATTTTAAATTGTCAAAACACAATTCAACCTCCCTTCTTGTGTTTTTCACACCTTCACATTGGTTCCTGGATTCAGAAGTTCCATGGAGAAATCACTGAATGAAATCGGCGGTCGGCCTAGTTTTGTGAAATTATCGTCTCAGGCTAAAGAAAACAAGATTGATATTTCATGTGCTAGTCTTTTGGACTGGTCATCGATCCTTGTAATTTTCGGCTATTGTATCCTTATTCTTTTCAAGCATAATGATTTTAAAAATGATGCAGTTGGTTATAAGAATTTTATATTCAACTGTATTGTTGGATTGAAAGATAATTTTAGGTGGGATCCTGGTGTAACAGCTCTCGGGCCCCATCTTGGCGATTCTGGTGCTTTACCTCACGATCTTCTTCACCCCCCTCTCTAGTGGAGTTTTTGCCTTCCGTGGAAATCGAACCACGTACCCTAGGGTTCAAATACGTGTTCAATTCATTCCCACTACCAATTGCGGAGAAGACCGTGAGGTAAAACTCCGGGATCGCCAAGATGGGGCCCGGGGCTGTTACACCTAGCAGTCTAGCACCCAACTTAGTATACCATTTGATGTTGCAAAAGTAAACATAATTAGCACTTTGCTTAGTTCTGATGATCTTCGTGCAACCGTAAAGAAGTTCTTGACAAGCAACTCCAATCATCCTGATGCACAAATTGGTAATGTGTGCAAATATTTGAGTGACGTTTTATTTTAGATGGACATGCTGGTTGTGATTTTGCTGAAGCTTTTAAGCATTTGAAGTTAGTCAGTTACGGACGGGAGGTTATGGTTTGAATGTTTTCCTGCTTGCTGGAAATTCAATGAGGAATATGATGATGAATATTTATATTTAGATGAGTTTAGAATTTAGATTGAGACTCCAAAAGTTTGACGGTATAAGTTGAAATGTTCCTGAAATCTGAATTGTCATAGTACTATTGGAAATGTTTGGTTTGCTGGTTTTTGTCATTTCTTGTTTTGTCATTCTTGTTTCTTGGTATTATGTCCTCTTCTACTATCTTCTTAATATGATTTTCTTTTGATATTCCATATAGACTTGGTAATTTACTATCATTATGGTTTAGTTCTTGTGATTTTCTTTTTTGTTGGTATCAATGAAAGATTCTGATTATGTAAAGCAAACTTTAATTGAAACTATGTAAGGGTTGAAATTGTCTAAACATTCAGTTTATTTTTCACTTAAAATGATATATAGCATGTCACAGTAATCAATAATAGAAAGCAAAGTTGAGTGAGCGGAAATGCAGTAAAAGGGAGTAGAAATTTAGTGTATAAATCAACAGGTTGAGCAGTAGAGGAAATATGTAGCAAGCAGATCGATTATTGCAACAATTGTGGAGAATTGGAGGGAAGTTAGTATAGAAATAAACTCGTGTTGAACTAAGTGTGTAGTGTGGATCGAAAAAAAGTTCATTTAAGTTCCATATTGGAGTGAACACACACATCTTAGTAGTATTTATATATAGGAGGGTGGCTTCTTTGACTATCACACACGTGCGTAGTCGTCTGTCCGGCTTGGGCTTGGTGATATCTTACTTTTTTTAATACCAAAATTATTAAAGTGTGCGGGATAATGCACATGTTTTTAATGTGAGTTGACCGTTTTAAATTCGTTTCAATCCACTTCCAGTTAGTTCCGTTTTCCCTAATCGGATATCTTATTTGCCAGACCGAATTGATTTTCGAATCAATATTGAGGTGTAATTCTGCACGATTTCTATTAGTGTAGTAGCAAATCGGGATTTCATTTAAATTGAACTGTTTTATCCTAGAGACTTCGTGGTTGATAGTCTGTAGCTTGGAATCTTCTATGGCTTATTTTCCAAATTATAAGGGAATATAAAAAAATCACACTTATTAACAAAAAGTAAAACATGATAATTTAAAATATGTTTTTGTCAGTTTTCCTTGGAATATGTTGCATAGAAAGATGTAAAAATAATTTTTATTGGTTATTTTTTATTGAGAAAAGGGAAGAGATGGAAAACTAAATGCATTTTAATTTTTATTGGTTATTTGCATTTAATTTTATGAGAGTATGAAAAAAAAAATTCTTGAAAATAGTTTTTCCCTTATAATTTGAGACAAAAAAATGGGGTTTTTCCCATTATAATTTGGGATGGAGGTAGTACTTGGTAAGGTGAAATTTGTTGATGTAGGTCATGGAGTAGGTAGATCACAAGGGGCATGGGTACTTTGGTGTCCAAGGTGTGTTGATGGTTTGGCATTCGGTGGTATGGGTACTTTGGTGTTCGCGAAATGAAAGTATATTTGATGGAAACGCTAGAAAATCGGAGGAGATTTTTTACCTCAGACACCTAAATTGGCTTGTCCGGCTCCATTTTTTGGCGGACTTAAACGGTGCGACCCAACCCACTTTGCCACCCCTTGCATAAGAGGAACTGAAGAGAAACATAAATAATTATGCTTTATGCCCATTTGGAGTAGATCGAGAAGAGAAGAAATTACAACTGTAATGAAAAAAATTGAATCGTTGATGCTCTCGTTTATTAAGTCCTTTTGTATTCATTCCCAATACTATTTGATGGACTCCATAATACTACTAGTATATCCACTTTCCAATGCTCTCCATTAAATTACAGCACAATTACCGCGATTAGACCACATTTATATATATTGTGTTATGGTAATACTATTGTTCAACCAAAAGCTAAAGCAAAAGCTAAATTTTACGAGTTATAGAAAATGAGAAACAACAGATTAATTTCTGCACCAGGTGGCATTGTCCTCTCAGCCCCTCCCAGAATTGGAAGTCTTCCAACAGCCAACAATCAACCAGATATGCAGTTTCAATTCAATATGATGACTGGTAACATGATTGATTGTGATTTCTATATCCCAGATTCAACTGGTGACAACACCGGTTTGGCTTTTCGCGTTGCATATGATGCTGCCCAAAAGGTCAGGTACTCTAATGATTCTATTAATAATAAGAAATTATGCACTTATGTTGGATCTATGTTATGCTCAGTAATTCCTGGATTTAGAAACTCTGTGGAGACAGCACTAAATGGAATAGGCGTCAGGCCTTGTTTCGTGAGTTTACCATCCCAAGCTCAAGATAACAACTTAGTCATTTCTAGTGTTTCTCAATTTCACTGGCCTTCCATTCTTGCTGTCTTTGGCTACTGTATCCTCCTTCTTTTCAAGGTTGACAACAATAAGCTATTTCGATTGAAGGACAATTATTTGTGCAACTGTCTCAGCATTGCCAGAATTGATGAACTAGGGGAAAAAGTTGGATGTTCTTCAATCAACCGTCTGAATCTTCCATTTGATGAGCAGAAAGAATATACAATTAGGACAATGCTTCGAACTCATCCTCTTCGTGAAACTGTTATAACATTCCTCATGAACAACTTCAATCATCCCGACTCACAGATTTGTAATTTGTGTCAATATTTGAGCTACAAATTATCGTGGTCAGGTGACATGCGTGTGTTCACAGTTATGTATGAGAGGCTAGTCAAGACTAATTCTCCTGTTCTCGCTTACTCTCTAGTAACTTCAGAGGTTGATAATTTGGAAGAGACTATGAAAGCAATTGCAGCTCATGTAGGACCCATGACATGTGGGTAGTCCAGCCAAAGTTGCAATTGATAAGCAACTTGAGTTTTTTGTTTTTCTTTCTTTCTGTACATTAAATGCAAGGTTGCATTTTCTTCCTAACAGTAAAGCTATGTTATAGCTCGGTGCAGTAATATAGCTAGCAAAGTTTGAAAGCTAACATACATATACATGGTTTCACACTTTAGGAACATGGCTATTTATTTTATAGCTTGCCGTGCAGCCAAATGTTGAATTGCAGCAAGCTTGTTCACATGACTTTTGGCATATATAAATAGAGACCATTGTGGAAGAAGTAAGGCATTGAAGCAGAAGAGAAAAATACAAGCTTCAGTTTGAGTTTGTGTGAGAGAAGTGAAACTTTAAGTGAGAAGAAAAATAGAGCGTTGAGTAAATCCTTAGAGTGTGAGAAAAACACACTGGGTGGGTATCATCTTTATTACTCCTTGGTACTGCAATAAAGCAGTATTAGAATAGGAGCGGGTCTCACGGGAAACACTATATTTGTATCTCTTGTGTTATTAGAGAGTCAGTAGAGTATTGTAATATTCTTTAATATAGTGGAATATTTTCGGAGTTTGTCCCGTGGTTTTTTTCCCTCAACATTAGAGGGTTTCCACGTTAAGTATTGGTGTTCAATTTTATTGCTACCACTGCGCTGCAAGATCCAATTTCTTTTGGATTTTGGAATTTTAATTTACACTCGCATTAAGCTCGTCAAGCCCAACAATTGGTATCAGAGCTCCAGTTGGAGCCTGAGATTATAGTGTAAATTAAATGGAGGAGAACACCGGTACGATGATTAAACTCACTTCTACAAACTACTCCATTTGGAAGCCGAAAATGGAGGATATACTTTACTACAAGGATATGTATGATCCTGTAGAAAAGGGAGACACGAAGCCGGACAAAGTGACGGATGAAGACTGGAAAAAGCTTCATCGGAAGGCTGTTAGTCTAATCAGGCAGTGGGTGGATCTCAGTGTATTCCACCATGTGGCCACAGAGACGAATGCCCAAACTCTGTGGAAGAACATCGAAAAGATGTACCAAAGGAAGACTGCACAAAACAAAACTTTCGCGATTAGAAAGTTGGTGAATCTGAAGTACAGGGAGGGAAAATCAGTTGTAGAACACTTGAGTGATTTCCAAGACTTGGTAAACCAATTGGTTGCCATGAAGCTAGTGCTGGAGGATGAATTGCAAGCACTATTACTTTTAAGTTCTTTGCCGGAAAGTTGGGAAACTTTGGTGGTGTCATTAAGCAACTCTGCTCCAGATGGAGCGTTGACTTTGTCCCAAGTAAAAGATAGTATGTTCAATGAAGAAACAAGAAGAAAAGACTTGGGAGCGAGTAATTCAGAAGCTCTTGTCATGGAGAATAGGGGGAGAAATGCTAGTGGAGGTCGATTTAATGAATCCAAAGATCGACCGGAGTCTCAGTTCCGAAGAAAAATTAATTGTTATCACTGCGGCGAAGAAGGTCACATCAAAAGAAATTGCAAAGCTTGGAAAAATAGAGAAAAGAAGGACCGGAGGAATCAAAGACCAGATGAAGATGAAAATACCACAACCCCAGTAGTTGATGGGGAAGTGGTGTTGCTTTCTGTTGAAGAAGAAGAGTGTCATGTTGCAGATTCATGTGTTGAATGGGTTGTTGACTCAGCCGCATCTTACCATGCTACTTACAACAAAGAATTCTTTACAATGTACAAAGAAGGCGACTTTGGTAGAGTAAAGATGGGCAATAGTAGCCATGCAGATATTGTTGGAATTGGTGATGTGTGTATTCAAACAAATACTTGTTGCACACTAACATTGAAGGACGTGCGACATGTGCCAGATCTTCGTCATAATCTAATTTCGGTGCAAGCTCTGGATTTAGCCGGATTTCGCAGCAACTTTGGTGATGGAATATGGAAGCTTACCAAAGGATCGTTGATGGTTGCGAGTGGCAAAATGAATTTGACGCTATACAGAACTCAAGTCAAGCTGATCAGAGATGGCTTGAATGCGGTCGAGGGTGATGCTTTGTCAGATTGGTGGCATAAAAAGCTGGCTCATATAAGAGAAAAAGGATTGCAAATTTTGTCACGGAAGTCCCTCATTCCGTCGGAAAAAGGTACTATGTTGAATCCTTATGATTATCGTTTATTTGGCAAGCATCATAGAGTATCTTTCGGTAAAACTTTAAAACTGAAAGATGATATATTTGATATGGTGTATTCTGATGTGTGTGGACCCATGAAAATGGAGACTCTTGGTGGTAGCAGATATTTTGTGATGTTTATTGATGATGTTTCACGAAAGGTGGAAATGGCTAAGCTGCCTAAGCCATTTTGGAGTGAAGCTGTTCAAACCATGTGCTACCTGATTAACAAATCTCCATCTATTCCTTTGGGCTTTGGCATTCATGAGAGAGTATGGTCCGAACATAATTGCAGTTACTCTCATTTGAAGGTGTTTGGATGCAAAGTTTTTGCTCATGTAAGCAAGGAGCAGGAACAAAAACTTGATGATAAAGTCATGCCTTGTATGTTTGTGGGCTATGAAGATGAGGAATTTGACTACAAGTTATGGGTTCCAGAGAAGAGAAGAATTATTAGAAGCAGAGATGAAGTGTTTCATGAGCAAGAAACTATGTCAGATTCTGCTATCCAAGAAACACCAAATAGTCCTCCTATAAGAATTGCCATAGTAGGGGGAGATCTTGAAGAAAGCCCTAGGGTTGATGGTGAGCCAGAAACAGAAGATGGTGATGATAACGAATATGCTGAGGACGGAGAACAATCCCCAACATCTCGGTTCAGGAGTTCGAATGGAGAGTATCGTCTATCAACCAGGTACCCTAGTTCGGAGTATATCCTCATCACTAATGAAGGGGAGCTAGAAAGTGTTGGAAAAATTCAAACTCGTGATAATGTCCAACAGGAAAATGTAATGCAAGAAGAAATAGGATCCTTGCAGGAAAATGTTGCATATGAGTTTGTGAAACTTTCTGAAGGCATGATAACCTTGAAGAATATGTTGATGGAAATACCTCAAGTTTATGCCGAGTTAATCGGCATGGATCAAAGATGAACAATGCAAGGATATCTCCCTTTGGCTGGAGGGGGAGAATTGTAGGACCCATGACATGTGGGTAGTCCAGCCAAAGTTGCAATTGATAAGCAACCTGAGTTTTTTGTTTTTCTTTCTTTCTGTACATTAAATGCAAGGTTGTATTTTCTTCCTAACAGTAAAGCTATGTTATAGCTCGGTGCAGTAATATAGCTAGCAAAGTTTGAAAGCTAACATACATATACATGGTTTCACACTTTAGGAACATGGCTATTTATTTTATAGCTTGCCGTGCAGCCAAATGTTGAATTGCAGCAAGCTTGTTCACATGACTTTTGGCATATATAAATAGAGACCATTGTGGAAGAAGTAAGACATTGAAGCAGAAGAGAAAAATACAAGCTTCAGTTTGAGTTTGTGTGAGAGAAGTGAAACTTTAAGTGAGAAGAAAAATAGAGCGTTGAGTAAATCCTTAGAGTGTGAGAAAAACACACTGGGTGGGTATCATCTTTATTACTCCTTGGTACTGCAATAAAGCAGTATTAGAATAGGAGCGGGTCTCACGGGAAACACTATATTTGTATCTCTTGTGTTATTAGAGAGTCAGTAGAGTATTGTAATATTCTTTAATATAGTGGAATATTTTCGGAGTTTGTCCCGTGGTTTTTTTCCCTCAACATTAGAGGGTTTCCACGTTAAGTATTGGTGTTCAATTTTATTGCTACCGCTGCGCTGCAAGATCCAATTTCTTTTGGATTTTGGAATTTTAATTTACACTCGCATTAAGCTCGTCAAGCCCAACAGCTCACACATATCCACAGTATTTCGGTCATTTATGTTCCGTTTCTGATCTTTACTACCTTGATGTTTCGAGATTTAGGTCTCTGTTTGCTGTTGCACTAGAGCTGGACCGGGCAGTCAACAGTTCTTATTGTCCTTTTTTCAAATCTGAGGACATTTCGAAAGCCGACCATATAACTGTACGAGAATTGCTGAAACTTCATTGGGCAGCTAAGGCAGAAAACCCGCGGGTCACAACTGGAAGACGTATGCCTACAATTCGCAGAATCTGAATTGGCTATAACTTCACTTATCTAATACTTAGTCTTTGTTGAAGTCATGTTATATGTTTCAAGTTATTAGAATATTTTGTAGTAGTCGTATTTTGTTGTTTTTGTGATATTTCGGTTGAAAAAAGCAATTTTTTGTCGGTCTTGTTGTCAATTTTACTGCATTGATCAATATTAAGTACCTACCTTGTCACCAAACTTTTTGAACATGTTGGTTTAATTCTCTAGATATTTTCGTCTTTCTTAAATTTTTTTGTCTTTTTTTTAACATCATCTTTTGTAAAATGTAGGCTTCTATTTTGAAGAAGTTTATATTGTTATTGAGTATAAAGAGATTTAGTTTTTGTTTTGAGCTATAGCATAAAGAGTTCTCTATCTCAGTATGCATAAAAAAGATATTGTAGAAATTGGACTTGTTTTGAGTTATGGTAGAATTTGATCTTTTGAAGTATCTTAAAAACTTTTGCAAGAAGCAAACATGGATTTTGAAGGAATTTCCAACATTGCTTTCTGAGAAGGGCTTTGTTAAAATATAACAGGTACTTTTAGTGATTTGTCACAGCCCTTACATCAATCTTGTTATAGATCATATTCTTCTCAATAATTGGCATATTTTTGCTTAATGGCATTTCTTATCTCTCAAGATCGACTCACCAATTGACCTGAAGCTGTCTGATAAGATTGGAGCATATTAAGAATTATCTTTGCTTCCTTCCGATATGCTCTAGTAAAGAATAGACTATGACTATCATCCGTAAACAGTAAATGAGTAATCTTTGGAGCATTCTTGGCCACCTGAATTCCATGTGTATCATATCAAATAAAATATTAGCACACAAAATAAAAATATATGGGGATAAGGGATCATCTTGGCGGATACCTCTTTGGCTTGAAACTCCTACTTTGTTGACCATTTACCAACAATTGATATGACACCGTAGAGATGCTGTTCATAATCAGGTTTACCATTGTAGGTCGACGGAAACCTGTGGCCTGCAAAGTTGATCTGATGAAGGGCCACTCCATTCGATCGTATGCTTTTTCCATGTCTAACTTGAGAGCCATTTCCTTTCTTCCCTTTTGTCCTCTTTTTTCCAGCCAGTGAAAACATTCCATAACTATATATCAGGGCGTCTTCAGTAATTAACCTACCTTGTAAAAACGTGCTTTGTTTCATCAACTACCTTGGGTTTTCTCTTGCACAAACTTATGGATCTGAATTGATTTGGGGAGCCAAGATTCTCGCACTTTGGAATTTAAACCAAAAGCATTTTTTTTTGTCACAAAAGCTTGGTTTAAATACTCATTTGATAACTTTTTATTCTTACCAATTTATAATCCATTTATATGGAAAATATTATCTTAAAACTTCTACAATAAACTTTTTATTTTAAACAAATAAATTTGATGTATTTCATTAACTATTAAATGTACAATTCATAAGAAAATAATCTCAAATCTATGGAAACTAGTTCAAGAATTGACCGCCCTAACTTTTAAAAATACAAAAAATGCTATTTTATTCTTACAATATTAGTTTATAGCTTATTTTGGTGAGTTAGTTCAATTAAATTATATCGTAAAAACTCCTATTTTTACTCTCAATTTTATCCTATCATCTTATTTTTAAAAAATTAAATACTAGTATTTTTTTTTGTCCTCTTGAATTAATAATCAATCAAACCACTAATTTTATGAAACACTAAATTCAATAAGTTGAGGATTGAACATGAGCTTATAAGCTTGACAATCATCATCTTACCTACTGAATTTGTAACGTTGTCTTAGAAAAAGAACAATCACTAGAAAGTCTCTTAAAACCATAACCGATATATATGGGGACAGGGTAATAGGTTTAAGAAAAATCGATCCCGTGAGTTTAACTCAGTTGGTAGGAATATCGCATTATATGTGCATGAGCCCGAGTTCGAACCCGGGACACTTCACTTATTCACCTTTAAGGTGGATTTTCTAGCCACTAGGTTAATTGACAAAAAAAAATTAAGAAAGAATGTTATGGTCAAAAAGAAGAAGAAAAAGAAAGAACATTAGTATTGAATAATATTGAATCGTTAGTGCTCTCTTTTATTAAGAACTTTTGTACGTTCCTAATCCGTTCCAATACTCTCCCATTAATTTAAGCACACTATTTAGTTATGTACATACACTTATATATAGTGCTTACTATATACTTGTAGTTTATTTAAACCAAAAGCCAAATCATCACTCATACTTACAGAAAAAAAAAAAAAAAAAAAAGAGAAACGATAACCAAGAGGAATCATCAAATGCAATGTTTCGAAGCATTGTCCCTTCATCTCGTACTCGAGGAAGTAACCTCATCGACCATCCTAGAATTACCAGTCTTGCACCAACCAATCAGCCAAATATGCAGTTTGGAATCAACATGATGGGAAATATGACAAACTGCGATTTCTATATCCCAGATGCTGCAGGAGACACCACTTGTATGGCTTTCCGTGTTGCCTATACTTCATCTAGGGAATATGGGAGTAGTAATAAGAAAGGTTGTGCACTTCTTTGGGATCCATGTTATGCTCAGTGGTTCCCGGATTTAGAAACTCGGTTGAGGAGGCATTGCACGGAATAGGTATTAGGCCTCATTTTGTCAGTTTACCGTCTCAGGCTCAAGAACACCGCATAGTGATTTCTGATCTTCCTGAATTTGAATGGCCTTCCATTCTTACCATGTTTGGTTATTATATCCTTGTTCTTTTCAAGATTGACAGCGAGTTATTTGGTACAGGATCATACCCCTACAGCCCCCTCGCCAAAAGGGTTGATGAACTGAAGGCAAAAGTTGGATGCTGCCATCGCAAATATCTTGGGATACCGCTTACAGAAGAGGTGGAAAATTCAATTAGGATTATGCTTGGCACTCATGCTCTTCGCACTTTTGTTATTAACTTTCTCATCAATAACTCCAATCATCCGGATCCAAAAAGTTGTAGTTTGTTTCATTACTTGAACTATGTATTATCCTGGTCAGGTGATTTGCGTGTGTGTTCACTGTTTATGTATGAGAGGCTAGTTAAGACTAAATCCCCGGTTCTCGCTGACTATAGGGTTAAAGCAGAGGTGGGCAATTTGGAAGAGACTATTAAAGCTATCGTGTCTCATACTTATCCTCAATATTTCAATCATCTTTGTTTGGTTTCAGAACTTCTCTATCTTGATGTTTCGAGATTTCCAACTCTGTTTGCTGTTGCACTAGAGTTGGAGATGAAAGCCACTGGTCACCACCATTATTCTCCGCACATTTCAAAGGCTGACAGTACAACAGTACGAGAATTGGTGAATCTTCACCGGACTGCTATGGCACAAGACCAGGTCACAACTGTCCGACGTATGCCTTCAGTTCCTGGCATTTGAATTGGATTAGAAACGTTGGAGTGGCTATGAATTGACTTATCTATCCATACGTTTGAAGCTTCAGTCCATTTTATGTCTTAGTATTTATTTTTATATTATCGTCTCTTAGTTTGAAGTCTTTTCTTTCGGTATTTTCGTTAGTTTGGCGATCTAATTTTCATGTTTATCTTCATTTCAAAAGTTTTATCAATTGGAACTTCTGTATCGTTTTCTTGTTGTTTCATTGCCCTTGATTTCAATTTTAATTACTTAGAGTACATGTTATGTATTTGATTCTACTTCTGATAAATATTAGTTGAATCTTAGATCTCATTTTCTATTTTTGACAAATGATAACTTTATTTCATTCATTACGGAACCAAAAAAACTTACATTAATAGTAAAATAATAGTAAACTAGTACATTTTAACTGGTATTCAACACCCAGTTTTATTTCCACAATCAAACTTATTACTACTATTTTTTTTAACCCTCTTATTCCTAGTGAAAGGGGTTATTATTTAACAAATACTACTAAAGATCACCAAACAATTAACTAGAAATTAATAACACACCATTATATATTCTAATTACATATCTTCCAATAGGGAGGGTAGAGTAGGTATGCTTTGTTCATACCTAAAGAAATTGTCAGGATCAACCTTAGTCTTAATTTCCACCAATCTACCAAAATTATCCTTAAAATATTCAACTCCATAAACTCTCCCTTCATTGTAACTATTCTTACCATTATGATTAATTCCCAAATCATGATCCTTATAATTTAAAAAAGCCTCTCTTGGATTCTTGGACACAAAAGGAGTCATATATTCATAAAGTTGTCTAGTCAAGTTTATATTATAATCAGCAACATCTTTCCCTGCCTCATTCCAATTTGCTTGATATTGAACCTTCCATAAATTTCCGGCTCTATGAGGAAACGGTGTTTCTGTTGATGGAATCTCGGCCATTTTTCCACCATATGGATTGAAATATAATATTGCACCTTCCAACTCGATCATCTTCTTCCAAATCCCTTCCAAACCCTCCCTTGAAATTGGTTTCTTTACGTAATCCGATTTTCTTTTCAAGTAATTCAATGATTGTGGTTTTCTATTAAGTAAAACCTCAACCGGTTCTGTAATATCGATATCAGTCCAAAACAAAACCGATTGAAGCCAACTTGTTTCAATGCAATCACTTTCCTTCAAACCCAAGGAAGGAAATTTTTCATTCATTAGTGAAACAAGAGTTTTTGAATCACCAAGAAATAGAGATATAAAATTTGCCCTTACAGTTTTTGCACCAATTTGTGTACCATTTTTTACAACATCAATAACAATCCTAATGAATAGGTTATTATCAATATTTGGTGCTACTTGTTGCCAATTATAAATTATGTCACTTGCATTTTGTTCCAAAGTTTTCTTAATTTGAAAAACAGTTACTATCTTAGGAATTCTAACCAATTTTATTTTGTACGAAAGAACAACACCAAAACTAGCGCCCCCACCACCTCTTATAGCCCAAAAAAGATCTTCACCCATTGATTTTCTATCTAGCAAATTAGCATTGACATCAATTATTTGTGCATCAATAACATTATCAACAGAAAGACCAAATTTTCTCATCATATTACCGTATCCGCCACCACTCAGATGTCCTCCAACACCAACCGTAGGACAAACTCCAGCCGGAAAACCATGAATTTCACTTTTTTTATTAATTGTATAGTAAACTTCACCGAGTTGCGCACCGGTTTGAATCCAAGCTGTTTCATTTTCTATATCAACATCAATTGATCTTAGATGGAACATGTCTAAGATAAAGAATGGAACTTCAGCTACATATGAGTCACCCTCATAGTCATGTCCCCCACTTCTTATTTTCATTTGCAAGTTGTGTTTTTTAGCACAAATGATTGAAGCTTGTATGTGGGAAACATGTAATGGAGTTATGATAAGGTATGGTTTTCTTGTTGTTGATGTGTTGAAACGAAGGTTTCTTATGTAGTCTTCTAAGATTGTAGAGAATGAAGGATTGCTTGGTGTGAAGATTGATGAAGTTATTGGGTGTGAAGGTTGTGAATTGTTCACTAGGCAATGGATAAAAGTGTTGTGATGTGAATTTGTAGCTGAAACTATGCTTAGGAGCAAAAGTAACACAAAAATGGGAGATAATATTAATGAAAGTTTTATTCTACTCGGAGAATGAAGGAATCCCATATTTGATTATTTTTCTTAATGATGTTACAAAGAAAATGATATATTTAGTGAGTCTATTGTGCATGATATGTAGTGGTATTTATAAGGATCTCAAGAATGATTAAATTGTTAAAGAATAAATGAAAAAAATGTTTGAGTCAAAAAAAAAAAAAAGAGCCAAAAAAAAGACCTTTTGTTGTCCCAAATTATAAGGGAAAAAACAACTTTCAAGAATGTTTTTTACTTATTCTTATAAAATTAAATGCAAATTGCATTTAATTTTTTCTCTCTCCTTTTCTCAATAAAAAACAATCAATCAAATTTGTTTTTACATCTTTCCATGCAACTTATTTCAAGAAAAACCCACAAATCCATATTTCAAATTTTCAAATTTTGGTTTTCTTAATAAATGTGTTTTTTATTTTTCCTTATAATACGGAACGGAGGGAGTATTTAAAAATAGAGGTACTCCTAGTATTCAATTTGAGTTAAGAGTAATATTCATAAATGTACTTTTGCAATGCATGTGTTGCACACCGCGGTAAAAATGCATTAATCACATGCTTTCATGTAATTTTTCAAACATTTATGCTACCATCCCATAAACTCAACAAAGGTGGCTTTTCATGTTTTCCATATGCCTTAACAAGCAAATTATATATTAATAATATGCGGGATGGATAAGTGTTAATCAGAGATGGAAATAGGCATGATCGGCCTACAAAAGCCTACGACCTAGTCAATATAGGCTCAGGCTAGATCAGCCTATAATTTTAAATAGAGTAGGTAAAAAAATTTCCTAAGCCTATTTAGTTAAAAAGGTTTGGCTTCCGACCAATAAAAAAAAATCTTTTAAGCCTACTAGACCGACCTATTTAAGTAAATGTGAATAATATTTTTGCATTTATTTTAAAATTTGTACTTTGATTAAATTATAAATCTATTAACTTTTTCATTATTCAAGTTTATTATTATAAACTAAAATCGAAATACGATGTCCTATATTGTCAAATTCTCTAGAATATCCTGTTAAATATCAAAAGAAAGTTTAATCGCATAGGTTTATTTGTCCATTAGTTTTAAAAATAAATATAATTATTTTTTAAAATATGTTCATGTTAAATAAGCTTTTAATCAGGCTTATAGGTCATGTCAGACTTTTAAAAGGTCAGACTCAAGCCTAAAAAGTAAGCCTATGATAGGCCACAAGTCAGGCTCAAAATTTCAAGTTTTTGACAAGCTAGACTCAGGTTTGGCAAAACCTAGCTCGGCGTAGTCTATTTCCACCTCTAGTGTTAATGAGTTGGAGGTTCAGTGTTCGAATCTTGACAAGGAGAAAAATGATATAATATTGGAAGATGGAAATATACTTACAACTAACAATTTGTCATTAAAAAAAAAATAAAAAAATTCCCTGACTTAATTTAGAAGAATTTATGATTAAAATCAAACAAACTAACGTGATTGATTGACATTGTAAAAATTTAAATTTTTATAATTTCTAAAATAAATAAATTTTTTAAAGTTCATACAATTAAATAAACTAGCTTGTAAACTAGGCTACTAGTGTTGATTAGGCTCACACTAACATCTGTTGGAACAAAATGTGATTTAGTACACACCCTTGAGTTTTGATGATAACAAAGTATTAAATGGACAATTGATGTTACTAATGTTTAAATTAAGTGTGCAGGAGAATCCAAAGTTATATCAAGAGCACACTTGATTTAGACTCTGATGGAACCTAATGGAAGTCTGAATCTTTACACTCTGAAAGAGTTCAGAAGCTAAAACGTGGTCAGAAGCCAAACTTGTTCAGAAGCTCAAATAGGATCAGGATGTCTGCAAGAGTTCAGAAGCTCAGAGATGTTCAGATGCCTATAAGAGTTCAGAAGCTATCTGCTAGTCAAGAGTTATTCAGAAGATGAAGACGTTCAGAAGCTGAAATACGAAGGACTATCAGAGGTCATTTATTCAAGACCAATCAGACTTCAAAGATATCAAAGGTTCATCAGAAGCAAAGGAAATTCCCCCAGTCATCAGAAAGGCTACATCAACTACTCTTATCATGCCTGATGATTTGTTTAAAGGACAACTTATTGCAACGGTCACAAAGGATGTGATCCTACTCTCTCCAGGAGCTAGTTGTACCTTATTACTGTATTTTGGACAAACAGTAAAGGTGAAACTTAACTGCAAAGAAGACGTGGCTTTATTCAAAGGATATTCAAAGGCTACAGCTATCCATTTTACAACGGGAATTTCTCCAACGTCTCAATGTCTTTCTCAACTCATATAAATATGCAAAAGAAAGAATTGACGACTAACGAACTTTCATTGAATACATCTCTCAGAATCAAGTGAGAATAAAGATTTGTAATAGCAAATATCTCTCAAATTAAGTGAGAATTGAAACTAGCTCAAGCCTCTGAAGTTATTATCTTGTAATAAGTTTAAGCTTAGAAGTTAGTATTACTCCTGCGTGAGTAATTGGAAAAGTCTCAATCTTAGTGATTAGAGCAAAGGAAGTCTCTTAGTCTTGCGTGACTCTGAGCAAAGGAAGTCTCTTGTCTTGTGTGACTTGAGCAAGGAAGTCTCATGCTTGTGTGCTTGAGCATCTGAATTGTAATCTTAGTGATTATAGTGAAATCCCTTGGAAGTGCAAGGGGACTGGAGTACTCTCAATTTGTGAGGGGAACCAGTATAAATTCTTGTGTCTCTTTCTCTCTCTCACTCTCTCATTTACTCCTTCATCATTCACTTAGTTTCAAGTTGATTGTGTTAACTATTCCGCTGTGCTTAAAGACTCTGATAGATTTAAATATCTTGAAAAGTTTTTAAATATCTAAAACACAATTAAACCCCCCCCCCCCCCCCCCCCCCCCCGCTTCTTGTGTTTTCTCCACGCACCTTCAATTGGTATCAGAGCTCCGATTCTGTTAGAAATCACTTAACAATGAGACAGTCAAGATCTTAAGGAGACAAACACCATGGATGATTGGAAGCAGAAGCTATATCAACAAGTTGATGATCTTATCAAGGAAGTTGAAGATGGACTGAATTTAAATGAAGATCTGAGCAACAATCAAAATCCTTCCACATCAGGGGCTGAACAAACTTCTAATATTGTATCTACAACCACTACTATTTGCCTCACTAGTGATGATAATGAAAGCATTCAGAGAGCAAAAGTAAATGGTCTGTTAGATCAATATGAGGAGTTCAGAATGGAAGAAAATGAGAGTATTGAAGAAATGAGCTAAAGATTTCAAGCTATCACAAGAAAGCTTGAAGACTTCAACAACAAACTCAGCAACAAAGATCTTATAAGCAAGATGCTGAGTAGTTTACCTCTGAATTGGAAAGAAATTTCAAAAACTATAGAGGAAACTAAAGACATCAATTCAATGAGTCTTGAATCATTGATTGATTTACTCAGAGTCCATGAATTGGCTCTGAAAGAAAAAGAAGAGTTGAGAAGTGAAGAAGCTAAAGCAGCAAAGAAAGAAAAGCAAGCATTGGAACATGAAAGTCTTGTTAGGTGGAAATAAGTTAGGTTGAGTTAGGTTTTCTCAGATCTGAGTCTGATCTGTTAAAAAATTGAAAGTTTGAGTCTGACTTGTGTCCTATTATAGGTTTATTTTTTAGGCCTGAGTCTGACATTTTGAAAGTCTGACATGACATATTGGTCTGATTATAAACTTATTTCACATAAACATATTTAAATAAATAATTATATTTATTTTTAAATATACTACGGAGTAATGAACAAATAAACCGATGAGATTAAACTTCCTTTTGATATTTAATGATATTTTGGAGAATTTGATTATATAGGACATCATTTTTCGATTTTAGTTTATAATTTAAAATTTTAAATTACAAATTTTAATATATAATAAGAATATATGTAAAAATATTATGCATATTTACTTAAATAGGTCAGCATAATAGGCTTAAAAAGTTTTTTTATTGGCCTGAAGCCTGATCTTTTTAGCTAAATAGACTTATAAAAAAGTTTGGCCTGCTCTATTTAAAAAAATAGACTAACCTAGTCTAAGCCTATGTAGGCTAGGCCGTAGGCCCACGTTGGCAGGTCTGACATATTTCCACCTCTATTAGCCAACCTTTACTTCCTTTACAATAAGTTTAGAATTACTAGAGCATCCTTTCTCAGGAATAAGCTTATAATCTTTGAAACAAACGCATCCTAACCTAAGTGTTTTGTCTGTACACCAGTTAATAAATTATTTAATTCTAAAACTTTGTTAAATTAATTAAACAATTTAAAAGTAAATAAAAAAGAACTATAGATCATATCAACAATTAAAAAGTGGGTAAAATGTCAAATTCCTCCCTGAAATTTTAAAATTTGTCAAATACTTTTATGAAATTTGGAAATAGACAAATATCCCTCTGAAATTGTAAAACGTCAATCAAATTACCTGCTTCGTTTAATCCGTCTATTTTGATGACGTGATTGTCATTTGCATACATGTCACGTCATATGAAGGGGGTAATTAATCAGAATACACATCATATGAGAGTAATTGACTAAAATTTGCAAAATCAGGGGGCTAATTGACTGAAATTAGAGCAATTAACCCCCTGGTTTTGCAAATGTTAGTCAATTATCCCCTATGACGTGTATCCTAATCAATTACCCTGTGATGTGGCACCACATTGGTAGGTGTCACGTATGCCGTTAACCGTCATGTCATCAAAATAGACGAAGTAAATAGAGCAGCAGACAATTTGATTGACGTTTTACAATTCTGGGGGGCATTTGCCTATTTCCAAATTTCAGAGGGATATTTGATAAATTTTAAAATTTCAGGGGAGTATTTGACATTTCACTCATTAAGAAGTAGAATTTAATTTATATGCACCGTCGGTGTAAAGTTATTTTACACATGCGACCAATAATATATTGACACATCATATATTGTGTTTATAAACATTTTATTAAATTATTATAGTAGTGTCTCTGATTACTTGTTAAATATACTAAAGACTAAAATGCAGTTTTGGCCCCCCAAGTTTCAATTGTGCGATTTTAATCCCCTATGTTTCACAATTGTGCGATTTTGGTCCCCTATGTTTTACTTGTGCAATTTTGACCCCCAAAGTTTACCACCTTTTGCATTTGCTAGCCCCCGTTGACTTTTTTTACTAAAAAATTGCTTATGTGGCATTTTAAAAAAATAAAAAAGGTTTTAAAAATAAATAAATGTATTAATTTTTTCTATAAAAGGTTTAATCATTATTGTTTTTATAAAAATAGTTTATACATTTTAAAAAAAATTAAATTAAAATTTAAAATATGTTTTAAAATTAAAAAAATGTATTTTTTTTTAATAAAAGGTTGAATAATTATTTTTTTAAAAATCAGTTTATAAAGTTTTAAAAATAATTTAAAAAATTAGTTCATTAAAAAATTTGGAAACTATTTTTTTATAGCAAAATTTTTTATAAACTACCTATAAGAAACAAAAACTTATTTTATAAGTTCTTTTTTAAATAAAAAAACAATTTGTCATTTATTTTTAAAATATTTTTTAAATTTTAAAATGACGCATAAGCAACGTGGGGCTATGTTATGCAAAAGGGGGTAAACTTGGGGGGCCAAAATCGCACAATTGAAACATGGAGGATCAAAATCGCACAATTGTGAAACATATGAGGTTAAAATCGCACAATTGAAACTTGGGGGCTCAAAATCGCACAATTGTGAAACTTGGGGGGCCAAAACTGCATTTTAGTCTATACTAAAAAAGAAAATTAATAGTGATAAGATAACTTTTTACACTTTTAAGTCATTGAATACACTTGTTTCAAGACAAAATTTCCTTATATGTTTAACTAGTTCCCACTGTAAAATCTACAACAAACAGTGTAAATTATTGACAAACTTTTGCAAATAAAATAAAAAATTACAGAAATAAAAAATTTTATACTAATATTTTGAAAATACACGTGGGTTTCCTAAAAAAAAGACTAAAATTCATTTGTGCATATCTACATGACTACATAAATACATAAAATCTGTAACTAGTTCGGTGAAAATAATCGACGGAATTTTTGCACACAAAATAAACTAATATTTGATTGAAATACTTTATTAATGCTTATATTTTGGAAATACTCTTGAGTTTTGAAAATTGGATTTTTTTTTATGATGTGCAAAAATTAAAGTCAAAGTCACCGCACTAAAATTGGATGTTTCTATGCTGTTAATTTGAAAATTGGATTTTTTTTTTTTTTTAATCATGTGCAAATTGAGTATTTCAGTGACTTTCATATTATAAATACATTAACTACAAAATTTCTAAGATTATTATACTATATATAGTATCAAGTGTGATCGGATACTATTTAGCATCTTTCATATTTAAAAATAGAGGTACTCCTAGTATTCAATTTGAGTTAAGAGTAATATTCATAGAGTTTAATTGTTGTACACCGTCAGTGTAAAGATTTTTTGCATATGCATCTAACGATGTGTTGCCACATCATTTAATGAATGTGACACATCATGTATTTTTAAACACAATACATGATGTGTTGTTATTATTGGATGTATGTAAAAAAGTATTACACCGACAGTGCACAACAATTAAATTCATATTCATAAATGTACTTTTGCAATGCATGTGTTGCACACCGCGGTAAAAATGCATTAATCACATGCTTTCATGTAATTTTTCAAACATTTCTGCTACCATTCCATAAACTCAACAAAGGTGGCTTTTCATGTTTTCCATATGCCTTCACAAGCAAATTATATATTAATAATACGCGGGATGGATAAGTGTTAATCAGAGATGGAAATAGGCCTGATCGGTCTACAGAAACCTACGACTTAGTTAATATAGGCTCAGGCTATATCAGCCTATCATTTTAAATAGAGTAGGTTAAAACTTTTTCATAAGTCTATTTAGTTAAAAAGGTTTGGCTTCCGACCAATAAAAAAAAATCTTTTAAGCCTACTAGACCGACCTATTTAAGTAAATGTGAATAATATTTTTGCATTTATTGTTATTATATATTAAAATTTGTATTTTGATTAAATTATAAATCTATTAACTTTTTAATTATTCAAGTTTATTATTATAAACTAAAATCGAAATACGATGTCCTATATTGTCAAATTCTCTAAAATATACTGTTAAATATCAAAAGGAAGTTTAATCTCATAGGTTTATTTGTCCATTAGTTTTAAAAATAAATATAATTATTTTTTAAAATATGTTCATGTTAAATAAGCTTTTAAACAGGCTAATAGGACATGTCAGACTTTTAAAAGGTCAAACTCAAGCCTAAAAAATAAGCCTATGATAGGCCACAAGTCAGGCTCAAAATTTCAATTTTTTTACAAGCTAGACTCAGGTTTGGCAAAACCTAGCTCGGCGTAGCCTATTTCCACCTCTAGTGTTAATGAGTTGGAGGTTCAGTGTTCGAATCTTGACAAGGAGAAAAATGATATAGTATTGGAAGAGCATTGCTATTTTGTAAGAAAGAATTTGAGCAAGAAAAACAAGAATGGACACATGTCATTGTTTTAGAGGATGATTTTAATTTATTATAAATTTCATTTCATTTTTAATAGAAATCATGGGGTAGTGGTCTTAATGGATGGTTGAGATTCATTCTTCTCTTTCTTGTTTTTACCCATTATTGCAAATAAGCATTTATCATATTGGAAATATATTTACAACTGACAATTTATCATTAAAAAAAAAAAAAAATTCCCTGACTTTAGAAGAATTTATGATTACAATCAAACAAACTAACGTGATTGATTGACATCGTAAAAATTTATGATTACATTCAAACAATTAAATTTTTATAATTTCTAAAATAAATAAATTTTTTAAAGTTCATACAATTAAATAAACTACTCCCTCCGTCCCATTTTCATTGACACATTTGACCATTTCACACATATTAAGAAAAATGTATAAAGAATGAGATGTAATGTTAATTTTACCAAATTACCCTTATTATATTTTTTTTATCCAATTTTAAAAAAAGAATGATTACTTTTCTTGTTACAAGGATTTGGATCCTCTCCAATTTTTTCTCTCCAATTCCCTCTCCAATTTTTTTTATGTGTCTTTTTCTCTCATCATTAATTGTTTATTTTTTATTATTAATTTCTCTCTCTTCACATGAGAGAGAAATACACATAACAAAAATTGGAGAGAAAAAATAGGAGAGGATCCAAATCCCAATGAAACATTGATAAAAAGTTGTTACTTTTCTGCATCATTAATACTCTAGGCTAGGGGTGCTCGCGGTGCGGTTCGGTTCGGTTTTGAGCCAAAAAGTCATCCTAACCGCATGATAAAAATACATGCGGTTCGGTTTGGTTCGGTTGGTTTTTAAAAAGTCATCCAAACCAAACCAACGCGGTTAGGATCGGTTCGGTTGGTGCAGTTTATCGCGATATAAAAAATATGACGATATTACCAACTTGTTACGAAATAAACATAGGAAATTTTAATTTATTTATTATTTACGTGATATAATATGCATATACACAAATTGCATATTCATAATAACTTGTTTTTAATACCAATAATATAGTTTTGAATCGCGTTAAATGATATGTTTTCACAGCGTACTGTTTTATGGACTCAATTTGGGTTGAACTTGCTAAGTTGGACTAGGTAATATGTTGATTGCTATTAATTGATATAGTTAAGTTAAGTATTGCGGTTTGGTTCGGTTTTCTAAAATGAAAACCGCAAACCTAACCAAACCGCGCGGTTTAGATGAAAAACTATCCGTGCGGTTTAAACTAAATGCGGTTTTTTTGCGGTTTCGATTTGGATTGGTTCGGTTTGCAGTTTTACTTTTAGATTGGTTCGGATATGATCACCCCTACTCTAGGCTGTATCACTAGTAGGGCTTGGTCTAGGGTGGGAAACTTTGATAGGTCTCTCACGGTGGGTTAGTAAAAACAAATTTTCTTGACCGTTAGATTATTAAACTCTATGATTCTTATTTTATGTTGTAAACATTGGATCCTTTCTTTCATTTCATTATCATTCTCTCTCTCCTATCAACTTAGATCTGCACTGCAGCAACGAGCAACAAAAGAGCTTCCATCATTGATGGTGCAGTGGCGGAGAGAGCCAAACAACACGGCAGCAGAAAAAATGGCAATTTAATTGTTGGAACACTTACTTTTTTGTTATAATTTTTATGGGTTGTATGTGATCTTGGTTGTAGATGTATTGTTTTTGACAGTGTGAATCTTTTTTTGGTTGGTAAGATTTGTTCTGTAAACATTTTTTTTTATAACTAATTCACTATTATTGATGAAACATAAATCTAGAAATACTACTCAAGAGTCAAGATGAGATTTTAAAGGCATAGAATGTATAAATTATTGTCTACTCAAGATGAGATGTAGGAGGGCATCTCTCATGCACTTGCTACCATGTCTGAAGGCTATACAGTTCATTCTAACATATCAATGAAAGCAAATTTCTCAATTTTATTTTTGGGATCTAGAGTGGTTTCAACTTTCAACAGAGTGCATAAGTTTGCTAGCATGAATCCAGGACTTTTTTTTTTTTATCACAAACAGAAAAGAAAAAAAAATTAATGGGAAAGTGATTCTGGACGTAGATGGAAATAGAGATCTTAACAATTGGGTGGTAGAAAGGTCACGATAGTGGTGGAGAGAGAAACAAAGAGAGAGATGAGATAAGTAAAAATTATACAATACAGGAAGTCTATGATGATCTATTATGATCTAACTGATAATATTAGTTGCCCACCGTGGGAGATCCACTAGACTCTCCCACCCTAGAAGGCGCCCACTAGTAGTACAACCAATATCAGTATATTTGCATCATTCTCCAAAGAGTCTTCTACTCTTTCAACTTGAGCATCATGCTTACCACCGTGAATCTCTAATTTAGATGACATGGTTTTGAAATGAGTTTTTTTTTTCATACAGTAAACAGTTATGGAAGAAGGTCTCATTTATAAGTAGAAGACTTGCCTCTTCATATTCCATGGAGTTTCAATCGGATTTTTAAGAGTAACAAGTACCTAGATTTAGATTGAGTGTAGCAGTGTGCTGCTACCACTGCCTATATTGTAAGTTTCCAAAAAAAAAAGTTTACTTTTTTGTGGAATGTGGTGAGAAGTGAAGAGGCAAAAGGTGAGTATATGCACTTTTCTGTCTAGTAATAATTAGGGGTAGAATTGGAAAAATAACATAAAAACTGAAATAGGTAGGTATTATGGGACAATTTTTTTTGCAAATGTGGCAATGAAAATGAGATGGAGGGAGTACTAGTAAAGGTTCAAGGAATGGGAATTGAATGAATGTTTTTTTATCGATTATTATTCCCTATTTTTCTTTCCCAATACTCATTTCGTGGACTCCAATACTCTCTAACATGGCAATATATACAGTGCATTCTCATGGTGTAGCAGACACTACTCCAAAAATCATTCATATTCTTCAACTGATATATTGAATATGAGTAACCAATTGGTCCCATCAGGTAATGGTAAGATCCTAGAAGAAGCAAATGCATTGATGCAAAATCTCAGCATTGTCCCCTCAACAAATTGTTGGGTTTTGGGCTCCCTTCCTATGTGGAGAAAAGTCCAATTTTATTAGCCCATTATGTCTCACTTATATAAGTGGAGAGTGGTCATACTAGGGTTATCAAGAGAGTAAATTTTGTGAGAGAACAACCTTCAAAAAGAGAGAAAAGAGGAGAGAAACCAATTCCCGTTTTTGACACAGCAGTCTCACTAAAACTGAAATTCCCGATTCGTTAACCGTTGGAATTGGCTCAAATTTGGAGGGCATATTCGCAGCTTCAGGGGCTACACTTTCACCATTCGGATCGTCAAAATCAAGTCTGGATCGTGAGATATTTTGATCGCAGTGCATCAGTATTTTTGGGGATTTTTTCATCTTCTTCTTCTTGTTTTGCAAGCTTTAGTGCTTGTTGTGTAATTGGTTGTTAGCACTTGTTTTGTGCATCACTTTGAGACTCTTTTGTACCTATATTTGATTATAGTGGAGCTATTTCTTTGGTCTGAACGATCCGTGGTTTTTTACTCTCACATCGAGGGTTTTCCACGTTAAAATTCCGGTGTCTTTATTTTGCTTTATTGTCTACCATATTATTTGTTGTTGATCCTCAAGGTTCTTACAAGTTTGGGGAATTTTATTTCCGCTGCGTATTGCTCGTTATTATTATTATTGTGTTAATTCCCCATCAGAGTGGCATCAGAGCTCTTGGTTAAGGGCAATTTTACTTGTTTGAGCGATGGAGTCAAATACAAATATGAAGATGGTATTGTTGAATGGTTCTAATTACCATTTGTGGAAGGGCAAGATGAAAGACTTGTTATTTGTGAAGAAATTGCACTTACCGGTATTTAGTTCCACAAAGCCGGATTCTATGTCTGATGAAGAATGGGAGTTTGAACACTTACAGGTATGTGGTTTTATTCGGCAATACGTTGAAGATAATATTTATAACCATATTGCTAATGAGACACATGCAAAAACTTTGTGGGAGAAGTTAGAGTCCTTGTATGCCTCTAAATCAGGGAATAATAAATTGTTCTTGTTGAATAGCTTCATAAGTTTGAAGTATAAGGAGGGGACTTCTATTTCAGATCACTTGAGTGAATTTCAGGGGCTCCTTGATCAGATGTCAGGAATGGATATTAAATTTGAAGATGAACTTTTGGGACTATTTCTATTGCTATCTTTACCAGAGTCTTGGGAGACGTTTCGGGTTTCTATTACAAGTTCTGCTCCTAAAGGTGTTGTTTCTTTGGAAACGGCTAAGGGTGGTATTCTTAATGAGGAGATGAGAAGGAAGGCACAAGGTACTTCATCTCAATCCGAGGTACTTGTCACTGAAAATAGGGGGAGAAGTCAGAAGAAAGAACCGAAGGGTGGTAGAGAGAATAGTAGAAGCAAGTCCAAAGGGCGATACAAGAATATGGAGTGTAATTATTGTCATAAATCAGGGCACATACAAAAGTACTGTTATCAGTGGAGAAAAGATAACAAAGGTAAGAAGGGTAAGCAGAAACAAAGAGATCATGAAGATCATGATGATGATCGTGTTACTACTGCTATCAATGATGATCTTGTTATTCTCCGTGATCATGAGTCCATTAATCTTGTATCAGATGAGAGCATGTGGATTGTTGACAGTGGTGCTACATTGCATGTTACACCGAGGAGGAGTTCTTCACATCTTATACTTCCGGTGACTTTGGAGTGTTGAAGATGGGTAATGATGGTGTAGCTAAGGTAATTGGTGTTGGTGATATTTGCTTGCAAACCAACATGGGAATGCAATTGTTGCTTAGAGATGTCAAACATGCTCCAGATGTCCGTTTTAATTTGATCTCTGTGCATATGCTTGATGATTGTGGTTATGATAATCACTTTGGTTCTGGAAAGTGGAAACTCAGTAAAGGTAACTTGGTTGTGGCTAGAGGGGAGAAATATTCTAAACTGTATTGGACAAAAGCTTTGGTTGCTAGAGACAGTGTGAATGCTATCGACATGAAAGCATCTTTGTGGCACCGAAGGCTTAGTCATATCAGTGAAAAGGGGCTGAATGTTTTAGCCAAAAAGGATGTGCTTCCAGGATTAAAGAATGCAGATTTGGAGAAGTGTTCTCATTGCATGACTGGTAAACAGACTAGAGTATCCTTCAAGAAGCATCCTCCCTCAAGAAAGTCAGAGTTGCTTCAATTGGTGCATTCTGATGTTTGTGGTCCATTAAAGGTAAAATCTTTTAGTGGTGCACTTTATTTTGTTACTTTTATTGATGACTGTTCCAGGAAACTATGGGTATATGCTATAAAGACAAAAGACCAAGTGTTGGAGAAATTCAAAGAATTTCATGCTTTGGTTGAGAGGCAATCAGGTAAGAAGCTAAAATGTGTTCGTTCTGATAATGGTGGTGAGTATTGTGGTCCCTTTGATGTCTATTGCAAGCAGCAGGGTATTGCACATGAAAAGACTCCTCCTAAAACTCCTCAGTTGAATGGTTTAGCAGAGAGGATGAATCGAACACTTGTTGAGAGAGTTAGATGTATGCTCTCAGAAGCTAAGTTGCCTCAACATTATTGGGGTGAAGCACTGTACACGGCGGTGCATGTTATTAATCTCACTCCTACTGTTGTTTTGAACAGTGAAGTTCCAGACAAAATTTGGTTTGGAAAGAATGTCAAATATGATCATTTGAGAGTCTTTGGTTGTAAGGCTTTTGTGCATGTTCCAAAGGATGAAAGATCCAAGTTGGATGCAAAGTCAAAACAATGTATCTTCATCGGCTATGGGCAGGATGAGTTTGGTTATAAGTTTTATGATCCTATAGGGAATAAACTTATCAGAAGCCGCGATGTTGTGTTCATGGAAGACCAAACTATTGAAGACATTGATAAGGTGGAGAAGACTACACCCAAGAAAGATGTTAGTTTATCTAATATTGATCCAGTTCGGTTGCCTGTTCATAATCTGGATACTATTTGTGGTGATGTTCAGAATGGTGAGCCACATGAGTATGTTGATGATCAACAACTTGGAGAAGAGGTATATATTCCAGCTGATAATGATGAGGAGAATGATATGTCACAGGATGAGAATCTTGGTGAAGCTCCAGAATCATCTCAAGTTCAACTTAGGAGGTCCAACAGACAGAGGCAACCTTCTACAAGGTATAATTCTGATGAGTATGTGACTTTAACTGATGAGGGTGAACCTGAGTATTTTCAAGAAGCCATGGAAAGTGATGAAAATCAAAAGTGGTTGGATGCAATGAATGATGAGATGAAATCCTTGCATGATAATCACACTTATGATTTAGTGAAGTTGCCTAAAGGCAAAAGGGCTTTGGAAAATAGGTGGATATATAGAGTCAAACATGAGAGTAACTCTGAGTCTCCAAGGTATAAGGCCAGATTGGTAGTGAAAGGTTTCCGTCAAAGAAAGGGTGTTGATTTTAATGAGATTTTCTCACCTGTTGTGAAGATGTCATCAATTAGAACCGTGTTGGGTATGGCTGCTACTCTTGATCTAGAGGTTGAGCAAATGGATGTGAAAACGGCTTTCCTTCATGGTGATTTGGAGGAAGAGATCTACATGAAGCAACCCGATGGTTTTCAAGTCAAAGGCAAAGAAAACTATGTGTGTAGATTGAGAAAGAGCCTATATGGGTTGAAGCAAGCTCCAAGGCAGTGGTACAAGAAGTTTGAGTCTGTTATGTCTGAACAAGGATACAAGAAGACTACTTCAGATCATTGCGTCTTTGTTAGAAAATTTTCTAACGATGACTTCATTATCCTGTTGTTATATGTTGATGATATGCTTATTGTAGGGAAAAATATTTCTAACATTGACAGGTTAAAGAAGCAGTTGGGCGAGTCATTTGCCATGAAAGACATGGGAGCAGCTAAACAGATTCTTGGCATAAGAATCATGCATGACAGAAAGGAGAAGAAACTTTGGATGTCACAAGAACACTATATCAAAAGAGTGCTGCAGAGATTCCAGATGGAAAATTCTAAGGCGGTAAGCACTCCTCTTGCTATTCATTTCAAGCTGAGTTCGAAACAAAGTCTTTCAAATGAAGATGAAACATTTGATATGAAACGTGTTCCTTATGCGTCTGCTGTGGGTAGTTTGATGTATGCAATGGTGTGTACTAGACCAGATATAGCACATGCTGTTGGTACAGTCAGTAGATTTTTGTCAAATCCAGGTAGAGAGCATTGGAATGCTGTAAAATGGGTTTTAAGGTATCTTTGTGGTACTACTTGTATGAGACTTTGCTTTGGGGGAGATAAGCCTACTTTGGAAGGGTACTCTGACTCAGATATGGCTGGAGACATTGATTCTAGGAAGTCTACTTCGGGCTACATGATTAAGTTTGCAGGGGGAGCTGTAGCTTGGCAGTCCAGATTGCAAAAGTGTGTAGCACTGTCTACTACAGAGGCAGAGTTCATTGCCATTACCGAAGCATGCAAAGAGTTGCTATGGTTGAAGAAATTCTTGCAGGAGCTTGGTTTTGTTCAAGACAAATATGTGTTATTTGTTGATAGCCAAAGTGCTATCCATCTTGGTAAGAATCCGACTTTTAATAATAGGTCCAAACATATTGATGTGAGGTATCATTGGATACGTGATGTTTTGGATGCTAAGTTGTTGGAACTAGCTAAGGTTCATACAGATGATAATGGTTCAGATATGATGACCAAGGCGTTACCAAGGGGAAAATTTGAAGCATGTTGTGATATCGCCGGTTTGGCGATTTCCTCCACATAGTTGTGAGGGGGAGATTTGTTGGGTTTTGGGCTCCCTTCCTATGTGGAGAAAAGTCCAATTTTATTAGCCCATTATGTCTCACTTATATAAGTGGAGAGTGGTCATACTAGGGTTATCAAGAGAGTAAATTTTGTGAGAGAACAACCTTCAAAAAGAGAGAAAAGAGGAGAGAAACCAATTCCCGTTTTTGACACAGCAGTCTCACTAAAACTGAAATTCCCGATTCGTTAACCGTTGGAATTGGCTCAAATTTGGAGGGCATATTCGCAGCTTCAGGGGCTACACTTTCACCGTTCGGATCGTCAAAATCAAGTCTGGATCGTGAGATATTTTGATCGCAGTGCATCAGTATTTTTGGGGATTTTTTCATCTTCTTCTTGTTTTGCAAGCTTTAGTGCTTGTTGTGTAATTGGTTGTTAGCACTTGTTTTGTGCATCACTTTGAGACTCTTTTGTACCCATATTTGATTATAGTGGAGCTATTTCTTTGGTCTGAACGACCCGTGGTTTTTTACTCTCACATCGAGGGTTTTCCACGTTAAAATTCCGGTGTCTTTATTTTGCTTTATTGTCTACCATATTATTTGTTGTTGATCCTCAAGGTTCTTACAAGTTTGGGGAATTTTATTTCCGCTGCGTATTGCTCATTATTATTATTATTGTGTTAATTCCCCATCACAAATAACAGTCACATGGCTGCAACTAATCAGTCAACTATGGAATTTGAAGTCAATGTGATGGGAAACATGACAGACTGCGATTTCTATATCCCGGATAAATCAGGAGACAATACTGCTCTGGCTTTTCGTGTCGCATATGAAGCTGCCACGACATGTTATTGTAGTGGTTCCAATGACGAGAAGAAGTTATGTGCTTATGTAGAATCTATGTTATGCTCCGTAGCTCCTGGACTTAGAGAGTCCGTGGAGGAAGCACTGATTGGAATAGGCATAAGGCCTTGTTTCGTAAGTTTACCATCGCAGGCTGATGCCCACAAGATTGTCGAATCTAAGCTTCCTCCATTGGACTGGCCTTCCATTCTTGTTATCTTTGGGTATTGTTTCATTATTCTCTTCAAGTTTAACGAAGATGAATACGATTTTCAAAACAAAAATAAAAAAATGGATTTCTGAACTCCGCGATAAAGTTGGATGTGCTCCTAGCAACAGACTGGATGTACAATTTGGTTCTTCCAAAGAAAAAATAATTAGGACTATGCTCGGTTCACAAAGTCTTCGCCAAACTGCAATTTTATTCCTCATGGAAAAAATTAATCGTTGGGGTTTGGATTCAAAAATGACTGATCTGCGTCGTTATATAAGCATCAATATCTTATCTTGGTCTGGAGACATGTGTGTAATCACTCTCGTGAAGGATATGCTGGAAAGGACTTTCAATTGATTTTAATTTATAGAGTAAAAATGAAAACAAATTGGCAATGATTGAGAAGACAACGATGTTTGTATGATGGCATAAACTTTCAATAAACTCTATATTTTGAACATGGAATCTTCCAAAGTTTCAACAAACTCATTTCTTATTTCTTCCGTTTTTAAATATTATACACTGCAAGGTAAAATCCTAAGCCGTAGAAAATCCAAAACAATTATGGAGAATGAAATTCACCGCAAGGCATGCCTAGTAGGCGTAGGCGCGAAACAAAATCAAAATCCATGATCCAAGATGGGATTGTGGAATAGGCATATAGCTGTAAAGTGAAGTTTCACCAAAGATTGTACTATGCCTGGACTCAGGGGCGGAGCTACTCATGGACTGTGGAGAGCCTTGACCCGCCAAAGTTCCAAATTTTTCATGTGCATGCATGTTTTTAGTTAAGGATTATATTATATATTTACTTGGTGCATTTATATATCGAGTAATGTGGTCTAGCAGTAAATAAATTTGCCTCCTATGTGAAAGATTTTAGTTCAATCCTTTCAAACTTATGGCATAGTTTTCATCACCACCATTAGAGGTGATTATTCTCTATCGAATAACCCGTGGGACACACAAGATGAAGCATTCATAAATCAAACTCCTAACCACCTACTTAAAGTAACCAAAACTCTTCAATTAGACCAATTCATTCTTGATAAAATAAAAAGTTACTTTGATTGAGTAGAAAATGACAAAATTATAAAAATAAAACTAGATATTAGTACATAATAGAATAGAATTGAAAGAGGAAAATCACAATAAAAGTTTTCAAAGACCACGAAAATAACTTGAGTACTCAAAGGATTTGGATCCAATCTCTAAGGCAGTCAAGTCATATTCAGATGCCAGGAATTGTGGGCAAGAATCTTACAGTTGAGACTCCCTTTTTTGACAGATGATGTTTCACCAATTTTCTTACAGTTGAACTGTCTGAATTTGTAATATAGGCGCCATCGTACTCAAAAGAACCATCACCTCCCATCTCCAGCTCTAGTGCAACAGCAAACAGAGTTCGAAATCTTGAAATATCGAGATAGAAAAGTTCAGAAATAGAACACAGATGACTGAAATATTGAGGATAAGTGTGAGATGCAATAGCATTAATAGTCTCTTCCAAATTGTCCACCTCTTGTTTAAGCCGGGAGACAGAGAGAACACGAGAATTAGTCTTAACTAACCACTTATGCATTACAGTGAATACACGCATATCGCCTGACCAGGATAAAATGACACTCAAATATTGACACAAACTACATATTTGCGAATCTGGATGGTCAAAGTTTTTCATGAGAAACGTAAAAACAGAAGTGCGAAGAGCATGATCATTACCAAGCATTGTCCTAATTTCTTTCTCTTTGTGCTGATCAAATGGTCTGTTAATAGAGTTGTATGTAGAGGATCCAACTTTTGTCTTCAGTTCACGAATCCTCTTAGTGTTTGGATTTTTCCTGGTGTCAAAGAAAAATAACTCGTCATTGTCAACTTTGAAAAGAACGATACAATAGCCAAAGATTACGAGAACGGAAGACCAGTCCAATTGAGGAGCGCGTGAAATATCAATGTTGTTTTCTTCAGCCTGAGATGGTAAACTAATAAAATGAGGCCTAACGCCTATTCCATTAAGTGCTGCCACTACGGAGTTTTTGAATCCAGGAACCACGGAACATAACATAGATCCCACATAAGTACATAACTCCTTATCACGAGGATTCATTGTTGCAGCTTGATATGCCAAACTAAAAGCGATGCTAGTGCTGTCGCCTTCATCAGGAATATAGAATAATATATAATTGGTCATGAATCCAATCCTACTGATTCCAAACTGATTATTTGACTGATTGGTTATTGGAAGGTTGAGGTTACTTCTGCGAGTACTCGATGAGGGGACAATGCTATCGCTATGAATCAATGAATTTGATTCCTCAAGTTTGATGCCTGCCTTTCTCATTTTCTTGAGAACTCAACTAAGATTAAGGGCTTTTGGTTTATGCTAAAGCAAGATACATGCAGCACTATATATAGAGTGTGGCCTAAGATGTTGTAACTGTGCTATTTAATGGAGAGCCTGGGAAAGGTTTTATACTCTTAACAAAGGTCTTCATGCAACTCATCTTATATTCATTCATTCAATTTTCATTATATGTCTCTGCATTAACCAAGGCCCTTTATATTCATTCAAATTTTAGTTGTCATGGACATTGACCCCGTAGTGATTGACGCTAGATATAGTAGGAAGGACCACGGTTCAATCTCAGCAATTGTGATTGGAAGGGATTGAAACCACTTGATGTTAGAACTGATCCCGAATCAATTACTCGTCGATATAAGAAAATTGATTTTTTTTTTCTTTTTACAATAATAATCTTAACTTATATCATTAATAATATCGGTAGCTATACAATTTGGCATCAAATCAAACACATGAGGATTAACCGTATATATAGCCGCCCTAGCTAACTTATGGGCTACCATATTAGCTTGCCTCCTAGAGAACTCTACCACCGAGTTTGTACATGAGTTTAGTAATCAAGACTTACAATCTTTAATAATAAACCCAAAATAAGAAAGATCATGAGTTGTCGTGTTGAAACTGTCGACAACACTCTTAGCATCCAAATTAAAAATAACGTTGTTCAGCCCCAACTCACCTGCCCATTTGATTGCTTGGAGTAAACCAAAAGCCTCACCTTCTTTGACTGTGAGCTGGGAGGAAAAACGCAAAGTTTTGGCTCTAACAAAACGTCCATCATGATCTCTCAGACAAATGCCTATACCTACTTTACCATCTATAAAAGCTGCATCAATGTTACACTTGATTTTACCAAAAGGTGGTAAAATAAAGTTTTATTTACTATTGAGTCAAAAATTTGAACCAAGTTTTATTTATTTTTTATATTTTGGGATGGAGGATGTACTAGATTTATTTGTTCAAATTGATACTCCTTCCTACGGTAAATGTTCACTTTTTAGATGCATTGGATAACTAATGTATCTGGTCTTTAATTAAGGCTAGATTCATTAGTTATCCAATGCATCTAAAAAGTGAACATTTGTTAATAATTAATAAGGATGAAGGGAGTACCGTACACTGTAAATAAATTCACCATCACTAAAAATAAAATGATAAATGTGTGGATAAATTTACAACATTCAATCGTTAATTGCATAAAACGGCACAAAACTCTTAAAAAACGTGACAAAACAAAGCAACAAACATACCCATGATGCAATAATAGTAGCATTTGTTTGGTTTAATTATAGTTTTGGTCCCCTATTTTTACCATATCACGAAACTGGCCCCTCTATTTCAAAATCACATAGTTTTGGTTCCTCTATCAAATTTTTGTACTTAAAAATGGTGATTATATTTAGCATATTTTAAATTATGCAACTTACAACCTAATGATAATAAATGATCAAAAGTCATGAAATTACAACAAAACTCAATAAAAACTTCAATTTCAATTTCAGAAATTATTCATTTTTGAAATTTAATGAATGAATATAATTAATTAATACACCTTGATGAATATCTACATAATCAGATCATATGAAATATTATTTAAAATATATTAAATCACAACTTTTAAATATAAAAATTTCTTGGTGGGACCAAAAATGAGTGATTTTCAAATAGGGTGATCAATTTAATAAATGAAAACAGGAGGACCAAAATTGTATATTTGTTTTTGTTACTACCTCCGTCCATCAATTCCAGAGATTAGAAAAGTTGATCGTAGTATTAAATTTGTTTACAGTTAATATTGTTTTTACAATTTTATCCTTCAAAAGAGAATGCGTTAATGTGTTTTTAAAGTATTTATTACAGATCGTAGAAAATGATGCAATATAATTAAGGGTTTGTATGAAAAAAAAATTAATACCCTTAAAAAATTGAAAGGAATCTTATAAAAAGGGACCAAAAAGAAAACTCAAACGGATCTGATATATTTAGGGATCTCTCTTTCCCTCCCTCCCTCTTTCTCTCTCTCACACACTTTATTTTTAAATTTTTAAATATATCTAATTCGAAAACAAACAGAATTTTGATTTGTTTTCAAACATATTAAGTTTAGTAATAAAAAAAACATATTCAGTTTAAAACAATTTATTTTAAATCATATCTAGTTTAAAAACAAATTAAATCTTACACAAAATATCCTCAAAATAATATAATTTGGGCATATCTTCACAGCTAATTCAATTTAATATTTGTCTCAAGATATTCCCAACACTACACTATATATATAGTACGTTCTCTAACTTATTCTTTATCTTAAAACCAAAATCGAAACACTTTCTTCCACAACTATTCTTGTATCCAATTCCAGAATGAAGAATTCCACCAAAGAAGATGAAACAAATGCATTGATTCAAATTATCAGCATTGTCCCTTCAATTATTGACCAGCCAAAGTTGTAGTTTGATGAGATCAATGTGATGGGAAACATGACTGATATTGATTTCTATGTCCAAGATGTGAATGGTGACACCACTGGTATGGCTTTTCGTATGGCATACTATGCTGCAAAATATCATTCTAAGAATAACAAAGAGTTTTGTACTTATGTCGAATCTATGCTATGTTCAGTGGTTCCTGGATTCCGAAACTCTGTTGAGGCGGCACTGAAAGAAATATGCGTCAAGCCTCGTTTCGTTAGTTTACCATCCCAAGCTAACGAAACTAACATTGCGATTTCTAAGGTTCCTCAATTGGGTTGGCCTTCCATCCTTGTCGTCTTTGGTTATTGCATTCTTCTTCTTTTCAAGCTTAGTTTTCATAACGATGAAGGCTATTGTTATAACAATTCTGTATCCCACCGCATTCGTGAACTGAAAGCTAAAGTTACGTGGGATCCAAGCAATACACTTGATATACCATTTGATGCTACGAAGTCAAAAGCAGTTAGCACTATGCTTGGTTCTCGTGATCTTCGTGTAACTGTCTTGACATTTCTCATGAGCAACTCCAATCATCCCGATTCACAAATTCGTAATGTGTGTAAACACTTGAGTGATTATTTAATTCCCATACTCTGATATGCTAGTTACTGTTCGCTATCTATTGCACTCGTCATTTAGTAGACAGAGTTGAGGAATTATGCTGATGCTTTTGCAGCTGTTTTATCTCACTCTTTTTCCTAGTATTTTAGGCTTTTAGTTTAGTTTTTGATCTTCTAGCTCAAGGTAGAAAGTTTGAGATTTCCAACTAATTTTGCTGATGATGTAACAAGTTTGGTGGTGTTTTTAATTTCTTTGTTATGTAGTGTTGTTCTTCCAATGAGTGACCAAACATTCTCAATCACTGTCTTTGTCCATGTATTAATTGTAATCTGTAATACACAATAAGGATTATATAACATCATCATCATTATTAGTACATTAATCATCGAGTTATTTGGCATAAGTAACTGGCAAACAATAAAAAAAAAGTGCGGCCTAATGCACGAGGCTCCCATAAAGTGGACTCGGGAGTATGACTGTTTGCGGTTTGTTTAGAAAGGAAACTTAAACATTACAACAGTCGGTAAACCTGAACCGAGCCGTTAACTGTTCGTCCCAGAACGATCTGGTATAATGGTTCAGTGCACCAGTTTCGTGGTTCTGAATCGCACCGAAATTACCTTTTACAAAAAAACCGAATTGTACTTTATGAAAACCGAAGTAAAATCAGAAGAAATTAAGAGGAAGTCATAAACTTACAACAATAGCTCCTGTTGGATCAATTAACCGGTGAAACTTGATAGCTAATCCAACGGAATTAGTAATGACATCGAAAAAATGATCTTATGCATACGCTCTGACGATTTCATTTTAAAATCTTCAACAGTAGACAATAAGAATGAACTTCACTACAGTCACAAATACCATAATCCCGATCATCCAATTCACCTTTATTGGATCCACTTCAGACATAGCCTATGAGAAAAAGAATGATACTCGGAAATTTAAAACAACACTACACATAACAAAACCGATTGCACTAAAACGTGCACAAATAATGAAAACAAAAGTCATGTAAATTACCTTTGCAATAATATGCCGACCGGACTCTATCAAAATCTGCAAGCCCGCCCTGCATAGAAACCAATAAGTGCTTGTGTTTCACTCTCTGAAGAATATTATGAAACTATTGCATTCACTAAAATTTTGAAGGACTCATCAATTGCATAGAAGACTAAAATCGAAATTGCCTTACTACTGGTTGCATGCGTGTCTTTCCAATTGGATAGTGATATCGGTTTGAATTTCTCATTGCATTAGAAGTAAACCACGATATGAAACCTGACAAGAGGTCCAAAAGAGAATCTAGTGTTGATGCAATAACTGCTAATGATTAGCTCTCAATTGACGTGAAAACCTTTGCAACAAACAAAACCAAGATGCATGCATTTGGCACATGAAACTGCCATCCTCTCATTCTTTGCAAGTTGCTTCATTTCGTCCTGAGAAAACATTGCAATATTATTTAGTAGAATTCTCTAACGGATCGTGTTCATTTAGAAATCACAAATGTTGTCAAACAGTGACCATATAAGACTGTAGCATAGCAGAATTTGAACAAACTGCTATTTTCTGCAATCTACAATTAACAACGCTGTAAATCACAATTTTTTACTGACATTGCAGTCATCGAAACTAGATAAATGCATCGCCGTTTATGAAAAATTATACGTAAATAGAACTATATGTAAGAACAATCAACCTAAGTGAGACCTCCTGGGAAAAATCCAGTAACATGCATCTCCATTTCATTAAATCCTTCAAGGAGTCTCTCCTGTTTCTTGTAATAATCTGCCACTTTGAGTTGCTTCCCTGAAACACAAGTGGTTTATTTGAACGATAAATTTGAGTGTAAAAATCACATTTAGAATAAAAAACTACACATTTAGAATCAAAAGTTACAAATCCTAACTTCAACTTAGAATCAATTATCAATTATAAAAACAAAATCAATGTCAATCAACATCACCTAAACATGTCAAAATCAATTTTATTAATATGAATACACTTATGTCCGCCTCTAACGTGGTATCAAACATTCACTCATAAGCTAACTTGTTCAGAAGGTAGAAGCAAATACTACGATACATCAACGATTAAATTGAAACATTTTAATGACATTTTTAATTTTCATCAGATCTAAGCTAACTTGATCATCATATCTACGCAATTGTCATCGGTAAGCATTTTCTCAAGCTATAATTGCTTGGAATCCAACATATCACAATCCAGTGATATCTCACATCGACATGCTTTGACCTCAAGAGAAAAATCGAATTCTTGGTCAAGTGGATTGCGCTCTGAATATCACAATGCACGATATACTTCTGTTGTTTTTGCCCTAATTCATGCAAGAATCACTTCATCCATAGATTTTTCTTGCAAGAAATTCTATTCTTGGAAAGAATTTTGCTTCTGTGGTAGATAAAGCAACACACTTTTGTAGCTTCGACTGCCACGATACAACTCCTCTGGCAAGGAACTTAGTAATAACAATGCTTGCAATTCATCTTCAAGCACCATCTTCATATTTGTGATCAATCTGTGAAAATCACTAAAGTGTTTGGAAACACATCGTGTTTCACTATACTTGGGGTTCACCAATTGTCAAATAGTAGAGACTTTATTCTGGATTTTCTTTCTCTCGTACAAGGTTCCTAGTTTTGTCCATAATGTGTATGCAATTATTTCTTGCGCAACATGATGAAAGACACTTTGATCTATCCATCGTCTAATTTGTCCAACAGTTTTCATGTTCATCACAATCCAGTCATCATCTGACTTATCAGTTGGCTTCGTGCCTTTATCTTGCAAAGGTTGATACAAATATTTACAATAAAGTATATCATCCATTCTAGGTTTCCAAATGGAGTAGTTCGAAGAGGTTAACTTAATCATTGTCGATGATCCCGTAGAGGTTGACTCGTCCATTGTGAATAATAGAGGTTAAAATGTGTAGTGAGCCGAAGCTTTCATACCACTTGTTGGGAAATATATCGATTAAAACACCTAACACAAGGCCACAAGTGTGTTTAATTGATATCTTTATCAACAAGTGGTATCAGAGCTTTGGCTCACCACACATTTTAACTTTTATCATTTACAATCAATTACCTCGACAGGATCATCAACGATCATTAATTTAACCTCTTCAAACAACTCCATTTGGAAGCCCAAAATTTAATTATTGTCGATGATCCCGTAGTGGTTGACTCGTCCATTGTGCATATAATAGAAGTTAAAATGCGTAGTGAGTCGAAGCTTTTATACCACTTGTTGGGAAAGATATCGATTAAAACACCTACTACAAGGTGACAAGTTTGTTTAATTGATATCTTTCCCCACAAGTGGTATCAGAGCTTCGGCTCACCAACATTTTAACTTTTATTATTTACAATCAATTACCTCGATAGGATCATCACCGATTATTAAGTTAACCTCTTCAAACTACTCCATTTGGAAGCCCAAAATTTAATTATTGTCGATGATCCCGTAGTGGTTGACTCGTCCATTGTGAATATAATAGAAGTTAAAATGCGTAGCGAGCCGAAGCTTTTATACCACTTGTTAGGAAAGATATCGATTAAAACACCTAATACAAGGTGACAAGTTTTTTCAATTGATATTTTTCTCCACAAGTGGTATCAGAGCTTCGGCTCACCATCATTTTAAATTTTATTATTTACAATGAATTATTTCAACAGGATCATCAACGATTATTAAATTAACCTGTTCAAACTACTACATTTGGAAGCCCATAATTTAATCATTGTTGATGATCTTGTAGTGGTTGACTCGTCCAGTGTGAATAATATAAGTTTAAATGTGTAGTGAGCTGAAGCTCTCATACCACTTGTTGGGAAAGGTATCGATTAAAACACCGTGTACAAAGCCACAAGCGTGTTTACTTAATATCTTTCCCAACAAGTGGTATCAGAGCTTCGGCTCACCACACATTTTACCTTTTATTATTTACAATCAATTACCTCGACAAGATCATCAACTATTATAAAGTTAACCTCTTCAAACTACTCCATTTGGAAGCCCAAAATTTAATTATTGTCGATGATCCCGTAGTGGTTGACTCGTCCATTGTGAATATAGTAGAAGTTAAAATGCGTAGTGAGCCGAAGCTTTTATACCACTTGTTGGGAAAGATATCGATTAAAACACCTAAGACAAGGTGACAAGTTTGTTTAATTGATATCTTTCCCCACAAGTGGTATCAGAGCTTCGGCTCACCAACATTTTAACTTTTAATATTTACAATCAATTACCTCGACAGGATCATCAACAATTATAAAGTTAACCTCTTCAAACTACTCCATTTGGAAGCCCAAAATTTAATTATTGTCGATGATCCCGTAGTGGTTGAATCGTCCATTGTGAATATAGTAGAAGTTAAAATGCGTAGTGAGCCGAAGCTTTTATACCACTTGTTGGGAAAGATATTGATTAAAACACCTAATACAAGGTGACAAGTTTGTTTAATTGATATATTTCCCCACAAGTGGTATCAGAGCTTCGGCTTACCAACATTTTAACTTTTATTATTTACGATCAATTACTTCAACAAGATCATTGACGATTCTTAGTTAACCTCTCCAAACTACTCCATGTGGTATTAAAATCATTCTCAAATGATACTAAAAACCATTCTCATGAGACCATTCTTTAATCAAAGAGATTACGATCCTATGATCATTCTTAATCTGAAGAATGAGTGACACTTTGATCACTCTTAAACCAATTTAAATGGTTTCTTTAGTATTCAAAATTTCAACTTATATATAATATAAAATAAAAAATTCATCTTATTTTTTCTTTGACGGCAAAAGTTTTGATAAAATTAAAAGTCTAACAAAACAATAGAAAAACTCAATGTAGACATCAAAATTAAATTCTAAATAGAAAGTTCCTTATTTAGGATAAAACCCTAAATTCATTCGAAAACAAATAATGATATAGTTCACTGTTGATAATAATTCAATTTAGTTAGGGTGTACCTCTTTCTGTGTTCTTGACAGTGTGAACATGACATGTTGCTTACAATTTAGATATGGAGTGCAAATACCTTGAATGAAAAGGAGAGCTTTGTTGGAAGAGTCCAAACAAAACTGCCTCTTCCAAACCAAAGACCAATACAATTGCAACAACACCAAGGGAACAGCAGCAACACTCAATTCATCTTCTTAGTACGGTTAACTAGTCATTAATGGGTGTTGTTCTAATTAAAATCATGGAGGTAGCTAAGAGAAAAAAGCCACACACCATTCAGGAACTTTTACGTAGGTGAAATCTTTCTGGCGGCAGCTAGAGCTATTAGGTCAAAAGATTATTCCTTATCCCTTATATATAGTATTGGAAATAATATGTAGTTTCTTGTTTGGCAAGTAACCTAGGACTAGAAAATTCACTTTAAAAATAATATAATATTTCTACCTTTAAAAATAATATAATATCTCTGTAATATAAAAAGCAAAATAATATAATAAGGGACTAAATTAGTGAGATCGTTGAGTTGATTGTATTGATTTCTTTTGTTGCTATTTTTATGCGTATATATTGTTCTATTTTATTTCTATCTATGACTATGATTTGTTTTATTCATATTTTTAAACATATCTCATTTTTATTGTATAAATAAGTAAATTTGGTGTCAATCGATTTATTATATTAAAAGTTTACAATGAAGGATACATAACTTGAAACGTGGTTAAAACTACTAAGGATAAATTAGTAAATTCGGTAGTAATTAATCAATTTTAATATATATTTTTGTTATGAATCAATTTTAATATATTAGTACACTACAAGAATTTTTTAGATTACCTACAAAAATTTCTGAGGAAATTTAGTTCCTCATAAAACACAACAATTTCCGAGAAATTTTTTCTAGAAAACCATTTGTAAGGGAAACACGGTTTACAATAACACACTTCCTAGAAATTTTTCCTCACTAAGCAGATTTTACCGAGTCAGCCAAGTTTCCTAAGAAAATTTCCTAGGTATCCCTATGGTGCTTCATGCCTTCCACACTTTTTCCTATGGCGTTTACCTAGGAAACCAACATGTATGCCAGTTTCAAATTACAGCTCTGCACAACATAGTTTTTTTTTTTTTTTAACAAAAAATTCAGTTTCTATACTTTTATAGTTAGATTTATTAATTTATTTGAAGTTATATGTATGTATTTAAATATAGTTTGTTAGTTATTACTCCCTCCGTTTAAAATTACTTGTCATTTTGATAATTTAATGTTATATTTTGTCTATTGTACCCTCCTTCATAAAATTTTTTATTGACTAAATTTTATATAATCTTTTTATTTTTTCCCTTGCATGTTTATTGAAAATCTTGTTATACATGACCACAACTTCATCACAATACGAAAAATATACATATCTAACAAAACAAAAAAGAAATGCTAGCATAATGAGTCGTCTAAAGTAGCTAGAAGATATTTTGTTGTTATTGATAGAATATGAATATTTTATTTATGTTATTTGAAATTTAAAATTGAGGATGATTTTATTTAATATTTTTGGTATTTGTTTTGTATTAAGATGCCACTTTTAAAATTTGCATATGGCCTCTTAAAAAAACAAAATGAGTGACCACATAATACTCTGAAATGAGTGGTTTGTTGACAATAAAAACTTGTCAATAGTCGTTTTCTACAAGAACCCTCATTTTTTAACAAGTTGAAAGGACTAATATGACAAACAGAATGAAAGTTAAAGGACCAATTTATAATATTAATTAGTTAAGGGACCAATTTGTAACGTTAGTTATAGGACTAATATGAAACCAATAAATAAGTTAATGGACCAATTATCGCCATTTCTTTATGATAACTTTACTATTATATTTTTTTATAATAACTTATATTATTTAATTTCACCATAAAAAAGTAGATTTATTTTTTAATATTTTTTAGTGAAATTTGTTGTTCTGATTATTATAAAAAAAAAAATTATTCTGTTATGTTCTAATCTATTATGATCTGTATTATATTCTTTCTATATTTTTTTTAAATATTTTTTAGTGAAATTACAATGAAGGATATATATCTTGGAACGTGGTTAAAACTACTAAGGATAAATTAGTAAGTTTCGTAGTAATCGATTTTAATATATTATTATTATTATTATTATTATTATTATTATTATTATTATTAGGCTAAAATGCATTTTTGGCCCCCTAACTTTCACAAACTTGCAATTTTGACCCACTAACTTTGAAAATAGCAGTTTTAGCCCTCTAACTTTAACACATTTTACAAAACCTCAATTTTGACTTAGTCAATGCATAGGTGGCAACTGACTTAGCTGAGTAGGATGTCATGTGTAATATTTTAATTTTAAAATAAAAAAACCACGTAATTAAAGATGAAATAATAATTAAAAAATGAAATAACATAATTGGATAATAAGCTTCCAACAACTACCATTTTCTTCTCAACTCACCCAAAACCCAGAAAACACGCTCTTCAATCATCTTCCCTCATATTGCAACTTCTAACCAACAAGGTTGTCACTCCTTTACTCTACTTTCTTATCTCTATTATCACAAATTAAAACGAGATAAAGTTTCAAAATGTCCTTTTTCAATAACCCCCAACTTTTTTTCTTTCAATTTATTAGAAATTGGTTTGAATGTGAATGTTTGTGTAATGAGAATTTAGGGAGAGAATCAGTTTAACTAAACAATTGGTTGGGATTTGTTAAGGACCGGTCCTTCATATTTCACATGGAACCACTTCATAGCACCATCCTTTGTGACACAGTGTTGAATTCCAACACCTGGAACCTTGAAGTTGAATTTTCAATTCCAATTATTGATAACCCTTTGAAGAACATTCTAAGTGAAAATTCATCAGTTCTTCAACTCTTCCACCATTCTCCTCAATTTCTTTCCATTCCTCTTGATCCATCATTTTCCAAAATAAATTCCAGCTTTTCAATGACTACTATATTTCAGCATTGACCCTTCAACAAATTGATCTAAAAATATTGATTTTTTATCAACAAGGACCACTCCAAATAAAAAATTACAAAACTTTGACAGCAAAAACTGGCCCTTTTGGTCCCTATTGATGAATCAAAATCAGCCAAATAGAAATTCCAAGAATGTGATTTACAAATCTGAATCCTCCTTCGCCTGGTGAGGCGATGTCCACTCTCGCCGACAGAGATGTTGAGACGAGCTTTTGAACCTTAATCTCCCTCATTGGGTTTGCCAATTTCTTCTCAGAAGCCATTGGATTTGGAGATGACGGAAGTGTTGCACTGACAGAGATGAAGGGTTAGGGAATACGGTGATGAATGAATAACTCCCAAAAATCTAAAGCTTTTAATTTCAAGGATTTTATTTTTAATTATGTGGCCTTTTCTTTTATTTTAAAATTAAAAAATTACACACATGTCATCTTACTAAACTAAGTGAGTTGCCACCTATGCATTGACTAAGTCAAAATTGAGGTTTTGCAAAAGGGGTTAAAGTTAGAGGGCTAAAACTGCTATTTTCATAGTTAGGGGGTCAAAATTGCAAGTTTGTGAAAGTTAGGGGGCCAAAAATGCATTTTAGCCTTATTATTATTATTATTATTAGATCAAATGAATGCCCACCCGCTATTAAGTAAACAAAACATTAAATTTCTCATAGGGTATCTGGTAGGGCGTGAGATCTAAACTGGTCTAAAAACTAAGAAATTTTAACTTATCCATTACTTTAGTGATAGATTAAATCTGCTACTTAAGTAACGGACAGAGCTATTTTAGTAATTTTATAGGGTGCGCAAGAAATATGGTAGGATAGTAAAAGTAAATCTAAATTTTTTTGTAATCAATGAAAAGATTAAAGTTAAAATTAGGCTCATGTCTATAGTAAGCCCAATAAACAAAAATGTAATAAGCTTAGTAATAATAATTTTTTTTAAAAAAAACAAAAAAACAAAACGACGTGGTGTTTGTTGCGTTGGATTCGATTGCAGAGCGTCAACAATGGCTTCTTCGTCTTCATCATCATCGGTTGTTACAGAGCGAAGAGGAATACCAGGTGCTCAGTTCGTTGAAGATGTTCAAACTTATCTCACTCAATTAGGCCTCGATGTTAATTCCGCTCTCGCTTTTCTTCAAGAAAGGTTTACTTTCTCACTTCATACATTTCTCAAAATTTCACATGTTATGGATCTTATTGTTGGTAATTTCATTTGTATAGTTACTTTGGATGCAAGTTCATATTGTTGTATCGTTGTATTTTGAATTAATTACTTTATAGCAACTTAATTACATTGGAGTAATTTATAGTATGAAATAGTAGTTATGGTGTTCAAAAGAATGTATGATATGTTACATGTATTAGTGCTTATAGTAGGATTTAGGTAATAGTATTAGAATGAGAAATGAAGATTTTTTTTATTAAGTGGTAGGGATGGATAATCACTTCAACTGAATGTGATTATGAGATGAAGTGTAGTTTAGAATCTAAGATCTTGGTATCTGAGTATTTTGGAGTGGTGAGATAATACGTGATATTCAATTGGCTGCAAATCAATGGTGACTGAAATCTGAATTTGATAATGAAGTAAGGCCCTGTTTGGATAAACAACTTATTTGCAGCTTATAGCACAAGTGCTTATTATGATAAGTGCTTATGTATTTTATAGCATCAGATAGAATTAAATTAAATTTTTTTTGTGTATGCTATAAGCTGTTTTCATAAGCTATCTCGGAGAACTTATTAAAATAAGCTGAAAAAAGCTTATGAAAAATGTCATAAGCTGTTTTTACAAGTTCTGCTAAACTGTCTCACAAAACGTATGCCAGTAGATAAGCTCAAATAAGTAAAATCCAAACAAGCCCTGATTTGGATAAATGAAGTAATTTTGTTAACTACTTATGCATCTCTGGTATGGTATAAACTTCGTAGTTGGATAAATGAATAGGGTAGCTTGTAACATGTTATTTTTAGATTGGATTGCGGTGGATGTGATTTCTATTTCAAGCTTTGAAAACTATTGTACTTCAGTATAATTAAGTCATTTCTTATTTATATTATTTTATGAATCGAATTTATGCAAATGAAATGAAAACCTTGCATTTTATTACTAGTTGATTTTACAAAGAACCAGGTTTTGCAAGTTCATGTTGCATTGACTTGAGTCACTTAACATTTGGGACAAGACTCCTCTGAAGTAAGCAATTCACTTGAGAGTAAAGTAAATAAATCAATGGTTGATATCCTATGAACATGCATAACAAACCATGAGTGGTTGCAATATCAACCCTTGATTTCTCACTTTATTAACTTATTTACTTAGAGTAGCCAAATATTGACATTAGAGGATGAATTTATTTCATGCTTTAAAGGGGATTTCACTTTTATTTATAACTTTTTTGTGAATGATGAGCGAGCATATATTTCATGCAGACTTCAGCAATACAAGGTTGTTGAAATGAAGCTTCTCGCCCAGCAAAGGGAACTTCAGGTTTCATTGCCTTATATTCTGCATATTATAATATATCATTTACAATAGAAAAGCCTGATGTCGCGCTATGGAAACCATAGGGATCTTTAGGTTTCATTACCTTGTAGGCCTCCTATATGTTATTATTGTTTTTGTTAATGGTTTGATTGAAGATAAAAGGAAAAATATCGTACTATATTTGAAACTAGAAGAACCAACGGCATTGTAAGATTTCAACTGGTGAAAGGGCACACACAAATTCCTCATTTCTACACTAGTATAGGCTGCTGGATGAAACAAGCAGCAAACTCTTTGTTTTGGGAATTTTCTCTTGGATTCTATAATATAATTTTTTCGTTTTGAAAACATATACAAAGTTTAAACCAGACTAGACAGTTTGGCTTAAAGATAAACTAAGTTGCACTGTATTTAATATTTACAATGATAACAAATATAAACTCCAATCCAAAGTTGTTGCATTTTCTGTACTTTGGCCACATTTAACTACCTAGGCTTTATACTTTGATTACAAAATGCCTGCTCTGAATTTTTAATTGAAATCATAACAATCATATTTCTGCTTAAAAAAAAAAAAAAAAACAACCATATATTTCTAAGTTATTGATTACAGTTGGTTAGTTTTTAAATTGAAGTAAAGCAAGGAAACAATTCTGTTTGGTTATTCTAGTTTAGTCGATAGTTTTCAACATGAAATGATTCGTCCAAATGTCATTCTGTGTGTGTGTATTTTTTGTCAGTACATAGTAGTGACACTATTTTTTGTGGTGGTTTGCAGGCAAAAATACCGGATATTGAAAAGTGCCTAGAAGTTGTGGCTACATTGCAAGCTAAGAAGGGCACTGGTGAGGTTCGTTTGGGACCGGATTTTCTATAACAAATTATAGTAGTACATAATTTTAGATAAAAGACTTCTGGACATAATATTTTACAAAAATGTGTAGATGAAAAAATATCCGATTAGCTGTTAACAGACTGCTTAAATCTGAAACTTTGTGCTTCACTTACAATATATGCCATAATTTTAATAGTAATACTATTAATACATCCTTAAGATCTTCTGATTTCTCCAAAATATAGAAGCACTGATTTAATGGCTCACCTTGTCTTTTGTCAAGAGTTCTCTTTTCCTTGTTGGCACATTACAGATGCCATATAGGTGATTGCATTTTCCTTTTATTTTTCCTTGTTGCCCCCCTGTTTAATTGTTACTCGTCAATGCTACTGCTTGTTTCATTTTTCTAGTTTTTTGACATCTATTTCAATGCCTTTGATTTTCTTTTCTAGGTATAATTCTTATGTCAAGTTTATACTGTATGAAATGTTTTTGGTCTTCTAGGATTTGTCTATTGCCAAACTTCTAATAGTTGATTCATCATCTCAGCCACTCAGAGTTTGTGTTCTAATTTCTTATAACATTATAACATTCATTTTTTTATTGGAGAGGCAAAAGAGTCTCGTAACATTAATTAATGATGCATTTTCCCAACATATAGCTGAAGTTTTAAACACAGTTGAGAGAATTCATGATTGTGCTGAATGCACTGCATCCCAATGTCCTAGACAAGAGTTTTTAGTTATGCTGAATGCACAACAGTGCTTTCATATTGACACCCATACTCATGCAGAACAGCAAGCTTTTATCCATTGTTTGCTAGGTTTTCACTTGTATTTTTTTCGTTAGATTGTATCCTAAATTCTTATATTTAGAACTCTTAGGCTGTCTTCACATTAGTGCACAAGAGTGAAGTGTCAGAATAAGCGTGACTTGAAACCTAATACTACAGCACCAAAGCCTTTTCACTAGGTGGTGTTGGCATAAATGTTGTATCATGCATCGCGTAGGATGACAAGCTATGTAAATTCAAATCCTTCTTAATGGTTGTTCAATCTATAACTTTCTTGGTTTCAGTCTTACCTCTAATTATTGGACTGTTCTTCCAGTAAACCTTCTTTACTAGTGCTTTTACAGGTCTTCTCAAACCATGTCCAGCTAATTTAAGATACAACTCTGCCATCTCTTCCTTGTACTCGCCACTCTAACTTCGTCTTTAAAGCTTCCATTCCTAAACATGTCTTGTGTAATCACTCATTTATTTTAACGTTCCAGTGCAGAATTATGAACACTTCTGCAAATAATATTATATTTTGGCAATGGGGTAACAATATCACAATATCTTACATATAGTACTTTTACACCAGTTAAATACAAATCTAAGGTTTGTGAGTGGTCAAAATTATTTTTTATACAATAGTTACTGTTATGTATGCTGTCTTCCTTTTATTTTTGTTTATAACTCCCTCTCTCCCTCCACACCCACTCCCTAACACACACACACACTGATGCTCAGCTGTTAATATGGAGCCATAAGTATTGATTATCAATTCCTCATCATTGTGTGGAGTAAAAAGATTTAACTTTGATCCATTTATAAACCATATGATACCAGTACCACTATTTTAAATTTATTTACTACAAAGAAAAGACGTTAGTTATGTTATAAACTACTAGAAGATTTATGTTTGACTTTGGATATAGGAACTTATTGCTGATTTTGAGGTGTCTGAAGGAATATATTCACGAGCTTCTATAGAAGAAACTGATTCTGTGTGTTTATGGTTGGGAGCAAATGTTATGTTGGAATATTCATTAGAAGAGGTACTTGTAACTTAGTTTAAGGGTATTATAGCTGTTTTCTGTTCTGTTAAATTTTAACCTTACATATGTACAATATGAATTTCTGTTACAGGCTTCTGCTCTTCTACAGAAAAACCTGGATAATGCTAGAGCCAGTTTAGAAGTTCTTGTTGCTGATCTACTGTTTTTAAGGGACCAAACGACAATTACTCAGGTTTGATTGCTAACTATCAACTGCTCCATTTCTTTTTGCTTTTTGCACCTTCCCATAAAATGTAAATATATGTCAATGATGAAGTTTATCAAAACCTGGGTCCCTTTTACTACCTTCAAGAGGAATTATTAATAAGAGGTGTATGAGAAAAAAATGAAAATGAACATGAGAGGGAGGGGTGTAAGTTTTTATTTGACAGCAAACCATAAACTGCAGCGGCACATTTTCCTTCATTCCTTTGCATTCTTATTAAGCGAGCATGTAATATTTTATGCTCATTACTTCCAACCGTCTAATTTTCACTCCTTCCAGCTTCATGTCTACCATGAACATCCCTATAGATGCATCTGGGCTGGGATACTTGAATTGCCTTTTATGTTATTTTTTTGCATTTATGTCTGTGAGTATGTTCATCAGCTATCATTCAATCTTCAACAGGTCATGAATAATAACTAGCTTTAGTTATTGATTGTTTTATCTGTATATATCATCAGGTTACGATTGCTCGTGTTTATAATTGGGATGTGCATCAACGGAGAACTCAACAAGTTGCTGCCACTACAATTGCTCAAGAGTAGTAAGAGAATTTGATCACGCTTAGATCTAAAGTTGTGCACTTACACCCTTCAGTTAGATTATGCTTCTAATCTCTTGCCAGTTTCAAATTTTAATGAATATTGGGTTCCTTTCTGTCCCTAGTTCCGGTTTCTCCATAGTAGATTCTAGGATATGAACAATTTTGTTATATGTATGTTATACTGATTATAGTCTCTTGGTCTCTTGGAACATTTTTGTAAAATTAAAAGGAAATTTGTCTTGTATGATCCTATGGGTATATTGTACCCTGCAACTTGGTTTTACTTGTTTAATTTTATATTGTTGACGCTTTGTCTCCGAGTAAGTTGTGTTTTGAATCCAAATTCTAGATTAGAAGGATAATCAATAGGGCCCATAGAATTTTCATTTGTTGATGAAATCTAAGTAAACTATGCAAAATAAAGATTCAATTGACAAGACATCATATCCAATTGCTCTCAATCTATGTTACTCATTTTTTAAAATTATTATCGGTGTCGATATGTCCGTGTCTATGTCGGTGCTTAATATGTTATTAGTGGATTAGGTTCATTCATACCAGATATCTTAATTGCTACTGTGCTTTGAATTAACCTTATTAGTGTTGCACTTTTCTATGTAAAATTATGGAATGATTCAAATTGACCTGGTATTAATTTACTTTAGCTCATTTCAGTGCTGTACATATTTGCTGTAGCATATATAGCTAAAATGCCTTTAAGATTGCCTTAGGTGCTATCTTGTTGTCTTATTTTCCTTCTGTTTTAAAAGTACTGCCAGTATTTTTGGAGTTTCTTGGTACTCCTTAGGAAAAGTCAACCCTTATAAGTACATACTCCCTCTGGTCCTATTGTCACTTTTAGTTACTTATTGGAAAACAATGTTCTTCAATTTTGGTTTTAATATAGTAGCTTCTATTAAGTAGTAATTATAGCAAATTTTCATATACTTAGTTAAGGAACTTGCTCTGCCTTTCTATATGTTTACTGTATATATTTATCGCTATCTCTATTTTATTTTTTATCTTCTATACTTTACACATTTTTAAAAAATGCACACAAAAAATACATACCATCCTAGTATTTGACAACATTTATTTATGTCAAAAAATCATTTCCGAAAATTAAAACTGAGGCCCTTTAAAAAAATGAATTAGGAATGAGACAAAACACATGTTAACTTGGAACACTTAACATCATTTCCCTATCGCAGTTTAATTGGTGCTTATGCTTAACTACACCTGTCATAAAATGAAATGCAAACAAAATTAATGTCACGGAACCAAACACCATAATATGCTGTGTTTTGTTCCCATTCTTCATTCATATGCTGTCGACAATAGATTCCTACAATAAAACACGAGTAAATATCATCTTTTGTAGCTAAGATTTTAGGATAATATTAATTTAGATTTTCATATTATCAGTGTTCTTATAGTCATTTTTTTGTTCTTAATTACACTAGTGAGTTTAGATATCATATATTCAACAAAAAGTTTAAGGAATTAGGTATATAGTGATCTAACTTATATTTTATTTAGGGCAATGCTATGAGTTGCTTTGGTTTTCACAGCTAGAATCCAGTCTACTGAACCATCTAATTAGACTTGACGGTCAATTTTGGTGTCAATTGGTTCCAGCCCCTTCTGATCGCAGTTGCGGGGATCGAACTGTGATTCTCCCTACCAAGTTTAACACCAATCACCACTGGACCAACTAACAATTAGTAAAAAAATAAATACTTTTTACATGAATAAATTAGTATATAAATGAGAGTTGAGCCTAAATCAATGTACATACAAAACCGACTTGTAAAATAAGAATTATCTTTATTTATGAACATATTCAGATCATCTAACGATCGATAAGAGACTCTTGAGAAGCTAGTAAGAAAAATTGTTACTAAATTAGTCTTATGAGTTTATAAAAATAGTATCTACTATAAACACAAAAAAAAGTTGTATATAGCCAAACAAAATCTATTTTTTTCTGTACATAAACAAAATCTATTTGTGTAAAACCAATTTTAGAGACATTTACTTGTTAGAATCCAAAAAAGCAAAAGCCAATAATTAACAATGTAATTATTATGCAACTTTTTATCATCAATTAACTATATAATTCCACTAATATACTTCCATTCGTCCGTGACACACACAATAAAAAACACCATCCCGTGAAATATTCTCATGAATACGTGTCCTCTCTTCTACTCCTTATGAAAATAATGAAGTAATGTGAACAAGTACTCTTTCTTCTTTTCTTCTTTGAAATTTCTACAGAATCTACTTAGAGCTGCATGTGAAAATATAGCCTTGGAATTGGAACTTGATAGAAGAAACTACAAACACGTAACAATGAACCACTAACATGGCGAGTGAAGCGCGTGTGTATAACAATATGCCATGTGTCATAGCTAATATTCACAAACATCCTCTTGGAAAGTGTAATTGAACTCAAGTGATTAATAAGCGAGACAGTGTGTAATAACATGCCACGTTTTATAGCTAATATTCATAAAAACTAGCAGAACTAATTAACCAAGTAATTGAGTTCACTTGGTAAATGAATCTCTTATAAGGTGAACTTAACTCAGTAGGTAGAGATATCGTACTATATGTGCAAGAGTAGAGGTTCGAATCCGGGACACTCCACTTATTCACTTTTAAGGTGAATTTTCAAGCCACTAGACTAATTGACAAAAAAAATGAATGTCTCCTAAAACGAATTATTTGAAAAAGCAAATTCATTTCTGATGAAAACAATTATTAATCAAAATTTTAATTATTTTACTACCAAATTCTAAATTTATCGGACTCATTTTCCTAAAAATCAGATAGTCACGTAATAAAAAAATATTCACAAACACTTGTGTCACCTCAGATCACAAAAAAGTGCACCTATAAGAATATAATCTCTCTAGTCAGAATTTTTTTAATCTGTTGAAATTGTAATTGGTTTTGTTGTTTATGAAGTTTCTTTTCTCTGTTTTCTCATACCTGTGAGTGATTGTATATAATGCATTGTACTATTGTACACACGTGACATGTTAAGACAAATATGAGTGAGTGCATGTGCTCAAATATTTTCACATTGTTGTTTGCTTTAAATCTTCACCCTTCTATATAAGTCCCATTTATCTTACACATATTTTGCAATGCAAGTTATTATTATTTTACAATAATAATTGTCTTAGACATCACAATATTTACACATACATAATCACAAAATTCATGTTAAGTCCAATACGTTGAAGAGATTAAAAAATCACATGCCCCTCAATTCTCATTATCAGGTGAAGTCACAATGTTTAGTTGATTTTTCAATGTAGTAGTTTTCTTTGCTCGAAATTGAATGGTCACGTAATATTTATATTCATAATAGTGCAAAGTAATTTTATGCAGTATGTACTTTCAATTGTATGCAAATTTGTGGATGTATTTAAGTAGAGCAAACATAAAACATGGCCCCACGTATAATGAATGCAATATGATTGAGCAAAATCCAAATAATTAATGTTTGATAAGTGAAGGGGATTTTGGGGAAGATGAATATAAGGTTTTTTTTTTATCAAATAGTCTAATTGTTAGAAATTCCACCTTTAAGGTAGATAAGTTCACGGAACGATGAATATAAGTTTCTATTATAAAAAGAAGTTTAATTGGAAATTCTAAAAAATAATTAATCAATATCAAGTCATTTGTTTTCGGCACGAAGAAATTTTATCACGAAATGTACAAATGTGTACATATTTATAGATGAAATGATAAACATCAATGAAATTCACATGAATAATTGTGAAATTCTGAGCTTATTAAATTTAAATAAAAATATTCAACCTAACGATATCTGCATTACTGGTAAGGAAAGATGTATTAATTATTTTGTGAAAATGTGTTAAGTTTCATTTTTATTTTGGTTTTCACCATTAGTTTCCGGTTTACTGGACTGTGTAATCTGATTCATGGTCAGTTCTGACATCGAGTGGTTTCGACCCCTCCCAATCGGAGTTTTAGTTTTTGACTTTGTGAATTTCTTTTCATGAAAAATATCATTAATTTTTAGTTTCTAGAGGGTCACTTTCCATGTTCTCACTTTGTGTGTGTCACTAGAAGCATATCTTGGTGTTCTTTAATTTACCCTTATTTTTTGGTTTGAATAATAGAGAATTTGATTCCACCCGTGAATGCCTTAATTCTATTGTCGGGTACCAATATAAGCTCTCTTCAATAAATTCAGGGCCACAATGAGCTAAACAACAACAAAGAGTCACGATATCAATTTCTTTTACATCAAAACCATATTCCCCCATTTTCACACTTCTCTATAGTCCTATCACAAAAAGAATCTCAATTTTACTGAAGTTAAAAAATTGTGTAATACTAATAGAAACGTTCACATTTCAATCTCAATATATAGTTAATTAACATATAAATTTTTAAATTTTTATTTATTTTAAATTGTGGTTATTGTTACGCTACATATTTAAAGCTTCTATATTGTGGTCGAGAAAATGTGGCCAATGTGATTGAAATTGTAATTGTGATGCCGTTGTTGATACTTTAAAATCCGCAATATCACAACCACAATTGTAGTTGTATACCGCAATTTAAAATTAAGTCTTAATGTGTTTTTTTTTTTCCTTTCCATCTTGTATACTTTTGATCTTCATGTGCTTTAGTGAGCTTCAAATTTGAATAAAATATAATTAAGCAAATATTTTGGTATAATCTAATGTGGGTGTACTAATTCAATATTGTGGGCTTCTAAATTGCCTTTTTTGACACATTGAGATTTATTGCCTTAAATCAAGTACAATTAGCCATGCATGAGGAAATAAAACATATTATAGAGTTCTTAATTTAGCAATCAAGATATAGTTTTTTTTATTTATAAGTGGAAGAACAAATTTGTTTAAGTTAAACTAGAAAGGTTGTTGTGATTCAATATGTAAGTTAAATTGTTTTTTATGTCTTCCTATAGTATAAGATAGATTAATTTCTTACGTTTACTATTCCCATGATGTGTAGCTTTCTTCATTTTCACTATCTGCAAGTACTTTGTTGTTTAAAGTTCTGATATCTAACTCATATATAGCCATATAAATTCACATGCAATTGATTTTTCTATGGCTGCATGTGTTTGTTTCCCATCTTCCAAGGTAAAACTCAGAAAAAAAATATGTATTAGGACTAGGACAAAATATTGTGATTTTAATTTTCAAAATTATTTTAGTGATTTTCTTGGACAACATAAATAAATGCTTATATTACATGTGATGTTTTACAAATTGAATCAGATTTTGAACCGATGAAATCTTCAAGTCATTGTTTATCCGCTTTAAACCGCTTATACTAAGATGAGATCAAAATCGAATTGATCAAATAAATGAATTGTAGACCACGTCAATTTTTTTTAGTAAAATAGACAATGTCAATTCTTGGTCTAACCTATCGATTTTTAAAACATTGCTTATATTTTTTTTTTGGAACACATTGCTTATAAGTTATATCATTCTTTACTTTAATTTACTATGCGTTAGTTCTTAAAAATTAAACTATTTTTTTCCATCTGTGGCCCTATATGTGAATGAGTGAGTGAGAGAAAATGAGGGAAAATTTTCTCCTTTTTTTTCTTTTCATTATAATAAAAATTAAGTATAAGGGTAAAAAATATATACCATGGGGGCAATTTAAGGTGCTGAAAATTAGTCAATTTTTTCTCAAAGGGTCAAATATATTTTGTCTAATTACTGTTCTTGTCTTTTCACCAAAGCTTTCAATTATAGGCTTATAGCACCATATACAAACAAACATTCATAAAATTGAAATTTAATATTGATATAATGGTGCATATAATTAGTTGCCATAATTCAATAACTTGAAATTCAAGATACCACCTTAATGCCAGAGTTTTTATTACCGATACAACGTCATTTCTCGGAAAGTACTACTGTGTTCTTAATTTCTAAGGAGATAGAAATATAAATTTGAATGATGAATAATAACCGTGTGATCAAAGTGTGATTAATGGTTTGGATGATTCTCAAGTTGAGATTTCATCTTATGTTGTATGATCAGAGTGTGATTAATGGTTTGAATGATTCTCTATAGATAATCGTTCTGGGTCATGAAATTTGACCTGGACGGTCTCACCGTGTTCTTACAGACTTTATACAACTACAGTGAATGTAAAAAGTTTTAACTTATCATAAAAATGTGAGGTTGGAGAAAAAACACACAATGCAAGTGATACTAAAGAAAATTGACTTCATAAAGTGTCTCTAAAAGCTTCCAACTATTTTCTTAAGACACCTAGACTTTTGATCAACCAAAAAACAACACGTGTCAAATTTATTATGCTTGAGAACATATTCCATTCAATTATTTTTTTAGTATAAATAATAACCTTTAGCTTCATAATACTCTTACTAGGCTAGCCTATTTTGCTTTGAATTTCTGAAAATTAGTCAAATTATCAAAATTCTTAATTAATTTAGCAAATTTGTATTTTCATTTCACAGATACACATAATCTTTGGAGCAACTTGCATGATTTAACATTGGTACAAACATTGTTATTTCATTATCAAAATTCATAGACTTAAGAAAAACTCATCATGAGTCTCATTCAAAGTTTTTTTATCCTATGGATTACAATGATATTTTTCATCCATAATTTTAATAATGTGGAAGGAAGATACCATTATCATAAAGGGAAGAAAACTTCCCCTGCACCAAGTGACCCTTCACCACCTTCTTACAATCCTCCTCCTTCTCCTTCTCCTTCTCCTCGGGCTCCTAGTGTTCCATCTGATCCATATCCGTATCCAAATAATCCTGGAGAGTCTCCTTCGGATTGCATTTTCGATGTAAGATCGTTTGGAGCAGTCGGTGATGGTGAAGCCGATGACACTGCTGCATTTAGAGCAGCATGGAAAGCAGCTTGTGCAGTTGATTCAGGAGTTCTTTTAGCTCCAGAAAACAATTGTTTTAAAATCACTTCTACTATCTTTTCTGGTCCATGCAAACCAGGACTAGTTTTTCAGGTAAAAATGCTTCTCGATTTTCCTTTTTCGGTCTCGGTTGTACTGTGATCCTTTATATTGCGGTAAATTTGTAGAAAAATGTAGTTGATGTAGCTGAAATTGCAATTGAGATTTCAGACTGCAATTTAGAACCACAATTATGGTTTTAAATTGCAGTCTGCAACTGTAACATCATCCGCAATATAGTAAACGATTTTGAAGTCTTGTCAAAGTCATTGTATCCACAATTTCGATCTCCTCAGATGCATTTTTTCTAAGTTTGCAGCGTAACTACAACTGCAATTTAACATGACCATGATTATGTAAAATTTAGTTTCTTATATGATTAATTAATTAACAAAGTTGAAATTTATACAGATTGATGGTACTTTGATGGCACCAGATGGACCAGATTGTTGGCCTGAGGCAGATAGTAAAAGTCAATGGCTTGTGTTTTATAGACTTGATCAATTTACTCTAAATGGGACAGGAATTATTGAAGGCAATGGAGAACAATGGTGGGATCTTCCTTGCAAACCTCATAGGGTAATAATAATTTAATAATTATTATCATTCACATCATTACTTTTGTATTTATTTATTTTCTTTAAAAAATAATATTTGTTGAATTTCCTAAATTTTTTGTTAATTAAAGCGACATCAACTGTCTTCGAGTGAATTTAAGTAAAATACTTACCACTGAGCTAACATCTGATCGACTAAATTCTCGTAACTTTTTTTTGGCATTTCAGAGTCCTAGTGGAAACACTATATCAGGACCATGTGATAGTCCTACAGTGAGTAAACTATTCATCTAAAAAATTACATAAATTTTTTTATTTTTATGAAATGTCTTATAATTGTTTATCTTTTTGTGTGTAGATGATAAGGTTCTTCATGAGCTCAAATTTGGTGTTTAGAGGGTTGAAAATACAAAATAGTCCTCAATTCCATGTGAAATTTGATGGTTGTCAAGGAGTATTAATTGATGAATTGTCCATTTCTGCACCTAAACTTAGTCCTAATACCGATGGAATCCACTTAGGAAACACAAGGGATGTTGGGATTTATAATTCTTTGATAAGCAATGGTAAATACTACTTCCAATTTTATTTTATAAAAAACAATTGAATTTTTAGGTTTATCGAATAACTGATGTAGCTGTTTATAATATAAATCAGATATATTAATTATTTAATAAATCTAAAAAATGAGTTGTTTTTTTTTATAAAAATGACGGAATTAATAAAGAACATTGTCTCATTTTCTCAATATGGAAGTTTTATTTAATTTAATTATGTAACAAATGTTAATTTTTTTTAATAGGTGATGATTGCATTTCAATTGGTCCTGGTTGTTCAGATGTGAATGTGGATGGTGTTACTTGTGCTCCTACCCACGGAATTAGGTATGTCACATAGTTTCTGTTATTTTAGTTAAATTAGTTTGTTAACTAACAATTAATTATGATTAATATTTGAATAAAATAAAAATTAGTACTGAATTTAGTTGATGGTTTTCATAAAATATATATACCTAATTTTTGTGGTCCAAGAACCATTTCAAAAGGCAAAATGAATTAAAAGTGACTTTAACCTGTAGCGTGAATGTAATAGCTTTTGAATGTGTTTCATAAGATAACATTTCATATTCAAGAAAAATAAATAAATAGTAATAGAAAATTTGTGTTTGAAATTGAAAATTTTATAGCTTTCAATGATCACATGATTTTTTTTTCCTTCTTTTAGTGATCTACTATGTGACAATTTTACTTTAACAGTTGAAAAAGTTCAAACTAACAATCATTAATATGAATGAGTGTACTTTTTATTATTCACTTTTGTCCCTACTTTGTTTATGGGTACCAATCTCTTATCCTAGTGTATGATTGGATGAGTGTTGGTAAAATGTGATTCCGAGTGAATTAATTCCGTAAAATTTATTCTAATTAAAATTTAGTTTAAGGAAATATGATTTATGTTTGGGTATATTCATGTAAAAGTGGATTGAACATTAAATTCGAATCCTCTGCAAGTGGACTGTAGTGAAATTTGACCCCTCGAATTAGTTGTCATTGGGTCGGGTATGGATTTTTTTTAAAGAAAAACAATAAATTTAAGTATAAAAATAAGTTATAAAATTAGAAGCTACAATTTCTAACCGTAGAACCAATTCTGAAAACAAAATCAATTTTAGACCATGTTTGTTACTTTTAACAATGAAAAATTGATGAAAAAGCCTTCAAATCGGCTAAGTCTTTCTTTATGAGTAGTCGATAGCGAGTCTGACGGGTCTAGCACCATCCACCAATCGCTTATTGGTGAAAGGGCTATGTAGTAACCAGTCCGGTTATCATTTCAACCTACCCTCAAGTTATTCGCTGCCTTAACTTAAGCCCTACAGTTTCTTCGCTAGCCGTTGTTGGAACTTAGTTAAGAGTTAGCTTAGAAAGGCTTTGAAAGCAAGTCAAACATTCCAATCCTAGCAGATTAATCAATAGCGGTAGCTTAACATTTTCAATTTAACTCAAAAATTAGTTTTTATGGAAAAAGATAAAATAAACTCAATTTATTTTCTGGTAAGCCATATGCTATCAACGAAGATCATACGAAAATAAACCGAAAACCGTTTATAGACATGTCATAAGCGGTTTTTATAAAGTCTCTCAAACAGCTTAACAGATGTTTACGTCAGTAAATAAATTCAAATAAACCGATGCAAACATAATGGATTAGACATATCAAAGCTATTTGGAACCTTTTACATAATTTCTATGATGCTATAGTTTCAACAATTTCACTAAAAACTTCACTGCTATAATTTCAACAGCATTGGAAGCCTTGGAGTACACAATTCTCATGCATGTGTCTCAAACTTAACAGTTCGCAACTCAATCATAAAAGAATCAGACAATGGATTAAGAATCAAAACATGGCAAGGAGGAACAGGATCAGTAACAGGTTTAACATTTGACAACATACAAATGGAAAATGTAAGAAACTGCATCAACATAGATCAATTCTATTGCTTATCAAAAGAGTGTATGAATCAAACATCAGCAGTATATGTAAACAATGTGTCCTACAGAAAAATAAAGGGTACTTATGATGTTAGAACACCACCTATACATTTTGCTTGTAGTGACACTGTTGCTTGCACAAACATAACACTCTCTGAGATTGAACTTTTACCTTATGAAGGTGAATTAGTTGATGACCCTTTTTGTTGGAATGCTTATGGAAGACAAGAGACTTTAACTATACCTCCTCTTGATTGTTTAAGGGAAGGTGAACCTGAGACTGTTGTGGAGTTATCTGAATATGAATGCAATAATTGAGATTAGTGCTTTAAATTGTGTATGTAATTGTAAGGTATATTATATGATATAGTTTTGTTTGTATTGTGTATTATGTTACTTAGGATTCGTCCCTATTTGGGGTATATTCTCATATTGTGTGATGAGTTTTAAGATATAGAATTTAGTCTAGTTTTTGGGACTTAAATTGTAATAACTTGATTGGTTTTTATATATATCAGGTTTAATTTCAAATATCTCAGCTCAGGTCCATGATTACAATAATGGAAGTCTTATAATCTTATTTAGTAAATAAGTAAATTTACTACTAGTATTTAATAATTGCAGAAGACTCCTCATAATTGTCTTTTGATTTGGCATATACTTTGATTCGGAGTGGACCGAGAATGGTGGCTGGATTGGTTACCAGAAGGATATCACCCGTCTTTTTGAAAGTCGGGTGGTACCTAAAAGTACTTTTAAGTTCAAGTCAATATTTGATTGAGTAGAAGGGGAGGTTTTTGGGACAAACAAGATGTATATTTCGCTATGTCTGAGCAGTGCTATGTATAATGAGGGGAGCAACCTAGGGAGAAATTAACATATGCGCTCTAAGCAGATCTCATGCTGGATTCCCCTTCCTTTGCTTGTTTTGCCCATTGGAACTAGTATTTCACTCGAACGTTATGTTTCTAGAAGATACGAGACCTTGACCCTTTAGGAGTGATTCCTAGTGGGTTGTGCCTTTGGTCTAGTTTGGAACAACTTCGAACCAAGAATGCAAATTGTCATTCAATGTACATGAAGCATTTGTATAGCAAGCACTAGCTCTTGGTGTGACTTCAAAAAAAAGCAATCAAAGATAAGATCAAAGAGAATGAAACACACACAATTGCCATTATAGCGGTTACTTCTGGTCCTAGAAAACATCCGAAAAATGTTAAAAAAGTCCCACATCGGATGAATTTATAACTAGAGACAATCCTCACCTTACAAGTCGGTTTTGTAGAATTGAGTTAAGTCCAACTCCCAATTCTAAAATGATATCAGAGTCTTTCCTAGATCCAACTCCCAAAAGCAATACTCACCTTACCGCGTTAGACCCTCAAAACGCACTTTTTCTCGTCGGAGGATTCGCTCATCATAAGCTGACCCTTACTTGTTTTGAGCTTTGCACATCCCAGAGAAGGTGTGGATAGAAGATCTCTCTCCTTTTTTGGGCCTCAGTCTTTATATCTGATTGGGCCCAAGTCATGTATTTCAATAAACATAAAAAAAATAAAACCTCAGCAAAACGCACAGCGCCTTCTTTTGTTTTCTTTTCTGCGCTAGCGTCCACTCTCTCTTACTGCGACGAACTAAGCAATTGATATCAGAATCAGGTACTACCCATTATCCCAGTCCATCAATCTTATAATGGGTTTCGTCTATTTTTTCAATTTGACCATTTTTCATTTCTGCCTCGAAACTGTTCGATGAATTGTCTCTGTGAAGTTCCTTATTTTAAATTTTTGTTTTGCAGGTAATTAGTTTCGAAGATGCCAACCCTTCAAACTTCACTGCCTCCTGAAATCGCCAACAATGCCATTAGAGTAAGATATGACCCTTATTTCTGTTCAATTCAATGAAAGATTTTTAACTGTGTTTTGAATTTGGATTTTTTTGTAGCTGATTAACAAAAAATGTTTTTTTTTTATAGCTTTACCGTGAATGCCTTCGAAGAGCTAAATATATCGGTCATCGGGTAGGTGATTCTATCCTGCGACTCTCTCAATTAGCTTCAATCGGAGCTTGTTGCTGCAAACATAATTTATTATTTTTTGGCCATGTTTGAATTACTTATTTGAGCTTATCTGCTAGCATAAGTTTTATGAGACTCTTTGGGAGAACTTATGAAAGTAACTTGTGAAATAATTTCATAAGTTCTTCAATATATAGCTTATAAAAATACCTCGTAGCATATGTAAAAATAATTTATCTTTATTTTATCATTTGCTATAAAAACAGCTTAGGAAGCTTATATATATAAGCGCTTATCATGATAAACGCTTGTGCTATAAGCTACAAATAACCTGTTTATCCAAACAGACCCAAAGTTTGCCATTGTGAATTCTCTTGCCATTAAATTTTAGTTTACAAATGGTGTCAAGTTGAGATTCATATATTTTCACATTTAGAAGTTGAGATTTAGCTAACATGGTGGACATACTTGGATTCTTTAATCACATGACATCATTTACTAACAGATTGTTTGGTTTAAAGAGGGGATGTGGGTAGGAGTTTTAATGGAGGGGGGAAAATAAAAGGATAAAAATTATACACAGTTTCCTACATCATGTACATACTTTTCTGTTATCGACTATGCCTACTATATTAGGATAGGAACAACAAGGATTAGTAACAAATTGTAACTAATTGTGAGCAACGTATCCTGCACCACGGTTTCTTCAACTCTATGTTGAGACCACCATTCTAAAAGAGAGGGTGGATGGCAGAGGATATGGTGCTAACGGCAGTGGAGTACTTGTGACGTGACTGATGTTTTTTGAGGGATCTCTATTGGGGATATTGTTGGTAAATGGTGATGGCCTTCGATATTTGTGGACGGGGATGTGAGAGGGTGGATGAATGGAGGGCATGGTGATGATTGCTTTCTTGCATCCATATTCACACCATTAATTTATTAACGTTGATTTCATCTGGACGGTGTGGCTACTGTTGGTTTTGATATTGGGGAAATTGATTATGTGATCAATGGTAGCAATTGATTTCTTCGTTCCCTCCAACAAAATAGTTAGTTAAACAAATAGTCTTTTTTCATGGTTGTTACACTCATGTATGATCATGGTTCATTGTGAGTACTGTCCTTTCACAGCTAGTAGCACTCCTTCTGCTGAAGTACTATACTTGTGAAAACTGAATATATTATTATATTTCAAGTTCTGAATAATTTACAATCACTAATATGTTTATATAGGCTATTCTAACCTAATGGGCCATGGGCCGAATACATATTACTAATAAAAATAAAAGATTGCTTCAAGTAATAAAATATTTACTACTTATTTACAACACTCCCCCTCAAGCTGGTGAATGAATATCGATCATTCCCAGCTTGGAAACAATTCTGTCAAAGTTATTACTGTTCAGCCCCTTAGTTAGAAGATCTGCAAGGTTGCCTTGGGAAGAGACATATGGAGTGCAGATTAGACCACTGTCTAATTTTTCTTTGATGAAATGTCTGTCAACTTCAATGTGTTTGGTCCGATCATGCTGCACGGGATTATGGGCAATGCTAATAGCAGAACCTATGTGGAGCAGAAAAGTGAAGAAACATGGTGCACTTATTGCAACAAGCCTCGACACATTCGTGAAAACTGTTGGAAATTGAAAGGAAAGCCACCTAATAGACAGTGGGGAAAGAAGGGAGATTTACCAAAGAAGGGAGGACAATCACACATGACTGCAAGCACTAGTGAAGCCGGTCTAGAACGTATGAAGCAACTCAATCAAGATGAGATAGAGAAAGTGAGATATTTCCTTAGTAGGTTGGAGAGACCAACAGGTACTAGTACTTTGTCACATTCAGGTATGTTTTCATTCCCCTTTTCCTCTGGCAAATTTCAATCTTCTGTTGGACTTAATGCTTCAGATATACCCTTTAAACAATGTTGGATTTTGGATTCTGGAGCCACTGACCACATGACACCGTTACCTAAACATTTCTCCACATATTCACCTTGCCCTAGTAATAGGAAAATATCCATAGCAGATGGGACCCTTTTAACGGTAGCAGGTCAAGGGGATGTCCGCATTAACTCATCAATAACCCTTAACAATGTCCTTCATATTCCAAAACTGGCTACTAGCCTAATCTCCATTCAAAAACTCACAAAAGACCTATCATGTAATGTTATCTTCTATAACAACTCTTGTGTTTTTCAGGACCAACAGTCGGGGAGGACGATTGGCTATGCTAGAGAATGGAATGGTCTTTACTACTTCGATAACCAAGACTCAAGCCCAAAGTTACTCAACAACAACTCTTTCTTTTCAGAATCAATAAAGACCAACAGGGAGAAGGTTCTCTTGTACCACTATCGCCTGGGTCATCCTTCATTTAGAGTCATTAAGCAGTTATTTCCATTGTTTTTTAAAACATTAGATGTTGAGAGTTTTCATTGTGAGGTGTGTGAGCTTGCTAAACACAAGCGTGTACCTTTTTCAATTAGTAATAAAATGAGCACTTTTCCGTTTTATTTAGTTCATACAGATGTGTGGGGTCCCTCAAATGTTTCAAATATATCAGGTACACGATGGTTTGTGACCTTTATTGACGATTGTACTCGAGTTACTTGGGTATATTTACTTAAACAAAAATCTGAAGTTAGTTCTGTGTTTCTCCAATATTTCTCGATGGTTAAAAATCAGTTTGGTGTGAGCATTAAACGAATTAGATCCGATAATGCCAAAGATTACTTTAATCACAGTCTCAATTCGTTTTGTCAAAAAGAAGGCATAATTCATGAGTCATCTTGTGTTAAAACACCCCAACAAAATGGCATTGCCGAGAGGAAAAATGGACACTTGTTGGATCAAACACGTGCTATGTTATTCCAAAATAACGTTCCCAAGAAATATTGGGGAGAGGCGGTTTTAACCGCAACATATCTCATAAATCGTTTACCATCTAGTGTCCTTGCCTCTAAAACTCCTATGGAGGTTTTATCCTCATTTTATCCCGACGTGTCCACCTCTTGTAACCTCATTCCTAGAATATTTGGGTGTAAGTCGTTCGTCCACATCCATAGTGATGGTAGAGGGAAACTTGATCCTAGAGCCTTAAAGTGTGTCTTTATAGGGTATTCTTCCACCCAAAAGGGTTATAAATGTTATCATCCACCCTCTCATAAATTCTTTGTCTCCCGAGATGTCACCTTTCATGAACAAGAGAGTTACTTCGCTCAAACTCATCTTCAGGGGGAGAGCACAAGTACGGAAGATGAGTCTCTTATACTTCCTGAACTTAATTTTGGACCAGAAGTGGAGGCTGAAATTAAAGTTGACAATGTTGAGACTGAAATTGATTCTGAGAAAGATGGAAATGTTGATGTTGATGTAAGATATGGGAAGAATTTAGTATACACAAGGAAAAACAAAACCATTCCTGACTCTACTCATCTCTACTCATATCCATGAGTCTGATCCAACATTACATGAGGTAACTTTCCTTGATCCTTCAAACTCTAGTGATTCAATTTCAGAATTTTCTCATGCTCTGATACCATATTAGAATTCGAGAGGCCTATACTCAACCACAAAAGCTAGCTTAAGAGTTGAGGTTTGCACTATATTATAAAGGCTATCTTTGCCATATCTCTAGCCAATGTGGGACTTCTAACACACCCCCTCACGCCCAGCACTATTGGGCTTGGTGCGTGGAATCAACAACAACGGGTGGCCCAAATATGGGAGGTCTCCACAACAAACAACAAATGGATCTAGGATAGGCTCTGATACCATGTGAAAACTGAATATATTATTATATTTCAAGTTCTGAATAATTTACAATCACTAATATGTTTATATAGGCTATTCTAACCTAATGGGCCATGGGCCGAATACATATTACTAATAAAAATAAAAGATTGCTTCAAGTAATAAAATATTTACTACTTATTTACAACAATACTTGTTATACTAAATAAGTAAATATCTATTTATGTTCGACAAAACTAAGATCTGTAGGACTAAACACGAGCTTTCTTTCTGTTTCAGCAAAATAACACACCACTTCTTATTGATATGGTGAGACAGCAGTTTAAGAAAAACATGCAAGAGACAGATCCTGATAAGATTCAAAAGTTAAAGGATGAGTAAGTTTGTGCTCTAATATATATATTGGATTTATATTGTGCCTATTTTCTACATTTCTAGTCTGTTTCTATTTCTTCTTTGGTTCTCTTTTCCCTTTAACAGATGCAATACAATAGTACATTTCTGATGTCTCCATGCACAAAAACATAGGAAATCTATAATTAATCACTTATGAATAGGTTGGTTATTCCAAGCACATAATGATATTTTTGTTTTCCTTTCTCTTGTTTTGTAGTGCTGCAAGAGGACTTATAAATCACATACTGTACGAGTCAGAGAAAATTACCGGTCGTAAATTTTCCCAGAGTCCTCCTGCATTTGGCAAATCTAGCGTATAGAAATGACCTTCCAATGTTTACATTATGGATGTATTAAATTGTTGAAATAAGAAAAGTTGTGGAAAATAGCTCAATTGCTTTCTCTATCTGCTACTGTTTTTCGTATCAAGAATGCTGAAGTTTCTTTCCTATAACTATTTTATACTTTCTGCCAAATGATTCAGTGTCTCAAACTCAAATTTTGGCACATAACGATTCCTAAACTTTGCTGTCTTGTGGGTGATTCTTTTCACTTTTTATCAGTGTAACTGTTAACAAATAAAACTATGAAGGAAATAACAGTAATCAGTTGTTTTTAAATTTTATTTTTGTTTACATTGAAAAGTTTGTATATATATGATACATAAATATGATTAAAGAGGACAACGACAAAGTTTAAATCAGTGGTGTGGCATTATTATGTTCCAAATTTCCACATCATGTATTTGTACAATTTCCTGAAGAATATTCCTCAAATGATATCATAATATTGGAAAGAGACCTATGTTAACTATCCCTGCACTAAATTATATTGCAGCATTCAGATGTTAAAATATAACCATGGGGTATTGGCACCCTTGTATTATAGGCATAAGTACCAACAAAAACTATATCAGTGTTCAACCACTTTCCTCATTCTCACATATCAAGGGTCCTCTCCCAACAATTCCAGGACTAGTGTTAAACCACTTTTCTGAGTTGGTCTACCTGCGGGCTGTATACTTTATCTGGGAGCTCAGGCTCGTCACCTTCGACTGCAAATTCGTCTAACCTCACCCCGGCTTCTAGTGATAATCCCATCTAGAATCTCTCCATCTTCTGCGAAAGAAGCTGTCCTGCTCAACGCCCCTTCCTACATACAAAAAAAACCCAACGAAAACAGCCTAAGACATGGATCGACCTCCAATTGGTGTTGCTAGAAGCAAGAGAAAAAACCGTAGTTCAACTGTGAAATCTAAATCATTAAAGAGCCATAAACTATTGATATCAGTGTCATTTATATTGCATGCAATTCCATGATATGTTTAAATATAGCTTCTATACTTTCACATATTTCGTTCGGCCAAGAAACTCCCAATATTGCCTAGGGTAGTGGACTTACAGCAGATTGGTTGAGTGGTAATGCTGGGACTTCTTCATATTCTGCAGCATCTAGATCTTGAAGGTGTGCTCCTTTGAAGAACTTGGGCAGAATGTATTGTCTTACAGGAACTAGTAGCATGATCATCAACGGGAAGAGAACGCCGGCGATTGGAACCCAGGTGATACCAAAACAAACAAGCAAGTAAGTAGTCTGGAAGAATGTAAATACTGCAATTATCTTGAAAGGTACGGTTTCCACGTAAGTTGCATGGGATCCCTCCAGAACTCTATAAACAAAAAAATAGCAAGTTAGTGAAGCACTCAACAAATTTTCTAAGAGAAAAGATGAAAAATGGAGATGGGAAATTGTGTTAAAGAGAATACTTGTATCTCCTGCTCGATGCAGTGAAAATAAATAAAATTCGTTCCCAGAACTGGTTGCCAGGTAAGTTTTCAATTGCCATGAAAGCAAAATATCCCCACAGTAGAGAAGTTGGAATCATTTTCAGGAAAGGCATAGCTGCTACACATCCTCCTACCATCAAAGATTGAAGTAAGTTGCTTACTCGCTGTTCTTTAACCTCAACCGGCAATAAGTCATCAATTTCTTTCTCAACATCAAATATTGACTCATCAACTGCACTATTTATGTCTCCCATACTTAATGCCAATTGAATAGTTGATTCTTTCAACTCTTTTAATCCCTGTCAGAACAATGTCCGGTAAGCGTAAGACTGGATAATATACGGTATTCAGTTTCTTGAAACATACAAAATCTCAGGACGAGATATTCTCTTGCATCTGTCCTAGATTTGTGACTGTCAAAAAATTGTTATCAACTTTGATTATGTCATGTAGGTGACAGGGAGAGAAACAAAAAGACTACAATCATACATACCGGAGCAGACGGTTCCTGGTGAGTTCGAGGGGTTTGCATTTGCCAGTAAGCATCTTGCATACTTCCATAAATTTGTCCCAAACTTTCTTCCTTTCTCATACAATTTCGAGCTGTTGCGACAAGCTTGTTTCTAAGTAACTGCAGTAAGAATGGTCAACATACAGGTAATCGTTATGCATTCTTTTTCCACTTTTTTCTTTAAAGCTTTAGGCCTACCAGAGTTTGTAGTAATGGAATTGTATTGACAACATTTATCACAGTCAAGCTATAGAACATGAAAACAGGAAACCTACTTTAATCAATATATGTATATATGTATCTATATGTATACCTGATGCTTCAATGTAGCTAAACTTTTGGTATGCATTGGAGATTGTGGAATGACACCATTTGATGGCGGTATTCCAATTAGACCGCATAATATAACCTGACTCATACATTCAACATATTAAATGTATTTAAAATAAGTCATGGACAGTTCAGAAAGCCATATTTTCTCGATTGCAAGAGGAAATCAAAGAGCGTTAGATAAAAGGAAAACAACCAAAGGAATTTCACATAAACCAAAGAAGGATCATGTACCATGAATCCCAAAAGAAGTAAATCATAATGGTAAGAAGGCGGCTTTCTTAAGTTGAACTCTTTCTGCTGAGAAAGCTGAGATGCTATACTATGATCAAAATAGTAAAGCACGGCAATCATTGTTGCTGGTATAAATGCTCCAATAATATAGAGAATTGGCACATTCAGCATGTCCTGTCATTGATTTTGAATTTTTCATGAGAAATTTCCATCTTTTTTTCACTTTGTTTCCTATTTTCAAATGTTTGTACAAGAAACAGTGAAAACTTGGAAGGGTCAAAATTTGGTGAAAATATTTTAGTAAATAAAAGTGAAAATAAGAAATTAAAAAACATATTTTCAAATATCCTAGCAATAAAAATTTTGGGATTGTTCACTAGCCATGCCTTTATGACAGTCCAGTTTTCATATGCACCATGGGACCATGGATTTGGAGTGAAGAGTCTCCTAGGGATTCCTTTTGGAATATTTCCAGCAGGTATATAAGAAACAGCAGTCCATAACAGAACCATCAACGGGACACCGTAATCTGCTACGAAGCCCCTTAAACGTCCTGCAATAAGAGGAAAACAAATCTATGAACAGTTGAGATAAAATAGAAAGAGCATGGTAAAAAGACGAGTTGAAAAGATAAATTCAGTATATTTGAACTGGTCTAAAATTTCACACAAGTCTTACCTGATCCATATCGCCAAGACCTTGCTTTTCGGCTTTTCAATGCTGTAAGCAAAAGGCCAAAAGACAGAATCAAAGCAAACATGCCATTTCCAAATCTCCATGAAGATTGAAATTCAGTTGATGCAGGGTCTTCTCTCTCAGGTATATGAAACTCATGAATGAGTCCCTGTCAAACACAATCAGGCAGCGTCTTTATCAGGTATTACATCATAAATCGTCTTTTTTTCCCATACTTCATGCTAGAACTGCATAACCATGCATGCTAAAACACAATTAACATAAATGACAGAGAATACTGAAAGATGCCTCTTACTTTAATAGCCTCTTGCATGAACAGCATTGCAATAAGAAGGCCAAACAGTTCCCCTGCGACACGGGTGAACCTGTTGATTATGGAACAAGCACCTAAGATAGCCAATAGGAACAACAAGAGGGCAGTCCACATGCATACCCTGCAGATACAATAAATTCACGAGTCAAATTAATAAATTAAAGCCAACATCACTTCAAATCTGAATGTGAGAAGACTATACCATCCGGCCCACGCTAGGAAGAGCTTCGAACCCAAATCCGGCCTACTTTTGGCAAATTTGAACATGAATGTATACATAATTACAGTTGGTTCTGCTACACCAAGAATCAACAAAGGCTGGCCTCCTATAATAGAGTGTATAATTCCACACAGTGCAGTAGATGATAATGTTTGTACAGCAGTGAGTATCCCATCTACAAATTGAAAGTGCACTACATTATCATTGCTGTTATCTAATCAGCTATCTTACCAAAAACATATTCTATGTATGGATTTTTTTATCACGACACGACCCTCCGGTTTCCAGGAGAAGAGGGTTCTGGTAATCTAAAGTTCGGGTGGAAGGTCTAGGTAAAAATTGTTTAAAACTCGGATTCTCCGGATTCTAAGTAAAGTCTAGCCAATATTCGAACTCGGATTCTCCGTAACAATTTGTCCTTAACTGAAGTTCATTAACCACATGAGTTCAACCGCTTGCTTATATCATAATGGAATTTCAGTAAAAAGAAGCAACTTACCTGTATCTCTTTCCATTTGTTCTCCAAATGAAATAACTGGAATTGCTGATGCAAAAAATATGTATGTGGTTGGGGCTAATATCCTAAAAAATAACAATTCAAGTTTCAAGTTAACACTCCAATTGAAAAAAGAAGTATTAAGTTGCTAGGAACTGCCTAAAAGTATAGTAATCTTCATTTTTTCATAACTTAATAAAAGTAAAAAAGTTTCTATCTTCATTGAAATATAGTACTATATAATATCATGAATATCAAAATCTTATCCACCAAAGTAAGTGTTTTTGTGGCATAACTGCATAAGAAAGATGTACCTGAAGCCTGCATTGAGACCACCAGTCCAGTCTTGCTTGTAACACATCAATCTCTTTTGAAGATCATTTTTAATTCCACGAAATGGAACAAATGTCTCTTCCATAATTTCTCAACCAGATTAGGTCTCTTCCAAATGTCTGTTTTGGCACAAAATAGCACTGTACTTAATAAGTTAATCTTGGTTTTTATCAATGCATGTGTTATGACTTATGAGCAGCATAATAATGGAGAAAAATAACTACACCCTTATGGTGAAGTAGTAAACATAAGCTAAGGAATAAACTCATTCAATAGAGCCTCAATGGCAACACTGTTAGTGTTACTTTATCTTGTCCATGAAATATAACTTAAGCTATGGAATAAACCAAGAATGAATAAAAGTAAATGTGGGTTGGGAAATGGGCTACAAAGAAACCTAGAAAAGGTAGTAATAAAGTACTGAAAATGAAGGGTAAAAGAGAGAGCATTTAAGTTGGGTAAAATAAGGTGAAAGTTGGAGAAAATTGCACTATGGTTTTGGTGAAAAATAAATGTTGCATTTAAACACACACATATGTATAATGAGAATCCAATATAGTGCACATTTATTTTTTAAATGCCACTACAAAATGTGTCTATGTAACAATATGATAAATTATCTTAAAATTTCGGTATAAAATTAATTTACACTGACATTGCATCTCTATTAAACGGTCATGTTTTGCCACTTTATACGACAAATCAAGTTGACTTGAAAAAAAAGCATCTCACTCAATTTGTGGAAATTTCAATAGTTAAGTAGTGGTATGGTTTGACAATAGAATGCTTAATGAACAACATATCCAATCATATCTAGAAAAGAAATTCTTGTCATTAGTTTGGGCTTTAGGACCCATGATGTTTTGGATTAATGTAATATATATTCATATGGTTGGAGCACTAATTGTGCATCAAGTTCTCTCAACACAAATGGGAACAATGACAACTTGTAAAATTAGGTGGTTTACAAGTAGAAAGATTTCATATCACAAAAAGCTTTATAGATCATAGATATATATTCTTAAAGAATATATAAAATTTTGGGTGCCTGACATTTTAACCGGAATTAGAATATTTTCACCCGAGTTACCGGTTAAAGTAAAGTGCAATCGATATAGTGTCAGTTTGAATTAACTTATTTTTAAACTTATGAAAAATAGTTTATGCATATAAATATACTTTCATGTTAATTCATAAGTTTTTATTGACGAAGGCTCTGTTTGGTAAGCATAAAAAGTTAGCTTATAGCTTATAAGCTAAAAACTCTGTTTGGTAACGGTCTTTTCGTTACGAGCTTATAGCTTATTTTGACTAGTTTATAGCTTATTTTCAAACGCTATTTCAATTAGCTTATAGCTTATTGTCTTTTCTTCCACTTATACCCTTATTATTTTAACTAAAACCCAATTTTACCCTTTAGTACTTATTTTGATTATTATTTTGGATTAATATGATTTAGTCAAAATTATCTTTTTTGAACAAGCATAATTAACATTATTTTAATATTTACTATATTTTTATTGCAAAATTTATATAACACTTGTGCTATATATGACGAGTAAACATCCTCACAATTTTTTTGAACTAACTTTTCACTCTCTACTTTTACAAAATCGACTTTTTAGCCCAGTTAATTATAGGAGCTGTATATATTTCGACTTGTTCACAAAATTGACTTTTTATTTGTAAAAGTAGTATATTTTTGCACCCGCGGATCTATACAACCAGTTAATTTACTCTATTAACTATATATTTTTATAAGCTATTTTTTCATAAACTATCTTGACAAGCTTATGAAAAATACATAAAAGTTTATTTACTTGCATAAGATTTTTTGTATAAGCTTAAAAATAAGTTAATCCAAACGGGCCCATAGTTGAGTTGGTTGGGCATTGTAATATATAGGATATGGATTCAAACTTATTCTATTTATCGGAAGAAATTTTCTAATCACTAGAGAACTTAAAAATGAAAAGTTAACCGAAGAAATTTTAATTCATTTTTTTAATGTGACTTAAAAAGTGTAGTTGATGCTATTTCTTCTAGGCAGGTAGAAGTTTATGAGTTTAGTATGTTGATTTATCACATTAAGTAATTATTATTGTTGAATCCCAACTTAAGGTCAAATTTGTCAAACGATAAGTGGATATCGTTGCCCAGACGTTAGCACGAGCAACCTATTTTAAGATCAAGTCATTATTCTATGTCTAGTCACAATATTTTTAAGTCGATTTCTCGTTATATTAACAACTATTTGATTAATAAAATGAATTAAGTTTACTTTTATCTTAAAAAAAATAACTGAAGATGCGTTTGATCTGCTAAAAATAACAGATTGGACAGGACAACTTCAGTTATACTGTGTTTGATTTTAAAATTATTCCTTGTACTAGACAAACTGAGGGTCAAGGGACAAAACAAAAACTGAAATTTTTGTCCTCCACTGAACCACGAGACAACTTTTTGTCCTCTGTGTTGAGGCAAAATCCCTAATTGATGTTTTAAAGATAACAAACCTCTTAATTATTTTTTAAGTGTAATTCTAAATCTCTTTGGTATCTAACAAGTGCTCTTGAGTGTTTTTATTAAGCTAGGAACAATTGAGCTATTTAAATCAAATATCATGTTTTTACCATGATAAAAACAAAAGCTTGGAGAACGGTCTCAGATTGATCTCTGAGACCTGCGCAAACATCATTTTCACACAATCAATGCAAAAGGACTTATGGATAAGTCAACTATGTACAAGACAAATGATCACTTTTATCTTGGGCTTCTCTCACGAATTATCTACATATATCCAAGGGATCATTTAAGACAAAGGTTTCTCTCATGAATAGAGAACTTACTACTTTTACCAAGTTCTATGATTTAAACATGTGAAGATTGAGCATATGACATAAGGATATTTTTATTCTCAATTAATGGAACTGATCTTGTATGGACCATGGAGAATTAGACAGCACAACCTAGCCTTGGAAATTGACTTGTACTTTAAAGGAATAAAAGAAGGAACATTCTCCATTGTTGTTTCTCTTTCTATATGACAATTGTACTTGCAACAAGGACATTGAGAAACATCAAGTACAACCTCCAGCTGCTGTTTTTATTCATAACAGCTGGCATTTTCGTGCTCTAGCATCTTTGCTCCAAAAAGAAGAAAGTCATTCACGCCAGAATTTGGAGATCGATCTCAGACCAATCTTGGAAAGAGAAAATCATCACTTGGAGTGACACCAGCTTGTATACAGCTGTTTAAAGGTTATCCAAAAGCTGCACAACGGCTATACTTGTTTGTTAAGTAACATACAACAACATTACAGCTCAACAACATCTATACATACGCTCCTCTATCTTAAGTCAGAAGAAGAAACTTTGGAGATCGATCTCAGACCAATGCTGGAAAGAGAATGTACTTGTTTGGAAAGATGCTAGCTCACTCACAACTGTTCAAAACGTACTTAAAAGTTGCTCAACGGATTTACTTGTTAACTAAGCATCAGACAACTATCTACAGCTCATTGCAAGCACATTATTTGTACTTCTTTGTTGAAGAAAGCTGAAGAACTTCCGGAGAACGTTCTCAGACCAATCAGAAAGATAAAGTTTCTTCACAAAAGCTCATGAGCTGTCAAATACAAAGCAACTAGCCGTTGGTTTCAAACCTCAACGGATATACTTGGTGAAAAAGCAAGAAAGGACCATTTACAACTCACTGCAAGCTAATCATACACGCTCCTTTATCATAGAAGTTGAAGAACACCCTGGAGATCAATCTCAGAATGTTCTGACAGCATACTTATCCTTCAACAACTGTCATGAGCTGTCATTTAAAGTGTTATAACAGCTAGTTTCTGATTCAAACTGATATACTTCGTGGCCAAAGAACTGAGGACAAGCTTCAACTATAAATAGAGGTCTTTGGCAACATTGAAGAGCAAGAGTTCAAGCTACAAATCATCAATCACTTGTTTTTCTCTACAAGTCATGGAACTCTTCTTTTATCACTCACACTCAAGATCTTCATTCTCATCATACCTCTGAGTTTACTGAGTGTTTTCTATTTGCTTCTCAAACAACCCTTTGAGTTTCTACAATCAAATATATCAAGAGTCTCCACTACAACTTCAACACTTGTTTTGTGATACAAGTTTTTATCAAGAACTCTTCTTTCTCTCTCACTCAGATTTGTAATTCATATATATAGGATCATAATATCCAGTGAGTGTTTTGAGAGTTTATTCATCCATTTTCAAAGCTTCTCATAGTGTATTGAGTGAATAGGCTTTGATTCCAAAATCCTTCATCATTGTAACCATTGGCTCAAGTTAGTACGTAACTACTAATTGAGTGACACCTTCATAGTCAGTGTGACTGAGGTAGATTAAGCTTGTAGGGCTTAGAAGATTATTTGGTCTTGGATCTAGATCAAAGGAAGTGTAACTTGAGATCATTAGCATCTCTTAGTGGACAATCTCACAAGAAGTGTGGGGACTGGACTAGCCCAAGGTTTTGGGTGAACCAGGATAAATTGTTTGTGTGCTTTCTCTTCCCTTTACTCTTATTTAATTTACGCATACACAGATCACACAAATCACAAGTTATCATTGATATTTACTGTCAGAGAGCGTTGGGAGAACGTTCTCCAGTCTGCACTATATTTTGAATACTTGATATAACTAACAATCTAGTTTACAGCAGAGAACATTCTTAGAACAAGCTCTTCTATAATTCACTAACATTTATCCAAGTGTACACTTGAGATCTATTTTGTAGAGTGCAGGATTAAATTTTAAAAGGGTCACAATTCAAACCCCCCCTTTCTTGTGACTATTTCTTCCACTTCAATTGACATCAGAGCTTTGGCTCTAAGGTTTATGCACTTAACAGTGTAAGAGGAAAAGATTCAGGAAGGAAGTGATGTCAAAACCTGCAAATCAAAGTAGCAAAAAGAAGGGACATTCAAAAACTAAATGTCCTCAGAACAAGAAAGTGCAAAGAAAGCTCGCTTCCAAGAAGAAATCCATGATGGCGACTGAAGGTGACTTTGATGACTCAGAATTAGAAGAAAAAGTTAACACATGTTTAATGGTAGATAAAGAGGTAACAACTTTTGAACCTTGTCCTTTATGTAAAGAAATGGAAGTTGGATTTGATAATCTTCTAAATGACTCAAACACTTTATCTCAAAAGTGTACACTTATAGAAAATCAATTACTTGAGATAAAGAAAGAAAATGAGAAATTACAAATCTTAAATGATAAATATTTTAAAATAATTCAAGAATTGCAGTACTCTCATTTGGAAATGTTTGAACAACCGAAGATTCTCATTGAAGAACAAATCAATAATCATCTTCCAACATGTTCTATGATTCATGAAGAGAATGTTGTTTTAAATGAAAATGTTTTAGAATTGAAAAATGACATTACAGGTTCTGCAAAATCTAGAGAAACTTTTCAAAACATTAAGGAATCACAAGTAGTAATTTTTGATAAAACTAGTTTAGGTTGTAGAACTTTTCAAAAACAAAAGTCATATGAGAATTGTTTTGTTCCTCATAAAGACCAAAAAATACAGAGATACAAATGTTCATATTGTTACAAATATGGTCATATTGAATCCTTTTGTTTTAAGAAAAAGTTCAAAAGAAAAGAACATTTTCATCATAAACAAGAGCATTCTCAGAAGGTTCTCCAAATGCATTCTTATTCCAAAACTTCCTATAAGAGATCAACTTATTATCATAAGAAGAAATCTTATAAGAGGAATAACACTAACCTTCAAGGACCCAAATCACTATGGGTACCAAAATCATTATTAACTTGTGTTGCAGGAATATCTTTAAGCAGTCAAGAAAAAGCCTTGAGACTTGGAAAATTGATGCTCAAAGAATATGACTTTGGAAGGACACTATTTCCTCACATTTAAAAAGAGAGGAATGAGAATCTGCAACCTCTGGAATCATTAATCAAACTCCAAAGGTACATGTATCATTAGTAAAATGATATTGCATAAATTATGGATGATTGATATGTTAAAAGTTTAACACATAACTTCTTTAAATTCTGTCAAAATTGGAATCGAAGTTTTTCATATTCATCCTCATGATCATGATGTTTTTAAAATCTTTATGTCTAATACTTAGACGATTTTTAAACCAAATCATGTTTTAAAGTCATTTGGAAAATAAATGTTTTTGGTATTAAAGAGTTTATCAAGTAAGTGAGACAACTATTGCAAATTTATCCAACTTATTGGTCTGGTAAGATATTTTCCAAATATTGGTTGTGAAAATGATATAATTTGTAAACTTGTATTTATTGTATCAAGAGGTGTATTCATTTCAAAAATAAAATTTCAACCAAACACTCTTGAACAATTTCAGATTGGTTTATTTGTTCTAGTCATGGCTCAAGTCTTATGACTTCTTTATACTTGATGATTTATTCAATGATCCAATTAGACTTTATTTCTAAAGCATAAGAGTGTGTCTTTTAAGCCTTTTAAAGTTCTTTGAAAAAGGGTTCATTTGTTAAAAGGTCAAAACTCATTTTCAATATATAGTGATCATGGGGATATTATGAAAAAACTTTATTTCACAACATTCTTTAAAGAAAAAGGTATTTCACTTGATTAATCTTGATTTGGAATTTCAACAAAACTAGAGTTGCTTACAATTGATGAAATATCTTTAATCAAGCATTGAAAATTACTTTTGAAAGAAATCATAGACAATGCATGTTATGTTTTTAAATCTTGTTTTTATCTTGAGTAAAAACTCCATGTCATTTTGAAAATATAGAAATTCAATCATATCATGATTTTGTATGTTTGATGTTATTACTATTTTTGGCATAGTAAAGAAAACATTGTGAAAATGGTTTCAACATATCAAAAGCATAGTTTTTGGATACTCTGTTTACATTCTCTAAAGATTATAGAATATGCAATCTCAAATCACATAGCAAAAAATATGCATATTATATTTGATGAGTTTGAGAGATGATAATGGTGTTGATGATGATGAACAACAATGACAAGAAACAATGGATCAAACACCGTCTTTACAAATATATCCAAAGAGTGAGAATTTGACTTTCCATCATCCTCAAAAATGGAACCATTATAAGCTTCATTGATATAATAAGAATGTTCTCCATTGGAATGAACAATGGTATTGGTACACCACTTTAAAATTGCGAAGAAGTGATTTAATCATAAGAGATATTCATTTTGCAATTAGTGAATCTCCTTCATCAATTCTCAAGATGAAATACAAGTTGCTTCACAACATATGTCAACTTTGTGTATTTCATAGAAAAGCAAATAAAAGATTTTGGAGAATGACATATTTATCATGTATCAACTTGCCATGTGTTTGAAGGTGAATATCTCATATATCATCTTGTAACATATAATCAATGCAGCAAAGTCTATAACAGGGAGAGTTATTATTTCTTAAGGGATGATCTTCACCAACATTTTTTTTTTGTATCTACAAGATTGATTTTAAGAAAGTGGTTGATTGCAATACCTTTACAAATGTTCATTATATGAAAAAGGATATTGTCAATCTTGAAGACTTTGCTACTGAGATTGGAAACAAAGAGAAAATAGATTATTTTGAAATATAAGGAAATATTAATTTGCTTGCTGAAGCTTCTGGAGAACAACCAGAAAATGTTCTCCCAACTGGAGAAAATGTAGAATTAAATGAAGAAAGAACCTGTGATTGAAACTCCTTCTGCTGACATTGAAAATAAGAGAAAAAGAGAGGAGTTTGAGAAAGAAAGCAATCTGGATTTGCTAGCTGCTGTGTCTGGAGAATGTTCAGAGAACGTTCTCCCAGATGATGGAAATGCAAAGAGTGAATCCGGTTCTATGCATTCTGCTTTAAACACATCATTGGAGTTTGGATCTCCTACAAATTTTGCTCCTGGACCTTCTGCTGTTGCAACTCTTCAAGTTACTCTACAAGGATGATTTTTCTTAGAGAATATCTAAGAGGATGAATTTACTCAACTTTGGAGAATGCATCAAGGGATAAAACTTTTCTCCTCAACTCTCAATCAAGTGTCCTCTATTTACAATGATGAGCATATGGTGGATTTACAAAATAATTAAAGATGCTCTCAAGATTGAATCTCAAGTAAGGAAATCAAATGAGGTACACAATTATAAATTTTATAACATTTGCATCATAACAAGCTTGAATATCTTTATGCAATGTTATTATGTGATTGATTGGATGATCGTGGAATCTAGAATGCATGCTAAATTTTCTCTATGCAAGTATATGACTTTAAAGCTTAAATGAGAACATTTCTTTGTCATGACTTGTATATGCTTATGCTTAATTCACATAGCTTTAATGCAATAAAGTTTACACTTTTTGTTCTTACACTCTTCATGATTTTTGCTCATACATTGAAAATATCTCTTTCAAAATATCATGCTAAGTGTAAAATGAATGAACATCTTTTGTACAAATTTGCCATTGTACACCCTTGTAAGAATTCTTTCAAATATCCTCAAATTGCTTTGTCAATGGTTGTTTATCAAGATTGATTTTTCTTCAAAAGTTTTGTTAACATTTTTCAATGATCAAGTTTAATTTGACATGCCTAAAGCCGATTGAATTAACACTTATATTGATTCATTTTTTAATGCTCTTGTGGAAAATATTTTAAATGTACATGGATTTCATTATTGATCAAGTTTTCTATGTGCAAGTCATGTATATGTGCTTAATGAAAAACTATCCTTGATATCAATGAATAATTTTTGGAGTTAGTCTCATAATTATTCTTCATGATAGACCAAAACATTTAGAACAAAAATGACAAAAAATTCATGATTTTGATAATCAATTACATGTCATATTTTGGTCTTCCATAAGCTTGACTTATAGTACTTTTCTTTAAAAACATTTTTTCTATAAGTCTTTTTATATGTGCACCTTTCTCAATATAAAACCTTGGATGAATCCAATTTTGTTGCACATCTTGATTAGCCTATAGTTTGCTTAATGATTAAGTAGAACTTTTTGTACATGGCTTTTCAAAAATTGAGATGTTATTTTGGCTTATGTAAAAGATCCTCCTTCAAAGGTTTTTAAATGAATATCCATTTTTGTTGAATTTATTATTTGAAGGATTTTAAAAAGAGAACATATGATTGGTCTTCATGAGAATAATTTGTGTGTCTACTCTCCACAAAATTAGAATTTGGTCTAAGAATAATAGTTCTTGCACATTATGTTCTTAAACTTTTTTTGACATTTTCTTAAACATCAAAGTGCTGTTTTTAGTGTATGATCATATTTCTACACTTGCAAGTTATGTTATCAAATTGAGATGTGAACAAATATTTTTTTGTGAAGGATCATTCTTTGAATATTTTGCTTTGAAAAAGAATCATATTCTATATGAGAATATTCAAAAAAAAAAGAGAGAAATTTATTTTGACAAGATCTCAATTAACTCTGATTTCACAGTTTCCTCATATGCGCAATTTTCTCTCCAGTTTTAAAATCATTGAAAGATTTACAAAAGATCTATCATTTTAGTCTTATCTAACATTTTGAGAATGATCATGCTTTAAGGAATATCCATCTCATAAGACTTAGGGGGAGTTTTCTAAATTTGAGAATATATATTTGTTTCCAAACTTGCATTGTCATTGAGGTCAAAATCACATTTTCTAAACAATTGAGAGTGTTTGACATTTATTTTTAAATCAAATGCTTACATGTGTTCACATATGTTTTAATCATTATTCATGTTATGATTGCAATATTGAATGGAATGATCTTAACTAGGGTGTTTAGGCTATAATATGCTGATATGAATGACACACCCTCTGAAAACCATTATTACACCTTTAGTTTGAAAAATGTGAGTCATATGAAGAAAGTTGTTGAAACCCCTGCTGCTGATGTTGGAATTAAAAGGAAAAGAGATGTTTTTGAGAAAACCAGTTTAAATGTGTTAGCTGATGCTTCTGGAGACCGTTTGGAGAACGATCTCCAGACTGATGGACATACTCAAATCAGTGGTGATGTTGATCCCATCACTGAAAGTGATAAACTTGTAACCACTGCTGCTGCTACTCTTCAAGGTTTTAAACCTGTGTCTGTTCCCCAAAATACCACCATGTTTTCACCATTAATGACATCAAGCCAAGGAAGTTTGTCTTCCTTTTGCACATCTGAGTTTATAAGGAACATTCTCACCTCTGATACTCCTGAAATTTCCACCATGCCTATCCCAAATCCTACAGATAGTACACTTCCATCTATACCATCATCATTTGCTACATTTGATTCTTTTTGTTCTTCTGTCAATGCTGCTAATGCTGGAACAAAACAATTGGTGTTTGAGGGAAATATCAATGTTGATTTTCCTGGCCCTTCAAGGCCTGCCAAACGATCAAGAATTGAAACTGACATGGAACAAATGAGGAAAGATTTGGATAATGTGATTAAAGGTATGACTGTTCAGCACTCTATGATGAATCATCTCATTTTGGAATCCAAAACATTGAGGGATTGGTTTGCAAATGTTGTTTGTCCTCAGCTTCATATTAATCCACCTCCTAATGTTGAAACAACACAGCTTGATCCATTTCCTGCTAATGAAAATTCTGATAATGATGATGAGAATCCTGCTACTTCACCTGCTCCTGCTGGAGCCACTAATTGATAAACTTTGCTTGTGTTTGCTCCTGGTTACCCTTTTCAATGATGACAAAGGGGGAGAACGAATTGATAAATCAAGGGGGAGCTCAATGATGTTTTGAAATACAAGCCTGTTTGTTGCTGCCTTGGATATTTGATTTTTTATGCTATGAACTCTGTTTTTAATTGTCCTGTTTAGTATTTAGATATTTTGGGAAGTTTCTTTTGATGTCATATGAACTTCTCCTACTATGTATGTGTTATATAAAACATGATTTGTTTGTTTAATTTGCTTAATTTGCTTTTGATGCATGTTTGAATCATTTTGTATTAATCATGGGTTGTGAACTATGTTTGGATGCTCACTTATGTGAGACTAATGATTAATGAATGTTGCTTGATTCAAATTATACTCATGATACTCAATTCTTTTAAAGTCATGTGCATGATCATTTTGGAAATTGAATGCTTGAATTGAGGGGGAGCTTACAAATTAAAAACACTAGACATTTTATTTCAAGCACTTTGAATTTTGATTAAAATTAGAATTCCATCTTAAAACATAATTCAAGAAGTTTGTCATCATCAAAAAGGGGGAGATTGTTGAGGCAAAATCCCTAATTGATGTTTTAAAGATAACAAACCTCTTAATTATTTTTTAAGTGTAATTCTAAATCTCTTTGGTATCTAACAAGTGCTCTTGAGTGTTTTTATTAAGCTAGGAACAATTGACCTATTTAAATCAAATATCATGTTTTTACCATGATAAAAACAAAAGCTTGGAGAACGGTCTCAGATTGATCTCTGAGACCTGCGCAAACATCATTTTCACACAATCAATGCAAAAGGACTTATGGATAAGTCAACTATGTACAAGACAAATGATCACTTTTATCTTGGGCTTCTCTCACGAATTATCTACATATCCAAGGGATCATTTAAGGCAAAGGTTTCTCTCATGAATAGAGAACTTACTACTTTTACCAACTTCTATGATTTAAACATGTGAAGATTGAGCATATGACATAAGGATATTTTTATTCTCAATTAATGGAACTGGTCTAGTATGGACCATGGAGAATTAGACAGCACAACCTAGCCTTGGAAATTGACTTGTACTTTAAAGGAATAAAAGAAGGAACATTCTCCAATGTTGTTTCTCTTTCTATATGACAATTGTACTTGCAACAAGGACATTGAGAAACATCAAGTACAACCTCCAGCTGCTGTTTTTATTCATAACAGCTGACATTTTCGTGCTCTAGCATCTTTGCTCCAAAAAGAAGAAAGTCATTCACGCCAGAATTTGGAGATCGATCTCAGACCAATGCTGGAAAGAGAAAATCATCACTTGGAGTGACACCAGCTTGTATACAGCTGTTTAAAGGTTATCCAAAAGCTGCACAACGGCTATACTTGTTTGTTAAGTAACGTACGGCAACATTACAGCTCAACAACATCTATACATACGCTCCTCTATCTTAAGTCAGAAGAAGAAACTTTGGAGATCGATCTCAGACCAATGTTGGAAAGAGAATGTACTTGTTTGGAAAGATGCTAGCTCACTCACAACTGTTCAAAACGTACTTAAAAGTTGCTCAACGGATTTACTTGTTAACTAAGCATCAGACAACTATCTACAGCTCATTGCAAACACATTATTTGTACTTCTTTGTTGAAGAAAGCTGAAGAACTTCTGGAGAATGTTCTCAGACCAATCAGAAAGATAAAGTTTCTTCACAAAAGCTCATGAGCTGTCAAATACAAAGCAACTAGCCGTTGGTTTCAAACCTCAACGGATATACTTGGTGAAAAAGCAAGAAAGGACCATTTACAACTCACTGCAAGCTAATCATACACGCTCCTTTATCATAGAAGTTGAAGAACACCCTGGAGATCAATCTCAGAATGTTCTGACAGCATACTTATCCTTCAACAACTGTCATGAGCTGTCATTTAAAGTGTTATAACAGCTAGTTTCTGATTCAAACTGATATACTTCGTGGCCAAGGAACTGAGGACAAGCTTCAACTATAAATAGAGGTCTTTGGCAACATTGAAGAGCAAGAGTTCAAGCTACAAATCATCAATCACTTGTTTTTCTCTACAAGTCATGAAACTCTTCTTTTATCACTCACACTCAAGATCTTCATTCTCATCATACCTCTGAGTTTACTGAGTGTTTTCTATTTGCTTCTCAAACAACCCTTTGAGTTTCTACAATCAAATATATCAAGAGTCTCCACTACAACTTCAACACTTGTTTTGTGATACAAGTTTTTATCAAGAGCTCTTCTTTCTCTCTCACTCAGATTTGTAATTCATATATATAGGATCAGAATATCCAGTGAGTGTTTTGAGAGTTTATCCATCCATTTTCAAAGCTTCTCATAGTGTATTGAGTGAATAGGCTTTGATTCCAAAATCCTTCATCATTGTAACCATTGGCTCAAGTTAGTACGTAACTACTAATTGAGTGACACCTTCATAGTCAGTGTGACTGAGGTAGATTAAGCTTGTAGGGCTTAGAAGATTATTTGGTCTTGGATCTAGATCAAAGGAAGTGTAACTTGAGATCATTAGCATCTCTTAGTGGACAATCTCACAAGGAGTGTGGGGACTGGACTAGCCCAAGGTTTTGGGTGAACCAGGATAAATTGTTTGTGTGTTTTCTCTTCCCTTTACTCTTATTTAATTTACGCATACACAGATCACACAAATCACAAGTTATCGTTGATATTTACTGTCAGAGAGCGTTGGGAGAACGTTCTCCAGTCTGCACTATATTTTGAATACTTGATATAACTAACAATCTGGTTTACAGCAGAGAACATTCTCAGAACAAGCTCTTCTATAATTCACTAACATTTATCCAAGTGTACACTTGAGATCTATTTTGTAGAGTGCAGGATTAAATTTTAAAAGGGTCACAATTCAAACCCCCCCTTTCTTGTGACTATTTCTTCCACTTCACTCTGCACAAATTAATTGTCTAAAATACCAAAATAATATTTTGTCAACCAAACATCGTACAACACAAAATATGTTCAATACCTTAAACATTTGCCTTGTGTTGTTCTGTCTTATATTTCCTGTATTGTTTTGTCCAGTACTTACATTTTACAGATCAATAATTAAACTTTGACAAAATGATAATTGATACAACGGAAGTCCAAGATATAAATTCATTTTCCTGTTTGGAATCTTTAAAGAGGTCTATGGAATTCTATGGATACTTGTACTAATTTTGATTCTTATATTAGGAATCAGAATAAGTATACCAGCGAGTAGCGATTGTATAATTAGAAAGAGATATAACTGAAGGGACGCAACATCATATTTAACCTGAATACACCGGTCGTTTTGGAATTCTTCAAGCTATAGCAGAAGGAATGGAACAAAAGTACCATTCAAAGAAAATCTTATTCTATCTAGGGGGATACTTGTTTATTCAGTATCGGACTATCCATATTCGTCATATAAATTCTAATAAGTTATTCAGTAATTCCCTTTGGCTATAACTTTGTTTTATCTGATTTCAATATCAATGTTTTTTTTATAGATTGTTGTTTCGAATATTGTTCACATTAGACTTCTTATGTTAGAATATGGGTCAAATAATAAATATTCCTTTTTGGGTAGTCTACGAGCGGCTGCTTCATCGATTAGTTATGAAATACGATTAACTTTGTGTCTTATATATCAATATCTCTAGCTATTTGCGATTCGTTGAAACAAAAAAATCTATTCGATGTTATTGCTATGCTCCTCTCTTTACCGTACTATATAGAAATATAGTATCGTACATGATTCGAATAAATTGAATAGAAAGCTTCCTAATTGTTCGTTTCTTTTTCACAATTTGGATTGAAGAACTAAATTAGATAGTTATATGAGTGAAATAAAACATCTTATATTGAATAAAATTTCAGAATAATATATTTCTATTACTTATGATTATATAGTATTTTGATTTTAAGCTCAATATTTTAGTTATAAAATAAATAATTAACTATGTAGTTTCGAGAAACGTTTGATCAAGATCGGAGCCCATATCACCTTTTACATGTGAAAATGAATGCATAAAAAATAGATAGGTTCCTTGCCCAAACTAGATTAGCATGTTGGATTCATAACAAGTGAGATCCCATCAATTGAGAAAAGTAAAAGTAAGAAACGATAGGGTGCTCTACTCCCGATTAGATAATATATGTGTAAGAATGAAAATTTATGTTCTGTGTTGACATATATTAACAGTTGTTGTTATAATTGAAATAGAGAAGTATTCTAACAAAAAAAGAATAAAAATATTGATTGTGTATGTTGAATCACAAAGCTTTAGTAATTATGAAAAAATAGCCCCCTATCACAAAAATTTGAACTCATTAATGGTTAGGATAAGTTGGTAGACCAATTGTTTATCTTTTGGATACAGTTACAAGAATATTTTCTACAATTTTATAATCAAAAAATTGAGTGCCTATTTAATTGTACCTTATTAACAACAAGTCGCTCTCCCGTCCGTTGCACGGGTTCGACAGAACGCCATATATATATGTCAATTATGAATGTTGTCAATCATGGATGTTGATTTAAATTAAGGGAGTGATATAAATTAAACACATTAAGTGAGCTAAGCACTGATTAGTATTATATTAATACTGAAACGAATCAAGTGAAGCATCATATCAAATTTTATAGTGGAGCTTTCAAGACCCGTGTTATGTAATTTTCTAATGTTTAGGTGTGTATCTCAAATAACATAAACTTATCATGTGCCACAAAGTAATGTTATTAAAAATTCAGAACTTGTTATTAAAGCATAATTTTTAAATGCTAGGTAGAAGTTGATAATTTTTTTGAGATTTCAAGCACCTATCACTATTATTAAGCTGCATGTGCTCGTTAACCCTAAAAAAATCAAGATGGTAGAACCCCTGCTTTTACGCCATAATAAAGCGGATCAAATGAAGCATCACACCGAATTTTATAGTGGAGCCTTCAAGACCTGTGGCATGTATAAAATTTAATTTTTTATCATATTCTCGTGAATTATAAATGTTTATCAGTAATAAGTTGTAATAGTGATTTTAAACTTTTATCAATGATAAAATTGTCATCTCTCCATGAATTATAAATTTTTATCATTAATAACTTGTAATAGCGATTTTAAAACTTTTATCAGCAATCAAAATTGTCATCTTCCCATGAAGTATAAATTTTTATCAGAAATAACTTATAATAGTGATTTTAACAAATTTATCAGCGATAGTTGTCATTTCCACATGAATTAAAATTTGTATCAATAATAGTGATTTTAAATATTTTATGACCGATAAAATATGTCATCTCCCCATCAATTAAATTTTTTTATCTGTAATAACTTGTAATTATAAATTTTTATCAATAATATCTTGTAATAGATTTTAAAATTTTTATCAGCGATAAAAATTGTCATCTCCACGTGAATTATAATATTTTATCCGTAATAACTTGTAATTATAAATTTTTAACAGTAATAATTTGTAATAGTGATCTTAAAACATCTATCAGCGATAAAAATCATTATCTTCTCGTGAATTATAAATTTTTATCAGTAATAGCTTATAATAGTGATTTTAAACCATTTATCAGCGATAAAAGTTGTCATCTCCCCGTGAATTAAAAGTATACAATTGTCACTTGCTATTGGTGTACACATGTTATTACCTCATTGCATTTGATATCATGGTAGTACACTTGTTATCTTGCAATTGGCTAAGAAAAAAATAGGATTAGGTATGTGCCATGATGACATCATAGATGACATAATGTAGTAGGGTTTTGGGAATTAGGGTTAGCAAAGCTAACCAACTTTTAGTATATAGATAGATACCGAATAATTTATTTGAGTATGCATGTCTTGATTCTTTCATCCTCCTTCATTATTTGTAACTTGAACTCTTCCATTATATTGAAAACTTGCATGCTTCCAATCCTTTCATATCCTACATATTCTTCTTTTAGGTAATTTCAAATTTCTTTTGTTGTTTTATATAAGAGTCATCATTCTTATAAAGACCGTGGGTAACATTGTATCAGTGACGAATTACCCACGACATCATGGTGGTGGGAAAAAGCCTCGAAGGAAATTTTTACCCACGGCCAAAAAGCCGTCTGTAACTTACCGTTGGCTACACCATGGGCTATTCGTGGGTAAGCATCATGTTAAAGACAAATTATTTTGTTTCAGATTATCCACGGCTAAACCGTCAATAATATTATCCACGGATAAGCCCTCTATATTGAGATTAATTTTCTCACATCTAAGCCCTTTATAACCAATATACATTTAAAAAAATAATTCAAACCCTATTACTCCCTCCGATCTTATATATAAGCAAATTTTCACTTTTTAAGTTAAAAAAAAAATACATTAATAATTGAATAAATCTAAAAAGTGAAAATAGCGTATATCAAAACAAACAATGGCATTGAAGAACTTGTTCCTTGTAATTACAAATGAGAATTGTTTTTCAAACAAAAAATCCCCCTCAAACTAAATAATGATCCAATAAAGCGATTTACAAAATATTAAAGTACAAAACCATTCATATTTTTTCCAAAAACAATACAAAATAAAATGTAGAATCTCCTCTTATAGGACTTAAATAAAATCTTCTTATTGCTGCTGCTACTGAGTATTCTGGAAAGGAGCCGTGACTACGTCATGCATCTGTAAAAACCAGCATTTCTTCCTCCACAACATTCCCTGAGCAATGCAAAGGTGCTCCAAAATCAATTAAATTGTAAATGCTTCATCGTTCCGGCTACTATCTTTCATTTTTCACATCTTATCTGAGCAAATCCAACACACTCAGTATCTTTTGTGCAATCTATAAAGCAAGGCGGGGTTATGTATCAAGTGTTTATGATTCTTAAGTAGTGATCTGAAGGATTGTGTAGATTTGGACAAGGAAAATTACTTGCAGCAAAAACTGCACTAAATCAAATGTCACTATGTATAAAAACTGCATAAAAATCCATAAAATTGTCAAAGAAATTAATAACTTTTTGGATTAAATTGAGAATCATATAATCATGGTGATATATTAAATTGAATGTGGCTTACAACAATTTGTGACAGCCAACTGTGCAAAGCTCAACCTGCTGCTAGGTTTCATTTAACTTCAAAAAGGACATGATAAAATATAGCTCAAAATTAAAATCATATGGAACACACATAGTGCATATTCAATTAGTATAACTACAAAAACATGCAGCCTCAAAATTAAAACATTGCTAATTAATTGTGTAACACCAATTAAAAGAGAAAAATATTTACCTTTGGTTCCCTTTATCCTCCAAAAAAACTAAACATAAATGCCTTTATCATAGCCATGTTTCTTAAGTTGATAAAAGTCTACGAATATGCACTACTTTTGGTCAGATTAGATGATTATATGTGATGAAAAAATCAACCACTTAAATTAGGTTCAAATACAAGTGGGAGAGCCATATATGTTACTAAAGGTGAACAAATTAACCTTGAGGAAAAGGTATCCATTATTTTCCATAACCTTGTACAATGATTTAGTATCGACAAAGTAGACCAAGGACCTGCCACTAGGAATTTGGCAATGCCTTCATGTTCACAACATTGGCAACAACTATCAAAACTATCAATTAAAAAATTCTTCACATAGAAAAATATATTTATGAGTATAGGAGATTCCAAACTTAAATGAATATAAGGTAAACTAGAGATGAAACCTATCATAGATTCAAGCAGTGTGAAAAATTAAATGAGTCGTGTATGACTTGTTCACTTTGTAATTGACTAAATTATAGTACCTAAGATAATAAGTCATCAATTTGCAATAGTCTCAAGGTTCATTATATTTCAATTTTCAAGCCAAGTTTATAGGAAAATGTCTTTTTGTTCCTTAGTCAGGCTTTTATCACACACCTACGAAAACCATGAAAAATATACACATAAATGTTAGAGGAATAATGGTTTTTATCACGGCAGTGCAACTGAAAGTTCACCATTTAGTATATATTATGGCAGAATATTGAAAAGTCATTATCAAGAACAGTGAAAGGAGGGAATAGTTAGGATGGATGCAAAAGGGTTAAGTATTAGAGGAATAGCATGATTTTTGGGGGCTAGTGGATGGGCGAACAATTTGAACTTCAGTTCTTATGCATGTAACTACTGCATCATTAGCAACACCAAACATTACAATACAAGAACGATTTCAAGTATATAAATTGGAGGCTTACCAAATCTTCATTAAGAATGTAAGAATCAAGCTCATCATCCCAGCCATCATGCAAGTTCTTCTCTTTGACTAAATCTCCAATATTGATGTGGATGAGCTGAGTAGCTTCAGCCAGAGCAGTTGACATGGTTGTCTTTCCTGTCCCTGGTGTACCAGTCACCAAAATGTTTGGCTTCTTTCTCTTGCCACTTTTTTGCACCATGACTACAATACACTTTCCAGTGAAGATATTGAACAAACTCTCAAGGATTGCTGCATTATAAAGTGATTCTTTCAATTTCAGACACAAACAAATCTTTCAAAAGTATTAATCATTATAAAAACAACTTGAAGAAACACGATTATGTGAACAAACCCCAAAATAGAGAAGAAAATTACAATCAACATCAACTTGAAGTACTCATGAGTAGTGCTATAGTATTTATTTTAGATCTCCAACATATATATAAAAAAATACAAAACAACTAAGATGATACAAGAGCTATGATAATTATAATAAAAACCTCACATCGGCCGTCTGAAGACAATGATGCATATCAAATTTAAGAACTTCTTATGTTGAATTAAAAAAGCCTGCTAAACTACAATGTTTATATATAAGAAGTCATAGCTTCAACACAAACATATACATTCTCCACCTCAGTCAAGTAGAATCATTGATAAACAAGGATCATGCAATGCAAAGTGATCATGATTCATGATAGACAAGTTCTTGTGGGACTGAAATTATACTATAGGAAATAATACCTCAATTGATACATGCCTTGTAACAGATAACCAAAATAACACAATGACAAGAAATTCACATGTGAGACACCTGCAAATAAAAATACATTTGCCTTTGCGTTCTTTGTTTTTCTTTTTGAATTTTTATCTGGACCTATGGTAGTGAAGAAACATTATAATCATCTTCCACTACTTCTGATAGATCTAGAGCATCTAAGATTGCCTCCATTCTCACCGCCCAAAGATTATAGCCTTCTCCATCAAAGATTAGGGGAGCAACCTTTGAAAAATCTATTTTCACATCCGAATATGAACCTTGCTCATATGCGACTGATGGAGCTTTTTGTACGGAGAAACTCTATTGAATATTCTAAACATATATTTAATTATTCATACTTATATAGAGAGCTACAAAAATACAAAACATATATTTAAATAACAAACTAACTTTATAAATTTTAAACAAATCCTAAATATTCTAAACAGAAATATAAATATTATTATCCTATTTTAAATATAAATCTAAACTATGTTTAAATCTAAAATCTTCAAAAATATATTTAGACATATTATTATCAATTAGCTATAAATCTTATTCTTTGTAGCAAATATTAAAAGGTCACCGTTCAAAACACTAAAACTTGTAACAACGGGTCTTCTTCCATCACGCCCATTACTTTTACCCATTATTTTCAAGATCCTTTCCCACAAATTTGCTTCGTAGTCGGTTAAAACACATATCGTAAAGATAGCTTCATCAATCGTGAGATTGATGAAGCTGTCTTTACAATATGGATTTTGACCAACTGGAAAACAAATTTGTGAAACATGATCTTGAAAATAAGAGTAAAAGCAATGAGCGTGATGGAAGAAGACTCCGTTGTTGCGGGTTTTAGTGTTTTACGCTACCGACCAACATCATACATACATGCCCTTAGGATGTGGTAAATTATACATCAACGACCAAGATCATACATACATACCCTTACGTCTTGGTAATTATATACTACAATACCATGTATATGCACACTATCAACATATAAATATGATCATATTGATAATGTTTCTACAAAATCATTTTTCCAAAAGAAATGCAATTGCTACTATGCAATATCACATTTATAAATCTTATTCTTTGTAGTAAATATTAAAATATCGCGGTTCAAAACACTAAAACTTGTAACAATATGGTCTACTTCCATCATACCTGTTACTTTTACCCTTATTTTCAAAATTCTTTCCCACAAATTTGCTTCGTAGTTGGTCAAAATTCATATCATAAACACACACTTCATTAAACTATCTATTTGTTTAGTAAGATTGATGAAACGTGTCTTTATGATATGGATTTTGACCAACTATAAAACAAATTTGTGAGAAAGAATGTTAAAAATAAGCGTAAAAACAATGGGCGTGATGGAAGAAGATCCCGTTGTAACAAGTTTTAGTGTTTTGAACGGCGATCTTTTAATATTTACTACAAAGAATAAGATTTATAAATGTGATAGGGCATAATAGCAATTGCATTTGTTTTGGAAAATTAATTTTGAAAAAACATTATCACGCTATCAACATAAATATCCTTTTTATAAAACAAATACAATTGCTATTATGCCAAATCAAATAAATCAAAATTTTGATAATACTCAATCCACGACCAACCACACACATAAATCATATATAGAGCATTTTAAAATAACATAAAACGTTAGAAAAATCTTTCTTTTTCACACAAGTCTTAGGCGCCACTATAAAGATGATAAATGTTGTTCCTTTTTAAAGGTTGAATCCTCTATTATCATTGTATAATATAAACCATAATCCTAACACGAGTATACAGAGAAAAAGCCCTTAACTTACAAGTTACAAATTAATGAAGAATGATGGAGAGTGGCCTTAATTACCTTAGTGTCTTAACATATTAAAGGAGGATGAGACTTAGAAAATTAGTTTAGGATGATAAAATGGTGATGATGTTGTATGGTATGATGATATGTGTGTGGTCGATTGTTATGTTTTATTATTGGTTGATACTTTTTCTTCTGTAAAATGTTGACAAAATGCAAGAGGCAAATTGAAATGGTACTTTTGTGGCAATTAAAAAGGAGAGTACATATATATATCGAGACAATTGTATTTCCTCATCATTGTGGTTTAATGTTGACATTAAGGAGGATCAATATTATAATGGACAATAAATTAAGAAAATGAGTGGGCATTCATGTTTTTGACCAAGTAATGGATTGAGGCAATGAAAGCAAATCATTTTGGTCAAGCAAATGATATTGCAAGCTTATAAAATATACAACATTTATCTCTTATATTAAAAAGATGGATAATCATCCGATCACAAATTTTTGCTCTACCGGTAAAAATACCGAAATTGCTAGTGTCGAACATCATGATTAGGGTTTGAACAACGATCACTCCACTTTGTGTCTATAAGTTTCAATTATTTTGTCATTTCGTCTATCAACCAAAAAATAAAATAGGGTGTCTGAAATTCGAACCACTATATACCCTTACCTATATAATGCAATGTTCCTATCGTAGCTGAGATTAATATATATTTTTTGTGGTACAAAGCTAAGTTTAACCCTATTTCTCTTATATACATGAATTCTCTCTATTTTTTTGTTTTTATTTTTTTGAGTAAGATTAATTGACATTAATTGTGTCAAACATAAATAAATAAATTTTATTTCACAATTCCTATTTTTTACTTTTAATATTCCATTTTTGCATTTATTTATTTCTTGTTTGTGTTTTATGACGATTGATTCATTGATTTGGTTGCATATGCACAACATTGTTATGAATCAAACTTTTTGATAGTGTGATCAAGATTTTATATTTTTCATGACTAGGAATCAAGATTTGTACCCTAAATATCTTACCACATTGGATATTACGCACCAATCAATTGTGATAGACTACAACTACAATGATAGATTTTTGGATCGGGCATGCATTAAACCTAGGGTCGGCCTAAGACCCCCGATTATTAAAGTTTTTTTTTTTTTATAGATAATCCCCGATTATTAAATTTAGGGTTTCGGGCCAACCAAAAAAAATTGTTTATTTATTTGCTTTTTTTTATAGAATTTATTTATTTGTTAAAAGGCATAAAATGAATAAGTATAATTAAAAGTGTCACTCACAAGTATAGTTTTTTTTAAGATACACTCACAAGTATAGTTAAAATATTATATATGTTGCATCTTTTTTCTTTTTTTTTGAATGGCAAATTATATATATAGATATATATGTTGCATCTCAAATTAAAATAAAATGATAATAACAATAATCAAATCATACAACAAAGCATATAAATAAAGCAGTTATTCCCTCCGTTCCTTTTTATTTGTCCTTTTAGAAAATTTACTACAAATTAAAAATATATATTTTTGCACCTTATCTTCCTATTATACCTTAATTTTGTTTTATTTTTTGGAATATGTTATGTACAAAAAAAAAAGGAACACAACAAAAACAAACAAAAAAATAGGAACAAAACAAAAACAATAAAAAGATTATACGAATAAGTTTAGTAAAAAAAAGTAGATACAATAAAAAATTATATAAAATTTACTTAATAAAAAATAGGAAGGAGGGCATAATAGACAAAATAGAACCTTAAATTATCAAAACGACAAATAATTTGAAACAAATATTTTTTTTTAAAACGACAAATAAGAAGAAACGGAGGGAGTATATACTTAGTTTACTTTCTCTATAAATAACGGTTCTCATATATAGAATACAAATGGTCGGACATTTCACTGTATGATCCTTTTCATATACTCCCTCGTCTCATTTTATAAGACATATTTTGACTAAAAATATTATTCATTTATCTTGTTTTAACCATATTTTTTTAATAATATGTAGATGTAAATATTATAGCAAATAACGATTCCAAAAATCCCCCTCCCACACACCACTTTTTCTTTTCCTTTTTTTTTTACTAAAACATAAAAGATATTCATCCGTTCAAATTGATAGAGTACATCGATACAATACAAATTCAACATTGCTAAAAACAAAACGGATAAAATTGCGAACAAACTCACAATATCCCTGTTAATAGCATAAAACGAAAAATTGCATAAGCGTACAAACATGACTATGTTGAAATATCGGAAATGTCTATGTCTCCGGATCTATAAATTGATGATACCAAACTCGACATTGATTGAATTTGTACTATATTGAAATAATCCTTTCTTTTCTTTTATATAACCATATTAGTTTGAAAGGGTGCATCACGTGGCAGTTTGATGTTTCTAGAAGAAGCATTTTTTTTCTTGTTCTCTTTTTATTATTTACTAGGATTAAACCCGTGCAAGTGAAAAATAATAATTGTGATAAGTATAATCAAATATAGTTAAATGATAGATACTAATATAAATATGATTATATTTAATATTAGTATATGTATAAAAATTTAAAAAGTTGTTTAGAAATATGAGATTTTTCATTGATTTGTATTGTAGTTTTGTTTATATTTTAATATAATAGATCTCCTATAATATTTTATAAATTTGAAGGAATGCGTCATATTTTATTTTAATAGTATAATTGTATAAGATCTTAGTTTTTTTATATGAGTTGCAATTGTATAATCACATGTCACTTTTTTGAAAAGGAGTCACTTTGCGTTAGATTTTTTATGCATCCCTTATTTTTTTCAATAAGAGTTGGAGGAATACATGCATACATACTTTTTTTTATCATGTGATTTCCTTTTTAGAAAATTACGCATCAAATAGCGTAAATGCTTACTCTGTTATATGCAATTTAAGGTACCAAATAGGTTTTTTACTTACTTCCCTCTCGTTCTTTTTTTTTTTTAAAATGAAAAATAATAATTGTGATAGGTATAATCAGATATAGTTAAAAGATAGATACTAATTTTATTTTATTTTTGAACGAAGATAGATACTAATTTAAAATATGATTATATTTAATATTAGTATATCTATAAAAATAAAAAGTTGTTTAGAAATATGAGATTTTTCAAGAATTTATATCGTAGTTTTGTTTATATTTTAATGTAATAGATCTCTTATAGCTCAACTGACAAAAATGTCGAAATTGTTAGGCCGGACGTCGTGTCCCGGGTTCGAACTTGAGATCTCACAATTATATGTAAGTTTAATTTCAGTGGATTACCACTTCATCTCACAATTATATAAATATATTTTAGTATTTACAGTTTCAATAATGTCTAAAATTTATTTTGACAAATGAGCATCAACAATTCCTACAATCGATGATTTTGTTTTTTAATCCTTTTATATGTTACTCTACTCCTCCATACAATTTAAGGTCTCTCATATTTATAAAAAAAGACGATTTTTGTTATGAAAATAAATTAATTTCTTTTGATGTTTCTTCTCAAACATATTCACTTGGTACAATTATACCCCATATTTTATTGGTCCAAATTTTTTCCCCCAATTGCTTTTATTTTTTATTTTCTCTTATTTAATCATCTAATAATATTTATGTATAGTTTTCAGTTTGGTACTGACTATTGTATTTGAGACTACATATTTTTTTATTTTTTTTACACAGATGAGGGCATACGACTGAAACTACATATTTTTGTTTAAAGAATATATAAAAAATTTAATGTTGAGATTTTAATGATCATGCATTGTTTTTGTGTTTTTTAATATATTATTGTTGTTTAATAAATAGTGTAGTTATATTTTTTGAAGATAAGAAAGTGAATGATAATATTAAGGTGAGACTTACTCTAATCATTATGCATTGTTTTTGTGTTTTTTAAATATATTATTGTTGTTTAATAAATAGTGTAGTTATATTTTTTTTTTTAAAATAAGAAAGTGAATGATAATATTAAGGTGAGACCTACTCTATCCGTTGTTTTCATTGGTTTGTTGGATATATATCCCAAATTATCAAGAGATATTTTAGAAAAAACTTAATATTAATTGGGAATTACAAATAATAAGATATTTAATATGTGAATAGGGTCAAAGTACTCCAAAATATAAATGAGGGAATTAAAACAAAAAATATATATTGATTATTGGGTATAAAAAAGAGTGAGTGAAATTAAAATAATTCTCCATATTTTTTTAACATGAAAATCTCCGCCATTGGTTTACGCTTTACCATTCATCTTTGGTGATTTTATATTTTTCATCCTTTGATCTTTCTTTAAAATTACGCTAAACATGACGTAACCGTTTAATTTACTCCTCTATGCATTTTAGTTTCTCATATTTATTGAAAAAGTAATATTGTTGTAATATTAATTTTATTTCTTTTGAGATTTCTTCTCAAACATTCACTTGATACACATCATTATATTTTTTTTATTGGTCAAGATTTTTTTAGCCAACATCTTGATTTATCTTCTTTTTGCTATGCTAAATTCTTATTCTTTTTTTTTTGGTGAGGTTTATATGTTCCCATTTTTTTGGTCCTAAATAGTAATGGTATAATCTATTAACAACTTATGTTAATTACGGAGTGCCTACATATAGATTCTTCTTATCCTTGAGATCAATGACTATACTTACTTATTCAAAGTGTCATATTCATTACTTATTTTATCAAATTCAAACAATGGCTTTCATGTGCGACTATGGCCAATTTAACAATTTTCTTCTTCTTTCTAAAATAGCTTATTTAACTCCTGTTCAATAAGAAAATATGAGAAGTTTTGTAATTTAAAATTTTGTGCATTATTATTGCATATAATTGTATGAAGCCTTTTTAGAGGCGGCACATCAACAAAATCGAGACATAAAAGCAACTTAAAGTTCGCTTACAGAGATATCGTAAAATAAATTATAACCTTCAACTTCTAAGATTTTGCATATAGGTCAATGCAGATACATTCAATTTTTTTCTAATGTAGTTGAGACATACATTCTATTATTTTTTCTAATGTAGAAGGAAAACTTCCGATCAAATTGAGGTGCTCCACAATCAACACACCCAATGACCACATTTGCTCCATAAAACAATCTTTAAACTTCAGTCCTAAAAAAGGTAGAAAATAGATATTAAAAATAGAATAACATTCATATATACTTGAAAAATACAGATATACAGTGGTTGACTTACTTGTTGAGAATATATAAAAACATACAAAAAGTACAAAATAGAAAACAAAACATAGATAACATACAAAATAATTTAAATACAAACAATGAGAGAGCATGGTTAAACAAAAAGTACGTGGAACTGATATTGCTTATATAAGGACCATGGTTACATTGAGAAGCATTCCAACAATCATAAGATTTAATTGTAATGAGTGTGTAGTTATCATTGCATTATATTTTTACAAATTCCACGGTTACAAAAAATTTAAGCATGATAGTACATTGTAATCTTGACATATGTTCTCAATAGATGGTAGAAGTTGATGTATATAAAGACTAATTTAATAAGAATAATTGAAATAATTATTACAATTAACAAATGTTTGTTACATAAAGTAAATGAGAGAAAGGCAAAAAGCCACAAATAAATACGCAGCTTTTAATAGATTTTTCCTCAATATTTTTTATTTAAAATGATTTAATACAGATAAAGATTGGAAATTTATATAACTTTGTTACCTATTTACATTATCTATTTAGTTATTTATTTATTTATTTAGTTGCAAGAATTTTTTTAGAGGTGTCATGTCATCACAAAGTTTGCCTAGGAGCAACTCAACCTTCCCTTTATATGTATAAATAAATAATTAAATAAATAAATAAATAAAAGAGTAGTGGAAGATATGAGAATCATCACTACTCCATAGAAGTTTTTTTTCTTCAGTTTTTCATTTCTTCAAAATTTGTTTTCGCTTTTTATGATCTTACTCGGTAATAGAAAAAGAACACGTGTTTTAGATAATATTTAAATTAAATATAATTATAAATTGAAAAGTCACAAAAAAAATCATGAGAGAAATGAATAAATAGATAGGTGAACATAAATAAAATATTATAATTTCAAACAATAATTAGTATAAAATAATTGAACAAATACAAAATTTACTTTTATTTATCTCTAATTTTAACTACCATGGAAAAATATCATTAAAACTATTTTAAAAATGAATAGGATAATGAGAAGTTAAAAAATTTACTTTTATTTATCTCTAATTTTAACTACTATGAAAAATAATCATTAAAATTACTTTAAAAATGAATAGGATAATGAGAAATTAATAAAAATTGTTACACACGCCAATTTTATTAATTTAGATTTTGCATTAGTACAATATTGGAGTGTGGGAGTGGTAAATAGTTAGGTAAGAGTAGAAAAAGTAGTATAAATTTTTTATTAGTGAAAGAAACAAATTATTTATTTTAGATTTAACATTAGAACAATATTGAGCATGTACTCCGTATAATTTTTTTATTAGTGAAACAAATATTATTAATGGATTTGGTGGCCATAATTTGTAAGAAGTTTTTTTTTTGACTCATAATTTATAAGAAGTTATATAGTGATAACTTGATATATTGATATTTAAAATGATTTAATTAAAAGAGATGGTGAAAAGGTTTTAATAGAGATTGTAAACTTTTTTTATAGAGTGCCACATCATCACAAAACTTGATAATGAGCAACTCAACTTTCCCTTTATATGTAAAAAGAAGATTTATATAATATAATAAATTAAAATAAACACACAAGAGGGCCTTCAATCCCCGGACTGATCGTGTTACTTAATTATCGTTATATAGTATAGTGTATTTAAACTTGGTATTCTAATTATAAAATAAATAATTAAATATGTAGTTTCTAGAAACCGTTTGATCAAGATCGGGAGCTCATATATATCACTCTTTACATGTGAAAAATAATGTATAAAAAATGGACAGGTTTCTACCCCAAATCGAATTAGAATGTTGGACTCATTACGTACAGATGAGATCCTATCATATGTCACTTCTTGGAAATGAAGCCTTCAAATGGACTCTACTACCTAGAGTACTAACTCAAATTCCTTCGACATCTATCAATCTACTATATATTTAATTTGGTTGAGAATCACAATACAAAAGACTTTAATTTTATAATAATTGTATAGCGAAATTTGATGAGATATATTATTATACGGAGAAACTCTCTTGAGATATAGTGTTAGAATACTCTCATATTCTTATTATCATTATTAATTATTCATAGCAATATAGAGAGAGTTATAAAAACAAACAAAGCTTATCTTTAACTAACAAATTAATCTTATAAATTCTAAACAATTCAAAACAGAAATATAAATCTAAAATTCTAATATTATCTTATTTTAAATATAAATCTAAACTAAATTTAAATCTAAAATCTTCAAAAAATATTTAGCAATATTATTCTCAACTAGCTATAAATCTTATTCTTTGTAGCAAATATTAAAAGATGGCATTTCAAAACACTAAAACTTGTACAACGGATCTTCTTCCATCACGCCCATTATTTTTACCCTTATTATTTTCAAGGATATAACTATAAGTTAACTGTTTTGGTTTGTGAAATTCTGGCGATGTCCAGATGGGGTACCGGATGGGGCAGCATCTGCTTCAACACAGTTCCCAGCAGAACATAATGGACAATTTAATCAATAAAAAAAAACAGAAATTAAAATAACACAGTATGTTGTTAACCCAGTTCGGAGCAACCTCTCCTACTCTGGGGGATACCAATCCAGGAATGAATTCACTACTATAGTTCTAGTTCAAAGACTCCAAAACCTCCCGTTTCTATCTTATCGCCTAGACACTATCTCATGCAATCCTACCTAGGAACTCCTAGATATGAGACGCCCCATCTCACTTCCTCTTAGCAACACAACCAGCGTGACCGTATAACACTAACAACAATTTGGCGAAGAACATACTTCAAACAAATATCTATCTCCGTACTTTAAAGCTTAGGAGTAGATTAAAAGATTACAACTCAACTAAAAACAGTCCTACTCTAGCATCAAGATGATACAAGAGTGGCTCACAAATAAAGCACAAGGCTTACAAGACACGAAACCCTAAAAGACTACATCTTTGATATATATTTGTTTAAGCTTCGGTTTCGGTGAATAAAATATGTCTGAGTCTTCAATATATATAGCCTGAGATAGCCTGGGTTGTTCCTTGATTTCAGGCTTCACAAATAACAAAAAATTAGAACATATCCGATAGCAAAAGATTCTCTTAAGTAAATCCAACAAAAACCCTAAAATATAGGCATATCTTTAGGGGCGTTACAAAATGCGATATGATCAAGAAATAAGCTGAATTCTTCGTCTTGGGGAACAAGAAAGTCGCTTAATGGATTTACTTCAAAAATAAAACGTGTGTTTATCATGTAACAAATTTTGCACATTTTCTAGCTTCAGGATGTGGTTCCAGATGTTGCCACATCTGACCTTACATCTGACTAAATCTCGTTTTTGCAAAATGTAGTCAATTTCAAAAACCCAACAATTTGAAAACATTAATGAAAAAAATAATAATCAATATCACTTTCTTTTTTGTCAATAGTCTAGCGGCTAGAAATTCCACCTTAAAGTTGATAAGTGGAATGACCTCGATCCCCTGCATATATAATGCAATGTTCAATCAATTGAATCAAGTTCATAACATAAGTAATATCACTTTTATTGTTGGTCAAAAAAATTATTTTGTTTCCTTAGCCAAAATTTTCTCTTTATACGTTAACTGAGATAAGCCTTATTTTCAAGTTCATGAGATAAGCCTTATTACTTTTACCCTTATTTTCAAGGACATGACTATAAGTTAACTGTTTTGGTTGTTGGAAAACATTAATGAAAAAAATAAAAGCCAATCAATATCACTTTAATTTTGTTCAAAAAAATTATGTTATTTCCTTAGCTAAATTTTACATGTATCTATATGTATATAGAATCAATATATATTAATTAAATATGAATATTATTTCTTTTATAGATTATAAAATTTGACTTTGACTTTTTTTTATTGTCAAATTAATTATCATGCCTTTTTGTTAGGTTTGAAATTTTTTATACATACATTTTGTTTGGCTATAAATATAATCATATTCAAGAACCTGAAACATAAAACAAAAAAAGGACAATTTTAATAGTGATTGAGAAAAGAAACAAAAGCAAAAGAGTCATGGAAATGAGGATGATAAAAAAATGTGTTGTGATGATGATGCTAATGATTATGTTAGTTGTAACACAAGTTAAATGCATCACTACTTCTCAAGAGTTTAGGACAGAAGGAGCATTTTGTGAATTAAAGTGCAAGTTTGAATGTGCCAAAAAAAGACTAATAGAAGATTTTGATAAGTGCGTGAAAGATTGTGAACAAAATTGCGCGGCACCGGCACCGGTCAAAACAAAAACATTGTCATGATCCTTAACATTATCAATGGTATCTATATTTTTGCTTTCTTTTCATATTTTATCATTTTTTTTTTAACAAATCTAAATATTTTTATATACTTGTTTTTACTTTGTAGGTGATTGTGCATACGTACATTGATTCAAGCTTGAAGTGTTGAAAGAACAATAAATAATTTGTATGTTTACGTGAAATTCCACATAATCAAATGTACCTCATAAGAATTGACATTGTGTCAAACTTAAATAAATATACATTTTAATTTATAATTCTTATTTCTATTTTTTGTAATCCAATTTTTGCACGTAATTTTTTTATTTCTTCTTTGTTTCCTATGATGGTAGATTCATAGATTTTGCAGCTCGCATAGCATTATTATTAAATCCTGATCAATCCGTAAAATTATTTAAGATGATATTAGAGTCTTTCAAAATTCGTTGAACCACCTGTTATTAAATTTCCGCTATCATGCCACAAAAGTTATATTTCATAGTCTCCATGTGACAACTTGAAATATATCTTTCGTATATTGTGCACAACTTGAAATAAAAAGATCATATAATATAGCTACCCAAAAATATCTTTTACAATAAAACAATATTTTTTAGGATCTTTTATAACTAATAGATCTCTCATTTTAGAATAAAAATAATTTCAAATATTTGGACTTCATGATCTCTTATTTGAAAGCTAGTGATATCTCGTTTTATACTTAATACTAATACCCTATAATTTTTTTTAGGCCCTCATTTTTATGAGACTCTATACCCTATATAATCCATGTGACACAAAACTCTAATTAATGAGTTATACAGATTGAATCGATCACACTAAGATAAGAGAATTTCTCATGGTCATTATCCAAATGGATATGGCGAGTTTATGTTTATGCAAAAATGACAAAAGAAATATATGGTAGTAAGCACTTGGTGGTGAATGTGGTATATCTAGCCCCCACCTTTATATATGTGTCATGTGAGCCATGACATAGTATACTTCATAAAATTATAGTTTTAGGGTATAAAATGAGATTTTGTGGGCTTTAAAATAAGCGATTGTGAAATTCAAGTATGCGAGATTCACTTTATTCTAAAATGAGAAATTTATTAGTTACAAAATATTTTAAAATGAGATTCTTTTTATTCTATTTTTTTAAGTAAAAAAAATTCCCTAAAAGAAATTGTTCCATTTTGAAGGGTCTCAAAGATAAATTTTCCATACATTTTAAAGCTAATTATATACTGTAGTGTTAGAGAGACATATTTTTGATTTATAACGGAGAAGAAGATTGAATTCACGACTTCATGCATGCTAACTAAATTCTAATTGGTATCAGAGCTTCTATGACTAAGTGGTCTAGAGTTCGATCCCCGCTCTTCTCACTTTCTAATTAAAAAGTGGAATTTAAGCATATGGTAGGTGGACTTATGCATTATTCACGCTTCAAGCTCAAGTGGGCTCTTGCGGAGGGGGTGTGTTAGAAATAATATAAAATCATAATGTGACTATATCCTATCAGCTTGAGTTTTGGGGATAATCGGTTATTTGACATGATATATTAGAATTTGAGAGACTTATACTCAACCACAAAAGCTAGCTTGAGAGTTGAGGTTTGCACTACATTTATAAAGGCTATCTTTAGCATATCTCTAGCCAATATGGGACTTCTAACACACCCCCATCATGTCCATCACTATTGGGTTTGGTGTGTGGAATCAACAACAACGGGTGGCCCAAATATGGGAGGTCTCCACAACAAACAACAAATGAATCTACGATTTTGATACCATATTATAAAGGTAAAGAAGGCAAAAAAATATTTTCATTGATGATGTTGATTCAATCAAATTACAAAGGATGATATATGTACAATAAGAGTGTAGCTGCCAATATTGGTGCAAATAAGTCCCCAACTGTCAAAATTAACTCTCTATGATATGTTGGTAACTTCAAAAATTGGGGTATTTTCTTGGTAACTTCTATATGATATGTTGTCAATTCAATTCGTTAAAACCTTTGGTAGCGGGGCGTCATCGGAGATGTTAGTGCGTCCACGTGTGTGTTATATGGATTAGGGCCCGAATCAACTGATCACTTATTTGGCTCTTGTAATTAAATCTCACCAGTTTAGTATGATATTCTTCGGTGGTTAGGTGTAGAGTGGGTGCCTCCTCATGATGTTTTGAGATTTTTTTAGGCTTTCTTGGGCATGGGCATGGGCATGGGTACAAAAGATAGATTTGTGTGGTTGTTAATTTGGCAAACTATTATGGGGACTATCAGAAAATCGTGAAATGACGTATTCTTTTTGGAAGGGACATTTTTTATCGAGTGTTTGATTGATAGCTAGGGTGAAACTTTTATCTTGAAAGTGGTTTCTATGTAAAAACTTTGGCTCCCTCTGTTTCCTTTTACGAGTGGGGTATCCACCCTACTTTACGAGTGGATTGTTGTTTCGAGTATTGCTCATATTAGATTTCTTACGGCAGAATATGGGTCAACTAATAAATATTCCTTTTTGGGTGATCTACGAGCTGCTGCTCAATCAATTAGTTATGAAATACCATTACCACTGTGTCTTATATATCAATATCTCTATTTGCGATTCGTTGAAACAGGAATATCTATTCAATGTTATTGCTATGTTCCTCTCTTTATCATATAATATAGAAATATAGTATCATATATGAAATAATTCGAATAAATTGAATAAAAACCTTCTTAATTTTTATTTTCTTTTTCATAATTTGGATTGAAGAACTAAATTAGATAGTTATATGAGTGAAGTAAAACAACTTACACGTTACGACCCAACCTTAAGTCATGGTCGGCGCATAGGCTAACACTGACTCGACATATACTGAGCAATCTTTCTAAAAATACTGAGCTATTAAATGTTGGAAGTAACAATAAGCTAACCATATTTCATACCATTTGTCTTATTCCACTAATTACACATAGACCATATTATCTCTTCGTTGTGGCGAACGGTACCACATTATCTCTTCGTTGTAACAAATTGATACCACATAATATCTCTTCGTTGTGGTGAACGGTAGTAACCACATTATCTTTTCATTGCGGTGAACGGAAACCTTTGAATGACTTCATTATCTCTTTGTTGCGTAGAACGAAAAAATAACGAAAAATCTTTTTATTTCTAATGGTTGTAATTTGCAGCTTACTAAACCCTACTTAACCTTGCATCTAAGGCTGGAATTTACACCGTTAAATTATCATGTGTACCTTAATCATTCCCAATGGTTCGTACGCTGCTTTACTAAAAAAATAAAAAATTTGGTTGGCATCGGAATCAAACTGCATCTCTTGCTTAGACAATAAAGTCATCAACCACTAGGTCATGCGATTCAATTGTTATTAAGATTACCTTCAAATATTAATATATAATGAACATGCGAATTTTGAGCAAATTTTCACAGCCTTTTTTTCTGTCTCTTTTCTTTCTTTTTATGTAAAATTTCAACTCGTATAAAAATTTTCTTTGTAAAAAAAACTAAACACTTTTTAATTCACAAGTTCAAACTCCAGATCAAAATCACAAAATCTTATACTCTAAATTTCAAACCACATACACTAAACAAATAAAATCAAGCTCTAAATCCTAAACTCGAAACTCTAAATCCAATACAATGAACTTCAAACCCCAAATCCAATTTCACAAATTCCAAACCCAAAATTTCAAACCCAAAATCCACAATCACAAAAAATGTAACCCTAAACTTCAAATCCCAAATCTTAAACTAAACCTCTAAAATCCAAATCACAAACTTCAAATCCACAAACTCCAATTATGCAACCTAAATCTCATACTCTAAACTTCAAACCACATACACTTCACTATTAAATCAAGCTCTAAAACTTAAACTCATAACCCTAAATCCGATACAACAAACACCAAACTCCAAATCCAATTCCACAAATTCCAAACCATAAATTTCAAATCCCAAATTCACAACCACAAAAATACAACCCTAAACTTCCAACCCCAAATTTAAAACTAAACCTCTGAAATCCGAATCACAAACTTCAAATCCGCAAACTCCTAATCATGCAATCCTAAATCTCACCCCCACTCTTTTTTTCCTTCCCTTTATTTACTTTTATGTAACCATTTGGTTGAAAAAGGGTGCCTCACGTTGAAGGTTCGTGGAGAAAACACAAGAAGGGGGGTTGAATTGTGTTTTGGATATTTTAAAAACTTTCCAAGATATTTAAAATCTTTTCAGAGTCTTTAAAGCACAGCGGATTATTCACACAATTAACTTATGACGTTATGAATGATGAAGGAGTAAATGAGAGAGTGAGAGAGAGAAGAACACACAACAATTTATACTGGTTCCCCTCACAAATTGAGAGTACTCCAGTCCCCTTGTTTCCAAGAGAGTTTCACTATAATCACACGGATTACAATAGTTGCTCAAGCACACAAGCTCAAGACTTCCTGCTCTTAGTCACACAAGACATAGAGATTTCCTTGCTTTGATCACACAAGATCAAAGACTTCCTTGCTCAAGCACACAAGCTTGAGACTTCCTGCTCTAAGTCACACAAGACAAAGAGACTTCCTTGCTCTGATCACACAAGATCAGAGGCTTCCTTGCTCAAGCACTCAGGCTCAAGACTTCACTGCTCTAATCACTAAGACTGAGACTTACATGCTTCTACACTAAGCAGAAGACTTTCTTGCTTCTACACTAAGCAGAAGACTTACTTGCTTCTACACTAAGCAGAAGACTTACTACTAACTTAAGAGCTTAAAACTTATTACAAACATAATAACTTCAGAGGCTCTAAGCTAGTTTCTATGCTCACTTCATTTGAGAGATATTATCTATTACAATTCAAATTCTCACTTTCTTCTGAGAGATTTTATCTAATGGTGAGCGCTAGTCATCAATTCTTTCTTTGGCATATTTATATGAGTTGAGAAAGACATTGAGACGTTGGAGAAATTCCCGTTGCAACTTGGACAACTGTAGACATTGAGGATCCGTTGAGTAAAGCCACGTCTTCCTTTGCAGAGAAGCTTCACCTTTGCTGTCTGTCCAATGGTACAGTTATAAGGTACAACTAGCTCCTAGAGAGAGGGATCACATCCTTTGTGACCGTTGCATTTTAGTTGACCTTAGAACAAGTCATCAGGCTTGATAAGTTGTAGTTGATGTAGCCTTTTGATGACTGGGAATTCCTTTGCTTCTAATGAACCTTTGATAACTTGGAGTCTGATTGGTCTTTGAATGGTTGGCCTCTGTTAGTCTTTCGTAATTCAGCTTCTGAACGTCTTCATCCTCTGAATGACTTATGACTAGCAGACAGCCTCTGAACTCTTGTAGGCCTCTGAACATCCTTGAGCTTCTTAAACTCATCTGAGTTCCATAACAGCTTTCAGACGTTCTGATCTACTTTGAGCTTCTGAACTTTGTATAGCTTCTGACCACGTTGTAGCATCTGAACTCTTTCAAAGTCTTAAATATTCAGACTTCCGATGGTTTCATCAGAGTTTAAATTAAGTGTGCTCTTGATTAAACGTTGAATTCTCCTGCACTTAATTTAAACATTAGTACCATCAATTGTCCATTTAATACTTTGTTATCATCAAAACTTAAGGGTGTGTATTAACACATATTTTGTCCCAACACACGTGGCAGCCTGATGTTTTTGGAAGAAGCATTTTTTTTTTCTCATTTTATTTGTTTATTTATATAATAAATTAAAATACACATATATAAAATAAAAATTACCTTATTAATTTAATAAAATTAATTAATCAAATAAAATTAGAGGGTATAGTGAATTTAAAGTCAGTATTTTAATTATAAAATAAATAATTATTTATTTATTTTCCTGAAACGTTCAATCAAGATCGGGAGCCCATATTATCCTTTTTTTGTGTTGATAGATGAAATGATAAAGTCATTGAAAACTCACACACAAAGTGGAGTGTCTGAGGTTCAAAATCCGGTGATGATATCCGACACTAGCAATTTAGGTATTTCCACCAGCTGACCTAGGATGTTTTCTACCGGTTGAACTAGAATTTGTGGACAACCAATATTATCCTTTACATGTGAAAAGAATATATAAAAACTAGATAGCCTTCTTACCCAAACCGGATTAGAATGTTAGACTCATTATGTTCTGGTGAACAAATAAGGGGGTATGAATAGTAAGTAAATTGGACCGTCGATAAAATAAGATAATCAATCTATTATCAAAATTCCTTCGTTGTCCGTCTAAAATCTGTTAAGGTGGACAAATAATAGAGTTTATATTTACTATGATATGAAGAAAAAAAAAGAAGGATATAGAAGTTTCGTATATTTTTCATGAAAAGAATTGTCCATCCCTTTACAAGAATGAAGAAGTTGTATTTATAGGCATTTCTCCTCCATTCACCCACTTTGTCATTAACATGATCATGAGTTAGTGGGCGGTTTATCATCCTTGCCACCTCTCTTAGTGTGGTGGTTTCCATACTTAGTGGGATCATGAGTTATTTTTCCCGCATTTTTCTTCTTTATTTTCTCCGCGTTACTCCTTCTATACATTGATCACATATGCCTATTTGCAAGCTAATCATGGAGGACGTGGGTTGATTGTGGATGTCCTTCCTAGATCGTGTACTTAGTCATAGAGATAGTGGGAATGAATGAAACAAATAATGGAATAGAAGCGGTTACAGACAAGAATCGTGGGATCATGGGCGTTGGAGGCGACTCACCCCCTCGTCTTGCCAAAGATGAACATCTCGCCTGTATGGCACGCCCTCTGACGTAATTGGGCTAGATTTCTGTTTACGTACTGGGTCATTGCTATTGGGCTGTTGTATGAATCATTAAATAATGGTTGGGCTTTGCTAAATATACCCCTTATATATTACACAGTCCACATTACAAATGAGATCCTATCAGTTGAAAAAAGTAAACTTGTCGTACTTCCTTCTTGTTGATATTTGTGTAATTTCATTATATATATATATATATATATATATATATATATATACACACATATATATATACACACACATATATGTGTGTGTGTGTGTATTTGTCATTCAAAATAAAAATTAATAAAAATAGAAGTAAGGAACGGTACGGTGCTCTACTATGATAAAGTAGCAGTTCCATGTATGTTGAATCAAAAAACTTTATGGGTCTGGGGTACTAGTTAACATTTTCTAAAAACTTTATAGTAATCATGAAAAAATAGCTTTATTACTTTTACCCTTATTTTCAAGGACATAACTATAAGTTAACTGTTTTGGTTGTAGGAAAACATTAATGAAAAAAATAAAAACCAATCAATATCACTTTTATTTTTGTTCAAAAAATTTATTTTATTTCCTTAGCCAAATTTTCTCTTTACATGTATCTATATGTATATAGAATCAATATATATTAATTAAATATGAATATTATTTCTTTTATAGATTATAAAATTTGACTTTGACTTTTTTTTATTGTCAAATTAATTATCATGCCTTTTTGTTAGGTTTGAAATTTTTTATACATACATTTTGTTTGGCTATAAATATAATCATATTCAAGAACCTGAAACATAAAACAAAAAAAGGACAATTTTAATAGTGATTGAGAAAAGAAACAAAAGCAAAAGAGTCATGGAAATGAGGATGATAAAAAAATGTGTTGTGATGATGATGCTAATGATTATGTTAGTTGTAACACAAGTTAAATGCATCACTACTTCTCAAGAGTTTAGGACAGAAGGAGCATTTTGTGAATTAAAGTGCAAGTTTGAATGTGCCAAAAAAAGACTAATAGAAGATTTTGATAAGTGCGTGAAAGATTGTGAACAAAATTGCGCGGCACCGGCACCGGTCAAAACAAAAACATTGTCATGATCCTTAACATTATCAATGGTATCTATATTTTTGCTTTCTTTTCATATTTTATCATTTTTTTTTTAACAAATCTAAATATTTTTATATACTTGTTTTTACTTTGTAGGTGATTGTGCATACGTACATTGATTCAAGCTTGAAGTGTTGAAAGAACAATAAATAATTTGTATGTTTACGTGAAATTCCACATAATCAAATGTACCTCATAAGAATTGACATTGTGTCAAACTTAAATAAATATACATTTTAATTTATAATTCTTATTTCTATTTTTTGTAATCCAATTTTTGCACGTAATTTTTTTATTTCTTCTTTGTTTCCTATGATGGTAGATTCATAGATTTTGCAGCTCGCATAGCATTATTATTAAATCCTGATCAATCCGTAAAATTATTTAAGATGATATTAGAGTCTTTCAAAATTCGTTGAACCACCTGTTATTAAATTTCCGCTATCATGCCACAAAAGTTATATTTCATAGTCTCCATGTGACAACTTGAAATATATCTTTCGTATATTGTGCACAACTTGAAATAAAAAGATCATATAATATAGCTACCCAAAAATATCTTTTACAATAAAACAATATTTTTTAGGATCTTTTATAACTAATAGATCTCTCATTTTAGAATAAAAATAATTTCAAATATTTGGACTTCATGATCTCTTATTTGAAAGCTAGTGATATCTCGTTTTATACTTAATACTAATACCCTATAATATATTTTAGGCCCTCATTTTTATGAGACTCTATACCCTATATAATCCATGTGACACAAAACTCTAATTAATGAGTTATACAGATTGAATCGATCACACTAAGATAAGAGAATTTCTCATGGTCATTATCCAAATGGATATGGCGAGTTTATGTTTATGCAAAAATGACAAAAGAAATATATGGTAGTAAGCACTTGGTGGTGAATGTGGTATATCTAGCCCCCACCTTTATATATGTGTCATGTGAGCCATGACATAGTATACTTCATAAAATTATAGTTTTAGGGTATAAAATGAGATTTTGTGGGCTTTAAAATAAGCGATTGTGAAATTCAAGTATGCGAGATTCACTTTATTCTAAAATGAGAAATTTATTAGTTACAAAATATTTTAAAATGAGATTCTTTTTATTCTATTTTTTTAAGTAAAAAAAATTCCCTAAAAGAAATTGTTCCATTTTGAAGGGTCTCAAAGATAAATTTTCCATACATTTTAAAGCTAATTATATACTGTAGTGTTAGAGAGACATATTTTTGATTTATAACGGAGAAGAAGATTGAATTCACGACTTCATGCATGCTAACTAAATTCTAATTGGTATCAGAGCTTCTATGACTAAGTGGTCTAGAGTTCGATCCCCGCTCTTCTCACTTTCTAATTAAAAAGTGGAATTTAAGCATATGGTAGGTGGACTTATGCATTATTCACGCTTCAAGCTCAAGTGGGCTCTTGCGGAGGGGGTGTGTTAGAAATAATATAAAATCATAATGTGACTATATCCTATCAGCTTGAGTTTTGGGGATAATCGGTTATTTGACATGATATATTAGAATTTGAGAGACTTATACTCAACCACAAAAGCTAGCTTGAGAGTTGAGGTTTGCACTACATTTATAAAGGCTATCTTTAGCATATCTCTAGCCAATATGGGACTTCTAACACACCCCCATCATGTCCATCACTATTGGGTTTGGTGTGTGGAATCAACAACAACGGGTGGCCCAAATATGGGAGGTCTCCACAACAAACAACAAATGAATCTACGATTTTGATACCATATTATAAAGGTAAAGAAGGCAAAAAAATATTTTCATTGATGATGTTGATTCAATCAAATTACAAAGGATGATATATGTACAATAAGAGTGCAGCTGCCAATATTGGTGCAAATAAGTCCCCAACTGTCAAAATTAACTCTCTATGATATGTTGGTAACTTAAAAAATTGGGGTATTTTCTTGGTAACTTCTATATGATATGTTGTCAATTCAATTCGTTAAAACCTTTGGTAGCGGGGCGTCATCGGAGATGTTAGTGCGTCCACGTGTGTGTTATATGGATTAGGGCCCGAATCAACTGATCACTTATTTGGCTCTTGTAATTAAATCTCACCAGTTTAGTATGATATTCTTCGGTGGTTAGGTGTAGAGTGGGTGCCTCCTCATGATGTTTTGAGATTTTTTTAGGCTTTCTTGGGCATGGGCATGGGCATGGGTACAAAAGATAGATTTGTGTGGTTGTTAATTTGGCAAACTATTATGGGGACTATCAGAAAATCGTGAAATGACGTATTCTTTTTGGAAGGGACATTTTTTATCGAGTGTTTGATTGATAGCTAGGGTGAAACTTTTATCTTGAAAGTGGTTTCTATGTAAAAACTTTGGCTCCCTCTGTTTCCTTTTACGAGTGGGGTATCCACCCTACTTTACGAGTGGATTGTTGTTTCGAGTATTGCTCATATTAGATTTCTTACGGCAGAATATGGGTCAACTAATAAATATTCCTTTTTGGGTGATCTACGAGCTGCTGCTCAATCAATTAGTTATGAAATACCATTACCACTGTGTCTTATATATCAATATCTCTATTTGCGATTCGTTGAAACAGGAATATCTATTCAATGTTATTGCTATGTTCCTCTCTTTATCATATAATATAGAAATATAGTATCATATATGAAATAATTCGAATAAATTGAATAAAAACCTTCTTAATTTTTATTTTCTTTTTCATAATTTGGATTGAAGAACTAAATTAGATAGTTATATGAGTGAAGTAAAACAACTTACACGTTACGACCCAACCTTAAGTCATGGTCGGCGCATAGGCTAACACTGACTCGACATATACTGAGCAATCTTTCTAAAAATACTGAGCTATTAAATGTTGGAAGTAACAATAAGCTAACCATATTTCATACCATTTGTCTTATTCCACTAATTACACATAGACCATATTATCTCTTCGTTGTGGCGAACGGTACCACATTATCTCTTCGTTGTAACAAATTGATACCACATAATATCTCTTCGTTGTGGTGAACGGTAGTAACCACATTATCTTTTCATTGCGGTGAACGGAAACCTTTGAATGACTTCATTATCTCTTTGTTGCGTAGAACAAAAAAATAACGAAAAATCTTTTTATTTCTAATGGTTGTAATTTGCAGCTTACTAAACCCTACTTAACCTTGCATCTAAGGCTGGAATTTACACCGTTAAATTATCATGTGTACCTTAATCATTCCCAATGGTTCGTACGCTGCTTTACTAAAAAAATAAAAAATTTGGTTGGCATCGGAATCAAACTGCATCTCTTGCTTAGACAATAAAGTCATCAACCACTAGGTCATGCGATTCAATTGTTATTAAGATTACCTTCAAATATTAATATATAATGAACATGCGAATTTTGAGCAAATTTTCACAGCCTTTTTTTCTGTCTCTTTTCTTTCTTTTTATGTAAAATTTCAACTCGTATAAAAATTTTCTTTGTAAAAAAAACTAAACACTTTTTAATTCACAAGTTCAAACTCCAGATCAAAATCACAAAATCTTATACTCTAAATTTCAAACCACATACACTAAACAAATAAAATCAAGCTCTAAATCCTAAACTCGAAACTCTAAATCCAATACAATGAACTTCAAACCCCAAATCCAATTTCACAAATTCCAAACCCAAAATTTCAAACCCAAAATCCACAATCACAAAAAATGTAACCCTAAACTTCAAATCCCAAATCTTAAACTAAACCTCTAAAATCCAAATCACAAACTTCAAATCCACAAACTCCAATTATGCAACCTAAATCTCATACTCTAAACTTCAAACCACATACACTTCACTATTAAATCAAGCTCTAAAACTTAAACTCATAACCCTAAATCCGATACAACAAACACCAAACTCCAAATCCAATTCCACAAATTCCAAACCATAAATTTCAAATCCCAAATTCACAACCACAAAAATACAACCCTAAACTTCCAACCCCAAATTTAAAACTAAACCTCTGAAATCCGAATCACAAACTTCAAATCCGCAAACTCCTAATCATGCAATCCTAAATCTCACCCCCACTCTTTTTTTCCTTCCCTTTATTTACTTTTATGTAACCATTTGGTTGAAAAAGGGTGCCTCACGTTGAAGGTTCGTGGAGAAAACACAAGAAGGGGGGTTGAATTGTGTTTTGGATATTTTAAAAACTTTCCAAGATATTTAAAATCTTTTCAGAGTCTTTAAAGCACAGCGGATTATTCACACAATTAACTTATGACGTTATGAATGATGAAGGAGTAAATGAGAGAGTGAGAGAGAGAAGAACACACAACAATTTATACTGGTTCCCCTCACAAATTGAGAGTACTCCAGTCCCCTTGTTTCCAAGAGAGTTTCACTATAATCACACGGATTACAATAGTTGCTCAAGCACACAAGCTCAAGACTTCCTGCTCTTAGTCACACAAGACATAGAGATTTCCTTGCTTTGATCACACAAGATCAAAGACTTCCTTGCTCAAGCACACAAGCTTGAGACTTCCTGCTCTAAGTCACACAAGACAAAGAGACTTCCTTGCTCTGATCACACAAGATCAGAGGCTTCCTTGCTCAAGCACTCAGGCTCAAGACTTCACTGCTCTAATCACTAAGACTGAGACTTACATGCTTCTACACTAAGCAGAAGACTTTCTTGCTTCTACACTAAGCAGAAGACTTACTTGCTTCTACACTAAGCAGAAGACTTACTACTAACTTAAGAGCTTAAAACTTATTACAAACATAATAACTTCAGAGGCTCTAAGCTAGTTTCTATGCTCACTTCATTTGAGAGATATTATCTATTACAATTCAAATTCTCACTTTCTTCTGAGAGATTTTATCTAATGGTGAGCGCTAGTCATCAATTCTTTCTTTGGCATATTTATATGAGTTGAGAAAGACATTGAGACGTTGGAGAAATTCCCGTTGCAACTTGGACAGCTGTAGACATTGAGGATCCGTTGAGTAAAGCCACGTCTTCCTTTGCAGAGAAGCTTCACCTTTGCTGTCTGTCCAATGGTACAGTTATAAGGTACAACTAGCTCCTAGAGAGAGGGATCACATCCTTTGTGACCGTTGCATTTTAGTTGACCTTAGAACAAGTCATCAGGCTTGATAAGTTGTAGTTGATGTAGCCTTTTGATGACTGGGAATTCCTTTGCTTCTAATGAACCTTTGATAACTTGGAGTCTGATTGGTCTTTGAATGGTTGGCCTCTGTTAGTCTTTCGTAATTCAGCTTCTGAACGTCTTCATCCTCTGAATGACTTATGACTAGCAGACAGCCTCTGAACTCTTGTAGGCCTCTGAACATCCTTGAGCTTCTTAAACTCATCTGAGTTCCATAACAGCTTTCAGACGTTCTGATCTACTTTGAGCTTCTGAACTTTGTATAGCTTCTGACCACGTTGTAGCATCTGAACTCTTTCAGAGTCTTAAATATTCAGACTTCCGATGGTTTCATCAGAGTTTAAATTAAGTGTGCTCTTGATTAAACGTTGAATTCTCCTGCACTTAATTTAAACATTAGTACCATCAATTGTCCATTTAATACTTTGTTATCATCAAAACTTAAGGGTGTGTATTAACACATATTTTGTCCCAACACACGTGGCAGCCTGATGTTTTTGGAAGAAGCATTTTTTTTTCTCATTTTATTTGTTTATTTATATAATAAATTAAAATACACATATATAAAATAAAAATTACCTTATTAATTTAATAAAATTAATTAATCAAATAAAATTAGAGGGTATAGTGAATTTAAAGTCAGTATTTTAATTATAAAATAAATAATTATTTATTTATTTTCCTGAAACGTTCAATCAAGATCGGGAGCCCATATTATCCTTTTTTTGTGTTGATAGATGAAATGATAAAGTCATTGAAAACTCACACACAAAGTGGAGTGTCTGAGGTTCAAAATCCGGTGATGATATCCGACACTAGCAATTTAGGTATTTCCACCAGCTGACCAAGGATGTTTTCTACCGGTTGAACTAGAATTTGTGGACAACCAATATTATCCTTTACATGTGAAAAGAATATATAAAAACTAGATAGCCTTCTTACCCAAACCGGATTAGAATGTTAGACTCATTATGTTCTGGTGAACAAATAAGGGGGTATGAATAGTAAGTAAATTGGACCGTCGATAAAATAAGATAATCAATCTATTATCAAAATTCCTTCGTTGTCCGTCTAAAATCTGTTAAGGTGGACAAATAATAGAGTTTATATTTACTATGATATGAAGAAAAAAAAAGAAGGATATAGAAGTTTCGTATATTTTTCATGAAAAGAATTGTCCATCCCTTTACAAGAATGAAGAAGTTGTATTTATAGGCATTTCTCCTCCATTCACCCACTTTGTCATTAACATGATCATGAGTTAGTGGGCGGTTTATCATCCTTGCCACCTCTCTTAGTGTGGTGGTTTCCATACTTAGTGGGATCATGAGTTATTTTTCCCGCATTTTTCTTCTTTATTTTCTCCGCGTTACTCCTTCTATACATTGATCACATATGCCTATTTGCAAGCTAATCATGGAGGACGTGGGTTGATTGTGGATGTCCTTCCTAGATCGTGTACTTAGTCATAGAGATAGTGGGAATGAGTGAAACAAATAATGGAATAGAAGCGGTTACAGACAAGAATCGTGGGATCATGGGCGTTGGAGGCGACTCACCCCCTCGTCTTGCCAAAGATGAACATCTCGCCTGTATGGCACGCCCTCTGACGTAATTGGGCTAGATTTCTGTTTACGTACTGGGTCATTGCTATTGGGCTGTTGTATGAATCATTAAATAATGGTTGGGCTTTGCTAAATATACCCCTTATATATTACACAGTCCACATTACAAATGAGATCCTATCAGTTGAAAAAAGTAAACTTATCGTACTTCCTTCTTGTTGATATTTGTGTAATTTCATTTATATATATATATATATATATATATATATATATATATATATATATATATATATATATATATATATACACACACATATATGTGTGTGTGTGTGTATTTGTCATTCAAAATAAAAATTAATAAAAATAGAAGTAAGGAACGGTACGGTGCTCTACTATGATAAAGTAGCAGTTCCATGTATGTTGAATCAAAAAACTTTATGGGTCTGGGGTACTAGTTAACATTTTCTAAAAACTTTATAGTAATCATGAAAAAATAGCTTTATTACTTTTACCCTTATTTTCAAGGACATAACTATAAGTTAACTGTTTTGGTTGTAGGAAAACATTAATGAAAAAAATAAAAACCAATCAATATCACTTTTATTTTTGTTCAAAAAATTTATTTTATTTCCTTAGCCAAATTTTCTCTTTACATGTATCTATATGTATATAGAATCAATATATATTAATTAAATATGAATATTATTTCTTTTATAGATTATAAAATTTGACTTTGACTTTTTTTTATTGTCAAATTAATTATCATGCCTTTTTGTTAGGTTTGAAATTTTTTATACATACATTTTGTTTGGCTATAAATATAATCATATTCAAGAACCTGAAACATAAAACAAAAAAAGGACAATTTTAATAGTGATTGAGAAAAGAAACAAAAGCAAAAGAGTCATGGAAATGAGGATGATAAAAAAATGTGTTGTGATGATGATGCTAATGATTATGTTAGTTGTAACACAAGTTAAATGCATCACTACTTCTCAAGAGTTTAGGACAGAAGGAGCATTTTGTGAATTAAAGTGCAAGTTTGAATGTGCCAAAAAAAGACTAATAGAAGATTTTGATAAGTGCGTGAAAGATTGTGAACAAAATTGCGCGGCACCGGCACCGGTCAAAACAAAAACATTGTCATGATCCTTAACATTATCAATGGTATCTATATTTTTGCTTTCTTTTCATATTTTATCATTTTTTTTTTAACAAATCTAAATATTTTTATATACTTGTTTTTACTTTGTAGGTGATTGTGCATACGTACATTGATTCAAGCTTGAAGTGTTGAAAGAACAATAAATAATTTGTATGTTTACGTGAAATTCCACATAATCAAATGTACCTCATAAGAATTGACATTGTGTCAAACTTAAATAAATATACATTTTAATTTATAATTCTTATTTCTATTTTTTGTAATCCAATTTTTGCACGTAATTTTTTTATTTCTTCTTTGTTTCCTATGATGGTAGATTCATAGATTTTGCAGCTCGCATAGCATTATTATTAAATCCTGATCAATCCGTAAAATTATTTAAGATGATATTAGAGTCTTTCAAAATTCGTTGAACCACCTGTTATTAAATTTCCGCTATCATGCCACAAAAGTTATATTTCATAGTCTCCATGTGACAACTTGAAATATATCTTTCGTATATTGTGCACAACTTGAAATAAAAAGATCATATAATATAGCTACCCAAAAATATCTTTTACAATAAAACAATATTTTTTAGGATCTTTTATAACTAATAGATCTCTCATTTTAGAATAAAAATAATTTCAAATATTTGGACTTCATGATCTCTTATTTGAAAGCTAGTGATATCTCGTTTTATACTTAATACTAATACCCTATAATTTTTTTTAGGCCCTCATTTTTATGAGACTCTATACCCTATATAATCCATGTGACACAAAACTCTAATTAATGAGTTATACAGATTGAATCGATCACACTAAGATAAGAGAATTTCTCATGGTCATTATCCAAATGGATATGGCGAGTTTATGTTTATGCAAAAATGACAAAAGAAATATATGGTAGTAAGCACTTGGTGGTGAATGTGGTATATCTAGCCCCCACCTTTATATATGTGTCATGTGAGCCATGACATAGTATACTTCATAAAATTATAGTTTTAGGGTATAAAATGAGATTTTGTGGGCTTTAAAATAAGCGATTGTGAAATTCAAGTATGCGAGATTCACTTTATTCTAAAATGAGAAATTTATTAGTTACAAAATATTTTAAAATGAGATTCTTTTTATTCTATTTTTTTAAGTAAAAAAAATTCCCTAAAAGAAATTGTTCCATTTTGAAGGGTCTCAAAGATAAATTTTCCATACATTTTAAAGCTAATTATATACTGTAGTGTTAGAGAGACATATTTTTGATTTATAACGGAGTAGAAGATTGAATTCACGACTTCATGCATGCTAACTAAATTCTAATTGGTATCAGAGCTTCTATGACTAAGTGGTCTAGAGTTTGATCCCCGCTCTTCTCACTTTCTAATTAAAAAGTGGAATTTAAGCATATGGTAGATGGACCTATGCATTATTCACGCTTCAAGCTCAAGTGGGCTCTTGCGGAGGGGGTGTGTTAGAAATAATATAAAATCATAATGTGACTATATCCTATCAGCTTAAGTTTTTGGGATAATCGGTTATTTGACATGATATATTAGAATTTGAGAGGCTTATACTCAACCACAAAAGCTAGCTTGAGAGTTGATGAGGTTTGCACTACATTTATAAAGGCTATCTTTAGCATATCTCTAGCCAATATGGGACTTCTAACACACCCCCATCATGTCCATCACTATTGGGTTTGGTGTGTGGAATCAACAACAAGCTATCTATTTGTTTAGTAAGATTGATGAAACGTGTCTTTACAATATGAATTTTGACCAACAACAAAACAAATTTATGGAAAATGATCTGGAAAACAAGTTTTAGTGTTTTGAACGGCGATCTTTTAATATTTGCTACAAAAAATAAGATTTATAAATGTGATAGGGCATAATAGCAACTGCATTTGTTTTGGAAAAATAATTTTGAAAAAACATTATCACGCTATCAACATAAATATGATCATATTGATAATGTTTTTTCAAAATCACTTTTCCAAAACAAATGCAATTGCTATTATTCCATATCACATTTATAAATTTTATTCTTTGTAGCAAATATTAAAATATCGCAGTTCAAAACACTAAAACCTGTAACAATGTGGTCTACTTCCATCATGCCAATTACTTTTACCCTTATTTTCAAAATGTTTTCCCACAAATCTGCTTCTTAGTTAATCAAAATCCATATCGTAAAGACACACTTCATTAAGCTATCTATTTGTTTAGTAAGATTGATGAAACGTGTCTTTACGATATGAATTTTGACCAACTACAAAGCAAATTTGTGAGAAAGGATCTTAAAAATAAGCGTAAAAGCAATGGGCGTGATGAAAGAAGATCCCGTTGTAACAAGTTTTAGTGTTTTGAACGGTGATCTTTTAATATTTGCTACAAAGAATAAGATTTATAAATGTGATAGGGCATATATAATAGCAATTGCATTTGTTTTATTTTATAAAACAAATGCAATTGCTATTAAAATTTTGATAATACTCAATCCACAACCAACCACACACATAAATCATAGAGCATTTTAAAATAGAATTTAATTTATATGCACCGTCAGTGTAAAGTTATTTTACACATGCGTCCAATAATATATCGACACATCATGTATGGTAATTAAAAATACATGATGTATCACATTCATTAAATGATGTGGCAACACATCATTGGATGTATGTGCAAAAAAACTTTACACCGACAGTGCACAACAATTAAACTCTTTAAAATAACATAAAACGTTAGAAAAATCGTTCTTTTTCACAAAAGGCTTAGGCGCCACTATAAGATTTTTGAATGTTGAATCCTCTATTATCATTGTATAATATAAACCTTAATCCTAACACGAGTTTATAGAGAAAAAGCACTTAACTTAGTTTCCTTCCTTCTTAACTCAACACTTTAGTGCCACGAAATGGTTTGCAAGGGAGGGATAAGTCAAGCTTCTATGAGAAATGTAAGGGTTAATGACATGAAACAAGAAGTACAATTGAAGAATGATAGCCTTAATTGCCTTAGATGATGATGATGATGATGATGATGTTGTATGGCCGATTGTTATGTTTTTATTCTTGGTTGATACTTTTTCTTGGTTGGTACTTTTGTGGCAATTTAAATGGGAGGGTGAGAGTACATATATATGGACACAAATTGTATTTCCTCATCATTGTGGTTTAATGTAGACATTAAGAGGATCAATAATATTATGGACAATAAAGAAAACGAGTGAGGCATTCATATCTTGGTCAAGTAATGAATTGAAGCAATGAAAGCAAATCAATTTGGCAGAATGGTTTTGCAAAGAAAAGATTATAATATCTTTTATTTAATTGTAATAAATGGATGAAATTATTAGGCATTTAGGGTCAAGATTAATTTTGATATATTCAACACTATTCCCACAACTTCTCATTCATTTAAATTAAAATATTTAACTTAAGTGGTTAATGAGTTTCTTCTAGAATAAATTGTTCGGGAGAGAGGGTCAGTTCTAAGTCAAATGTGGATGATCTCTTTAACTGCTCCCTCATTACTATATATAAAATGTTTGGATTGGAAGTTATACCGAGATTGAATTTTGTTATGATAGTCGTAAAATGTTCATTATTGTCACTTGAATTAGTAACAATTTTCATCTTCCCCGATTAAAAAAAAAGATTAATTTTATGTTAAGCAGTTGAGTGGAACGGCGAATAAAGTGGGGTGTCCAGAACTCTAAATCTTATCTATATAATGCAATGTCTCTACAAACTAAGCTACGTTTAATTCTATTTCTCTATATACATTGAACTCTAATTTATTTATTATTTGAGTAATGTAAACATTTTGGGGTGGGGTGAGTAGTAGATCTAGTTTGAGGGGCTAAGGTATAAATGTATTAAGGTGTAAAAAGACTCGAGTTCAAGTCTCGGTGAAAAAGAAAAATACTAATATTAATAATTAATAACTAATTATTGAGTTTGGCCATTTCAAAAATAAAAAATAAACTTTGAATTTTGTCCCAATTTTTTTTAATTAGAATGTAATGGAAATTTTATTCTTTGACGTCATTAATATTATTAATTTCTTTTGAAGAAAATATATAATGTTACTATATATTTTTCAGTCAAAATACCTTACCATATAATTTGACTTTTTATAATTGAAAATTAATTATCATGTTTTTGGCTTTCACTTTTTATGGCTATAAATAAGCTCTTTTGAAAAGCCTAAAATATTACAAAATAGCAAATTTTAAAAGGAATTTATAAAACATACACATCAAAAAAAGAGTCATGGAATTGAACATGATAAAAAAATGTGTTGTGATGATATTAATGATTATGTTAGTTGTAACTCAAGTTGAATGCCAAACTACACCTCCAGGTTTTGCACCAATTCCAAAAGCAATTTGTATAGCAAAGTGTAACTTATCATGTGCCAGCCACAAACAAAAAGCAGAATTTGATCAATGTGTGAAAGCTTGTTCACAAAATTGCAAGGGGTTGATCAAAACAAAAACATTGGCATGATCCTTATCATTATCAATGGTATTTATATTTTTACTTTGTCTTGATAATCTTTTATTGTATTTGTTTTAACAAATCTAAATATTTATTTGTCTTAAACTTTGTAGATGTTCATGCAGTTGGTACATAGGTGATTCAAGTTTGGGGAGTTGCAACAATAAACAATAAAAAAATTGTATACTATGTGAGATTTCACATAATCAAATGTAATTTATAAGAATTGACATTGTGTCAAACTTAAATAAATAAATTTTATTTCACAATTCCTATTTTTACTTTTAATATTCCATTTTTGCATTTATTTATTTCTTGTTTGTGTTTTATGATGATTGATTCATTGATTTGGTTGCATATGCACAACATTGTTATTATGAATCAAACCTTTTGATAGTTTGATTAAGATCTAATATTTTTTACGAGTAGGAGGAATCAAGCTTTGTATAAATGGTCCTCCTAAGGCCCCCGATGATCAAAAATGGTTTTTAGGCCCCGCTATAATACCTCAGACCCTCGCCCCCCCCCCCCCCCCCAGACTAGTTTGTCCTTAAAATCATTTTTGTACGTAACTACTAAAATAACATTAATTTGGTTACTTTGGTACGTAACTATCAGAATACGCTTCGATTCGGTTTTTATCTTTCAAAAATGCTTAGATTCGGTTTCTATCTTCCCAATACGCTTCGATTTGGTTTCTATCTTCCAAAATGGTGAAAGTCTGGCAAATTAATGTTATTTCACCAGAATTTCACCAAACCGGTCAAGATGGGGACCTCGGAGTATTATAAGGGGCCTAAAAAGTAATTTTTCCCCGATGATTAAAGTTAAAGTTTCAGGCCCAACAAAATAAATTGTTTTATTTGTTAAAAGGCCTAAAATAAAGTTTAATTAAAAGCCTCACTCACAAGTACAATTAAAATATTATATATGTTGCATCTCAAATTAAAATAAAATTATAATAACAGATGTGAACTTTTCATAGTTGATGAGGTGAACTTTTCTTAAGAGGAAGAAAGACGGCTTCTAAAAGTATAGAAAATTTGGACCCCTTAAAAAATTGGGGTCTTTTCTTGGTAACTTCTATATGATAGGTTGTCAATTCGTTAAAATCTTTGGTAGCAGGGCGTCATTGGAGATGTTAGTGAGTCTATGTGTGTGTTATGTGGATTAGGGTCCGAATCAGCTGATCACTTATTCGACTCTTGTAATTAAATCTCACCAGTTTGGTATGATATTCTTCGGTGGTTAGGTGTAGAGTTGGTGCCTCCTCATGGTGTTTTTGACGGGTTTTTAGGCATGGGCATAGGTAGAAAAGATAGATTTGTGTGGTTGTTAATTTGGCAAACTATTATGTGAACTATATGAAAATCTCGAAATGACGTATTCTTTTTGGAAGGGACATTTTCTATCAAGTGTTTGATTGATAGATTTTTTGAAGAACCATGTTGTTACTAGAGAAGAACCTTTCACCGAGGTGGTGTCAAAGGCCAAGAAAAAGAATCTACAAAAGGGTTTTCAGGTTCATAATACCCGATCTAGGGTAGGCTTCCAGATTGAGTTTCTCTCGCACTTTTTTTATTTTATTATTATTTTCTTTGGTTATTAGCTTTTTTTCTCTTTTATGGGTTTGACTTTAGTCCCCAATTTTTTTGCTTTTCTTATTGGAGAAGGTTTTGGTCTATGTCCCCCTTCACTTTTTGTTGTTATTTGTTTTTATTATATATATCTAGGGGTGTTGCAGTTGTTTTACCATTTGCTTAAAAAAAAAAGTTTTACGAGTGGATTGTTGTTTCGAGTATTGCTCATATTAGATTTCTTACATCAGAATCTGGGTCAAATAATAAATATTCCTTTTTGGGTGGTCTACGAGTTGTTGCTCAGTCGATTAGTTATGAAATATCATTACTTCTGTGTCTTATATATCAATATCTCTATTTGCGATTCGTTGAAACAAAAATATATATTCGATGTTATTGCTATGTTCCTCTCTTTATCATACAATATAGAAATATAGTACCATATATGAAATGATTCGAATAAATTGAATAAAAACCTTCTTGATTTTTATTTTCTTTTTCACAATAGGTTTGCTTGCTGCATTTTGGTTTAACAGGACCGAAAGTTTCTGGTTTCCGAAAAAATGCTTGGCACTGAATGTTTTGAAGGACAAACCTTTTATCAAGTTGCATCAGGCACTCAGGTATTCTTTGGTCTTGCTAATCTAAAATACGTGTAATAATTATTTTTAATTGTTTAGGCCAATGAAATGGGTTTTTTCACTTGTGAATGTTGATCAACTTGTTAGACAAAGTCTCCTTGTTGGACATTTGACCTGAGTACCCCTTTTAAGAGTAACAAGGAACCATTCCTGGTGTGGTGATGTAGATTAGACAAATCTGGTGTATCTAGGCACATAAGATTTTGTATTTTTAATGTAAATGTAATTTCAATGCTACAGGGTGCAATGAAATGCCAATGTAATTCTTTATATGATAAATGACTTGTATACTTTATTCTTTTGATCTTCTACCTCTATATGTTGGGTGCAATGAAATGGCAAGCATGAAACATGACTTCGTATGATTAACGATATAAGTAGTTAAAATATACAATTTCTTGGTTACTATGTTAACTTGATCAACCATTCATTTAGGTTTAATTCATCAAAATTAGAAATATCTTCCTAAAGATATCCTAAACTGGAAAAGCTATAAGCTAAAAAACAAAAAAAAAGCCATCAATTTTTTTTTTTCAAAATGGGAGTTGCGACGGTTTAAAACCGCCGCAAAAAGGTGAATTAAATACCCCAACACGTTTCGTTTTGTGGCGGTTTAAAATGATGTTGCGACGGTTCTAAACGGACGCTAAAATATTTACGACGGTTTATACGGCAGTTCATAAAATCGTCGCAATAGAGTACCGCCGACGCAGGATCCATGACCTTTCCTCAACCGTCGCTATATAGTGTTGCGACGGTTCAAAACCGCCGCAAAACCCTTGCAGAATTGTCGCAAAGTGCCAAATTTCTTGTAGTGAGAGTTGTTTTTCACCACAAACCAACCCCAATTCTCAAACCACCCAAATCTCTCTCTCTCTCTCTCTCTCTCTCTCTCTCTCTCTCTCTCTCTCTCTCTCTCTCTCTCTCACTCTTATACTCTTCGCTTTAGGATTTGGGGTTTAGAGTTTGGAGTTTGTGATTTAGGATTTAAACTTTAGGTGTTTACTGTTCAAAAAAAACTTTAGGTGTTTAGGTTTTGTGGTGTTCCTGGATGGAACGTACGTTTGGATGGTTCTAAATGTGTGGTGTTTTTCACTATGTTTTTCTCTTCTCCAAAACTTGCCTTCCTCCCTCTTTTTCCCTCGTATTTATAGGCACATGGAGGTAGGATAACGGCTGTCTTAAGCCCCCCACGACCTATCGTGCTAGAGGCGGGAAACGTGGGGTAACGAAAACCGTTCCCTGGATCATGTAGGATCGTGGGCGAGTACGTGGCCTTGGGGTTGAAGAGTTGACTTTGACTGGCGGTTGCTGCTTAAAGTCCCTTTGGGCGGTTAATGGGCTTCGTAGGTGGGCTGGACCTGACCCGGAAGCTAATGGGTGCGGCTCCTGTGGGCTGACTTTTCATCGCCCGGTGCACATCCCCCCAAGCACAAGGCTCGCGAGCGAGGTGTAGTGCTGATTGGGCGAAAATTCCATTATCCTCTTTTTTCGAGAAGAATACTGATGTTTTACATTTGTCACGGCGTGTAGCGTTTAACGTGCCATTCCCTGACATCTAGCCTATTGCCGTTATTTCCGAGGCCTGGCTTATGCCTTTATAACAGCCGCTGCTCTTAAAGAATAATGCATCTTTTATTTGCTTGCTTAACCAAGGGTTCTGGTCCAGCCTCTATGATTGCATCATTGAAAGCCATTCTAGGGGATGGTCCTGATGATCTCCTGGAGAAAATGGAGGAATTTTCGTCTCTTGTGGACTCCCTTCGTGAGTTTTCTTGGAGACTGAATCCTCAGGAAACCCTTTTTCTTCAACGTTTAATTCGCCTAAAGGCTGAGGTGACGGCTGATTTACCCTTTATTCGAGCCGTGGAGGACGCCCAATTTGACAGTCATGAGGAGACTACATCTCTATTTGAGGAAATTTGGGTGGTGAAAGAGAACATGCGTATGTATGGCGGCGTTCTTCGACGAAGAAGATGCCTTAGAGAATCAACGCGCCAGGCTGCGAGGTGAACTTGCGGATGTGGAGGATAAGAAAGACAAACTCCAAGAGGACATCAAAGCTGATGTTTCAGACCTGTTGGAACAAAGGCGCGAACTCCTTGATCTTGAGCAGAAACAGCGGGCGATAGCTAGTGCCGCCTCTATGATAACTGACGACCTAGCGGTGGCGAAGGGTTATAAGCGAACTATTGGGATGCTCTGGTCTGATGCTAAAGATGTTGCGGGGATCTTTTGATTATTTCGCCTGTCGTAATATTTAGTGTTTGTTGTTTCGTTTTCTATTTTGTAATTCAGGCCTGTAGCGCCCCTTTCTTTTGTATCAGAATAATGGAATCTATATAATGAGTATTTTCCCATAAATATTTGCGTGTTTTGCTCTTTATGTACTTACGCGTGTTTTTGTCTTGCTCGCCCGTATGGCGTTCTAAAAGTTTTCCCGGTGCGTCAAAACGTTTCGTCTGCCTATGAGCGACACGTGTTCGTCATGCGTTATGGTTAGCTGACACGCGTATTAACCGATGGATAATGAAGCGATTCGTATTCTCCTTTACCCGCTGGTTTCTACGCGTTCCTATAGATCCTTTAAATATCCGCCTTTCAAGGGAGGTTATCACTATACCGCAGAGCTTGGAGGTTTTGGATTGGCTTGCTTTAACTGATACCGCAATTTTCGTCGTTCACTTCTGCTAAGGTATAGCGATTTCTTTTCCTTTTAGTTAATTCCTTTTTGACCCCACAATCTAGTTGTTCCTCTATGGTTATTCTTCAAGAGTTGAGTGATTCTGGGGAGCCCCTAGAAACTCCTCATTTAGGTTCTAGGCTTGAGCGTCAGATTCGTTCACATTATACCAGAGTTGACGGATCCCTCAACGATAGGGGTTACATCTCTGAATTGCTTGGGTTTCCGGTCAGCTCTAGCGATGAGGAGAGCAGTCTAGATAGTGATAGTGATAGTAGGTAGTGACTGTGTCATAATATCTCCTTCATCTTTCACAGGGAAAAGTTTAGTGAAGTATCGTCCGGTGGTATTTGAAGAGTACTCTAGCTGGATGGAAACGCCATCGAAATATAACTCTGTCGAAAGCGTCCGTTGTTTTAGGGAGGTCGTCAAATTGTATGATGGCGGTGACGATGCAGAAGTCATAGTAGATCCAGTGGGTGAGGGAGAGTTTATCACTACCGTAAATGTTGGGGAGCCACATTATTTCTATATGTACGGCGCCATTATTCAAACTTTCAATTTGTGGTTTCCCTTGACTGCTTTCGAGATTGACGTATTGAGGGTTTTGAATGTCGCCCATATTCAATTACATCCGAATAGCTGAGCTTTTATTAAAGCTTTTGAGGTTGTTTGTTTTGGTTTGGGCGTGACGCCTACTGCGGGCGTCTTCTTCTCGTTCTATTACATCAAAAGTTTGGCCCCAAGGAAATTAGTGTCCCTCAGCAGTCAACCTAATCGTGGGCTTTTTACCCTGTATGCTTCGAATTTCAAGAACTATCAGGATTCCTTCCTTCGTATAAGGTGTGGGCCTAAACTTCCTGACCTGATGTATGATAGTGAGAGGAAACCTCTTTTCCCTTTTTATTGGAGTGATGATCCCCGGATGATTAGGGGTGTGGATGATTCTCTGTTGACTCCCTTCGAGAGGGAGACTGTAGACTTTTTGGATACCTTCTGTCTCCTAGACATTAAGGACGTGATCCGTCGTGAGAAGAACCCTCAGGGTTTGGTTTCTTTTTTGAGTAAGTTAGCTGTTCCTTTGTGATTTCCCGCTTGCCCAATTTACGATGTGTGAGAACTAACTTCGTTGTTTTTGCAGAGAATATGAGGCGGGTACCAGAGGAGGAATGGTTGTCCTTTTTGGCGAAATCGAAGCAGGAGAGACTTGCTCCGGACGCTAGCGTTGATCCTTTGACCCAGGTCATCGTGGATGATGGAGCTCCCAAAGGAGTGAAGCGAAAGAAGAGGGCGGAGACTGTTAAGGGTCCTGTCAAGATTCCTAAAGGGAATGAAGGCTCGTCGTCTGCTGTGGGCGAGCCAGAACAACAAGTTGAGGGTGGCGCCGGTCTGCTTGAACCGCCCAAGAAACCGGGGTATAAGCTTAGGAGCTCTGGTACGAGCAAGGATGATGGAGTTGGCAACTCGGATGACGGTGTTACTTTTGAGAAGGAAGAAACCTCTACCCAACTGCCGTCAAGTGTTCAGAACCCTCCTGTGGTAGAGGCGCCACCTACGGCGTGGAGTAGTGACTTTGATCCTTCCACCTTTCTCGACGATCATTTGGCCATGAAGGGTGATGCTACAAAGTTCAATTCTATGGGAATCGCTGAGCTTCGCAAGTTAGCGTTAGGTCATGAGCTGAAAGGCGCGGTATTGAGTAATTTTTTGTCTCAACGCCAAGAGAGAGAGAGACCAAAGAGGCCAATGGAGCAGCGCTATGAAACTGCTAAATTAAAGTTGAAAGAAGAGGTGGCGTCTTTGAAGAAGGCGCATAAGGCTGATCTTGAGAAGGCGAAGAAGGATTATGATGACGCCTGCCAAAAACTTGCTGCTGATAACGAGAAGAGAGTGAAAGCTCTCAACGAGGAAGTTGCTAGGAACTGTGGCCGTGTTGACGACCTTATTTCTTCTCGTAATCAAAACCTTGTGGCGCTTTGTTTGGCCAAAAGACAAATCGCCGAACTGGAAGGCGAGATTGAGGAGTTGGAGGAGGATAATTCTTCCCTTAAGGAAACACTGGCGGATAAGTATATTGACGGATTTCTTTTGCTGTGGAACAAGTGAAGTTAGTTTTTCCGGATTTGGACCCTGAGCGTTTGGCGCAGGTTGACGTGATGAAGAAGATAGAGGGTGGTCAGCTTGTCCTTCGTTAATCTGTTCTCTGTAGCGTGTTAAAAATGTTTGTTTGTTTGAAATGTTGATGTTTGTAATCGTTGAATTTGATGCTTGTTGCGAACTTTCTTTTTATGAAGCTTGACTTCGTTATTTTACTTTTGTTGCATATCTATTTTCGTTTTATGTTGTCGTTTCTGTTTACGGGTATGATGGCCATGTCGTATGGGCTTTTATTTCGTCGAAGGCAGTGCAGCCTGATTTTTGTCGTAGTCGAAGGCGTTGTTGCCTGAATTTTAATAAATCTCGTCGAAGGCGTGATCAGCCTGAACTTCGTTTTTGTTTTTCCTTTTTTGTGTCAAAGGCGTGATAGCCTGAACTTTTAAAGATGCGTTCAAATGTAAAGTTGTTTCTGGATCATGGATAAAGATAAAAAATAGGACGGCGGGCCTCGATAAAAACTCCTGCCCTTGCAGGAGAAAAGAGTGTCCCGCCGTTCTTTTATTAAAAACTGAAAAATGGTCTTACAGTGCTGATACTAATGACTTAAAAACAAAAGACAGAAAATAAAATGAAAATAAATGCATATCTTTAACTGAAATAAAACTTGAGGTTTTCCACGTTCCAAGTCCTTGGTAACGTCTCGCCCTTTAGCGTCTCCAATCTGTATGCTCCTCCTCCGAAAACCTCCTGAATCCGGAATGGTCCTTCCCAGTTAGGGGCTAGCTTTCCTCCCTTGTCTTTTCCCATTGGTCTTTTTAGGACTAGGTCGCCCTCCTTGAAACTTCGTGGAATGACTCTAGTGTTGTATTTGCGGGTTGCTCGTTGCTTTGCCGCGAATTCCTTGAAATGGGCTGCCTCCCTTACTTCTTCCAATAGGTCCAGGTTTTCTTTCCGAGCGGCTTCGTTGTTGGGTGCATTCAGCGTTTCCCTTCGCCAGCTGGGCGGATTGATTTCTACCGGGATCATGGCGTCAGCACCGTACACCATTCTGAAAGGCGTCTCTCCTGTAGAGGTGTGAATTGTTGTGTGGTAGGACCACAGTATTGCAGGCAAGTGTTCTGACCAACTCTTTTCCTTGTTGGCGAGCTTTCTTTTCAACGCCCTCAATATGACTTTGTTAGCGGATTCGGCCTGGCCGTTTGCTTGGGGGTGTTCCACTGATACGAAGGTATTTTTGATTCCCTTTTCCTGGCAGAATTGGATGACCGCTTCACTAGTGAACTGGGTCCCATTGTCGGACACAATGTATTTGGGTAGTCCAAACCTGCAAATGATTTTTTGCCAATAGAATTTTTTTACCTTATCAGAGGAGATGGTTGCCACGGGTTCCGCCTCGACCCACTTCGTGAAGTAGTCCACTGCTACTAGTAAGAACTTTACTTGCTCCTGCGATGCGGCGAATGTGTTGGGAACAAAATCCTTATTTGATGTTTTAAAGATAACAAACATATAAATTAAATTATAATATTGATTATCTTGTTATTTGCTAATGTGTTTTGTGAGAAATGTTTCAACGATAATGTTATTGTCTGACAACGGTAACGCACCAGAAGAACACATACACAAGTAAAACAATGGAAAGTCATACGTAGCAAACAAGATTTAATTGAAGCAACTTAAGTTCTTGGATTTAATGATGAAAATCTCCACATGAAAATATTCCTTTTTCCTCACCAAATGTGGTAGTATTTTAAGGAAACATAAATGATGTTTTTATGCCAAATATGACAAAAGATTTCATGGGCCTAGCAAATTTTTGGACTATGTAATCAAGGCCTTATCATGCAAACAAAAGGAATGTCACCAAAGGAGAAAGATACTCCCACGTAGAAGCTTGTGAACAAATGAAAGAAGATATTTTTTCTCATCACATGGGAATTGATTTTTGTGGACAAGAAGCAAGTACATCCTTCTATCTTTGCAAAGTACACTAGTCACCAAACAACAAAGGACATGAACATAGGTTTTGGTCCCCTCATGAGAAGACAAAGGCTCCCAAAACATTCTCAAATTGCTGATGCATTGTCATCACAAATTCAAATTTGATTCTCTCATATGGACAAGTTAGAAGCCACGTAAAAGCTTCAAAAATCATGCAAAGCATTGCAGCAGTTTTTCAACAGACGGTAATGCACAAGTGAACTGACGATAACGCACTATTCACAGAACATGGTAACAAAGATCACAACGTATCTTTGACAGATTTTGAATTTCAAAATCTCTCTCATACGCTCCTCTTCAGCAAATGAAAGGTCTATAAATACCAAGGAGCTACATGAAGAAAAACTCAAGAGTTTACACAAAGAATTAATCATATACATTGTTGAAGAAAATCAACAAAGTTCCAAACTCTTCACAAAGCAAGCTAACCACAAAAGCTCTCATACTTATATTGTTTACACGCTTGTTGACTTTTATCAATCTCTTATATGAGTTGATATTCACAAATTCTCAACCATTTTGTAAACCTCTCAAATCTATCTTTTAGGTTAGATTGAGTGATTGTGAGAAAGTCTTTTCTAGTAAAGAAAAGCATTGTGAGAAAGTCTTTTCCAGTTAGGAAAAGCAGTTTGTAAAAGTCTTTTCGAGTGAAGAAAAGCATATTGTATTTTGATCAAGGGTTGATCAAAAGTTGGTGCCAAGCAGAAGGTTCTGATCTGTGCATTTTAGTGGATAATCTCACAAGGTTGTGAGGACTGGACTAGCCCAAGTTTGGGTGAACCACGATAACTTCTTGGTGTTGTATTTTCTCTAATCTCTTAATCTCTTAAAATACAACTCAACTAAAACCAACTAAATAACTCTAGAGTTCTCTGGTCCTTCACTTATATTTTTGCAATCATTATTGTCTTAACATTATTTCTTTGATTACTTGTTAACTAACTCTTAAAAGAAATAATGTGTTAAGTTGTTATTTAGAAAAAGAATTTTAAAAAGGGTCACAATTCAAACCCCCTCTTTCTTGTGACATTTATTTCTACTTTAATTGGCATCAGAGCACTGCCTCTAAAGGTTTGTGCACCTAACCAGTGCTAGAGGAAAAAGATTCAGGAAGAAATGTCAAAAGAAAGATACATTGCAGAAGGAGGTTCTGCTTCTAGGCCATCACTGTTTACAGGGAAAAACTATTACTTCTGGAAAAACAAAATGCAATTGTTTCTTAAATCCCAGAAAGTAGGTATGTGGCGTATAGTTACAGAAGGAGATTATGTTCCTACAGCAACTTCACCTGAAGGAGTCATCTCTGAGAAACCAGAAGAAGCTTGGACTACAGTTGAACAAACAAAGGTACTCCTAAACTCTAAAGCTCACTTATTTTTATCTTGTGCCTTAAGTATGGAAGAAAGTGAAAGAGTAGATGAATGTGTCACGGCCAAACAAGTTTGGGACACTTTAAGAATTCATCATGAAGGAACTAATCTTGTAAAAGAAACTAGAATAGACATAGGAGTAAATAAATTTGAAACCTTTGAAATGGGTGAAAATGAAAGCATTGATGAAATGTTCTCAAGATTTACTTCTATAATAAATGAATTAAGATCACTTGGGAAATCTCTCACAACACATGATAGAATTAGAAAAATCTTAAGATGTCTTCCAATTTCTTGGAGACCCATGGTTACTGCAATTACTCAAACCAAAGATTTAAAAATTCTTCCCATAGAAGATCTTATTGGATCTCTAAGAGCTCATGAGGTTGTTCTTCAAGGGGATAAACCTTTAAAGAAAGATAAAACTATTGCTTTAAAAGCCTCTCAAAAAGAAACAAATAATACCTGTTCTTTAGAAGTAGAAACCAAAGACACAGATTCAACACAAGAGGAAGCTGAAAGTGAGTTAGCTTTTATCTCTAGTAAGATTCAGAGAATGCTAAGAAGAAGAGATCAAATTAGAAAGAATTTTTCAATAGGAAAAGATAACTCAAAAAATGACTTTGACAAAAGTCAAGTTACTTGTTTCGGATGCAACAAACCTGGGCATTACAAATCAGAATGTCCTTTGAGCAAAACTCCTAGGAAATTTCCTTTTAAGAAAAAGTCAATGATGGCCACCTGGGAAGATGATGATGAATCTGAAACAAATGAAGAAGAAGAAGCCAACATCTGTTTAATGGCAAACTCAGACAATGAAGAGGTATTCTTTTTTGATAAAACTCATTTATTTAATGAATTAGAAACTAACTTTGATAGTTTACTGCTTGATTCTGAGTTTTTATCTAAACAATGTCTTTTACTTCAAAAAGAAAATTCAGAAATCAAAGAGGAAAAAGAAAAACTTCTGTGTTCAAATAATGAACTCAAGAAAACGATTCAAGAACTTAATCAAAAACAAAGTCTGCCTTTAGATACTTCTGATCAAGAAAAAGAAAATTCTTTACTAAAAACTGAAATAAAAAAACTTAGAACTGATCTGACAGTTTTCATAAAATCCACATAAACCCTTCAAAACATTATGGGATCACAATCAAGTTTTTTCAATAAAACAGGTTTAGGTTTTGATAATACAAAAACTCAGAAATTATACAAAAACCATTTTATTCCTGACAAAAAGGAATTTAAGGTTAAATGTTCTTTTTGCAAAAAGTTTGGTCACCTAGAATCCATTTGTTTTCAAAAGAAAAAATTAGAACTTAAATTTTACAAAGAACCAAAACGTTATCGTCATACAGAAAAAATATTGAAACAAGGTTGGTATGAAGATAATCATAAAGAAAATGAATGTCAGCTTGACAGAACTAACCATCAAGGACCCAAGATGATATGGGTACCTAAAGCATCAAAGAATCAAATTGCAGGTACATTATCAAGGGGTAAAGAAAAAGCCATGGTTTTTGGACAGTGGCTGTTCAAAACACATGACAGGAGATAGAAGATGTTTCCTCTCCTTCGTACAAAAGGAAGGAGGATCAGTTACGTTTGGAAATAATAATACTGCACAAATAAAAGGAAAAGGTATTATAGGTAAAAATAATTCTGCAAAAATGGAAAATGTTCAATACGTTGAAGGTCTTAAACATAATCTGCTTAGTATTAGTCAACTTTGTGATAGTGGCTTTGAAGTCATTTTTAAACCAAACATTTGTGAAGTTAAACAAACCTCCTCAGGAAAAGTTTTCTTTTCTGGATCAAGAAAGAAAAACTTATATGTTTTATACTTAGATGACATTCCAGCTGAATCATGTTTTATGTCTATTGAAAAAGATAAGTGGATTTGGCACAAAAGAGCTGGTCATGTAAGCATGAAAACAATTTCAAAAATATCTCAACTTGATTTAGTAAGAGGTCTTCCAAAAATAAAGTTTGATAAAGATAAAGTTTGTGAAGCTTGTGTAAGAGGAAAACAAGTTAAAAGTAGTTTTCATCTAAAAGATTTTATTTCAACTAAAAAACCTTTAGAACTTCTTCACATTGACTTATTTGGTCCTGTCAACACCACGAGTCTTGGTGGGAAACAATATGGTTTTGTTATAGTAGATGACTACTCTAGATTCACATGGGTGTTATTTTTGAAAAATAAAGATGAATCTTGTGATGCCTTCAAAAACTTTTGTAAACTAGTTCAAAATGAACAAGGCTCAAATATCATTTCTGTCAGAAGTGATCATGGAGGAGAATTTGAAAATTCTTCTTTCAAATCATTCTTTGATGAAAATGGAATTTCTCACAATTTCTCTTGTGCAAGAACTCCTCAACAAAATGGAGTAGTTGAAAGAAAAAATAGAACCTTACAAGAAATGGCAAGAACGTTGTTACACGAATCAAATGTTGAAAAATATTTTTGGGCTGAAGCCATAAATACATCTTGCTATATTTTGAATCGTGTTTCAATTAGAAAAATTTTAAACAAAACACCTTATGAACTTTGGAAAAATAGAAAACCAAACATCTCATATTTTCATATTTTTGGTTGTTTTTGTTATATCTTAAACACAAGAAAATCTTGGTAAGTTTGATTCAAAATCAGACAAAGCTATTTTTCTAGGATATTCTACTAACTCTAAAGGTTATAGAATTTACAATTTAAGAACTCAAACTATGGAGATAAGCATGCACATTGTCTTTGATGAATTTGATGATCTCACAATACCTTCCAACGAAGAAGAACAAGAAATTCAAACTACTCAAGAAACTCCAACTCAAAAGGAAGAAGAAGATCCTTTACTTCCTCCAAAAACCTTAAGAATTGTTGGGAGTCATCCTCCAGATCAAATCATTGGAAAACCAACAGATGGAGTAAGAACAAGGTTTTCATTTAAAGAAAACGAAAGCAACTTGGCATTGATCTCTCAGATAGAGCCAAAATCCATTGGAGAAGCTATTATTGACAAATCATGGGTAGAAGCAATGGAAGAAGAACTTCTTCAATTTGAAAAAATCAAGTATGGTCACTTGTTCCATCTCCTGCAAATCACTCAATAATAGGAACAAGATGGGTGTTCAGAAACAAACTAAATGAAGAAGGTAAAGTTATTAGAAACAAAGCTAGACTTGTTGCTCAAGGTTACAATCAACAAGAAGGTATTGATTATGATGAAACTTTTGCTCCAGTTGCAAGGTTAGAAGCAATAAGAATTCTTTTAGCATATGCATCTCATAAAAATATCAAACTATTTCAAATGGATGTTAAAAGTGTTTTCTTAAATGGGTTTCTAAATGAAGAAGTTTATGTTCATCAACCTCCTGGTTTTGAAAATAAACAAAAACAAGATCATGTGTTTAAACTTTCAAAAGCTTTATATGGTCTAAAACAAGCTCCTCGAGCTTGGTATGATAGATTAAGTGCATTCTTGATTAAGAACAAATTTTCTAGAGGAAAAATTGACACAACTCTTTTTAGAAAACTTGATCAAAATGATTTACTTATTGTACAAGTATATGTTGATGATATCATTTTTGGATCAACAAATGAAAAAATGTGTAAAGACTTTTCCCATCTCATGCAAAGTGAATTTGAAATGAGTATGATGGGAGAATTAAAATATTTTCTTAGTTTACAAATTAAACAAGAAACACATGGTATTTTTATTTGTCAAGAAAAATATATTAAAGATCTTCTCAAAAAATATAAAATGAATGAAGCCAAACTAATGGCAACTCCCATGCATCCATCTTCATGTTTAGACAAGGATGAAAAGGGTAAAATTGTCTCTGAAAAGGAGTACAAAGGTATGATTGGATCTCTTTTGTACTTAACTGCCAGTAGACCAGATATTATTTTTGCAGTAGGTCTATGTGCACGTTTTCAAGTTTCCCCTAGGGAATCTCATCTGACAGCAGTAAAAAGAATTTTCAGATATCTTGTTGGTACTACTAATATTGGTCTTTGGTATAGCAAAGATTCTATTTTTGACTTAACAGCTTTTTGTGACGCTGACTACGCTGGTGACAAAATTGAAAGAAAAAGTACTAGTGGTGCGTGTCAATTTCTTGGAAAAGCACTCATAAGCTGGTCATGCAGAAAACAAAACACGATAGCATTATCCACTACTGAAGCTGAATATGTGTCAGCTGCAAGCTGCTGCTCTCAAATTCTATGGATCAAAAATCAGCTTGAAGATTATTCAATAAGGTACACAAATTTACCTATTTTTTGTGATAATACTAGTGCAATTAATTTGTCAAAAAATCCCATTCAACACTCAAGATCAAAGCATATTGAGATAAAACATCATTTTATTAGGGATCACATAAACAAAAAGGATTTTGAATTAATATTTGTTGATACTGAAAATCAACTAGCTGATATTTTTACTAAACCTTTAGTAGAAGACCGTTTTAATCTTTTAAAAGTAAAACTAAATATTATCTCAAAACCTACAACAAGTTAACTTATCTTTTATTCCATTTGTGTGGCTAAAATTGCTATTTTTCCTATTCATTCTTAAACTACACGTATGAGAAAAAGAAAAGTGTGATCAACAACTTTTCATTTTCTTCTTTTAAACCTATTCTATGCTTGTGATCATTGCCTAGTCTTAAAATTTCTCTTTCCAAGACACTTCTATTACTTCCCTTGTCTTTCACAGTTACCAACACAAAAACTTTTCATTTCTCCTCTTCACTCTCAAAAAACCGTCTCTCACTCTCTCTGATCATCACTCTTCCTCTTCCAAACCTTCATCTTCCTCCTCTCAAACCCTCAACCATGGTTCGCACGAAACAAACCGCCAGAAGAGCTCCTCCATTCCATAATCCATCACCAATTCGTCCAAGCTTCCGCCAGAACAATCCCTCTGATGAACCCTTAAACCTTCCAGCTCTCCAAACTATCTTTCCTCCACATTTTCAACAACACCAGCCTCCAAACCTTAATCAAACTCCACCTCATCTCAAACCTAAGGTTAAGAAGAAACAACCTTCAAGCTCGTTACCAACTCGCCGTTCTCAAAGGATTTTATCTGGAGTTGGCAAATCCCAAAGTAATGCTGAACGCATTTACATTACTTGTGAGACTACTGATGAAGAAGAAGATGATCCAAAAAAATCTTCTTCTAGCTCAACCCCAAAATCATCAAAAACCCTTTCTGAGTCTTCACCTAACTCCTCTTCTTCTTCTGAAAAAACTTCTTCTCCAAAAACTTCTAAACCTTTTTCTGACAAAGACAAAGGAAAGAATGTCCCTGAAGAAGCAGAAGCTCAGCCAAAAAAGCGCTTTAGACAAAAATCAATTAATGAGTTAGTAAAAGACAGAACCCCCTTGTTTGGAAAAGCTGATGAGAAAAGATTCTTAAAGAAATGGAGAACAAGACCTGTTGCTGCTGGACGGTTCTTTAACCTTCAAGCATTGGAGAGACACGAGCTAGATCTCAAGTACTATACGGACTATCATGGTTGGTCTCACTTTCTTCAAATTAAAGAAACTTACTACCCTAGGTTAGTACAAGCTTTCTTTTATCAAGCTCACTGTGATAATGACACCAACACCATTAGGTCCATAGTCAAAGGAGTAGAAATTGTCTTAGATGTTGAGTTTATTGCTAAGTTTTATAAACTTCCAACTGATGGTCTTAAATCCTATGGTAGTAACTGGTATAGCCAAGCCAATGTGACAATTGATGAGGTTAGAGAATCTCTTTTTAAGCCTACCACTCCAAAAGATCAGTTCACCACACCACACCTCAAACTACTACCAAAAATCTTCAACATTATCAGCAAAGGCAATATAATGCCTAGGCAAGGCAAATATGATGCCTTAGGTGACAATGACCTCATGGTCATTCATCACCTCTTTGAGAGAAAATGCTTAAACCTTCCATTTATCATTATCAAATTCATGGTGGAAGTTGCAAACTGGAATAACAAAAAATTCTGTGTTTCTTATGGCATGATGTTAACCCAAATCTTTAAACATTTTGAAGTCTCTTTCAAGGGTGAAACTGCTGAGACCAAAGTCAAAAAGTTTGACCTCAAAAATTTGAAACATTTCAAACCTGACCCTACTCCATATGTCCCACTCAAAACCAATAAGAGAAAAAGAGGTGAAACCTCAAACTTGGATAGCTTCCTTAACACTGCACAGTCTGTGCAAGCTGATCCTATTGTGTCTGAAAATGAGCCACCTATTCCATCTAACCCAATTGATCCTGTTGTTCCTTCTGATCCTTTTCTTGAGGAAGAAAATCTTCAAACTCATTCCTCATCCCCACTGGCTGAACCAAGAAATGAAATCAATCTGAATATACCACCATCCAATTCTCAGATCAATACTCCTTTAACTTCCTCTCCACAAACTGAGTCACCACAAGTGGTTCCACAGTTGGGTGTTACACAAGCTACCACTCACCTTGACCCTAACACAGTTTTGGAACCCTTACTATCTGAACAAACCATATCTCCACTCTTCTCATCTCCACAAAACTTCAATTTCTCACCTCTATTTAATGAGAATCCTCAGGGTAATTTCTTCAACTCATCATCTCAGAATATATTTGACCAACCCTTCTTCAATGACATTTTGAACCCTCCTCCTGTTACCACTATTCCACCCATGCAAGCTATGCCATTCATGAACGATGCTGGTCCTTCTAATCCTCAACCTCAGCCTCAGCCTATGCCTAACTTACCAAGGTCTAAGACTGAGAGAAATACAGAAAGGATTAAGAGAGACATTAAGAAATTATTCCAAGGGCAACAACTTATTGATAATCATCTCTCATACATCACTATGGAGAATTCTATTATGAGATCTTGGTTTAGGAACGTGGTATGTTACTTGTACAATCTGCCATATCCAGAACATAACCCCTACCCACCTCCTGTTCATGTTATGCCCCAGCCTTCTCCTTCATCATCTTCTGGTGATTCAACTCCAACTAATCAGGAGCCCTGAATGTCTTTTTGATGAGACAAAGGGGGAGAAAGGAAGAAGAAATGGAAGCTGCTGGAAGACAGTTGCAGAGCAAGCTTCAGATGCTAGCAAAACATGTTTTATGCTGCTTATGGCGTATTTTGTTTATTTTTAAAACTTGCCATAATTATGTGTTGCTATCTGTTTGCATCTGTATTTTGGTTGTATTTTGCTACTGCTATGAACTTCTTTATGTTATGTTTAAGCACTTTGATTTGCTAGTAATCCAGTGTGATACTATGCAATGCTTTTATATGCAATGTCTATTAATCATGCTTGGATCATCTGTTAGGCTTATGCTAAACTTTGATGTTTATAATGATCCTATAAAAAATTTGCTTTCAAACTAATATTTGATGCTGTCAAAACTTGAAGATTTTTTTTTCACGGCGCTAAAAATGCTAAGTTTTTTGCAAAACTGTCAAAAACATGACAGTCACACTTGGTGTGATTTTTTTTTACTTGATCATTCTTAATTAAAACTTAGAATTTAAACTCAGTTTTAATTCAATCTCAAAAGAAAAAGATCAAAACTCAATTTAGAGAAGAATGCTTAAATTGAGGGGGAGTAATTGACAAATCAAATGCTTAAGATTATCAAAAAATCTTTTTATCAAAACTCTCAAAATCAAAATTAATTTAGATGTTTGTCATCATCAAAAAGGGGGAGATTGTTGGGAACAAAATCCTTATTTGATGTTTTAAAGATAACAAACATATAAATTAAATTATAATATTGATTATCTTGTTATTTGCTAATGTGTTTTGTGAGAAATGTTTCAACGATAATGTTATCGTCTGACAACGGTAACGCACCAGAAGAACACATACACAAGTAAAACAATGGAAAGTCATACGTAGCAAACAAGATTTAATTGAAGCAACTTAAGTTCTTGGATTTAATGATGAAAATCTCCACATGAAAATATTCCTTTTTCCTCACCAAATGTGGTAGTATTTTAAGGAAACATAAATGATGTTTTTATGCCAAATATTACATAAAAGATTTCATGGGCCTAGCAAATTTTTGGACTATGTAATCAAGGCCTTATCATGCAAACAAAAGGAATGTCACCAAAGGAGAAAGATACTCCCACGTAGAAGCTTGTGAACAAATGAAAGAAGATATTTTTTCTCATCACATGGAAATTGATTTTTGTGGACAAGAAGCAAGCACATCCTTCTATCTTTGCAAAGTACACTAGTCACCAAACAACAAAGGACATGAACATAGGTTTTGGTCCCCTCATGAGAAGACAAAGGCTCCCAAAACATTCTCAAATTGCTGATGCATTGTCATCACAAATTCAAATTTGATTCTCTCATATGGACAAGTTAGAAGCCACGTAAAAGCTTCAAAAACCATGCAAAGCATTGCAGCAGTTTTTCAACAGACGGTAATGCACAAGTGAACTGACGATAACGCACTATTCACAGAACATGGTAACAAAGATCACAACGTATCTTTGACAGATTTTGAATTTCAAAATCTCTCTCATGCGCTCCTCTTCAGCAAATGAAAGGTCTATAAATACCAAGGAGCTACATGAAGAAAAACTCAAGAGTTTACACAAAGAATTAATCATATACATTGTTGAAGAAAATCAACAAAGTTCCAAACTCTTCACAAAGCAAGCTAACCACAAAAGCTCTCATACTTATATTGTTTACACGCTTGTTAACTTTTATCAATCTCTTATATGAGTTGATATTCACAAATTCTCAACCATTTTGTAAACCTCTCAAATCTATCTTTTAGGTTAGATTGAGTGATTGTAAGAAAGTCTTTTCTAGTAAAGAAAAGCATTGTGAGAAAGTCTTTTCCAGTTAGGAAAAGCAGTTTGTAAAAGTCTTTTCGAGTGAAGAAAAGCAGATTGTATTTTGATCAAGGGTTGATCAAAAGTTGGTGTCAAGCAGAAGGTTCTGATCTGAGCATTTTAGTGGATAATCTCACAAGGTTGTGAGGACTGGACTAGCCCAAGTTTGGGTGAACCAGGATAACTTCTTGGTGTTGTATTTTCTCTAATCTCTTAATCTCTTAAAATACAACTCAACTAAAACCAACTAAATAACTCCAGAGTTCTTTGTTCCTTCACTTATATTTTTGCAATCATTATTGTCTTAACATTATTTCTTTGATTACTTGTTAACTAACTCTTAAAATAAATAATGTGTTAAGTTGTTATTTAGCAAAAGAATTTTAAAAAGGGTCACAATTCAAACCCCCCCTTTCTTGTGACATTTATTACTACTTCAGAATGGTCCTACGATGTCGACTCCCCACATGTAGAATGGCCATGGCGCCATTACGCTTTGCATTGTTTCGCCAGGGGCGTGGTGAAGGTCGGCAAACCTTTGGCATTTGTCACAGCTTTGTACGTAATTTGTGGCCTCGTGTAGGAGCGTTGGCCAGAAATATCCTGCCCTTGTGACCTTACCTGCTAGGGATCTCGCTCCTATGTGATTCCCGCATGAGCCGTCATGTATCTCGCTGAGTATTCTCTGCGCTTCTGCGGTGCTTACACATAAGAGTATGGTGACGAGAACCCCCTTTTATAGAGTTTGTCGCCGATTAAGGTGTAGTACGACGATATCTTCTTTATTCTAACGGCATCCTCCTTTTCGGTTGGCAGTATGTCTCTTTTCAAGTATTGGATAATGGGAAGCCTCTAGTCGCTCTGTTCTACCACGAGCGTAACTTCTACCATTTCAGTGCTTGGCTTGGATATGGTTTCTTGTATCACTGTCCTGTTGTTGCCCGGCTTTTTGGTACTTGCTAACTTTGACAGGAGATCTGCCCTTGAATTTTGGTCTCTGAGGACATGAATTAACTCAAAATTGTCAAACTGTTCAGCCAATCCTCTTACCTTTTCTAAGTATCTGATCAGTTGTGGATCCTTAGTCTGGTATTCCCCGGAGACTTGGTTAGTTACCAATTGTGAATCGCTTTATGCTTTCAAGTCTGATACTTCCATCTCTTTTGCTAATTTCATGCCGGCGATTAAGGCTTCGTATTCCGCCTGATTGTTGCTTGCTTTGAAGGCGAAACACAAAGATTGTTCTATCAACACGCCGTCTGGGCCTTCAAGGACGATTCCTGCTCCGCTTCCCCTTAGATTGGACGTGCCGTCCACTGACAGCATCCATGGTTGCGTGCTGGCCATTTCGGGTGGCGTTGTCATTTCTAGCACGAAGTCTGCTAAGACCTGGGATTTGATGATTCCTCTTGGTGAGAACGTGATATCATATTCTGACAGCTCCACAGACCATGCGACCATCCTTCCTGCTAAATCTGGCTTTTTCAGTACTTGCTTGATGGGGAAGTCTGTTTTTACCACTATCTTGTGGCTTTGGAAGTATTGACGCAATCTTCTTGCTGTAATGATTACTGCTAATGATAACCTTTCAATTTTCTGATAACGGTTTTCAGCTCCCCTGAAGGTTCTGCTGACGAAGTAAATCGGCCTTTCCTCGCCGTTGATCTCATGTACCAGGGCCGAGCTCATAGCGTTTTCCGATACGGCTAAGTACAAATTTAGGGGTGTTCCCTGGATGGGGCGGGCTAGTATGGGAGGCGATGCCAGGAATTCTTTTAGCTTGTGGAAAGCTTCCTCACACTGTGTTGTCCAAATAAACCTCTCCCCCTTCTTGAGGGTGGAGAAAAAATGGAAAGCTTTTTCGCCTGCACATGAAAGAAACGAGATAGGGCGGCGATTCTACCTGTGAGTTGCTGTACTTCTTTTGCCGAAGTTGGACTGCGCATGTTGATTATAGCTTGGCATTTGTCAGGGTTTGCTTCAATTCCTCTACTGGTGAGCATGAATCCGAGAAATTTTCCAGCTTGCACGCCGAAGGAACATTTGGCGGGGTTCAATCTCATGTTGTATCTTCTGACTTCTGCCAAGATTTCTTCGAGATCTACGTTGTGGCTGGCCTCTCCTGTTGTTTTGACCACCATATCGTCGATGTACACCTCCAGATTTCGCCCGATTTGTCGTGAGAAGATCCTATCCATCAAGCACTGATAGGTGGCGCCGGCATTCTTCAACCCAAAGGGCATTACTTTGTAGAAGTAGTTGCAGTTATTAGTCATGAACGCCGTGTGGGGTGCGTCTGGGAGGTTCATCTTAATCTGGTTGTATCCTGAGTATGCGTCCATGAAGCTGAGTACCTTGCATCCTGACGCGCCATCGATTGTCAATGCTTGGAAGTGGGTATGGATCTTTTGGGCATGCTTTGTTTAAGTCCGTGAAGTCGACGCACATCCTCCACTTGCCGTTGTTCTTTTTTACCATGACGACGTTGGCTAGCCATTCGGGGTATTTTATTTCTTCTAAGAAATGTGCCGCCTTGAGTTTGGCGACTTCCTCATTTACTGCTTCCCGCCTTTCTTCTCCTAACTTCCTCTTTTTCTGTGAGACTGGTTTGAAATTGGGCATTATTGCTAGTTTATGAGTTATTATGCCCTCATCAATTCCGGGCATATCCTCTGGATGCCATGCGAATAGATCCACGTTTCTTCTTAGTGTGGCGATGATCTTTCCTCTTTCCTCATAGGGTAAGGTAGTTCCCAGGTTTGTTACCTGGTGTGCCTTATCCCCTATTTTGATTTCCTCCAGTTCCTCAGTGGGGCTTACTCTGCCTTCTTGGAATTCTTCTCTTGGGTCTAAGTCAGCGGTTTGGCTCATGTTCGTGTTGTCTGTCGCCTTCTTTGGTACTTGCGAGGCGCTTTCATGATTCAACTTCTTTTTTATCTTGAGGCTTGACTCATAGCATTATCGCCCCAAGGCTTGGTCTCCTCGTAATATCCCTACTCCTCCATTGTCCAACGGATACTTGATGGGCAAATATAGCGTTGACATCGCCGCTCCTAGGGCGTTGAACGCTGGCCTGCCAATTATTATGTTGTATGACGTGAATGGCGTCCTTACGACGAGGTATCTGACTTTGACAGTTTTGGCGTTATCACGCTCGCCAAATGTTGTTAGTAGGGTGATATGACCCATTACCTCCGCTTGGTCGCCAGTAAATCCTATGAGGGTTCTGTGGTATGGTTGTAGCTGTTCGCTGGAGAGTTTCATTGCTCTGAACGCTTCCCAGTACATTATGTCTGCTGAACTTCCCGAGTCTATTAATACCCTTTTCACGTCGCAGTTTAGAATTTGTACCTGAATAACCAATGGATCGTCATCGTGAGGGACGATGCCGTTGGCATCTCTGGGGGAAAAGGATAGGTCTGGCGTCGCTGGGAATTCTGCGTGCCTGGCATGGTTGATGTTGTTTGTTGCGTCAATTATTCCGCGTAGGTATCGCTTCCTGGCTGAATTTGATTCCCCGCCTCCGGCGAATCCTCCTGCAATAGTATTTACTGCTACTCTAGCGGTTTCCTTTCCCTTGTCGTCTTGCGGTGATTCCGAAGGAGTTTCCTCCTGCTTGGTGGTTTCCACTTGTGCTGCTTTTTCAATAAATTTGCGGAGGTGTCCGCTTCTGATGAGTCCTTCGATCAAATCTCGCAATTTGTAACACTTCTCCGTATCATGCCCCTTGCAGCGATGATAGTGGCACCATTCGCCATCGTTTGGGCCTAAACCGTAGTGTTCTTCTTGTGCCGTGGGTAACTTCGCCAATCCCGTGTTGAGGATTTCATGCAATACGTGTACCTTGGCGCTGTTGAGTGGGGAGTATTCCTCGAAGGCCTGGCGTGGCCTTCTTTCTGAATTTCGGAAAGTCCTTCCCCCTCGACTGTGCCAGCCCTCTCTCTCTCTAGGTTGCCAGCCACGTTGGTAGCGCTCTGGGGTTCTGTTGTCTTTTTGATCGAATCCGCCTTCCCTGCTATCGCGTGACCGCTTCTCCGTGTTGCTCTCCCCGCCTTTAATGTAGCATTCCGCTCTTTTCATTATCTCCTGCATGGACTCTACTGGCTTTTGCGCTAACGATTCATTGAAATGTCCAGCTTTCAAACCGTTCTGGAAGGCTGCCACGAACATCTCTTGGTTGGGGTTGGAGACTTTAATTGTTGCTTCGCTAAACCTGGCGAGATATTCCCTCAAGGTTTCAGAGGCGCCCTGACGGATGCTAAATAAACTCGTGGCCGTTACCTGGATGTGTTTGCTTCCCGCGAACTGTCGCACGAATTTTTTGTGGGAATCGGAGCAACTAGATATGGAATTTCTGGGGAGGTTCATATACCATCTCAGGGCGGCGTCCTTGAAGGTGCTGGAGAGTAACTTGCATCAAAACTGTTCTTCTGCGCCTGTGATTGCTGTTTGGGTACCAACAACCATTAGATGCTCCAGTGGATCTGTCTTTCCCTCGAACGTGGGGAGTTGAGGAATTTTGAAGTTTGCGGGGACTTGTGAATCCCACAGAGCCTGAGCTAGGGGTTGCGAGTCCTGAATCTCCTCTGGTTCCTCTTCGGTTTCCTTTTCCTTTTCAGCTGCCTTCTCGTTTTCTAAGGCATCCATCTTGGCTTTGAGGCGGTTGATTTCGCCAATAGCTGCTTGTAAGTTCATTCCGGGCCCTCCATCGTTAGATGAAGGTCCTGACATTGCTGGTGTCACTGCTTTGGGTGATGAGGCTGGGAGTTGTATTGTGTCCCCCTCCTTCTAGCGCCAATGTTCCTGGATGGAACGTACGTTTGGATGGTTCTCAATGTGTGGTGTTTTTCACTATGTTTTTCTCTTCTCCAAAACTTGCCTTCCTCCCTCTTTTTCCCTCGTATTTATAGGCACATGGAGGTAGGATAGCGGTTGTCTTAAGCCCCCCACGCCCTATCGTGCTAGAGGCGGGAAACGTGGGGTAACGAAAATCGTTCCCTGGATCATGTAGGATCGTGGGCGAGTACGTGGCCTTGGGGTTGAAGAGTTGACTTTGACTGGCGGTTGCTGCTTAAAGTCCCTTTGGGCGGTTAATGGGCTTCGTACGTGGGCTGGACCTGACCCAGAAGCTAATGGGTGCTGCTCCTGTGGGCTGAATTTTCCTCGCCCGGTCCATGTGGTTTAAGAGTTGGGGTTTGGAGTTTGTGGATTAGGGTTAAGCATTTGAAATTGGTGTTTGGTGTTTAGGATTTAAAAGTTAGGGTTTGACATTTATAGTTTACGCTTTACGATTTGGGGTTTGAAGATTAGGATTTAGCATTTGGCGTTTGAAGATTAAGGATTAGGATCTAGGGTTTGAAGGTTTAAGAGTTGTTGTTTGATATTTGGGGTTTGACATTTATAATTTGTGGTTTACGATTTGGGGTTTAAAGATTAGAATTTAGCATTTCGCGTTTGAGGGTTAGGATTTACGGTTTGAAGGTTTAAGATTTGTTGTTTGGTGTTTAGGCGGTTTAAAAGTTAGGGTTTGAAATTTATAGATTTGGGGTTTGAAGATTAGGGTTTGGCGTTTGGAGTTTATATTGTACACAAACCCGGCCTTAACTCCAAACCCCAAATCCAATTCCACAGAAAATGCAACCCTAAATTTCAACCCCCAAATCTTAAACTAATCCTCTGAAATTAAAATCACAAACTCTAAATCCGCAAACTCCAATCATGCAACCCTAAATTCCATACTCTAAACTTCAATCTACATACACTACACAATAAAATCAAGCCCTAATACCTAAACTCGAAATCCTAAATCCAATACAACAAACTCCAAATCCCAAATCCAATTCCAGAATTTCTAACCAAAAATTTCAAACCTCAAATCTACAACCACAAAAATTGCAACATTAAACTCCGAACCCCAAATCTTAAACTAAACCTCTTAAATCTAAATCACAAACTCCAAATCCGCAAACTCCAATCATGCAACCCTAAATCTCATACTCTAAATTTCAAACCACATAAACTACACTATAAAATCAAGCCATTAAACCTAAACTCGAAACCGTAAATCCGATAAAACAAACTCCAAACTCCAAATCCAATTCCACAAATTTCAAACCCTAAATTTCAAATCTCAAATTCACAACCACAAAAAATGCAACCCTAAACTTTCAACCCCAAATCTAAAATTAAACCCTGAAATCCAAATCACAAACTCTAAATCCGCAAACTCAAAATCATGCAACCCTAATTCTCATCTTCCACCCTTTTTTTTCTTCCATTTATTTACTTTTATGTAACCATTTGTTTGAAAAAGGGTGCCTCACGTGGCAGCCCAATGTTTCTGGAAGAAGCATTTTTTTTTTTCTCATTTTATTTATTTATTTATATAATATAATAAATTAAAATAGACATATATATTAAATCAAAATTACCTTATTAATTTAATAAAATTAATTAATCAAATAAAATTAGAGGGTATAGTGATTTTAAAGTCAGTGTTTTAATTATAAAATAAATAATTAACTATTTATTTTCCTGAAACGTTCAATCAAGATCGGGAGCCCATATTATCCTTTTCTTTGTTAATAGATGAAATTAAAGTCATTGAAAACTCACACATAAAGTGGAGTGACTGAGGTTCAAACCCCGGTCATGACGTCTAACATCAGCAATTTATGAACAAAAATTTCAAATTGAGTCTCTCTCTAGATTTTTCTCTCTGACTTCTCTCTAGTTTCCAACCCCATCATGTAACCTTCAACAAACCTCAAACCACCCCAAGTCAATCACCATACAACTTTAATCACTATCACACCGTCTTCAAACAAACTTCAATCTATCATCAAACCATAATGCACCACTACAACAACAACCAAAGTTCAGATCCCACCCCACCTTTTTTCACCTATCATCACCACCCCACCTTCGTAACACCATAGACCGACCCCGTCATACAACCTTTCAAACCAATAACAACTAACAGTAAAGTTTAGATATAAAAATCAGAACACCTTTCACCAACTAACAGCCAAAGTTCAGATCTAAATTTTTTTTTTTTTGCTCTGTCTTCTCTCTAAGGTTTCCACGCGCAGATGTCTTCCCGTAATATCCAAAGCTTTTTCAAGCATGTCGATCCTGCTGGTGGTGGTGTGATGAGGATGTTCTTGTCCTCTGTATCATCTTTTTCTCTCTTGGTGGTGGTGTTCATGTTCGTTTTTCGTCAGATCTGGTGTTTTCTGCTTAGCTTCGGTTCCAGCGATGTTCTGTTCTTGTTCTTCTTGGAGTTTGAACCGGAGTTTCGTGGTGGCTGTTGGTGACTCTTTGGAGTCCGACCGTCCACCTCCGCGTAGGTGATGAGGTGAGGACATGGTGGTGAGGTGCTGTGTTGCTGAAGTTGTGGTGTTTGGATCTGGCGTCAGGTGTGGTTAATGTCGTGTGTGATTGGTTTTTATCGATACTTGATTCTCTGACCGTTTTTCAAATCTGTTGAGATTTGCAGGATTCTTTTTTAGTCTCTGATGGTTTCCAAATCTGTTGAGATTTGCAGGTTTCTTTGTATCTAGTTGACCTTTACCACGTTGGTGTTGACTGTCTAGGTTTTCTTTTTACCGGTGTCCCATCAACTTTTGACTCAAGGAGCTGTCTTTGGATTCTAATGGGCCGATCACTTTTGATTCGAGATCGGGAGTTAGTATCTAGTGACATCTCTATGGGTCAGGTAGATGTCTTTTGTTAGATGTGTATTTTTGCTATTTTCATCAGTGTTCCGCTTATATACGACACCTTTGTTTTGTAGTCCTCTTTTACAGGTCTCCGTTCGTCTTGTGCAGATACCTGAATATTATTAATAATATATTTTCCATTTAAAAAAAAAGATATTTATACCAGTTGACCTAGGATGTTTTTCTACCAGTTGACCTAAGATTTGTGGACAGCCCATATTATCCTTTAAATGTGAAAAATAATGTATAAAAAATAGATAGCCTTCTTACCCAAACAGGATTAGAATGTTAGATTCATTACAAATGAGATCCTATCAGTTCAAAAAAGTAAACTTTTTGTACTTCCTTCTTGTTGATATTTGTGTAATTTCATATATATATATATATATATTTGTCATTCACAATAAAAATTAATAAAAATAGAAGTAAGGAATGGTAAGGTGCTCTACTCAGATAAAGTAGCGGCTCCATGTATGTTGAATAAAAAAGCTTTATAGTAATCATGAAAAAATAGCCTATTTTCAAGGATATAACTAATAAGTTAACTAAACCTTAATTTTCTTTTTGTGCATCCACCAAGGAGGGGTGGTGTCATACCCCATTTTTTGACCATATTATTTTTTGCGTTTTTCATCGAGTCATATTTTTTGTCCGGGATAATCACTACATTTCTCGAGAAGTTTCGATATATAAATTTTTGAAAAACATTGTTTCGTTTGGTAGGAGATTCGAGAAAAATTTCGGCAGAGAGGTATTTTAAAATACCTCATTGTTCTTTTATATTTATCTTTATTTTATTATTATTATTTTTATTAAAGTAAAAAAAAAAAACAAACAAAAAAAGATGCAGCACGGCTGCATCTTCCCCTCTCCCCTTTTTTAGTTTGTTATGTTTATTATTATTATTATTATTATTATTATATTATATTTGTTTTTTTAATTAACAAAAAATCTAAAAATAGAGCAACAACAACAGCAGCGCTGCCTCCTCCCCTGTTTTCAGCTTTTGATTTTTTTAACTTTTTTTCCAAAAAACAGAACTCAATCTTCACCAAATTTACACTCAAACCAAAAGTGCATATCACTTCATTCTTCTTTGCAAAACCAATTTTTCTGCCAAAACTTACTTTAATTCAAACTCAATTTTATCCATTGGTCTGAAGAATTCATCAATGTTCACTATAAAAAAGAGAACACAAAATCAGAACAGAGGAGAAAAAAATTTGGCTCAGCCGAACCAACAAACAACATAAAACCCTAAATTTTATTTTCCAATCACAGAACCAATCTTTTGTCATCACCATTCACCAAAACAAAAACAAAAAAATATTAGAACCAACTAAATTCAAACCTTCATCCTCTTTCCATAACTTTTTTCCCAAATCAGAACCAAAACAAAATCAAAAAAATATATACTTCTCCTTTTCAAATCAGAACCAAAACAAAATCAAAAAAATATATACTTCTCCTTTTCAAATCAGAACCAAAACAAAATCAAAAAAAATATATAGTTCTCCTTTTCAAAAATCAGAACCGAAAAAAAGTAAACAAAATACTTCCTCTTCTTCAACATCAGAATCCAAGAACACCGAAAGGTTGATTTTTTTTCATTTTTTTTCTTTTCCCGATCTGGAACTACTGAGTAGGCTTTAGTTTTTTTGGAGTTTATATTTGTGTTTAGAATAAAGAATAGAAGGTTTTTGTTTAAAAAAGTTTTGATTTTGGTGTTTTTTTTGCGTTTTGCCGGAGGAGCCGCCGCCGGAATCGCTCCGGCACGGCGGACTCTCGCCGGAATCTTCATCATGTTCTACATGAAGAACAAGAGAGAGAAAGCAGAGAGAGAGATAGAAACGGTGAGAAGAGAGAGAGTTTTTAAGAAAATGTGATTTTTTGTGAAGGAGAGGAGTATTTATACTCCAACGATCCTGTGTGTGCCGGTCTATGACCATACCATGCACCTGCGCGCCTGTGTCTTCTTGATCTAAATCAAACGCCCATGATCAACCTCTCCTGTGATCAAATCAGGGACGTCTGATCCATCAGACGGCCAGAATTGATCCTGGTTTTTTTGTTTGTTTTTTACACATAGGGCCCTTGTTTGGGCTGGGCCTTACTGTTTTCCTGCTGTTCACACCCCTTTTTATTTTCGTTTTTCTATTCACACCACCCCCCTGTTTTATTTTATTTTATTTTTTAGCTTATGAGATAAGTGCTTTTGGCATAAGTTATCTTAGCTATTATTTTAGCCAATCAAGCACGATGTCGAGGCTTATTTTCATCTTTTTTTTAGTTTCGTATTTATTTATTTATTTATGTTATTTATCCATGCATTTCATATTATTTCATTACGTCCATTTATTTATCATATTTACCTTTTTTTTGTAACATCATTATCATCACAATATTGATTGTTTATCGCTTTATTAATCGTCATTTATTTTTGCTCTTGAATTTAGGATGTAAATAGGCCAAATGTAAACTCTAAATAAAAGTGCATAGCATACCCCCTCTCTTGTATCATTTCATATTTATTTTCCTGCAAAGATTTTAGAGTGTGATTAGGCCAATGTACCCTAAATAAAAAAATTGCATCTCATGCATATTTATTTTTATCGCTTTCCGCCAATATGCGTAACGTTAAATTCCGAGGGAAAAGGCGTCGCTTTGATCAAAATATCATTGCAATTTGTTTTCACGTTTAATTTATTTGTTATGACGTTTTAGGTTAGTGTCATTTTGCGCGCGTAACCTTTACGTATTTTCTTCTCAAAAAATGAGGTCAAAACCTCTTTCAAAAAATACATAATTATTTTCTTTTCGAAATATCATGGAAACACAAAATTTTTCATCAAACATTTCTATCAAAAACCTTGGAATTCAAACCAAGTGTTCTTTTATCGCAAAAACCTTGGAATTCAAACGAAGTGTCTTTTATCACTCAAAACATTTTCTCAACAAACCTTGGATTTTAAACCAAGTATCCGCGTCTTATTTCTTAACCAAACTTCAATCAATTTAACCATATTGACTTTCTTCACAAATTAACATCAATCAAACTCACATTTTGCCACTTTTGGCTTTTGGTCTTTTAAAACCATTCTCAAAACTTTAAAATCAAACAAACAAATTTACTCGTAACTTTTACCCCGAACTACGGTGGTTTGATCCCTCGGGTACGTAGGCATGAGACTTGTCTCTCCAATCAATAAAATCAACAAAAATATTTTTCCTTTTCCATCATTTTAAACTTTTTATCATCACTTTAATTCTCACACTTATACATTTTTTTACAAGCAATTAAAATAAAGCGCATAGATAGAATAAAAACAAAAGGTTCCTATAGAGTACTATAGATACTTAGGGTGCTAATACCTTCCCTTCGTATAACCAACCCCCGAACCTTGTTCTCTAAAAAATAGGGTTTTTTCGAACTTTTTCCCTTTCCCTCGGATAAATTAAAGATCGGTGGTGGAATATTAAATTGCGATTCGAAGTTAATTAATAACTCGATATCCAAAAATCACCGCGACAGGTGGTTTTAGGGTCAATCTTTGATCCAAAATCACCCCTCTAAATTGTTTTTTCTTTTCTTTTCAATTAAATAAGTGATTTTCCACATAGATTTGCTTCTTCATTTTTGTTTTTTAAGTTTGTCGTCGTATTGTGCGGCGTTGTGTTTGTAGTCGTCTTGTGTGGCGTTGTGTTTGTGGTCGTCTTGTGCGGCGTTTGTTGGTTTTTCATTACGGTGTTTCGTTAATTCAAATTGGAATATCTACATCAACTCATTACAGATCTGAAGACTTTGAAGACTTTGACGTCAACGTTGCAAATCCGGGAGTATGAAGATTCCGGTGACTTTTATTTTGTCATATTTGTAGGCACTTTCATGATGTCGTTGTATGCAATTAACCTAGGTGCTGCAAGTTTGTTTGTAGATTCACCTTTTTTAGTTTTTAGCAATCTTGAATTTGTAATGATGTATGTTTTTCAATTTGAATGAATGAATCCTTATTTTAGTAAAAAAAACTAATAAGTTAACTGTTTTGGTTTGGTTTGAAAACATTAATGAAAAAAATAAAAGCCAACCAATATCACTTTAATTTTGTTCAAAAAAATTATTTTATTTCCTTAGCTAAATTTTACATGTATCTATATGTATATAGAATCAATATATATTAATTAAATATGAATATTATTTCTTTTAGAGATTATAAAATTTGACTTTGACTTTTTTTTATTTTCAAATTAATTATCATGCCTTTTTGTTAGGTTTGAAATTTTTTATACATACATTTTGTTTGGCTATAAATATAATCATATTCAAGAACCTGAAACATAAAACAAAAAAAGGACAATTTTAATAGTGATTGAGAAAAGAAACAAAAGCAAAAGAGTCATGGAAATGAGGATGATAAAAAAATGTGTTGTGATGATGATGCTAATGATTATGTTAGTTGTAACACAAGTTAAATGCATCACTACTTCTCAAGAGTTTAGGACAGAAGGAGCATTTTGTGAATTAAAGTGCAAGTTTGAATGTGCCAAAAAAAGACTAATAGAAGATTTTGATAAGTGCGTGAAAGATTGTGAACAAAATTGCGCGGCACCGGCACCGGTCAAAACAAAAACATTGTCATGATCCTTAACATTATCAATGGTATCTATATTTTTGCTTTCTTTTCATATTTTATCATTTTTTTTTTAACAAATCTAAATATTTTTATATACTTGTTTTTACTTTGTAGGTGATTGTGCATACGTACATTGATTCAAGCTTGAAGTGTTGAAAGAACAATAAATAATTTGTATGTTTACGTGAAATTCCACATAATCAAATGTACCTCATAAGAATTGACATTGTGTCAAATTTAAATAAATATACATTTGTATACCAAAAATAAAAATAAATATACATTTTAATTTATAATTCCTTCCCTATTTTTTGTAATCCAATTTTTGCACGTAATTTTTTTATTTCTTCTTTATTTCCTATGATGGTTGATTCATAGATTTTGCTTCTCACATAGCATTATTATTTTTTGACTCAAAATAATAATTCTGATCAATCCGTAAAATTATTTATGCCGGAGATAGAACATTTTGATAGTAAGGTTGAATTAGACCTAATATCTTATTTTAAAATGATATTAGAGCCTTCCAAAATCCATTAAACCACTTGTTATTAAATTTCCGCTATCATGCCACAAAAGTTATATTTCATAGTCTCCATGTGACAATTGTAGCACCTCTTTGTGTGTCTTTCCACCAATATCCCTCTCAAACGTTGGTGGTGGAAATATTTCTTTCGGGTTCCATATATTGTGCACAACTTGAAATAAAAAGATCATATAATATAGCTACCCAAAAATATCTTTTACAATAAAATAATATCTTTTAGAATCTTTTATAACTAATAAATCTCTCATTTTAGAATAAAAATAATTTCAAATATTTGGACTTCATAATCTCTCATTTGAAAACTAGTGATATCTCGTTTTATACTTAATACTACTATCCTATAATTTCTTTTAGGCCCTTATTTTATGAGACTCTATACCATGCATATATAATCCATGTGACACAAAACCCTAATGACTTATACAGATTGAATCAATCACACTAAGTAAGCACTTGTTGGTGAATGTGGTATATCTAGCCCCCACCTTTATACATCTGTCACGTGGGCCATGACATAGTACTTCATAAAATTGTAGTCTTAGGGTATAAAATGAGATTATGTGGGCTTTAAAATTTGCGATTGTGAAATTCAAGTATGTGAGATTCACTTTATTCTAAAATGAGAAATTTATTAGTTACAAAATATTTTAAAATGAGATTCTTTTTATATATTCTCTTTTTTTAAGTAAAAAAAAATACCCTAAGAGAAATCTTCCATTTTGAAGGGTCTTAAAGATAAATTTTCCATACATTTTAAAGTTAATTATATACTGTACTGTTAGAGAGACGTATTTTTGGTTTACAACGGAATAGAAGATTGAATCCACGACTTCATACATGCTACCTAAATTTCTCACTATTTGACCAAATCTAATGACTTAGTGTTAGAGGGACATATGATATAAATTAACTTTATAGCGTAGATATTATTTGATACATGATACATTATTAAAATTACAAGCATATTTTGATATATAAAAAAAAAAATAATTACAAGCATATTTGTTCTCAAAAGAACATAGTGTACTTGAACAGCGGGAACAGGTCTACTAAAGTTCACAGTAGAAATAACTATACAATATAGCTTAAACATTGAACAAGAGTAGTCATTACATAGGTTCAATACTAAAATAGCAAGATATATACATAGGTTCTTCTTACTTCTCTCGTTTATGATGCTTATTGAAATAAATATGTGAAGAGTGAGTAAATTCCTACTACACGTTAGTAAGAACTATCCTCATTGATCATTAAAAGTAAATGCATATCTTGTTTGTTTTAAAATTTACTACGACGTCCTGGGGTGAGCATGTCTCAGGAATGCCGACTTAATCCAATTGAAGTCATGATTTACTTAAATGAACTATTATAAAAAAATAATAAATGTGGCAATTTTTTTTAAAAGGATGAGTTCACAAGTTCATGAGTTTATAATTCTAAACCTGTAATATTACCCGGATCAAACCACTTCGAAATTGATCAGATTGGTTTGAATTTGACCCGCACTTGAATAAATTTAGATAAAATGCATGCGGGTTGGTTTGAATTGGATCACCGAATTGAACAGGTTACACATACCTGTGAGCACCCCTGTTTATATGTATGTATATGGATAATAATAATGATCTTTACCTTGATCAGAGTCGACCAGACGGTGGTGCACGGTGGTTTCTGATTCCGAGCAGTCCAAATATACCCGGAGGGGGGTTGTGTACCTGCAGACACTCCGACGCTCAAGTCAGTTGAGGTGAAGTGAAGGTTTTCAATATAGAGAAATACGTACCTTTGTGAAGTTGTGGAAAGGTCTATATATAGCCCCAGCGCTTGGCCAAGGCCGTTGATGGGCAGTTAATGCCCATCAATGGCTGTCGGAAAACGGCTGAGGAGCCGTGATGAGCATTTAATGTTCATCATTCCGATGTTGGACGTTACGAATCCCAGGGGAGACGTACGCTGCTCAACGGTCAAGCAATATTGGACTTGTGTCTTGGGCCTTGCTCGACGGCCCAATAGAGGAGGTCCTCAACGTGTTGGGCATTTAAGCCCAGTCCAGAACAGGAGCCCCCCAAGTCATCATGCCCGGGTAAGAGGATGGTGACTTTAGTGGTCGTAACTCTGATACTTAGGTTAATGGCGTTGATGGCATAAAGTTTTCCTTTGGTGTCGAGCACAATGTGATGTCGAGGAGATTATATCTCATTGTTCGTTGATCGCTAGTAGGATTTAAATCTCGAGCATAGTGATGTGTCGAGGAGGCCCATTAGCCGTTGACCGTTAGAGGTTTATGAGTTGTGTTCCGTGGAGAAAGATCCGAGTATTTATTATGAGTACGCGAATCTCGCCACTAATCTCGCGCATTGTTAACCCGTCCAAGATTTTCGACGTGATTCTCTAGGGTTTCGACGAGGTCTACGCGGATGTGACTTGAAGGGACAAGCCGCTTCGTCTTTTCCTGCCACGTGTAAAGGCTATGGCGATAGCACTTGAGTGTCTATCTGTTTGGTTTGGATCACGAGGATGCATCTTGGCCGTTGGATCTTCGCGCCCTTTGGTTTCTGTGATGGTCGTATCTGGACCGTTGGATTGCTTTTCATCACGGCCTTTGGATTGATGCAACGGCTCAGATCTGGATGGCGCCCCAATTCTTCGAGCAGGTGCGATCGTTGGGGATTTTCCTATATAAGGAGAAGTGGAGGGATTTTTTCAAATCCTTCTCATTCTTCAACCATCCATCTTCTAAACCGGGACTTTTCTCTTAAACTCTTGGTGATTTCCAGCGATTCAACTCAAGTTTTAAGCTTTCCCTTCCGATTCAACTTTCTTTTTAAGAACAAGTAAGTGTATACCACTCTTCTTTCTTTCTAAAATTTTCATTTGAAGTCTATTTGGTAGGATTTGGTTATGTTTCATACTGTTTTTGGTTGGTTCGTATGTACGGTGGTTGAGAGTTTAAGAATGGTGGTTAACACCCTTTCCCTCCCACGAAATGGTGGTTTTTTTGTTGAAAACCAACGTTTTAGGTTAGGTCTAGGCCTCTGATATGGAGGTTGCTGGCGTTTCTACGCCTTTGCAACTTCCATTTTTGGGTTTTTAGCATATGGACGTACCGAGCATTCATAACGTGCTTCCGGGCATTATGCGTATAGAATGCCCGAAAATCTTAAGGTTTTTCTTTAGAATTTCTCAAGTATTTTTGTATTCGACTCGAGCATCTATAGGATGTTCCGGGCATTTAAACTCCTCGTATGTTTAGGATTTTTCTTTAGAATTTTCCTAAGTACGATTTACGCGTGTTACGTCGACCATTATCCTCGCCCCTTCACTTGAATTGGCGGTGGAAGGGGTGGATTTGATGTTTTTGGGAATATCGAATTCATTCGTTTCCTCTGCCTTTTCAGGTATTATGGCCGACGAAGGAGTTCAACGGAAGATTCCGGTTGAAGACAATATTTACTGGGTTACCGACGATCCGAGAACGACGCCTAGCAAGTTTGAATTCGAGGAGAACTTCCCCGAGGACTTATTTACGGACATCGAAATTCCCGGTCATGCGGATTGGGAAGTGCGAATCCCCGGGGCCAGACAACGGATTTGCTCCACGTTCAAGAATGGCGGATTTCCCATGTACCAGATAGCTTTCGAGCATATCGGTCTTCGCCTGCCCCTTACTGATTTAGAGGTGGCGATTTTCAACCACCTGGAATTGTGCCCATCCCAACTCCACCCCAACTCTCTGGCTTTTATTCGCGCCTTTGAGATTGTAGCTGCACATCTACAGTTAGCGCCCACAATCACCTTATTTTTTCACCTCTTCGGCATTCAGCGTTCTCGTCCGAGAGGGAATGTGACGGATAAATGCGGGTGGGTGTCATTGAAGCAGCACAAGAAATTTTTTGATATTTTCGAGGAGTCGTTACGAGGTTTCAAGGATAAATGGTTCGTCGTACGCCCCATTACCTCCGAGGGCTGGAAGAGCATTATTGTTCGGGGGCCAAAGCTGGATGACGAGGGGAAGGTAGTGCTTGGTCCAGATGGCACGCCCATCGAAGTTGACTGTGAACGCTTCCCCTTCTGCTGGTCGACGAAGCATTATGCTCGTGAGGCGAAGAGTTTCACTTTTAAGAAGAGGGCTTTGTCCAAGGAGGAGCTTGCCGACTTAAAAGCATTGGAAGATTTTGTGGAGGAATTCCCGCTGAGCTTGTGGGAGGATAGAGAGGGTAACCCTATTTGCGATGAGGAGGGTTACCAGCTTTCGTCCAAGAAGTACATCAATACTAAGACGCTACTAAAGTGCACGACTAGGACAGAGGCTGAGGATGTACTCAGTATGTTTGCTTTTTCCTTATAGTTCGGTCATAGATGTGCTCGTATTTTTAATGTTTTCAATACTTGTATTTTTGTTTTCTCTTGCGAGTTTACTAACACTTGCCTTGTTTCAGGTGAAATGAAGAACACACAACTTACTCTCCGGAAACTTCAAGCCGAGAAGAAGAGGAGGGAAGTTGGGGGTACTTCCTCCTCGACATTCAACACCTCGGCTCAATCTTCTCCATCCAAGTCCATTGATTTGACTGGGGAGAGGGGGGCTCCCGAGGTAGTTCCCGTTGAGAGGAGGCCCCCAAAAATTGCGAGGACGGATGCTGGGGGAAGTCGTGTGGTTGGTGGCCACAAGCTAGTGCCGGGGAGGCCTGTTGAGGAGTTTGTCATTCCCCCCGCAATGGGGCATGATTGCATGTTGGACGGAAGGACCAGCATGAAGATTTCGGATGCCGACCAGACCATCTTGGCGTCCATGGGTCCAGAGTCCATTAGGAACGTGGTCGCTGAATCTTCAGTGGCCGTGTTCAAGCTGCTGGAGGTGGCCACTTTCCTGAATGGTCGGGAGTGCAAATATCTCCAGGAGAGGGACGAAGGTCGGGATCATGCCAAGGGTTTCGGGGAGCGTCTGACCATCGTCGAGAAAGATCTATCGTCGGAGACCAAGGTTCTTAAGGAGCCCCAGGCGAAGGTCACCCAATTGGAGAAGGATCTTCAGAATGCTAAGGAGGAGGAGGGGAAGTTGAAGGAGAGAGTGGGTGAGCTCGAGGAAAAATTGTCCTCTCTGACTCTGACCCCTACTGCTGATGAAGAGGAGAGGAAAGTGGATCCGACGGGCACCTATGCTAACTTTAGTCGGGCAGGCCTGATCGCCAAAATTTATGAAGTCGGGGATCTACAGTTAGAGGTTGCTTCCTCGAGTTTCAGGAATGCACTTGCCAAGCTCCAGATCCTCAACCCAGGCGTCCAGCTGATTACCGAGGGCATGGATGAAATGAAGGAGGTCCGGGATGGCCAGATTGCTTCCCCTCCTCTCGACGAAGAAGAAGCTTAATTTTTAACTTGTTGTTTTTCAATTTTGTAATTTGAATGCCGGCGTTATGCTCGCCTTGGCTTTGGTTTATTTGGCGTTTTGTTCGCCTTTTTGTGTAATACCATGACATCGTCGGCCTATGGTCATTTTTAAGCTATAACTCCTGTTTATTTTGCAATTTGTGCTCATTTATAATTTGTGCTCGTTTATTGCTTTGTTTGTGGAGTGCTTATTTTAACTTGTCAATATATGCTTGATTATTTCCCTGAAAATTCGACCATTTAAAATATGCGAGGATATTTTTAAAATGGTGCTCGATTCTGACTTAGGGTTTTAACTTAATATTTTTAGACGTTCTATTCGCTAGGTAGATCACCCTTTGCGCTAGTGCTCGTCCAAGAATCACGTTTGCTTCTTGATGTCGCGGATCGTAAACACCGTTCCCGAGCAGTTTGTGGAACTGCTCGAGTGTTTGGCTAGCTCCCAAACTAGAGTCGAGGAAAGTTTCTTCGTTTGAAATTTTTCCTCGTAGCATTGAACATCTCATCGCGAGCTGGGCGTTCTGCCGGGCTTGTACTAAGCAACGATGGGGCTCGCATGGAGTATTCCCTCGTCGAGCGTGGACGTTAGCACTTAAGGCTAAGGTCGAGCTTTAGAAGTTTTTAAGATTTCTGCCCGTACCTAGGCATTCCTTCGTTGTATAGGCGCGTCTCCTCGGCGGGATTTGCAGCCTTCGTTGAAGAGCATGTCGAATTATTTTCAACTATAGTATTGTTTTAGCTTTTCAGCGTTCCATGTGCGAGGGATTTTTTTGCCGTAGAGATCTTCGAGGTGATATGCTCCATTTTCTGTTTTTGCTCGGACTCGATATGGTTCTTCCCAATTAGCTGCAAGCTTCCCTTCTCGTGAATCTTTTTGGTTTCTTCTCAGTACCAGGCTTCCCACCTCGAACTCTCTTTTGATAACCCTTTTGTCGTGCCGAGCAGCTATTTTCTGCTTGAGGGTTGCTTCTCGAAGAGAAGCCCCTGTTCTTAGTTCCTCGACGAGATCTAGTTTCTCTCTCAGTAACTCGTCGTTTATATCCTCCTCGTGAGGATATTCGATCCTCGAGGAGGGTTCTCCTATTTCCACGGGAATTACTGCCTCTGTTTCGTATGTTAACCGGAAAGGTGTTTCCCCGGTTGTGGAATGGGGAGTGGTTCTGTAGGACCATAGGACGTTGTGCAACTCCTCGGTCCAATTTCCTTTAGATGCACCCATTCTTCGTCTTAGTCCTCGTAATATCACGCGGTTAGCTGCTTCAGCTTGCCCGTTGGTTTGAGGGTGCTCGACTGATGTGAAGTGTTGAGTGGTGCCTATTGCAGCGAGGAATTCTTGGAACTTTTTGTTTGTAAACTGTGTTCCATTATCTGTTACCACCACTTGAGGGATTCCGAACCTTGCGAGCACGTTTCTTTTGAAGAAACGAAGTATGTGGGATGCGCCGATTTTTGCGAGAGGTTCTGCTTCAATCCATTTGGTGAAGTAGTCCACATCGACTATGAGGTATTTGACTTGTCTTGCAGCTGTTGGGAAAGGACCGAGGATGTCCATTCCCCACCAGGCAAATGGCCACGGGGAGATCAGCGTTTTCAGCTCGTTGGCTGACGCGATGTGCATGTCCCCGTGTCTTTGGCACTTGTCACATTTAAGGACATGATCTTTGGCGTCGTTTTGCATCGTCGGCCAATAGTACCCCGCCCTTAGCGCTTTTCTTGCCAAGGATCGTCCACCAACATGTTGTCCATTTATCCCTTCATGGATTTCTTGCAGGATGAACTCTACGCGTGTTTCTTCCACACATTTGAGCAGTGGGATTGAGAATCCTCTTCGATATAACTTATCGTCGAGCAAGACATATGAGCATGCTCTTTTTCGGATTTTCGTTGCTTCCTTAGCATCTGCAGGCAGTGTGTTTGACTTCAGGAAATTGTACACCGGAGCCATCCAGCTTTGATCGTCAATAGCACACACGTGCATGACTTCTACTGATTTTTCGATGCTCGGCTTCGTCAATGTTTCCTGAATGAGGGATTGATTGCCCGCTTTCTTGCGCCTTGTGCTCGCAAGTTTAGAAAGGACATCTGCTCGTGCATTATGTTCTCGAGGAACATGTTTCACCTCCGTTTCCTTGAACTTTGCGAGTTTTGTTTTGATGAGGTTCAGGTATTCGAGGAGTCGCTCCTGTTTTGTTTGATATTCTCCTGACACTTGAGATGCTACCAGCTGCGAATCCGTGAATATTTTGATTTCCTCGGCTCCCATGTCCTCGGCTAGTCTTAACCCTGCTAGGAAAGCTTCGTACTCGGCTTGGTTATTCGTCGTTGGGAATGAAAGTCCGAGGGACACTTCGATTAGGACCCCGTCACCGTTTTCAACTATGATGTCCGCCCCGCTTCCTTGTGAATTTGAGGACCCATCGACGAAGATGGTCCATTTATTCCTTTCGGAAGTCATCGAAGTTGTCATTTCGGCGACGAAATCAGCAAGTACTTGGGCTTTCAAAGCCTTTCTACTTTCGAAACTTATGTTGAATTCCGCAAGTTCCAACGACCACTTCAACATTCTTCCGACCATATCTGGTCGTGCCAGTAGTTGCTTTACAGGTTGATCTGTCCGAATGACGATGGAACAGGCGGGGAAATAGTATCGGAGTTTCCTCGCGGCCATTATCACTGCTAGAGCGATTTTTTCTATTTGCAAGTATCGGAGTTCTGGTCCCTGCAGTGCTCTGCTTATGAAGTAAACAGGCTTTTGCCCTTGCTCGGTTTCTCTTATGAGAACGGCGCTTATGGCTTCTGATGCTACGGCGAGGTAGAGATAGAGTTTTTCGCCCTCGACTGGTCGTGTTAATACTGGTGGTTCGGACAATGCTCGTTTGAGGTGTTGTAATGCTCCTTCGCACTCTTCAGTCCATTCGAAAGTTGTTTCTTTTCTGAGGAGTTTGAAGAGGGGCAGAGCATGTTGAGCAGATTTGGCGACGAATCTAGCCATCGAGGTCAACATGCCGTTCAATATTTGGATGAATTTCTTCGATTTTGGAGTTGGATAGTCGAAGAAAGCTCTGCATTTGTCGGGATTGGCTTCTATTCCTCGTTCTGTTAGGTAGAAGCCGAGGAACTTTCCAGCCTTAACTCCGAACGTGAATTTTTCCGGATTGAACCTCATGTTAAACTTTCTTGCTTGGTCGAACACCCTTTTTAAGTGGATGGTATGATCGATTTCCTCTTCGGATTTAACGATCATGTCGTCCATGTAAACTTCGAGCATGTCTCCAATTTCATTGTGAAATACTTTGTTCATCATCCTTTGGTAGGTGGCACCTGTGTTTTTGAGCCCGAAAGGCATTACATTATAATAATAATTACCAGTTTCGGTCATGAAAGCTGTTTTCTTTTTATCGATTTCAGCCATTTTTATTTGATTATAACCAGAATATGCGTCCATAAACAATAGTAATTTAAACCCGGAGGAATTATCTACTAATTTATCTATGTTCGGCAAAGGATAAACATCTTTAGGGCAAACCCTATTAAGATCGGTATAATCAACACACATACGCCACTTTCCATTAGATTTTTTAACAAGTACAACATTAGAAAGCCAGGTTGTGTACTGGGCTTCAGCAATGAAATTGGCCTCTAGGAGGTCTTTTACAGCTTTTCGAGCAGCCTCCGCTTTTTCGGGAGACTGCTTCCTACGACGCTGAACTACAGCACTAGCCCGAGGATCTGTGGTCAATTGATGACAAGCGACCTCGGGGTCTATTCCGGGCATTTCAGCTGCACTCCAAGCAAACAGTTCAGCATTCTCCCTTAACCAAGCTTTCAACTGCCTTTTCACCAAGTCGGGGAGATCGACTCCAATCTTCACGCCCTTTGTTGGATCCTCGCCAAGGGGAACTAGTTCGAATTCTCCATCAGGGATGGGGCGATAGTTTTCCTTGATCAAAAGGTCGTCCTTAATTGCTTTCTTTTCTTGTTTGCGCTCCTTCTTGGAAGTTCGAGCATCCAATTCAACTCCATCCTCGATACTGATTGAGTTTACGCCGGGCAGCTTCGTTTCTTCTTTCTTTTTCTTCGGCGTAACCACAGAGTTGAGGTTCTTGGACGCAGCTTCAAAGCATCGCCGAGCAGCTTCTATGTCCCCGTTGATTGTGGCGATTCGTCCATCCTTAGTGTAATACTTTAGCTTCAGATGGATGGTCGAGGACACTGCGAACAGTTCAGCTAAAGTAGGTCGTCCAATGATGCAGTTGTACAGAGATGGGCAGTCGACGACCAGGAACTTGACCTTCACAAATTTTATGGCCTTGTTTTCGTCAAAGGTGACGATCAGGTCCACGTATCCCCAAGGCTTCGTTGTTGATCCGTTGAATCCTTGAAGGTCGGATCCGACATAAGGGACCAAATTCTCCTCAGTAAGCTGCAGCACTTTGAAGACTTCTGAGTACATAATGTCACAGGAGCTTCCTTGATCGACGAGGATTCTTCTTATGTCAAAATTGGTCATTTTTGCTCTGACGAGCAAAGGGATTTGAAAGTTTGGTGATCCCCCGGGAACCTCTTCCCTATAGAATGCCAAAGGAACCGAGCTTTCTTTTACCTCTGTTATTTTTATTTCCTCGACTGGGGACGCTTTTTCTAACTCATCGAATTTCCTTTTGATGGATCCGATGGTTATGGTATTAAATCCTCCTCCGGAGATAACTAGGGCTCCGGGGAAATTTTCCCAACTTCCGTCCAGATGCGCAGCAAGGTAATCAAGAGCCCCTTTCTCTTCGTTACTTGGTAGAGGAAGGAAATCTTCAGGTCTTGATATGGCGAGGGCTACTCCACCGATGACTCTATTTGCTTCCTCGACCTGTTGTTCCGGGCTTGCTGGATCAACTGCTAATTGATTTTGTCGAGGAGCATTATTGCTGGCAGTCCTTGGTTGCCCATCTATATACTGCCGTGCATATCCTTTCTGAATGAGGATTTCAATGGCATCCTTTAGATGCACGCAGTCTTCAGTTACATGCCCGTAACTTTTGTGGAAGCGACAAAATTTCTTCTTGTCCACGTTTGGTTTTGCGGGCAGCTGTTTTGGGAACCTGATTCCCGCGCTTTTGAACTCAGCGCTTGATATCTCGGATAAGATCCTGTCTCGAGGAGCATTCAGGGGAGTGTGGAAGGTGAACTGACTTTTTGGTGGTTTAGCCTCTCTGACTTTTCCACCTTCCCTTTTCTTTTCATCTCCTCGGCGTTCTTCTCTCTGCGTGGAGGGTCCACCGACCTCGAAAGTTTTTGGTCTTCTGACCTCGGAGGCCCTTTGCTTATCCTCCCACTTGATGTACCGTTGGGTCAATTCAAAGAATGCGTCGAGGGTTTGTACTTCAGCGATTCCAACCGCTTCTTGGAACTTAGTTCCCTCGCGCAATCCTTCCTCGAGGAGATACAGCTTCATTTTGTCGGTCGCTTCGACCTCGACAGATACTTTGTTAAATCTCTCGATATAGCTTCGAAGAGATTCCTCGGGGCCTTGGACGATTGCTTTTAGGCTGGCCACTGTCTTCGGGTGTCGTCGAGAGGTTGTGAAGTGTGCTGTGAACATTCGGCATAGTTCTTCCCATGAGTCGATTGAGCCTGGAGGTAAGTTTGTCCACCAGGTTGATGCTCCTCGTATCAAGGAGAGCGGAAATAACTTGCATTTAATTGATCCCCGTAGATTCCTGTAATCGAGGGCGGTCTCGACGCTCTGGACATGCTCGTCAGGGTCTGTTGTTCAATCATATTTGTCCAGCGTTGGGGGTTTTTCCAGTCCTCTTGGGAGTGGAATGTCCATGATTCTTCTTGAGAGGGGTCCTCGGTACCTCTCATCTCCACTGCCCGGAGATTCCCTTCTTGGGGAATGACGGGCATTTCCTCCACGGGCAGCTGCTTCTCCGTTCCTCGGTGGTGATCGGTTATGTCTTCGAGGAGGTGAACGTCTGTTCCTTGGTGGGGAAATGTGGTTGTTCCTTTGTGGAGGAGAGTGATTCTGCCTCCAAGGATTGTCTCTGGGAGGACTCAGTGGTCTCTCCGCATTTCATCGAGGCGCAGGCCTCGGGGACCTAGACCTCGATCGCGAGCGATTATTCTCAGGTGTTGACGATCTTTGTCGACGAGTACTTCGCGACATCCTTGAAGCAGCACGTGAATCTTCGACTGCTCGGAGGCGTCGATTTTGCTCGCGGATCAGTTCATTTTGTCCTCGCATGTTGTCTGCTTGCTCGCGAAGTATCTGCCCCTGCCTGTTGATGGTGTTGACCAGTGCAGCCATCACCACTTCCATTGGTGCTCCTTGTGGTATTTGTGGGATCACCAGTGGATCTTCTGGTTGCGGTGGTTGGTGCGGTGGCGGTACATCAAGCGGAGTTGCTTGTGCATGCGCGGCGCTACCTTCTGGCGTGACAGAGGTTTCGACGCCATCAGATTGGTTTTGGTGATTGGGAGGATTTGGATGATTGTTTTCTCCCACAAATTCATTGTTTGCACCAGCCATTGGTCAAGAAATGGGTTTTTTGTTATGAGTTTTGGTCTAATTCTGGGAAAAGACGGGGGAAACTTTAGGTCCCCACAGACGGCGCCACTGATCTTTACCTTGATCAGAGTCGACCAGATGGTGGTGCACGGTGGTTTGTGACTCCGAGCAGTCCAAATATACCCGGAGGGGGGTTATGTACCTGCAGACACTCTGACGCTCAAGTCAGTTGAGGTGAAGTGAAGGTTTTCAATATAGAGAAATATGTACCTTTGTGAAGTTGTAGAAAGGTCTATATATAGCCCCAGCGCTTGGCCAAGGCCGTTGATGGGCAGTTAATGCCCATCAATGACTGTCGACCAGACGGCGCCACTGATCTTTACCTTGATCAGAGTCGACCAGACGGTGGTGCACGGTGGTTTGTGACTCCGAGCAGTCCAAATATACCCGGAGGGGGGTTATGTACCTGCAGACACTCTGACGCTCAAGTCAGTTGAGGTGAAGTGAAGGTTTTCAATATAGAGAAATATGTACCTTTGTGAAGTTGTGGAAAGGTCTATATATAGCCCCAGCGCTTGGCCAAGGCCGTTGATGGGCAGTTAATGCCCATCAATGACTGTCGGAAAACGGCTGAGGAGCCGTGATGAGCATTTAATGTTCATCATTCCGATGTTGGACGTTACGAATCCCAGGGGAGACGTACACTGCTCAACGGTCAAGCAATATTGGACTTGTGTCTTGGGCCTTGCTCGACGGCCCAATAGAGGAGGTCCTCAACGTGTTGGGCATTTAAGCCCAGTCCAGAACAATAACATTGAGTAAAAAAAAGTACAATAATAACAATACACCCATTTAGTCCAAAGATATATAATCCTATAAGGGCTCGTTTTGATTAGTTTAGTTTTGAGTTTATGCAAACAACTTATGCAATTTTTATATATTATTATAAATTTGTCAAAGTAGTTTATGATAAATCACTCAATCTCAAGAATTTGAGCCAAATAAATTGGCTCCAAATCTTTGTGAAGCAAGGTGTGACATAACTTATGTCAAAAACAACAGATTATGCAGCTTGCATGAAACCTTGTGTAAGAGCTTGCTATGGTGTTCCACCTTCGGTCAAAACAAAACATTAATATGTGATCATGGTATCCATTTTTTAATCTCTCTTTATCTTTATTTAGTTTTTTTTAACAAATCTAATTATTTAATATATTTATTTTTAATGTGTAGGTGCTTTATGAAAACAATGTGTCGCGGTGATTTTTGGATGTCGAGTTATTAATTAACTTCAAAACGCAATTTAATGTTCCACCACCGATCTTTAATTTATCCGAGAGAAAGGGAAAAAGTTCGAAAAAACCCTATTTTTTAGGAGATCAAGGTCCGCGGGTTAGTTATACGAAGGGAAGGTACTAGCACCCTAAGTATCTATAGTACTCTATAGGAACCTCTTGTTTTCATTCTAACTTTGCGCTTAATTTTTAATTGCTTGCAAAAATGTATAAGTGATGATCAAGGAAAAAAGTGTAAAGTGATAAAAAGAAAAATGTTTTTGTTGATTTTATTGATTGGAGAGACGAGTCTCATGCCTACGTACCCGAGGGATCAAACCACCGTAGTTCGGGGTAAAAAGCCGAGTAAATTTGTTTGTTTGATTTTAAGGTTTTGAAAATGGTTTTAAAGACCAAAAGCCAAAAGTGGCAAAATGTGAGTCTGATTGATGTTAGTTTATGAAGAAAGTCTATATGGTTAAATTGATTGAAGTTTGATTATGAAATAAGACGCGGACACTTGATTTAAAATCCAAGGTTTATTGAGAAAATGTTTTGAGTGATAAAAGACACTTGGTTTAAAATCCAAGATTTTTGCATGATTAAAAAATGTTTGAATGAAGAAAATGCACTTGGTTTAAAATCCAAGGTTTTTGCGAGAAAAAGGAACACTTAGGTTAAAATCCAAGGTTTTAGCGATAAAAGAAGTCGTTGGTTTAAAGTCCAAGGCACTTGGTTTAAAATCCAAGTTTGGTGATAAAAAGAACACTTGGGTTAAAATCCAAGGTTTTCACGATAAAAGACGCCGTTGGTTTAAAGTCCAAGGCACTTGGTTTAAAATCCAAGTTTTGCGATGAAAAATAACTCTTGGGTTAAAATCCAAGGTTTTCGCGATAAAAAGAACGTTTGGTTTAAAGTCCAAGGCACTTGGTTTAAAATCCAAGTTTGGTGATAAAAAGAACACTTGGGTTAAAGTCCAAGGTTTTCACGATAAAAAGAAACGTTTGGTTTAAAGTCCAAAGTTTTGAAAAATTGCTTGATGACAAGATATTTTTGTGCTTTTTGAGACTAAATTGTGGACATAAATATGAAAAGGACATATCAACCGTTTGATCCATTTGCCATCGCTAACAATGTCAGACAAGTTTACTATGTCCCTTATCCATCAACAAAAACTGAGAAGAAAGGTTGGTGTGCTGCAATAACGACAAAACCAAGGAGTCGAATCGAAAAGGATGGAATAGAAGAAGAAGCGGAAGAAGAGGCACCATATCAGGTTGATGAGATGTCCAATGTAGATGAAGTGGTTACAGTTGAACCATTTGATCATCTTTGGGTTGGAGATGCAGACGAAGTACCTCAGGGTGGTGACGTTGATGAAGACGGAGATGATGAAGTAGAAGATGATGGTCAAGCCGACGATGGAGATCGTCTATCAGATTGGGATGACAATAATTAATTAATAAATAATTTTGTAATCTTCTACTATATATGTAATTTGGAATGTATGGTTTGTAATGTATGACATACATGTTTTAATTTGGAATGTATGGTTTGTAATGTATGACATACATGTTTTAATTTGGAATGTATGGTTTGTAATGTATGACAAAACATGTTTTGATTTGGAATATATTATTTAATTGTCTATCAATGTTTATACTTATCATTGGAATGTATGTGTATGTGTATATATATATGCATGTTGTGTATAGATGGAGGACGATTCAAATGAAGCTCATGATGAGGGTCAACCGCTGGTACTGACTAGCCTTTCACGTAACAAAGTTCCACCGCGTGATCTTATCCCAAAAGTTGTTTATAACTCACAGTTGTATCCAATGCCAATGACCGGTGAGTCGTCGACCCGAGTTGGTGATGACGAAGCGCATGAGGATGAAGTGATCAGACCTGAAGACCTTCAGGATCCAGAAAAATATATTTTGGTTGACCGGCACAGAAGAGTCATTATTATGCCGCACGCATCTGAGTAAGAGTTTTGTTATATAAATTTGTTAATTTATTATTAATTTGAATTCACAATTTTTATATTTTTTAATTTGTGCAGTTTGCAACCACATAAAGCAGCTACATCCGCCATTACTGACATAATTCAAGGAAACTACCACAAATCATGGGTGAAATGGGGAGAAATTAAGAAGGCTAAAATTGGAGAAGAGCGAGTGTGGAATATATTTTGGAAAGCTTTCACAGTAAGATATATTTTTATGATCAAATAAATAATTATTTTTAGATAAGATATACTAATAATATTTGTTTTATATATGTAGTCGAAATGCACTTGGTTAGAGGAGTACACTCCACAAATTATGAAAAATTTCGACCACAAGTGCTCAAAGCGCTTGAGTGACATGCTTCGATTAGCACGACAGGCGTGTATTGCTAACAAGGACCCACAAAAATGGATTGGTAAAGGCGACATATGGGATGAGTTGAAAATTAAATGGAATGATCCAGATTATGTTAACGTGTGTGAGAAAAATAAAGCTAATAGAGCGGTGCAACCTGATGCGAGTAAACACTCTGGTGGTTCGACATCTTCTTCTACTCTGCGCATAAGGTATACGCGGAAATTCGGATGTCCACCAACTTTGGATCAAATGAATGTAATTCTGCATCAAAAAGAGAATGGTGAATGGGATTCTGTCAGGGCTGAAAGGGCAAATGTGAGTATTTTTTTATCGCTCAATTAATAAATAATTAATACGTCAATTTGTATGATTTAATTAATTGTCCCTTTTTTTTGTAGACCTTGATTTTGGAATATATTAAGAAACTTAAAGCGGATGAGGCTTCCCTTCCACCTGCTCAGCGAAAAAGTGTGGATGTTATTCATAATATGATTTTGGACAAATTTGTGGAGTTTTCCGGGGGAAAGCATCATGGACATGTCCAAGGTCAGGGTTGTACATCTTCGTTCATTCAGAGGACACCTGGAGGATATATGGATATTTCGAATGCCTCGCGCATCAGTTCTGGTCAATCTGCTAGTGGGGAAAGTATTGCAGAAATGGAACAACGACTAAGAGCTGAACACCAAGAGGCAATGGCAAAAATGAGGGAAGAATTTCAGCTTCAGCGTCAGCAACAGTTTCAACAATTACCAAACCAGTCAGACCAGCTTCAACAATTTCAGCTGTTTCAGGAGTTCCAGCGTCAGCAAATGCAAAATCGGCAAAATACCCAAGTACCAGAAGTTCAGCAGAATCAGCCCGCTAGAAGGAACCCACAGTCCTACCAACCAAGTCAGTTCCATGAGGACGAGTATCGACCTCAAAATAATGTTCCTAATGATATGCCTGATGAGACATTCTTCAATGATCTCCGGCATGATTCATTTGTGCAAACAATGATCACAGGGGATGAACTTGTAATTCCCGGTTTTACGAACCATACTCATGATTCCACCGCTGCTTGGAATCAAAGTGGCGAAAATCCATTAAGCGGCGGGATTAATATTAATGGTTGCGAGTTTAATATTCATGGCGGGAGAAATATCAGTCAAATCGGTGGCAATGGTAACCGCGGCGGAAGGACAAGCGCCGGAAGTGCAAGTGGCGGAAGGACAAGCGCCGGAAGTGCAAGTGGCGGAAGGGCAAGCGCCGGAAGAACAGCAAGAGCAAGAGGTGGAAATGCATTAAATTGATATTTGTAGGTTGTCATTTTATTTTGTTACATTTTGTGAAACTATCGTAATATTTCGTATTTGGTTTGTAAGTTATGATATTATCGCGTATTTTGAATTTCGTTTATGGTTTGTATAACTTATGACATTTATCGCGTACTTTGACTATCGTATTAATTTGGTTTGTAATGTATGACGATTATCGTATTTTGTTCTTTGTTATTAAATACTTCATTTTTAATTTATGTATTTTATTATATATTACAAATATTTTAATATTTCATTTATAAATAAAATGAGTTTTTAAAAATATTAATAATTAAATATTATAAATTAATAAATTAATTAATTATTTAAAACAATTTTTTTTAAAAAAATAAGAAGTCCAGTTTGCGAGGGCCCTAGCGGCCGCTAAGTTTGCAGGCTGCGTCAGATAAAGGGCCCGTTGCGTCAGTCTGTGAACAGCAGTTTGCGGCCACTTGGGCCGCCGGTAAGTTACTGCTGCAGCAGAATTTGTGTCAGTCTGTGTCATGCAGTTTGCGGCCACTTTAGCGGACGGTATGTCTTAGTGGCCAGCAAAATTGCGGCCAAACACGGTGGCCACAAAATTCGCCAATTTTTTCACTTTGCGGCCGTTTTTCCCACTTTGTGGCCATTTTTAGTGGCCACTAAATTGCTGTTTTCTTGTAGTGAGGTATAAGTTTAGAATTGTGCATACCTCGGGATAGACCAAACTTAGGGTTTCCCTGCTGGCCTAGAATTTTCTGTGAGTCGGGTTCTTTTGGACAGTTATTGATAGATAGTATGAAACCCTATATTGAATGGTCATATGTGGTCCAACAGTAAGGCTAAAATGAACCGAGATGAGTTAAACTCACCTAAACTCGATTCCACTCGATAAGAAATTGTTCAACTTGATACTTGACTCAAATTTTATACTAACTTTTTTCTTAGCTTCAATTCGACTCATTTAAAATTCACGGACAATGACTCAATTCATTTTTGTGCTAAAAAAGTCAAAAAAATTTAGAATTTTACCTTTTAATTTATTTTTAAAAAAATGCATAGATTCAAGTATTATAAAAGTTAATTTGAGCATAAAAATGTAAGGGTAAAGATAAACCCAATTACAAATGTTACATTAGGACGTTTCCATGGGATGGTTTGTCCTCGTACCACAGACTTGGGTGATCTGGTTCAATATAGTATCGGGTCTTTGTTTAGTCCAAAACACTTGTAATTAATTATTAACACATTAAAATGTAACAAATCTTGAAATAATTTCATATTAGAAATTTATAGAGCGTTTTATACCCAAAAAATAAACTTATAGAGCTGGATGGATTTTTTTATACGTAATACATCATAATCCAACAACATTTGTGCTCCTTTTCATTTCACCTGCCAAGAAAAATGTTAAATGGTACTGTACGACACCATATATATTCGTGTTAATCACACGAATGTGCTGACATCTACGAGTTGATTATGTCTTTCATAAAAAGGTGACAATCGACCAATAATTAAATTGGTCTATTTAGTAAGACTTTTAGATTTAACCGAATCCCACTTCGGATTTGAGTTGATTGGTTCAAATTTGAACTGCACTTAAACGAGTTCGAATAAACTACAGGTTGATTTGAGTTGGGTCACCGGTTGAACAGGTCACTCATAACCATGCGTAAACACCCCTGTATATTTGTATATATATGGATAATAAGGGTAAAAATGAGTTGGAGGTCTAATGTTTAAGTCATGGCTAGGAAAAAAACTAACATATATAATATACTTTGTCATTAAAAAAAAAAACATTGAGTAAAAAAAAAAAAGAGTATAATAATAGCAATAGACTCATTTAGTCCAAAGAAATATAATTTATATATTAAGTAAATATAATTTTCTTTTTGACTAAGTAAATATAATTTTCTTCTTTATATATTAATAATAATAATAGACACATTTTAGTCCAAAAAAAAATAGACACATAGTATATATTAAGTAAATGGTACTATTATTTTCTATTCTTTTTTTTTACGGAAATTATTATTTTCTTTTATGGAATGTATAATTTGAACTTGACTACTTTATATTTGAAAAATTAATTATCATGTCTTTTGCTTAATTACGTTTGAAAACTCTTATACATACACTTTTTACGCCTATAAATAAGGTCTTTTGCAAAACACAAAACATCACAAAATACAGAATTTCAATTAGAGATTGATAAAAGATACAATACAAATAAAAAAAGAGTTATGGAAGTAATCATGGTAAAGAAATGTATTATGGTGATGTTAATGATCATGATAGCTGTAACACAAATTGAATGCCTCACTCAATCTCAAGAATTTGAGCCAAATATAATATTGTCTCCTTGTCGAAGAAATTGTCTATATACTTGTGTCAGAGTCAGACACATAAAAGATTATGCAGCTTGCATGAAACCTTGTGTAAGAGCTTGCCTTGGTGTTCCACCTTCAGTGAAAACAAAACATTAATATGTGATCATGGTATTCCATTTTTTACTCTCTCTTTATCTTTATTTAGTTTTTTTTTTAACAAATCTAAATATTTATATATTTATTTATTTTTAATGTGTAGGTACTTTATGCATACAATTCGTCAAACTTGGAGAGTTACAACAATTTATAATTTGTATGTTGTGATAATCTGCATAATAAAATGTACTCATGAGAATTGACATTTTGTCAAATCAAATTTAAATAAATACATTTTAATTCATAATACTTACGGTTTTTATTCATTAATTATATTCCAATTTTTCAAGTATATGTTTAATTTTTTTTTTTTTGTTTTTTTAATTCTATAATGGTTGATTGATAGATTTTGTTGAATGCATAATTACGGGCCACTATTGGTGAAACTATTTTTGTCACAATTCGAACCAATCAAGATTTTAAGATTTTTTTTATCAATATTAATCATATTTGGTACTCTAAAATTTACATTTGTCACACACATTGCACAAAAGATTTTTGTGCATAAACTTGAATGATTGATGTTTATTGAACTTATATTCAACGCTGATTATGATGTACCTGAATATAATAAAATTGATCTTTGGGTTTAACTTTGATCAAACAGAATATTCAAGACAAACTACTAATTGATAAATAATGAGTTAGTCCAAGTAATAAGGGTATTTGGTCTCGTAAACAAGTGATAGTTCGATCAATGACTCTTATGTATCGACAAAAAAAAATGGTTGCGAGGAGAAAATCGAGCTTTTTTGCCCCACTGGATGGCAAACGAAGATTATTCATTGTTAAAAGGCGATGGAAATTTTGTACCACTAAAATGGTAACTTAGAAAACATACTATCATGATCCTTCCGGACTAGGAGATCTGATGTTGGACTATACTGTTCAGATTATTGTGGATGGACTGTTGCTTACCGGAACTCGGTGGAGGGGGTGGAGCTGCAATTACTCTCTCATGATTAAATAAGTAAACTTGATGAGTTAGAGGTATAGGTTTAGAATTTTTCATACCTCGAGATAGACCAAAGTTAATTAGGAAGAGAATTTATCTCATAAGTCCTAGCTCAATTGACAAAAATGTAGAAATTGTTAGGTTGGATGTCGTGACCTGGGTTCGAACCCATGATCTCACAATTATGAGTTTAATTTGAGTGAATTACCACTTCATCTAAGACAAAAAAAATTAGGGAGAGAATTTTATAAGAGACAATTCACCTTTCTATAATTAATGTATTTAGTCTATATTATAGACCAAATACATTAATTATTCAATGAATCTAGAAAGGTAAAATGTCTCTTATAAACAAGTCCCAAGGGAGTATTATAGAATCTTTTGTTAACAAGTTTGTATTTGAGTAATTTACACGTGTATATGTGCGCGAGTGAAAGTCATTTGAATTAATACAACATTTGAATTCTTAGGGTCTTCATACAATACAATTTCATGTGCTAACCTAAAGAGCCAACAACACACACCAACAACACTGAGTAAAGATACAAACAACAACTTACTCGTTTCCATGGCCAGCCATTCTTCTTTCTTTCTTTTTTTTTTCTTCTTTTTCTGTTGGAGAGCATAAGATACTAGAGAGAGACTACGCACCATATATAAGGAATGTGGATGGATGAATATACTAAAATGGTAACCATGTGTGAACTATATATTCATCCATCCACATTTCTTATATATCCTTAGGTTCACACACAGTTCTACGTATGGAATGGTAACATAATGTTGTATCTTAGATTCCACAATAGTTGACAACAAATAACTAAAAGAATTTACTATTGTTAAAAGAATAAACTCTCATTCAGTCATATACAACATTTTGACAACAACTTCAAAACCAAATCAGCATCAAAATGGAACACATACATTCTTAACAACACAACAAAGATAAATCTTGTGAAATATAACAATCACATTGAATGAAAGTGGTGAGAAGCTTTTGCATGCTTCTCAACAAAGATTGGATGAAATTTTTATCAAAAAAAAACTGACCCAAGCAAAAGGAAAGACAATAGTTTTTTGGAAGTTTTAAGAGTAAATACTGCCGCTTGAAAACCCATGACAGAGGGAAGGGCCTTTGTATCAAAGAATTAGTAACAAATAGATCAAACAGAAACAGCTTCCCAACCAGATGACGAAACAAAAAGCAAACGCAAAATTTAATTATGGAAACTACTTTTAGCAGCAGCATCTCCTTTTTACGGTTGTAATGCTTTTGGGTCAAGTTGTATACTGCCAACTTTCAAGAAACCAGAAGAGCCAGCGAACCCATTAACCTTAACAGGCATTGAGCCTACCGTAACAACATCAAACTGTTCTCTGTTACCGATGCCAGATTGTTTTGTCTCAACCTTCTTTGGGGTAATAGTGACTGAACCGATCGTTAAGATAGAGGAAATATCTTCATCAACTGCAGTTTTCTCATTCTCAGCCTGCTCATTCACAGACTTGATATTAGCGACATCAGAATTATGGATCTTCTGCTCAGAGCTTGAAGTGGACTTCTGGTTTAAGCTATCAGAATCATCCTTGAGCTTTAAATTTTTCTCATAATTGCTGGCCAGTTTTTCAACAACAAAATTCAACTTTCGAGGAGCTTCCAATGCTGGTAAGAATAATGGACTGTCGAAACTTCTGATTAGGAGCCTGGCTTTCTCATCCTGCATGATCTTCTGACGGTTTTCATAATACATGAAGTCGTCAAGCAAAGATGTCTTCAAAGTATGATTTTTGAATATTTTCAGCATTTCCAATCCCTTACAATACATTATCTGCCATGAGCAAGAAAATTCAATACACAGTATTACAACTCAACAAGCAGGGTGAATAAAATAGAAATGACCAATAATAAGCAAAATTTACCAAAGTCAAAATGCAGCCCAAGTTTACAATAATTTGTTTAATCCAACAATATAACCAAAAGGTAAACTGATCAACAATTCACTTGGTTCAAGTAAATTAATTCATGTCAGTAATCAGGTATACTGCACTGCTGCACCCATCGCAACAGAAAACCAGATCCTAATATCAACTAAATCCAAAATCAAGATAATTAACACAAAAAGTAGGTCTAGTAATCTACCAAACATCTAATTAAATTTATACAAATGCTTGCTCTTCAAGCATATTAACTCGGCTAAAACCTTACACCAAACACAAACAGACAAGCAATCAAACATATATTCATTGGTTCAGAGTCAATCAATCGAATCATTGGAGAACTCAACAATTAATAATATAACAGAATAAGACACTCGAGAAATGGCAATAATCCTTTTAGCAAACAAATTGCAAAAACTTTACATACAAAGACTAAAAATTTAAACATATGAAGTTGCCAAATCAACATTTCATAAAATAACTCTTGAACAAATTAATTGTTGGAGTTATAGGTTTTCTCGATATATATATATACACACACACACACACACACACACACATGGTGTAACATGATTAATAATAAACTTGATAACAATGTATTGGAAACTGGTCCGAACCAATCGGTTGAATCGGGCACCAGCCAATTCACCGGGTTTCATCCTGCTAGTACTGCAGTCTATTGAACCAAAGTAGCTACAACTGATTATTATTTTTAGAATTTATTCATTTACTATTTTACTAATATTTTTACTAATTGATGTTATTTGGGTCAACAATTGAACCATGACCCGAATGTCTCACTCTCCAATCCATTTTTTAGAACATTGCTTGATCATACATAAATAAAAAATCAGAAGAAAAATCATGATAAGAACTATGTAATATGGAAACAATCGAAAATACTCTAGAATAAAAACTAATCTTACAGGATGAACTATAATACTAACATAATATCAAGACATTTAAGATACGCTATTATTTTCCAACAAATAATATATACCTCTTGTGTATCTCTGCTATTAGTTACTGGCTTGTTTTCATTGTTCTCTAGTATAATGTGCCTAAAGTTACCGTTTGGTACATCTTTTATGATATGCCACTTTACAGGAAAGCTACCACTCCATTTATCTTGCTGCCAAAAGTCCATATCCTTATTAAAATCAACTGAACCAATCATCTCTGCAACTCCACAGAATTGACCACTAGCATTAACCTGCATAACAAAAATAGGACAAAGAATATTAAAGCCAGTGTGAAAACAGAAAACAATTAGTTTGCAAATAGTTATTACATACACAACCAAAAAACAAAAATTAACTCATTTAAGACACCATAATACTTACAGAAAAAAATAGGAAGATTGGGCAGACTCCAGATTTTTCAGCTAATACTTTCTTTGCATCCTCATAAGCATTTCCCAACTTCTTGTTACCATGAGGTGTAGAAGACCACACATTGTATTTAATGCTTTTGTGCACATCATCCTCACTATATGATTTTATAACAAAAAACTTTGCATTATCATAGTCAAGAGGGAAATCGTCCTTGTTGTATTGATCGGTATAAATGATGATGTTTCCTTGCTCGTTACCACCTCCTACCTTGGTTGTATAAGCTTTCACAGACAACTGATGTTTTGATCTACTAGTCCTAGGGCCTCGATTTTGCTCACCTAATGCATCAGTGCTACCATTTCCATCACTTGATACTTTTGATGTGTCCGCCTTCGGCCTAAGTTTAGCAACTGCAGACTGTCCATTAGCATTTGATGCTACACCAGAAAATCCACTTCTTGAAGAAGGTACTTTTAATTGATTACGATGAGAAATAACATTCCCATTAGAAATAGTATCTACAGGTTGCACTGAAGCATCAGAACTTCTATCCTACAAAACAGAACAGCATAACCATCAATCACTAATACATTACTGATCTAGCCATATCTTCCACCGATATGCTCTTACCAAAGAAATAATGCAGTTGGAAAAATGTTCACAGCAGCATAGCATTAGTAGTAGTAATAGCAGTAGTAGCAACTAATGTCACTCAGTCATAGAAATGCTGATTCTCACTTAATCAGCGACTGAAGTAGTTGGGATTGGAACAAACTTAAATTCAAATGTAATCCAAAGAAGAATAAATTATACCTGATGAACAGTTGATGAAGCTAAGTTGAGAAACCTACTTCCAGAAGCACTTGCATGTGTGAAATCCTGCTTCCTCCCATCATTAGCTCTCGGCCCTTCTGATACCCTGGCAAAGGAACTTGTCTGATCTGGTAGAAGTTTTGAAAAGTTCCTAGAAACATTAGCAGAAGCTGAATTGAACTTATGTTTCAAACCTCTTCCATCAGGTTTACTGACAGAAGTGCTGGTCCCAAACATGGAGTTTACAGAACTATCAGGAAAATTTTCTTGTTGAACAAGGGGAACATAAGCAGGTGAAGTAGTATTTTGATAATTGGGGAGGGTGTAATAAGGTTGTCCTCCGCCAAATGAGCCATCAACTCCTATCACAGCACCAGGTATGTACGGATTATATGGATTGTATGGAGACTGTGCATATCCATAGTTATAATATACATATGGAAAACTTTCATTTTGTCCACCCTGGGTAAAGAGAAAAAAAAATTAAAATCAGTCACATGCCCAAAATAGGAAAGAGAAGTACAGTAGCCAGACTCACCGTGTACTGGACATCAGGACCATCTATACCAAAAATCCTACACTGGTCCTCCCATTCCCCGGGTGATTCAAATCCTAAATCCACCAAATAATAAATCATTAATATGATGCATATAATATCACCAAAACCAAAGAACTGGCATATCCATTTTAAATTTACCTGTACAATAATACCCATAATTGGTGGCAGCGGGGTAATACATGCTCTGGTCAACAAATTCAGGAGCTCCTTCATTAATCATTACTCCAGATTGTTCAAAGTTTGGGCTTGTGAACTGTGAATTTAAATCAGCCCCTTCAATCTAAACCAAAATGATAAAATTACACACATTATTGACTATGAAAAATATCAGTAGTGACAATACACACAGTTATTATATTAACAAAGAAAATCAAATCATTAAAGAACTCTTGATATATCAAATATTCAAACAAGAAGTTACAAAATTTAATTAAAAAAATTACCCAGTAAGCATCTGGATTCCTAGTTCCAGAAACACCATACATTTCCATATCACAACTGCCACCACTGTAAACAGTCACAAGAAACAAACATAAGCGCACATAACTCAAAAAGTATTGATAAAATTACATCAGACAAGTCCACAAGTCCTAGCTCAACTGGCAAAATAAATGCTGAAATCGTTAGGTCGTACGCCAGGACCAGGGTTCGAACCCCGGCTCCCTCACTTGTGTGTGAATTTATGATGGCTTTGGCATTTTGTCTATATACGGAAAAAAAAATTACGTCAGACACTAACACGCCGAATCTGAGGAGTGTAAGTGCTTCAGAGAACCCAACCTATGAAGCACAGACACAGACAAGGACACCAGCATGACATAGACACCAATAATAATTTAAGAAAATGACATATTTAAGTGTAATCATAAGTGTTAGTATCGTCTCGGTGTCCCACACACGGGACACGGCTAATCTGAGGAGTGTCCGGGCTTCATGGAACCCAACATACATTAAACTAACATATCAACTTTACCAATCTTTTCAACTAAATTCAACATTTCTATTTTACACAGTCCAAACAAGATATTCAAGAACAAGAACAAAAAAGTAATTAAACTATAAGCCACAGGCATAATCAAGGGTTCCACAACAAGGAAAAACAATTAAACAACACAACGAAAATAAAAAAGTTGAAGCATTATTGAATCGAGAATTGAAAACGCATTTAATACAATTGAATTTAAGAGCAAAATAGAAATAAGAAAATTAAGCGAGAGAAGTGAATTACCTTAAAAGAAAAAGAAGATAATGAATCAATTCATATTTTGTGAAAAGCGTGAAGAAGAAATTGAATTGGAGAGTGAAAATTGAGAAGGAGTTAGTTTCTGCAACATGTTGTAATGCGAATTATGAAACCCTAACCATTAACGGAAACGGTGAAGCTTTTGAGAAATCAGAGAGAGAGAGAGAGAGAGAGAGAGAAGTATGTAAGATACGAAGCGTTTTGGTGTTTCTTACTCATTTCTCTTTTGGATATTACCGAAATAACCTTGTGTTGTTGGTAAAATCGATTGTGATTTCCCCCGCTTTTCTTACGGTGACTATTTTTCATCACTTTCGCGGTCCAATTTGAATCATTTTGACAAAACAATATTTGTAACGATATTTTCATTTTTTTTTACACAAATTTGTAACAATATAAATTTTGTTTATTTGATTTTATTTCCTTATATAAATTTTTGTTTGACTAACTTGCATAAATATTTATAAAACTGTATACGAAAATTTTTGACAAAAACTTTTAGAAAAAAAATTGTATATGAGAATTTATTAAAATAATTTATGACGTATTTGTAAATTATTTTCGATTTAATTTTATAATATTTTTATTTTTATCAAGTAACTTAGTGGCCAAAATTAGGACCACTAAAATAAGTAAGTGGTGATTTATGTGTTGGAACCATGACCTCTATATTATAATATTTCAACCAAACTGAGTTATTCATTTACATTTGTTTTATTTTCATATTTCTTTTATATATGTTGTAGGGTGATAATTGATTACATTAAGGGTTGCGTGTGATTAAAAAAATAATAACAAGAAGAAAAAAAAGCGCTACAAACCGATTGAAGTATCTGAACCAAACCAATTAGTTTGGTTCTGTTTCATTTTAAAAAAAACACAAAAAATTGAACCAATCGAGAGTTTATTAATTCGGAGACTGGATTCACCAAAAACTGCACATATTCATATCTTTAGCAACTACCAATGCTCCATTCAAAATTCTTAATATGCCATGTTCAATTATAGTACAATAGCCTAATCCATTAAAAATGAAAAATATTTATGCGGTCACAAGTATTTGATCACTCTATTTAACCACATTCGCATGAAAATATATATAATTTAATTATTTCAAAAATATATATTATTTAATATTTTTTTCTACCTTTTATCAAACATGTATGTATGATTAAATATAGTGACTAAATCTTTGTGGCCACTCAGGTCTTCCTCATTAAACATATGTTTGTTGATAGCCTATTTCACACATTTCCGACTCAAGGTCCAACTAATCCGTTGGGTGCAATTTCTCCATCCACATGTGGGGTCTATTTAAAGTTAGTGTTGCAAAATTTTGTATTGACTAACCCACCAAAATTGATATAAGAGAAAATCAAATCCGAGACATTGAAAAAAAACACTTCAAAATTTCAAACCAATTTCACTTAATTTCGAGAAGATGTCGAATAGAGCACGCACACTTATTTGTTTGGAATTAGTTTTTTTTTTTTGGTTTATAATCTTCTGGTTCTTAGGGGGTCCTAGTAATCCAGAGTTCGGCCGCAAGGTAAGTAAAATATGGTCAAGAAATTGTTCCACCCAGGAATCGAACTCAGATTCTCACGAACGATTCGTCATTTGGTGAAGCTCATTAACCACTTGAGCCGATGACTTGATTGTTTGGAATTAGCTTTAGCCTCTACATTCTATAGACGAGTCCAACAAGTGTGTGACAATAAAACAGCAAACTGAATAACTTTTTTAATGGAACACTATGATATTTTTGACACGTTCAGAAAGTTCATTTTGAAGCTTGTATTTCCCTTTACTCACTTCATCTTCTATTCTTGTATATGCTTTCATCAGTGCATTCTTTTGTATCGTGTAGAAACTACAACACTTTGAAAATCCCACAATGAGAATCAAAAACCACTTGGGAAACTTTAGAAAATGCAACTAAAAGAATGACCCCACTTAGGAACTTTTTATTGAGAATGAATGCGCAGATCAATACGAAGGTGCATAAGGAAGTAAAGAGAAAGAAAGTGGATACTTTGTGCTCAGTGTTAGGTGATTCTTGAAAGCATTAGGTGCAAAAAGATGGAGAGTATCATGTGCCTCCCTTTGGCCATGAGTATCTCTCCTTCCACTCCAATAATCTGTGTTTAACAAGATACATCTTATATTCAAAATAGACCTTTGTTGCAGTTACATTTCTCAATCATTCTCCCACTACATCTTATCTCAAACATCACCAACATTATTTCAGAGAGATCAACTTATCTGCAAATTTACTAGCCAAATTATGGTATCACATGAAGAGAAAAAAAAGTGATACATATTTATTAAACTCATAATCATAATTAACATACAAGGCAAAACAATTTTTGTTTACACTACCATAAAATATTTGTATTTAATTTTTAAGCACGTATAAAATTATTTTACACGTGCATCTAATAATATGCTACCACATTATTCAATGTGTTGAAAACACAACTTGTCAATCATTAGTTGACATGCCAATACCTTAACGGATGCATATGTAAAATAATTTTACCAGGTCGGTGTATAAAATTTAAAATCAATATCTATATCTCTTTTGTTTAATTTCAAATTGCAGTCCATTTTACTTTATTCAACTAGTAATTAAACATGAAATATTGTCTTAAGGACACTATGCTAACAAAAACAGAATGACAAAATAAAAGTACCACCAAGTTAGGTGACTTGAGCTCTAATCTTTTACAATAAATGATAAAAATATAGAATCTATTACATCAGTTTAACCCAACTCCACACAACTAATAATACAACCAAACCAATGCCTTCCAATTTTCACAAATTAATGGGAATTAAATACGACGCTACCACCAGCCCACAAAAAATAAAAAACCAAAACTACTCTCACTCAACATTCAGCAATGCTGCGGTATATCATATTAGATCGTTCACTCGAGTTTCCTGCATTCTGCAACTATGAATAAATCTTTTGCTATTAGGCAATCTCAGTGTAAAGCCAATAGGGAACAAAATGTGAGAGGTTAATATAGCAACCACTGTCAAAATGCATTTTCAAAAATTGTGATTAGAACAGCTGCTTCAAATATCAGAAGCTGGTTGATGACTAGTGTCGGCTATAGCCTCTGGATTATTTGGGCCAGTGCTCCCAACAACAGGTAGTTGCTCCACATGATCTGTTCCCGAAACAGAATTCCCTTGGGTGTTGCCAGGTATAGGGAACATTTTAGGATCAGAAGCTCCTGCTTCAGGTGCCACAGTATCGATCTTATCAGAAAATTTTGACTTAACACGCCTTGTAGGTTTGGGGCTGCGGCTGCGGCTATAACTACGACCACGGCTACGACTCCGACGTGGACTACGACTGCGGCTATAGCTGCGACTTCGACCTCGAGACCAGCTGCGACGTGGACTACGACTACGGCTATAGCTCCTACTCCTACTTCTACTTCTACTCCTGCTGCTGCTTCTGTTAATATCCCATGTTCGAACTCTATCAGGGCTACGACTGTAACTTCTGTCTCTACTTCTCGGAAGATCTCTTCTGTTGTCAAATCGTCCCCGTCCACGTCCTTGTCCACGGCCATCCATGTACCGATCACTAGGACCACCACGGTCACCCCTACCCCAGCCAACACTGCCCCCACGTGGAGCACTACCACCAAATCCTCTACCCCTGTTGCCCCCCCTACCAGGAAAGAAATCACCTCTACCACCTTGTCCGCCAGCTCCATCCCTCATTCCACCGCCACCGCGACCCCCAAAGCCACCACCATCCCTCATTCCCCCACGACCACCAAAGCCACCACCATCCCTCATGCCCCCACGACCACCAAATCCACTGTCCCTCATATTTCCACGACCACCACTCTCCCAGCGCCCACCACCGCCACCACCAGAGTCAAACCGACTCATCCCGCCCCTATCCTTTCCAAAGCTTGGTGGCCCACGTGAAGCAATCTGTCTTAACTCTGGAAGCACTTGCTGGTTAGCACCCTCCAAAACTTTGATCAAATCACCTGCATGTTTCCAATCCTGCTCGGAGAAAAAGGTATATGCCATTCCGGTAGCACCTGCCCTCCCAGTTCTTCCAATTCGGTGTACATAGTCCTCAACACCATTGGGGAAATCATAGTTGATCACCACCCTATAATGTAAAATGGTAACAAAGTTTAACAAAAGTGGTTCATATAACGGCCAAACAAAGCTAAGGCCACAATACAACATCTAATAGGATCAACATTATCTAGCAATGCACACACCATATAAAATGAAAATCTTCAAATGCTTCATAAATAAACTTGAGAATAAGCAATTAAATACAAAGAGGCTAACCTTATATCCTTAATATCAAGACCACGAGCAGCAACATCGGTGGCAACCAAAATTGGAGATTTCCCTGTCCGGAACTGACCTAAAACCCAGTCTCTCTCACCTTGAGACTTGTCACCGTGAATTGCAGCAGCCCCAAAAGTTCGGCCAATACTTTTGGCAAGCTGATCACATAACTTTTTTGTGGAACAAAATATTATGATCTTAGAACCCCGTTCCTGGGATCTGAGGATCTGCTCTAGACGCCTCTGTTTCTCCATTTGTGGGACAACTTCAACATACTGCCAGTTTACAAATCACTTTTACTAAGGGAAAGAAGGAATTTAAGTCGCCAAGAAACTAAACAAAAATTTATTTTCTGCACTCGGAACAGACTTCAGTAAACTCATTCCAAATAGAGAAAAACAGATGGACTCCATTGGCAGCAAATAGAAGTCAGAATACAAAGGTATAGCAAGTAAGCAATACAATCTAACTAAGCTGGAAAGATAATGCAGTGATTATATACCATAGGAAAGGGCGACTAAAAACATCAGATATAACAATCAACAGGATGTTCATGCTGCCAGTTAACATATCCCTTTAAGTGGACTATTTCCATATTCATGTGAAGTGCAACGAGTCACAACTTTTTCTTTTATCAAAGAACTGAATGTATCTTTGCTTAGAGATGAGTTTACAAAAATAAATTGTATACAACCTTAATCTCGAGGACAAAAACTCCTATCACCATAAATGTAAAACAGAACATGATATATTTATTACTATATGTGATACTTCCATACATGAGAAACAGCATTTAATAGTCACACAATAGAATATATATTGATCACAGTGGTAACTTTGATCTTCCAAAGTATTGCCAAAGCAAATATACAAATAAATAAAAACATTGATCAAGCTAAATGACTAGGCAATGATTGAATACCTGTGTGATAGATTTATTTGCAGCAAGCTCGTCTACATTTCCAATGTTAACCTGAACAGGATTAACAAGAAGATCGCTGGCAATTTTTCTAACTTCTTTTGGCCAGGTTGCAGTGTACATGAGAGTTTGTCTACGTGGTGGAATCTCATTCACAATCTTACGGATTTGAGGCTCAAAACCCATATCAAGCATTCGGTCGGCCTCATCAAGCACAAGGAGTGAAACTTGCCTAAAGTCAATTTTTTTCATTTCAAGTATATCATTAAGCCTACCAGGTGTGGCAACAACAATGTCTGCCCCACGATCTAACTCCTTTAGCTGAAGGCCTTTAGGCGCTCCACCATACAAGCACTGCAAAGGGAAATCCAATATAAATAGACTAAAACACTAAAAAAGAATGATAGAAATGCTCAAGAACAAACCGTGCAAGATACTCTTGAAGACCGTGCAAATTTGAAGACCTCCTCTTGGATCTGTGTCGCAAGTTCACGTGTTGGAGCCAAAACCAAAACAGTGGGGCCATTCAGAGAATTATTGCGTCTCTGCCTGAGAAGAATGAAGGCCGGCATTAAGTAGCCTAGTGTTTTCCCAGAGCCTGTTTTGGCAATAGCCACTATGTCTCTACCCTGTAGGGCAATGGGCCATGTTTGAGCCTGTATTGGAGTTGGATTCGAGAAGCCCGCAGAACGTACCTGAAATCAAAGCATATGACAGGCAATCAGACGACACAGTGCACACATCCAATACCTTTAGATTAAGACAACACAATTGCATTCAACGGTTTAACCAACAAACAAATTAGCAAACAATTAACAAAAGGACCCATAGGTTGTGGTTGCTTACTGAAGCAACTTGAGGCAATAAAAAAAGGCAAAAAAGATATTAGAGGCGGAGCCAATTAGCAACAAATCCCAGGTCACATAAGCTGAAATTTGATTGAAGGGCCATCCACACTTATAGAAGATGCCCATGAAAGGCTACAACCATCCTTTTTGCAGGCTCCAAAAATCAGGATAGTAGTTGCATGTGTAATTGTGCCAATAGCAGATTAGCAGTGCAGCGTACGACATATGCTCCTGCTCTGGAGCAGATATCGCACCTGCGACAAGAGTTTAAAAGTAAAATTCAAGTTAAAACGGTGAGGAAAAGTAGTGCAAGTGGAAAACGATTACTTTCCTAGAAGCACCATGAGTTCGGATCTACTCCATTTCCTTATATATCCAGTTTTCCAGTTTGTGTCACATATGCATGACACGTGGCACTTAAAAATAACGACAGTGAAGATT